>WNGS01113158.1:36589523-36615920 GCA_020271785.1 Procambarus virginalis | reverse complement strand
TTACAAGATACGAGCTAGATGGTGTGTGATTGGTGACAGTCGGATTGCCGATAGGGATCTGGGAGTTATGAATTTGTAAGAATTTTAAACCAAAAAATCAATGCATTATGTTCGAAATAAGGCAAATAGGACACTGGGATTTATTAATCGAAGCATTAGTAACAAGACACCGGTGTTGTTCACTAAAGGAACCATTATGAACACGGGTACTTGCAGGAAGGCCTATTGGCCATACGAGGCAGCTTCCTTATTACACACTACCCAAACCATCACTCATATACATGTCCAACCCCACGCTTGGAAACAATCGAGGGACCCCACCCCTACTCACATTACGCGGTATTGGGTTCCAGCAAATCAACAACCACTGTTACCAACCAGTATTTACCCAGTCTTCACTAAATTTAAACTCCGATCCAAATATCCCATTGTTTCGTGTTCTGCCTTGTGTTGATACTTTTTAATACGCCTACTATAATATCCCTTTGTTTATGTCCCATTCATCCACTTGTAAACTTTCTATCATGTCACCCCTAACTCTTTGCCTTTTCAGTGAATGCAAGTTAGCTTTTGTTAATCTTTCTTCATATGAAAGATATTCTAATTTGGGAATATACTTAGTCATCCTACGCTGGACACGTTCAAGTGAATTTATATCCATTCTATAGTATGGCGACCCAACAACATGCAACTACATAATCTAAATGGGGCCTAACCAGCAGAAGAAGATATAGCTTTGAGAACCGCACCAGGTGTTCTTGTACTAACCGCTCTCGGATTAAGTAAATTCCCAGTGTCTCATTTGCGCCTATTACGAACATCAGAGCATACGCTCTTTTGTTTTAATTCTTACTAATCATAACTCCAAGATTCCCTTGCAATTCCGACTCTCACATCTCAACACCATCACGCTCGTATCTTGTAATCTATCATCATTACTAGGCTTAGAACTTTACATTTTTCAGCCATTAAACGGCATCTGCCAATCTTTTGACCATTTCAAAACCCTATATAGATAATTGAAGTGATAGTGGTCTTCTTCCGTGTTAATTTCCCTACAGATTTTTGTATCATCTGCAAATTTGCAGATGTGTGCTATTCAAACCTGAATATATCATTATATATATTATAAACACAGAAGGGTCCAGGACAGAGCCCTGAGGTACTCCACTAACAACTTATCCCACTCTGACTTACTCCCTTATACTAACTCTCTTTCTTTGTGAATAGCCATGCCTCTAATCCAGATTAATATAGCACCCCAATACCATGAGCCTCTATTTTTTTAATTAGTCTTTCATGTGGACTGTATCAAAAGCTTTCTAAAGGTCAAGGTACACACATCACAATCCTTACCACTATCAACCTGGCCTCAACTATGCTGGAATAAAAAGATAGCACAATTTGTTAAACATGAACGCCATTTGTAAAACCTGTTGCGGACCATTTATATAACTTTATGTTTTTCAAGATCTGAAGACGAATTAGTATTTGCAATATCGATTCAAGAACTTTCCACAATAGACTGTTAGGGCTAATTTGCCGTATTCGCTTGTGATGCTGCAAGTGAGACTCCTATCCTCCTTCGGTAACCCTTGGTACGCACATAAGCACTCGCATGGCTGGCACCTCATGACTCTTTGTTACATATAGCTACCTTCCTGACCCTGTGAACGCTACACCTCAGTCTGCTCTATCATCATTACCTAGCCTCAAAACCTTACATTTGTCAGCATTAAATTCCAGCTGTTAATCTTTTGACCATTTCAGAACCCTCTTTAGATCGTCTTGAAGTGATAGAGAGTATTTTTCCGTGTTTATTTCCCTCCCGATTTTTGAATCATTGGCAAATTTGCAAATATTGCTGCCCAACCTAAATCTAAATCATTTATATATATTATGAATAACAGAGGCCCCAGGACAGAGCCTTGAGGCACTCCACTTACAACATTTTCCCAGTCTAACTTAACCCCATTTATACTAACAGTTTGTTCCTTTAGTATAGCCATGCCCTAATCCAACTTAATATAGCACCGCCAATACCATGAGCCTCTATCTTTTTAATCAGTCTTTCATGTGGCACCGTATCAAAAGCTTTGCTAAAGTCAAGGTACACAACATCGCAAGTCTTACCACTATCAACTGCCTCTACTATGCTGGAATAAAATGATAGCAAATTTGTTAAACATCGACGTCCATTTGTAAGCCCTGTTGTGAATTATTTATTAATTATGTTTTTTTAAGATGAAGACGAATGGTATTTGCTAATCCTCATAAGTTTGCATTTGGCTGGGTTAAGCTCTAGCAACCATTTTTCACACCACTACTGGTGCGTGCCCAAATCCGTTAGCAAGGTAACACATTATCTCTGTCCTGTGTGTGTGTGTGTTTTACTAGATAGTATGATAGTTTACTAGATAGTCAGATAGTATGATAGAATCTAGAATTTACTTACGTGGAACTCACAATATATCGATTAAGATGGTTGTTTTTCACGTATCGCTATATGTTGCCTACTTTCTCGCCCTGTTTCGCCTAATTCCTCGTCCTGTGTGTCACCTCATTCGTGGCCGACAGTGACATCTCGTGGCACTGTAGAAAGCCTCGTCGTCTCCTGTCATTAAGCCCACGTTGGCTTCAAGGTATGTAGGCCAGGAAGGCGGGGCCCGGGAGCGTTGTTTAGTGTGTTCCCATATCTTAGCTATTGTCCCTGGCAGGCGGGGAGTGACGGGCCTCACCCCTTTCCCCTGGGCTCCACCCTTCGCCACTACGCTCTCTCCTCATCACCTCCTAGAACACGCCTAGAGCGTACATGCTCCCACATCAGGAAAACAATTCGGAACAAAAAGAGCCGGGAAGGGGAAGCTGATACACTGATTTGTAGTATTGAAAATTATATTTTCTCATGAATACATGTGGCTTCAGTAGAGACAAGTGATGGTTACGAATACATGTGGCTTCAGTAGAGACAAGTGATGGTTACGAATACATGTGGCTTCAGTAGAGACAAGTGATGGTTACGAATACATGTGGCTTCAGTAGAGACAAGTGATGGTTACGAATACATGTGGCTTCAGTAGAGACAAGTGATGGTTACGAATACATGTGGCTTCAGTAGAGACAAGTGATGGTTTGGTGTCTGAGAATCGTTGATAGAATGAACAGGAGATGACAGCAGGGCCTGATGGCTGAGTGGACAGCGCTCGGCATTCATAGTCTTAAGGTTTCGGATTCGATCCCCGGGGGAGGCGGAAACAAATGGGCAGAGTTTCTTTCACCCTGGTGCCCCCTGTTCATCTAGCAGTAAACAGGTACGTAGGAATTAGACAGCTGCTATCCTAGGGATGTTTAACAAATAGGAGGCCTGGTCAAGGACCGGGCCGCGGGGACGCTAAGCCCGAAATCATCTCAAGATAACCTCTCAAGAAACTTACATGAGGACTCCCCGAAACTAACTCGGGGAGTCATGAAATTCATTGGCACTTGTCAGTGGTACTGACTTCCCTTTAATCTTAGACAAAGGCCGAGACGATTGTCAGTCATCAGTCAGAGAAGCTTATGAACGTGGCTTTTACAAGTGGTTCAGCCTGTGGAACACTGTGATGCTGAGAGAGAGAGAGAGATCAGTCTGTGATCACAGGAGGTCACTGACCCTAATAGGGCCGCCCTCCTCGCATAGATCACCGAGTCGCATGGTGGTCATCGGTCCATTTACGTTTCACACCTCCTCGCCGGCTAAAATGTCAGTCATTCCTCGTTCTCTCGACATTAGAATCTAATTTAGTGTGGGAATCCGTAGACCAGGACGAGCTCAAGACGTGGCCGCGTTCACACACATTACACCTCCACAAAATACTCAGGGTTCCAGCCAGTCGACGAGATGTCAGTAAGACAAGGGGACTCGTCCCTGAGTCACTGACGTCAAGCGGACAAGGAACGTCCCTGCGAGTCAGACAGACAAGTGGCCATTTTTCCTGCGAGTCAGATAGACAAGTGGCCCTTTTTCCTGCGAGTCAGATAGACAAGTGGCCCTTTTTCCTGCGAGTCAGATAGACAAGTGGCCCTTTTTTCTGCGAGTCAGATAGACAAGTGGCCCTTTTTCCTGCGAGTCAGATAGACAAGTGGCCCTTTTTCCTGCGAGTCAGATAGACAAGTGGCCCTTTTTCCTGCGAGTCAGATAGACAAGTGGCCCTTTTTCCTACGAGCCAGATAGACAAGTGGCCCTTTTTCCTACGAGCCAGATAGACAAATGGCCCTTTTTCCTGGGAGTCAGACAGACAAGTAGGCCTTTTTCTTGGGGAGACAGACAAGTAGGCCTTTTTCCTGGGAGTCAGACAGACAAGTAGGCCTTTTTTGTGTTTTATCTCGTCTATGCGTGCCGTATATGTTCTCTGTATTCCCTCTATTTTAACAATCTCTCCTGTTCTGAAGGGGGAAGTGAGTACTGAGCAGTACTCAAGACGGGACAACACAAGTAACTTGAAGAGTACAACCATTGTGATGGGATCCCTGGATTTGAAAGTTCTCGTAATCCATCCTATCATTTTTCTGGCTGTCGCAGTATTTGCTTGGTTATGCTCCCTAAACGTTAGGTCGTCAGACGTCATTATTTCCAAATCCTTTACATGCTGTTTTCCTACTAGGGGCACATTTGAATGTGTTTTGTACCCTGTATTATGTTTAAGGTCCTCATTTTTACCGTACCTGAGTACCTGGAATTTATCACTGTTAAACATCATGTTATTTTCTGTTGCCCAGTCGAAAACTTTATTAATATCCGCTTGAAGATTTTCAATGTCTTCAGCCGAGGTAATTTTCATGCTGATTTTTGGGTCATCTGCAAAGGATGATACGAAGCTGTGACTTGTATTTTTGTCTATATCTGATATGAGAATAAGGAAAAGCAGCGGTGCAAGGACCCTACCCTGAGGTACAGAGCTTTTAACTGCGCTTGGACTCGATTTTATATGATTGACTGTTACTCGCTGAGTCCTGTTTGACAGAAAACTGAGTATCCAGCGTCCTACTTTACCAGTTATTCCCATTGACTTCATTTTGTGTGCTATCACTCCATGGTCACATTTATCGAAAGCTTGTGCGAAGTCCATGTATATCACATTCAGCATTCCAGTCTAGGTGAGGGGTCTGCTAGTCCAGGTGAGGGGGGTCTGCTAGTCCAGGTGAGGAGGTCTGCTAGTCCAGGTGAGGGGTCTGCTAGTCCAGGTGAGGGGTCTGCTAGTCCAGGTGAGGGGGGCCACTAGTCTAGCTGAGAAGGCCCACTGGTCCAGGTGACGGGGAGGGGGAAGGGGGAATGCCAGAATGACCCTGGTCACAATGTGTCATCCTGGCTGGTCAACACACACAAGTACCAGGGTGTGTCGCTGATAACAAATAAATATTACTGACCATTTACCCCAAAGTCAGTACACAAGGTCTTCCCGGACAGGCCCCCATTACGATCTCACTATAGCCCGTGCTACGTGGAGATTGTGTTCTGAGTTGCTAAATCTAAAACAACTACACCAACTCACCGGAGGGCTCTCTCTCACCACACACCTGACCTGCTGTAAGTGTATTGCCACTATTGCAGTACGTCTCAAGAACTGATGTTGTGTACAGCTTGAGACCGGATACTTAAGTAAGTTTATTGATTTCTGCTTCATAAGCTGGTGAGAATGGGGACTGTGAAACACCTCCCCAAAACAAGAGACACATATAAATAGCGTGAGCTGCATATTCTAATTTGATGAACATCAGAACAGCCTTCAGGAAACTCAACAAGGAGGCACTCAGAGCACGTTTACATCACCTACGTGAGACCAGTTCTATGATATGCAGCCCCATCATGAGGTTTAAACCTCGAAATGCACATAAGGGAACTGGAAGAGGTACAGAGATTTGCAAAGCTTATTCGAGAATTACTGTGATGGTGTACGAAGAAAGGGTGAAGGAATAAGACAAAAACTTGCTAAAAAAAAAAAAGGGAGAGGAGACATGCTACAAACGTGTAAAATACTTTTGGGAATAAACGGGATACGAGAAGAGGAAGAGTTCACTGTAACTACAGATAGGACAAGAGGGCAGGTGTAAAGTTTGTGACCATAGACAGATTAGTCATACACATGTTATAAACTTTTCTTTGGTGTAAAAACATTTGGAAATGCGATGAGTTAGATGAGTAAGTATAACAAGGCAATTTCATCCCTAATTTCAAAAGAAGATATGATAGAAATTTTGATCAGTAGTCATGGCATTAGACAAGTAGCGGCTCAATAGGGTACTTGAGATGAAGCACGAGTCTACAAGCCCTAATAGGCGAGGACACAAGAGCCGCTGTGGGAGGATTTTCACAGGTTATCACACCGTAGAACAAGCGGGAAGGTTGTGTAGTGACCAGGAGACACCACTCTGTCATAATGACTATATAGAACTTAGGTCGGTGGACTCTACCTTCCTTGATTGCCAAAAATCTGTTCACACACTACCTGGTCAGAAATTGCAATATTGGCTCGAAAACCGGCAGTGATAACTGGGCAAGTGCTGAACTAGACCAGAGAGTACCTAGCTGACAGGAAACAGAGAACCACACTTCCCAGATAGGAATTAAGTATCAATTATCTGACCTACGCCCATATTTGGTACCCATATATAGCCTATCAACAGAAGTAAACTTAGGCATGTATAATTTCAGTAATTTTGCAAAACTAAAGATAAGAACTTGAGCTGAGTGAGGACTGTAGGTTGCTCCTGACTGACTCCGATGAGAAGTGGTCTTGGTCAGAGTAATACCTATTCCAATGTGTGTTTGTGTTCACCTGAGACATGATATGAAGTAGTGTAGAGGGGCGCATGTCATGGTATCCCCGTTGGTGTCCATTGACATCCCAGACTCAGGATATAACGGGCGTCTGACCCTTAGTAGGTCAGGAGCTGCTGGGACCTTCCGTCCTCTTTGTCTTCCTCCTGCTCTCCGGTTGCGCCATAAAGCCTCTTTCAAAAATACCTATCTCCTTTCTTCCTTCCTATGCTCCTTTTTCACCACCAACTACCTCCTATTCCTCTCGCTGTCCATCTCTGTCCTTCCTCACCCTCCCTCCCTCCCTCCTCGCCCCTGAGGTCTCACCCTCCCCCCCCCTGGCCCCAACACCGTCTCCGGCTCCAGCGTCACACCCGGCAGCGTGTCCCAGTAAAAGTAAGAGTGAAGCCATCAACAGCAATTACGTTTAATGTTTTGTGCCTGGCATCCTTGCTGGGGCGTGACAGCTTAACATCACGAGGGGAAAGCTGCCGTGAAGCAAGACACTATCCCGAGTGTACTCGCCTGCTGGTTCCTGCCTTGACGCGCCTGCAGCGCCTCCCTCATCTCTTGCTAGGGCTTCTGATCCTCATCTTCCTCATCGTGCCTTCTCATGCAACGGTGTATGGAGTCTGTGCAGGCGATGAGTCACAATAACGTGGCTAAAGTGTGTTGACCAGACTACACACTAGAAGGTGAAGAGACGACGATGTTCGGTCCGTCCTGGACCATTCTCAAGTCGATTGAGAGATTCTCAAGTCTCACAATTGATTTGAGAATGGTCCAGGACGGACCGAAACGTCGTCGTCCCTTCACCTTCTAGTGTGTGGTCTGGTCAATATGGAGTCTGTGTTAACTGTACCTCATTCCACTTTGTTCAGTACTCTTACGATGAGTGTCTCGTCGTTCATTTTGAATTTTACTTCCCACCCATTTCATTTGTACATCATTCATGTTGAGAGTATAGCACCATTAATTTTTATTTTACGATTAGCTAACTTCATTGCTCAGACGTTTCGGTTCAAGAACCAGTCTTGTAACAGTCCTTTACACTTTGATTATTTAGATAGAGAGTTCGAGGTATTGTTGAATGTTGTAGCAGTGTACACCATTGGAGTAATGTACAACACCCTTTCAGGTCAACAACGACTACTTCCTCCTTCAATCATTCCTATTTTGCAACATGGTGGTCGTGCATGTATGGCCATTTTAAGCAATCCCGAACTGTGTAGTCTGCCTTCACGCCACAGTTCACTGTGGTAGTAAGTAGATTAAACAAAACAACGAAGTAAATTGATGGCTCTTTTAAGACGGAGGAGTTGTTGGGGATTGGTGATGGATTGGTAAAGCAAGCTGCTTCATTGTTTAAATTTGTGACAGGAGAGGATTGATGAAGGATGGGTTTGGGAGGCGCGGGTGAGATGATTGATGGTTGTGGGTGGTGACATGACAAGTGAGAGGTGAGGGGAAACGTATGACAAATGAGAGGTGAAGACCCAGTTGTGTTCGTCTCAAATTTCCCGTCAGCTTAGTGCCTGGCGTCACACAATGGCTGCACGGTCTTGTTCCCGCTGTTGTGTGTCCTCTCTCCACCATCCAAGATTTTCTGGTTAACAGATTTTAAATTAGAAGTTTGAATTTAGCAGTCAAAATGTCATGATATATATATATATATATATATATATATATATATATATATATATATATATATATATATATATATATATATATATATATATGCAATTGACGATCACTAAACACTGATCATTTGTATGCGGAAAAACCACAAAGAAATGGAGAAGAGAGATGAACGTTTCGGCTTGTTAAGGCCGTTGTCAACATCAGACTGAACGTAAACGTTCATCTCTCTTCTCCATTTCTTTGTGGTTTTTCCGCATATATATATATATATATATATATATATATATATATATATATATTATATATATATATATATATATATATATATATATATATATTGTTTAAGTTATTACAATGCTACAGAGTTGAAAATGTTTGTGGTGTGATATTGAGGAGACGGGAGGTGAGGCTCCCTCACCGCGGTGTTGGTGTAGCCGTGACGCAGTCTGCGTGACGCTCTGCTTTACGCTTACATCTGGTGTGTAACTATCGCGTGACACCCAGTCTCGGGCACCCATTGGTGGCACACTGGTGTGACTGGACCAGTTAGTGCCAGTCAGCGTGTCTACCTGAGCCACACCCTGGTCGTGTTGGCACCAGCCCGAGCCTCTGAGCCTCCGAGACGCAATAGATAACGTTATCAGTGTCATGGTGATCAAATGCACTAAGACATTTAAGTAATAGAAGTAGACCCAATATACAGTCCAGGTGGGTTACGAACCTACTCTCCAGTTCTTTGTAGGATGAGAGACGGGCTGAGGAGCTGAAGCTCAACCCACGCGAACACAATTGGATAAGTGACAAGCAGGAGGCTAAGAAGTGGAGCCCCTCAAGGACTGGTCCTTGTCTCCGTGCTCTTTATTGCCCTAATAAAGAACTTAGTAAAGAAATAAGTGTCAAGCATTTAGAAATTTTAATAATTACTAGAAATTAGACGGAAAAACTTGCCCCAAGGCCGGCTGCTTCGATATTCAAGGGGACTTAAACAAGTTCATTTTCAGAGACGAGGAAAATTAATTTCAGTGCAGATTAATGTACTTTAATAAGTAATGCCATAATATCTTACTATATAATTTGTATTTGTCTTTTCATAAAAGATATTTTTATTACAAGTTAGAGGTACAAAGAGCATATACAGCTAGCTTGAGGGATTCGCTCACAGATATTTCAGAACCCGGGTTGTGTAGTCGAGAAAACTTTACTTATATCCGGTTTACGTAAAGCTAGGAGTGCTCTAGAGGTGTCTTGGAGTGTTCTTAAAGTCTGTACTCTGCGTCTCTGTCTCTGCGTCTGTAAACAGTTTGTTGAATCACGGCGTAACCGCCAAGAACGCGACTAGCCAGAAACTATGCTAAGTACATGTACTTGCATAATAGTTTGATGAATCCGGTCCCTGGTTCACAGATTGATCCACCTTCCTAATAAACCCAGTATCAAAGTTACTTTTTTTTTGGAGATACATACAAGAGTTGTTACATTCTTGTACAGCCACTAGTACGCGTAGCGTTTCGGGCAGGTCCCTGGAATACGATCCCCGCCGCGAAGAATCGTTGTTACAACCAAGTACACATTTTACTGTTGCGTTAAACAAGAGGCAACAGTTATGGATTTGTGCCCAGTAAATCCTCCCCGGCCAGGATACGAACCCATGGCAAAGCGCTCGCGGAACGCCAGGCGAGTGTCTTACCACTAAACCACGGAGACTATAAAACTATCTATCAAGTACCTCTGTAGTCATTGTGTAATACTAGTTATTTATGACCTTTGACTCAAGAATGAGCTTCAGTCAGGGGGAAAAAAGTAGTTTTTTCCTGACTTTTTCCAGGAAAATTCATTCCTGAGTTTCGGAGGACAACCGCCTTGTAGCAGCACAATATATGAGCTGGAGGCCTCATCCGTTGGTACATAGGCCCGAAACGCTATGCGTACTAGTGGCTTTAGGTATTGTATGTACTAGCTCTATCTCTAAATCCAACATTATGTTTGTAAATGTATGTACTTTTCCTGAATAAAAATTTATTTATTTATTTATTATTATAGAGAGAGAAACAGGTAGAGAGACACAATGACACGGAAAGATATATTAAGAGACTGAGAGCTAGATTCAGAGACAGAATGAGTGTGTGAAAGAAGGAATGAATGAATGAATGAAATAGACATTGATGTAGTGTATGACATTTCTATATTTCAGCCATCCTCCTTAAATGATAGTACTTATCGCAACTATTTGCTCCAACGTACAAATTTGTACTGTTTGACCTCACATTTTGTTAATTGTTAACATTTGACAAAATTTGTAAAATGTTAAAATTAACATTTTGTTGAACTGCATTAGCACAAACAACATTCTAGAAAATTGGAAATATTACCGACGACCCTAACCTAACCTGCTCAAGCAATCCTAGACTTAATATATACGCTGTTTTAGGCCTAAAATATAGCGCATATATGTACTGATTTTGAACTTTTTCTCCCTATCTACAAACTTGATAGTATAAAATGTGAACTTTTGGGAGCAGTCCAACTGTACGTATTGGAACGTTCGAACAAATAGTTTTTAAAAGTTCATTTTAGGAAGCCGGGTAATTATTTCTAGAGAGAGAACGATAGAATGAGGCGGTTTATTGTTAATTACAGAAAAAACTGTTGGGGTTTAAGTATAAGGTTTTCCGCAACACCCGGACAACAGATTAACATTTTGCTCAAACACAAAAACTCCGTCATTACCTGTGAGGCAACGGTCGTTAGATGAGGAAGGTGAGGAGAGAGTTGCGCAGCCCCTTCCCAGCGGCGGCGGTGCGCACGCGCACCTGTAAACACACACGCACGCGCGTGTGTGTGATCCACATAAACACGCCTTCCTAGCCAGACGCAACTGATGGCTAGAAAGGCGGGATCAAGCGTCAATGTTCGATCCTGAAAGCACAAATAGGTGAGTACACGCGCGGGCGTGTGTGCTGGGGGGAGGGGGGGTTAAAAGCTGAGTGGACAGCGCTTCGGATTCGTAGTCGTGAGGTTCCGGGTTCGATTCCCGGAGGAGGCGGAAATAAACAAATGGGCCAACCCGTCTTCGACTCAAGTCCATCACATCCAGCGGTCGACCCCACAGACGCATTCATAAATGTTAACATGCTGTTCATTCAAAACAGGAATTTCCTCAAATATAAATTAATATTATAATATATTAGTATATTGTGCATATATAGGCATTTGTTAGGTTAGGTGTTTAGGTTCTGTTGGCGATTATTTGTATTTGTAGTACGTGGGTGAAGCATTTACAGCGTTGTGATTCGAACAAAATTCGTCAGTGAAGCACTTGTTCCGGAAGTGTTCGAACGTCATCAGTTGTGAGTCATGTGTAAACCATTTTTCATTCATAAACAGGGGGTTTGGCTGGTGGATGGAATCACTTTTGGGTCTTTGTTTGGAGGACGGGTTGAATGGGCAGTTTCTTTCACTGATGCTCCTGTTACCTAGCAGTAATTAGGTACCTGGGAGTTAGACAGCTGCTACGAGCTGCTTTCCGGGTATGTGTGTGTGTGTAAGAGAAAAATATATGTATTAAATATGATAGAGGAAAAATAGGTCGGCAAACAGAACAATCGACAACTGACGGTTTAGAAGGCGGGGTCCAAGAGCTAACAGCTGGATGCTGCAGGCACAAATAGTAAATACAAGTACTAAATCCTATAACGTGTGACATAATTAGGAAGAACTTTGACAAACTAAAAGGCTCAAAGTCCTCAAGTGTGAAAGAGATCCAATCCAAAGTCGTAAAGGAACTGCCAGATGATCGATGTCTACAACTGAAACTCCTTTTCAGAAAATCTGTGGACCAAGGGATAATTTCCCTATATTGGAAATATGCAAATGTCACCCCTATTTTCAAAAAAGGCAGAACGAGCTCAGTAGAAAACTATGGTACAATCAGTTTGACCTCGCATATTTTTTTTCAGGGATATTCCTGCGTGGGCGGTAAGCCTCTGGCTGGCCCACTAAGTGTTGCTTGTTTCTGTTTTACTTGGGCGGAGTGTAAGAATTTATGACTCGTATGGTCGCTTCAGTAAGATTTTGCCATATGTGTGTAACAACTTCTGCTCTGTTGAATCTAAGTTGAAATCTTAATAGGTTTGTAACTCTGCACTGTATTAGATAATGCTCCAGTCGGGCATTTCTCCACAGTGCTAACATTTCCTCTCATCTTCCGGAACATCATCTCTTCTGTGAACTTCTTCCACACATCTGCAAGCTCACAGAGAGAATCCTAAGGAAACGGTTACCAGGTGACCTGCTCCTCTGTACAATCATCTTATCAGTCTGAGTTTCTTGTCGGCTGAAGACGGTCTCTCCTATGTCCGTCCTCCCTCTTACACTCATTCCTGCCAGTCTAAACTATTCCTTTCACATAACTCGACCTTACTACTACTACTATGATTATTATTATTAGTATTATTATCATTATTAGTATTATTACTACTACTACTATTATTATCCTCATCACGGCTTCTACGATTTTTCTCATCACTAATATTGTTATAATGTGCAGAACCTTTCAGAAAGATGTCCCTTGTAAACACCCTCTGACGACGTGTCTCCCGCAGGAGTAGCCAACAAGATGAGGGCCTCTGCCGGACGTTCCCGTGGAGACAGTGAGTACCAAGGAGACCAGGAGCTGAGATCCTCTCCCGGCGGCGACACCTGCAGGGGCGTCTCTGCTAGATACACCCTTGCGGAAGGTTAGTGCTCCGGGGACCACTGCTCTTGGCTGAAAATACAAATAGTAAATGCAAATAATAAATACACACACACACACACACACACATATATACATATATATATATATATATATATATATATATATATATATATATATATATATATATATATATATATATATATATATATATATATATATGAGAAAATACAGATTTTAAATACACAATAATTTATAAATGGGTTATTGAGATGAGCCGCCGCATAAATGTGCATAGCCTGAGGCCGGGTTGAAGTGAACTTTATCTGCTGAGCTTAGGGAGGGAAGAACGGATGGGACATTCTCAGTACAAATATTCATCAGGCGTGATATTAACCACTAATGACCGATTGTGAGTTGACGAGCATCATGATCATATTCCAAGACTAATTTACTTGCTCTAGACAATACCACAAAGCAATACATGAACTTAGTATCATCTAGATCACGTCATCGTGAAGTTAAATAAAAATATATTGTGTGTGTATATATATATATATATATATATATATATATATATATATATATATATATATATATATATATATATATATATATATATATATATATATTATATATATAACTGAACAGAGTTTAAATACCTGCATTTGGGTGAGGTGACATGTTACAATGGTTTGGGGTGAGGTGAGAACAAACACAGAACACGAAACAATGGGTATAAGAGAAGAATAGATCTGTAACTGCAGAAGGCCTATTGGCCCGTATTTCTTGATGTTTCTATATTGGAGCGGAGTCTTGAAGTGGGTAGAATATATATATATATATATATATATATATATATATATATATATATATATATATATATATATATATATATATATATATATATATATATATATATATATATATATATATATATATATATATATATATATGTCGTACCTAGTAGCCAGAACTCACTTTTTGGCCTACTATGCAAGGCCCGATTTGCCTAATAAGCCAAGTTTTCCTGAATTAATATATTTTCTCTAATTTTTTTCTTATGAAATGATAAAGCTACCTATTTCATTATGTATGAGGTCAATTTGTTTTTATTGGAGTTCAAATTAATGTAGATATATGACCGAACCTAAGCAACCCTACCTAACCTAACCTAACCTATCTTTATAGGTTAGGTTAGGTTAGGTAGCCGAAAAAGTTACGTTATGTTAGGTAGGTTAGGTAGTCGAAAAACAATTCTTTCATGAAAACTTGGCCTATTAGGCAAATCGGGCCTTGCATAGTAGGCTGAGAAGTGCGTTCTGGCTACTAGGTACGACATATATATTATATATATATATATATATATATATATATATATATATATATATATATATATATATATATAATATAGACGCCCCGGATAACATTCAAGCATGGCATAATGTCCTTTTGTTTGGTAATGTATCCCTCACCGTACCTCCAAGGAGGGACAAATCACTTGCATCCTCGGCCCTGAGGGCGATAAATGAATACCCAAGGGAGGGATAACCTAGTTCGCCTGCCTCTTCAAGCAAAACACACCCACCGCAGAAATGGGAACAACACCATATCGGAAACGTACAAAATCAGAGTACAAGCCACCAAGAAAATTGAAGAGGGAAGCACCGCAAGTGCTGTTAGAGTCCTCACCACTGACGAGAAAATCGCTCCTCGAAACTCAGTCACAGCACGGGCCCTGCAAAGCAAGCACCCACCCAGAGCCCCTCAAGGCGACAACATGCTTTTGCCACCAGTAGAGACCATTTCAGATCCATTAACTGTTGGTGAATCTGAGATCTACAAAGCAGCCCTTTCTTTTCCACCTGGGTCAGCAGGCGGCTTTACAAGATTAAAACCTCAACACATCAAGCAAATGTTAAAAAAAAATCCTGCGGTTGGTGAAGCTGCACAAGATCTTCTTATGGAACTCACAAGGTTCGTCAATGCGTGCCTGGCTGGTGATACACCCGAGGTCATCAGGCCCCTCTTTTTTGGTGCCTCCCTCTGTGCTTTCAAAAAGAAGGACGATGGAATCAGGCCAATCGCTGTTGGCGACACTCTCCGACGCCTGATTGCCAAGGCTGCTACGAGGGTTGTCAGCCAGCAAGCGGCTGAATTGCTGAGACCAATCTAGCTAGGATTTGGGATTCCCCACGGCTGTGAAGCGGCTGCTCATGCAGAACGAGCATACATCACCAACATTTCTGACGGAAAGGCCCTGCTCAAACTGGACTTTAAGAATGACTTCAACATGGTCAGAAGAGATGCAGTGCTTTGTACCGTACATCGCCATTTCCGGCTCCTCTACCCGTTCATACTGTCGTGCTACAGAGGCGAGTCAAAACTGCTCTTTGGCGAACACGAAATCAGATCATGTGACGGTGTTCAGCAAGGTGATCCGCTAGCTCCTCTTCTTTTCTGCTTAGTCTTAAAAGAAATCACAGAAAGCTTGTCCAGCAAGTTCAACATCTGGTTTTTGGATGATGGCACTATAGCTGGCACCCTAGACCACATCTTGGAAGACATCAGAAAAATAAGGGAGAAAGAAGTAAGCCTGGGTCTCTTCCTGAACCTTTCCAAGTGTGAAGTAGTCTCCTCCAACCCAGACATCGTAGCTAGAATAAGGTCTGCCTTGCCTGGAGCTCATGTCATTAGGGCTGAGAACAGCACTCTATTTGGAGTTCCCCCTCGGGTCTAACGCAATTGAGGAGATCCTTGATAAGAAAATCGCAGACCTCAGGAGGATGGAAGAGATGATACGTGTCATCGATGCCCACGATGCTTTATATCTCCTCACTAAATGCCTATCCCTTCCGAGGCTAACCTACTTTCTGAGGTGCACCCCATCCTACGACAGCCCAAAGCTTGAAGAGTATGACCTATTACTGAAGTCCATGCTAGAAAAAGTTCTTAACCTCTCCCTCAACGAATGCCAGTGGAAACAAGCCACTCTTCCTGTCAGACTCGGTGGCTTGGGTGTCCACACCGCCACTCAAATTGCTGTCCAGCCTACCTGTCTTCCTCCTCAGCATCAGATGACCTAGTTAAGGAAATTCTACCTGACAACCTGTGTGACTTAGCAGGGATACAGGACTCCCACTACACGGAATGCGACACAAAGTGGGGTACCATGGCAGACCCAGCACTCAGATCAACCATGCAGAAAGCCAAGAAACAATCCAGCTGGGACAGTCCCATTGTAGACAAAGAAGTCACAGCTCTGCTGGAGGCAGCAACAACTCTCCAGTGATCGTGCGTGTACGTCTCACAGCTGTGCAGGCTCCCTATGCAGAGGAGTTCCTTTTGGCAGTCCCTATGTCTGCGACAGGCACACGTCTTGATCCGCAGGAGCTCCGTATTGCAGTTGCTCTCCGCCTTGCTGCCCCTATCCACACTGTTCATAGGTGTATTTGCGGCGAGGCAGATGCTGACGAATATAGATTGCATGGCCTGCACTGTGGAAAATCTGGCGGTTGGCACTCTAGGCACGACAAAGTCAATGACATCATTAAGAGAAGCTTTGCCTCTGCCCAGTGTCCAGCAGAGAGCCCTGCGATCTGTTGAACCGTGACTGTTAGCTTTGCCGGCAGACCAGACGGAACCACTGCGCCCTTGGAAGGGTGGCAGACAGTTGGCATGGGACTTTACTTGCGTATCCACCCTGGCAGCCACATACATTAACCTCTCTGCCGGCCAAACAGGAGCCGCGACAACACACAGAGAAAGATACAAGACAACCAAGTACAGGGAATTAGGTCATCGGTACAACTTCGTTCCAATAGGATCTGAGACCCTGGGTACATGGGGAGAGAGTGCAAGAAGGTTTCTTAAGGATCTTGGTTCCAGGCTCATTGACACTACCAAGAGACCCTAGAGCGGCAAGTTTTCTCTTCCAGCTCCTCAATGTCGCGATCCAGAGGGGGAATGCCCGCTGCATCCTCGGTTCCTGCCCGGCGTCGGAGGAGTTCCAATCAGGGTTTTACGTAATTCCACGTAAATAAAATAGTTTACGTGTAATGAAGTAAGGACGAAGAGGTAGAACAGCCTATTGACATAGCTCGGGTGCATGGGGGGAATTGCGTAAAATCCTGGTTTGTGTCTCGGAGAGACTACAGGATCCGTTGGTAAATCAGGATGATTTCCGGTTGTTATTCTTTTATGTCGTAGCTCAGTCGATTAAGGCAGCGTCTGGGATCCTCTCGGAAGTAGGTTCGAACCCTCGTCACGGCCCTTGTGGATTTGTTCATCTGATGCATCACGTTATTGTGATTTCTGTGTCCCATGTATATATATATATATATATATATAATGGTAAGTTATTTGGTTAATAATAATAAATTATTTGATTAATGGAATGTCTGCAATAATTAATCTAATTACAGTGGTCGTGACGTGTGGTCAAGAAGAGCCCGTCTTCGACTTCGACTTCGAGAACCCAGAGTCCCCAGCCCAGGACAAGTACAAGTCATGCCAGGTGACCCTCGAGTGTGGTGTTCCAAGTTGTCAAGTCAGGTCAGGAAATGTATAAACAACTTAGTTATACTTTAACAATGTTCGTTTTCTGTATTAAAAAACTATGATAGTTTTCTTTGTACTTTTAATGGTTAGGGGCAACTGAACTGAAATTCTCAGACTACCACCTAACGTTTATAAACCGAGAGATGTTCCCTGCGTTTGACGGGAGACATCTCCCGCGTCATATATATATATATATATATATATATATATATATATATATATATATATATATATATATATATTTTTTTTTTGAGATACATACAAGAGTTGTTACATTCTTGTACAGCCACTAGTACGCGTAGCGTTTCGGGCAGGTCCCTGGAATACGATCCCCGCCGCGAAGAATCGTTGTTACAACCAAGTACACATTTCACTGTTGCGTTAAACAGAGGCTACAGTTAATTTAAGGATTTGCGCCCAGTAAATCCTCCCCGGCCAGGATACGAACCCATTAGCTTATATTTTAGCCCTATATCAGGTTATATTGAGGTGGCCCCCAGGGACTGACTAGTGACTTGTGCCCCCCTCCAACCCCACCAGGGACGGTCTGATGGGGAGAAAGGGAGGGTGCAGAGGTCCTTCATGGCGGGAAGGAGAAAGAACGGTGAACTAGAGGCCATAAATGGCGGCCAGGGAGTGATAGTGACCATTAATAATAATAATAATAATAATAATAATAATAATAATAATAGTAATAATAATTTTGTTCACTAGAAGGTATAATGGGTTGGTGAGATTACATAAGATTGGTATTTGTATATTCTTGCAGCGCCACTAACACGCGAGTATAAGAAATATTGCCGGAACATCCGTGGACATCTTCAAGAGAAAACTAGATAGTTTTCTTCAAGGAGTGCCGGACCAACCGGGCTGTGGTGGATATGTGGGCCTGCGGGCCGCTCCAAGCAACAGCCTGGTGGACCAAGCTCTCACAAGTCAAGCCTGGCCTCGGGCCGGGCTTGGGGAGTAGAAGAACTCCCAGAACCCCATCAAGCAGGTATCAAGCAGTCATAGCGTTTAGAGTGTTGGGTATACAAGCAGATGTAAGGCAGTGATATGACCCGATATGGAGCAGGATGCCCCATATCATACAACAAAGACAGTACTGTGACATAAATAAAGGATGATAAAACACAACTGTGTAACGAGGATGATGTAGTGTTGTTAAACTCTCACGGTGCAAAAAACAAGCCACAACAACATGGCTGAGCACAAATATCTCAATCCTGTTATTTCTCACGTATTCAAACGCGTCCTTTACCTACACTATTATAAGCCAAAGGCAAGAATATAATTTAGAAAATATATACAAATAAAACACTATATGATTGATCACATCTAAGACATGATTGATCACATCTAAGACACGATTGATCACATCTAAGACATGATTGATCACATCTAAGACACGATTGATCACATCTAAGACATGATTGATCACATCTAAGACACGATTGATCACATCTAAGACATGATTGATCACATCTAAGACACGATTGATCACATCTAAGACATGATTGATCACATCTAAGACATGATTGATCACATCTAAGACATGATTGATCACATCTGAGACACGATTGATCACATCTAAGACATGATTGATCACATCTAAGACATGACTGATCACATCTAAGACATGACTGATCACATCTAAGACATGATTGATCACATCTAAGACATGACTGATCACATCTAAGACATGACTGATCACATCTAAGACATGACTGATCAAATCTAAGACATGATTGATCACATCTAAGACATGATTGATCACATGTACTGTTCACTACAGAGAGAGAAGGCAGGAAGACAACGCCTGCTGCTCCAGGAAGGGCGTCTCGCCTGCACAAGTGTCCGTGGTGTCTCTGACGCCGCTGGTGGTAGAGCGTGATGTACTGGTTAGCACGCTCGGTCCTCGCCTTGCATGCAAAACAACCCAGGATCGAACCCTGGGAAGGGAGAATTTGGCATTGTTCCTTCACTGTTCTCGCTCCTCGTTAAGCACCCAGCAGTAATTAAGGACGGAGATGTGTACGGTTTAGCGGACTGTGTTGTTAGGGTAAAGCAGCCAGTGTGAGGCTTGAGATGAGTTCTAGCAAGAAGAACTCTTGGCCTGCATGCAACAAATGAAAACCTCTGCTCTTGCAACTCTGCAGTGCAAGATAAACGAATTGTTTGTCAACAAGGCAATGCAGCCATTACGACGCCCGACTGAACCCAAGCCTTCCTTATAAAGCTTCACACTGATATATACGTCACTGTTCAGCAAGACTGTGTATTTGTTTGTCTGCCTCAATGTGTGNGTGTTGCAACCAGCCGCTCTAACTTAACATATTACTCATTCTCTATCCCATATTGCAGTTTACAGTTAAACAACATGACATTATATATCTTGACTTTTAGAAATACCAGAATACGGTGCTTCACAAGACGCACTAGAAAGGCAGGAATACATTGGCGGAATTGTTCTTGGTCGAACCAGGACGGGAATATTTGGGAGTTGTTGTTTTAAGATTCGCTACCTGGAACAAGAAGTTCAGTAGTAGCACGGGCTATGGTATTTGGTAGGGAAAGACAATATCAGCGTGGAAGGAGTCCTAGTCCCGGACGCCTCCCGTCTGAGAGCTGTTCTCCGGGGGGATATGTTGTATGTAACGGGAAGGTCGGACGCGGGCACCGTGTTGTCGTTCCTCAAGCCCCAGGACGACAATGATGCATAATAAAAAATGAATTCGTTTTTGTCTGGGACAGGAAACCTATATGTGTAGGCTTCCTGTCTGCCTTGTCCGGCCCCCTGGCCGGGCGTCTCGGGCCGGGACACGCCGCCGCAGGTAATTCGCTCACCGTAACGACGCCCACGGACCAGTTTCGTGGCCAGGTAAGGCAGCATAAGTGCTGGGGGGGGGGGGCGAGGGGCTTCCGCTGGGATGGTGGTGAGGGTTGAATAGATGGAGGGGTGGAGGGGTTAGGGGCGTATGGAGGGGGAGGGAAATATGTTGTTTTAGGGGAGGGCAGGGGGGCCGCCAGGGGGTTAGGGGTGGTGCGTCAAAAAGGGAGTATATCACCCTAACCCCCCACCCCCCGGCACCCCCCAGTCCGGGGGAGACCGCGTGGGCATCCCCGGATCTGCTTTCACTTTTCCGATAGGTCGATTGACCTATATTCTGGAGGGGAGGGGCTTCCCTGAGAGCCCCGGGGGGAGGATGACGTGACGGGTGAGAGAGACACAGAGGAGTAGGGAGGTGAGCACTGACGGAAGAGGCATGAGTATGATCAGTACTCATGACGGGTATGATCAATGTGTAGAGCCGCTACATCAAATCATCAGTAGCGACATCATCAAAGCTGCTACTAGCCAACAAGACCAAGGCAGCAATTGAATTCATAAACAATTTAGAGAAGCAATGGAAAATTAGCAAAAATAAACAAAAGTGCCAGATAATACACATAGCAAAAAGAAACCCAGACCTCATTATCCTTGATAGCCGCCCAATCCAATATGCGGAGGTAGGCAGAATACTGGGACTCGTGATTAATAAAATAGGGATAAAAATTCACGTAAGGGACCGACTAAACAAAGCCAAAGCAGCCTTAGGAAAACTGAAGAGATTCCGAAGCCTCAATACGAACATACAGATACATCTCTATTAGGCTCTAGTTCGGCTGCATCTAGAGTATCCCCCAGTACCACTACACACCATAAAGAAAACTAACATGCAAAAACTACAAGCAGTGCAAAATAAGGCACTAAGGAGAGCAGCAAAACACCGTCCACCATATGATCGACTACGGGCTCACCATAGCCCGTGCTACTTGGAACTATGTTCCAGGTAGCGAATCTTTAACAACAACAACCATATGATTAGACAATCCAGGAGCTCCATGAGCTCCTGAACATACAGCCACTAAACATCGACTGCAGCACCAAGCCATCAGGGTGTGGAACACCATCGAAATGTTCACGTAAGCAATTGAGGATTGATTGAACATTGAGGACCCAATGTTAGGAGGATTATTCCAAGATGAAACGCCCCGCTCCCACAGCTGGTGGTCAAAGAGCCTATTTACTAGATAAAAACCCCGCCCACAGTACATAATTCCCAGATGAAATACTGACCAGACATCCCTACCCCAATAGTTGGAAAAAATTATGTAAATAATGTATATATGTAAATATATATATATATAATATATATATATATATATATAATATATATATATATTATTATATATATATATATATATATATATATATATATATATATATATATATATATATATATATATATATATATATATATTGAACATAAGAATATAGGTAACCGCAGAAGGCCTATTGGCCCATACGAGGCAGCTGGTATCTACATACAAAGATTAATCCAGTGTAAATGGCCTGTTATGTTGAACATTGTCTTCTGTGTTGGCATCGTTATGTTCTGGTCTTGTCCTTACTCTCATTGTGGGTAGAGTAAATAGTTTCGTGATTTGGGTGTTCATGGTAGGTCGTTCTATTCTTATGTGGATTGCTTCAAGAATTTGTAATCTTCTTGCATCTTGGGATTTGTCTATAATGCTTGTATTTTGTTCAACATTTCTCTTGTTAGGGTGATGTCATGGGCTTGTTTCATGTGATTCCTAGGGGCACCGGATTGAAGATGACATGTCAAACGCCTCGTCAGCTTGGTCGACGTCATACCTATGTACTTAGATTGAAGGTTACATCCTTCGTGGGGGCAAGTGTACATGTATACAACGCTTGAAATGTATACATGTACACTTGCCCCCACGAAGGATGTAACCTTCAATCTAAGTACATAGGTATGACGTCGACCAAGCTGACGAGGCGTTTGACATGTCATCTTCAATCCGGTGCCCCTAGGAATCACATGAGACAAGCCCATGACATCGCCCTAACAAGAGAAATGTTGAACAATAATACAAGCATAATAGACAAAACACAAGATGCAAGAAGATTACAAATTCTTGAAGCAATCCACATAAGAATAGAACGACCTACCATGAACACCCAAATCACGGAACTATTTACTCTTCCCACAATGAGAGTAAGGACAAGACCAGAACATAACGATGCCAACACAGAAGACAATGTTCAACATAACAGGCCAATTACACTGGATTAATCTTTGTATGTAGATGCCAGCTGCCTCGTATGGGCCAATAGGCCTTCTGCGGTTACCTATATTCTTATGTTCATATGTTTGACCCCACTTATATCTCCTATGTATCCCCCTTTGTTTTCACATTTATTGTCTTATATATATATATATATATATATATATATATATATATATATATATATATATATATATATATATATATATATATTTCACACATTCACAGCTCCCTGACAAGAGGAAGCAAGCTTAGCTTAGCTGCCAACACCCACACACCGTGTCAGCAAGGCGGACAGCCCGCCTGCTTTCATACCTCTCACTGTATTTCCCACTTCCATACTTCCCTTCACCTATGCCTCTCCATCCTCTACTCAAAAAACAACAATAAAAATGTGGAGGGAGTGGGAAGAACGAGGTGTGAGGGATGGGGAATGATAAGCGAATGGAGAGGAAAGGAATGAGAGAGAGGAGGCTGGGAGGTAGGAATGAAGGGAATGAGAGGAGAGTTGAGGACGCTCCTCATGAGTCATTTTTTGTCTACCACAGACGTGGCCACACATTTACAATGCTAACCAGCATGTATACATTTTCTTCTGTCCTCCATGGACAGGGTAAGAGATCTGTTCAACAGATCTCTATAACCCTGTCCATGGAGGACGGTTGGCAAGCGTGATGTAACAAAGTCTGTGTTTGTGGTGGTGAAAGTTGCAGCCCTCTGGCGGTAGAGGGCGGTATGTTGTTGAAGATTCAGCTACTCGGAACAAAACGTTCCAAGTAGCACGGGCGATGGTGAGCCCGTAAGTGGCCTTACCGGGCACAGGAGCGGGGTTGTTACTGTTCCAAGGGCGATATTAATTTTTTTTTAATTTTGCCCCGAGGGGCGAGTTTATTGGGCAGCGCCACTCATCTTGTGAGTGGACACACCGCCATAGCAGCATGTACAACACTCCCCAATAGGAAGAAAACCCGCTGGGTTGTTCATCCTGTCACTTGTACCCAGACACAGCTGGGACTTGCTTAACTGTCTCAAGTGAACAGCTCCTCAAACAAGAAGATTAACATCTATCAACCCTTAAAAGCTTACGTTATCTTGCGGGTGCAAAATGGGGAAATCTTTTAAGAACAGTATCAATATTTGACAAATAGTGTTTTCCTAACTCAAACAATGTGGGGTTTATTATTCTACACATGTTTCTAATGTCTCTCAGGTGTTCACATTCACGTAGATAGTGGTCGATATGTGTCTTGTAATGCTATCAGCAGCCCTTATCCTCACCCACAGGAGTGAGCCCTTATCCTCACCCACAGGAGTGAGCCCTTATCCTCACCCACAGGAGTGAGCCCTTATCCTCACCCACAGGACTGAGCCCTTATCCTCACCCACAGGAGTGAGCCCTTATCCTCACCCACAGGAGTGAGCCCTTATCCTCACCCACAGGAGTGAGCCCTTATCCTCACCCACAGGAGTTAGCCCTTATCCTCACCCACAGGAGTGAGCCCTTATCCTCACCCACAGGAGTGAGCCCTTATCCTCACCCACAGGAGTGAGCCCTTATCCTCACCCACAGGACTGTACTCGTTCAAGTGAACTATTACGTCCACTGCATAGTATGGAGATCAAAACTGAAGACAATTAACATAAAGCTGAACAAGAACATCAATTGCCTTCTTGCTAACGCCTCGAGAAATAAATACCACTATGCTATTTGCCTTATTTGTGGTAGGTAAGGTGGACAGGCAAACTGGCAGTGAGGGATATTTAGTTGGGTAAGTTTGCAGGAAAATAGGTAAAGGTATTGGGATAGGTAATCGTAACAGTGGTAATAGGTAATAGGTAACAATGGGCAGAGTTTCTTTCACCCTATGCCCCTGTTACCTAGCAGTAAAATAGGTACCTGGGTGTTAGTCAGCTGTCACGGGCTGCTTCCTGGGGTGGAGGCCTGGTCGAGGACCGGGCCGCGGGGACACTAAAAAGCCCCGAAATCATCTCAAGATAACCTCAAGATGGGTAAGTATGTGAGGCTTTAGATAGGGAAGGAGAGCCTGGGGAGGTGTGGAGGAATGTGTCCTGAGGTAAGAATGGGAGGGAAACGTGGGAAAGGGAGGTGTAGAGGGGGGGGGAGGGGGGGGCTTGAGAAGGTGAATTATATATGTTACCAATAGGACCCCCCCCCCTCCCCCCAGACCGGTCTCTGACTAGGCCTCCTGGTTGATGGTCTGTTCAACCAGGCTGTCATAGGCGCCGTTGGTCGCAGGTCTGTCCGTATGATCAGGAAGGCATCGCCTTGATGATCAGGGAGGCATCGCCTGGATGATCAGGGAGGCATCGCCTGGATGATCAGGGAGGCATCGCCTTGATGATCAGGGAGGCATCGCCTTCATGATCAGGGAGGCATCGCCTGGATGATCAGGGAGGCATCGCCTTGATGATCAGGGAGGCATCGCCTGGATGATCAGGGAGGCATCGCCTTGATGATCAGGGAGGCATCGCCTGGATGATCAGGGAGGCATCGCCTTGATGATCAGGGAGGCATCGCCTTGATGATCAGGGAGGCATCGCCTGGATGATCAGGGAGGCATCGCCTTGATGATCAGGGAGGCATCGCCTTGATGATCAGGGAGGCATCGCCTGGATGATCAGGGAGGCATCGCCTGGATGATCAGGAGGCATCGCCTGGATGATCAGGGAGGCATCGCCTGGATGATCAGGGAGGCATCGCCTGGATGATCAGGGAGGCATCGCCTGGATGATCAGGGAGGCATCGCCTGGATGATCAGGGAGGCATCGCCTGGATGATCAGGGAGGCATCGCCTTGATGATCAGGGAGGCATCGCCTGGATGATCAGGGAGGCATCGCCTGGATGATCAGGGAGGCATCGCCTGGATGATCAGGGAGGCATCGCCTGGATGATCAGGGAGGCATCGCCTTCATGATCAGGGAGGCATCGCCTGGATGATCAGGGAGGCATCGCCTGGATGATCAGGGGAGGCATTGGAGGTGAAGACGAGGCTCAGGGAGAGGATGGAGAAGGAAGGGTGAGAGGAAGGAACAGCTGAGAGGGAGAGTGGCCAACATGGCGTCACATTCCTCTCTCTCTCCCACTCCCCCTCGCCCTCCCTTTCACACACACACACACACGCACTTTCTTCCTCCCACCGACCCGGATCTCGCCCAGGTCCTTGTGTTCAGTTTTGGGAGGTGGGGAGCGGGTACTTACCTAACACTGCTTACTTATCAGTGCCTACGTGGACGTGAGGTCTAGCTCATTATGCCCCGCCTACTAGTCTTGTTGTACCTCTTAAGGTTAACTGTTCTGACGTTCAAAATCTTTGTCGAATTGTGGCTGGAGGTGGCTTCCACGACTTCTTCTTTCAGGTCATTCCACGTGTTGACCACCGGTACAGTGAACAAGTACTTCCTTACATTTGTTGACTCATTTGTGTTTCCAGCTTCCACCTGTGTCCTCTACCTTGTCCTACTTTCTTTCAATTTGAAGAGGCTGTTCTTGTGCACCTTATCGACCCCTCTCCTCAGTAACTTGTATGTTGGGATCATATCCCCTCTGTC
>WNGS01113158.1:36573323-36580823 GCA_020271785.1 Procambarus virginalis | reverse complement strand
ATATATATATAATTATTAAATACAGGGGTCTGGCACACTGCTACAGCTTGGTTCCGATCGGCTCGGAGACCCTTGGTTCGTGGGGGAAAATGTGCATTGAAGTTCCTAAAGGAATTGGGAGACAACTTGATTAGCGCTACGAAAAGACCAGAGAGCAAAATGTTTCTTGTTCCAGAGCCTCAGTGTTGCCGATCCAGAGGGAAATGCCTGTTGCGTCTTGGGAATTAGTCCAACTTCAGAGGAATTCGAAGAAGTGTTTGACTTGTAACAATGTTCGAACCTGTCTGTGACATTCATCAATGTTTCCCATTGTCGTGTTTTCAAGAGATCCGTAACCTTTAAGCACCATTTTGTATTCATTTTTGTATCAGCCTATGCATATCTTGTAACCATCAAATACCTAATAAAGTATATATATATATATATATATATCTATATATATATATATATATATATATATATATATATATATATAGTATATATCCTCAGTACCTAGTAGCCAGAATGCACTTCTCAGCCTACTATGCAAGGCCCGATTTGCCTAATAAGCCACAGTTTTCATGAATTAATTGTTTTTCGACTACCTAACCTACACCTAACCTACCCTAACCTAACTTTTTTTCGGCTACCTAACGTAACCTAACCTATAAAGATAGGTTAAGGTTAGGTTAGGTAGGGTTGGTTAGGTTCCGGTCAATATACTACGTTAATTTTAACTCCAATAAAAAAATTTACTTCATACATAATGAAATGGATAGCTTTATCATTTCATAAGAAAAAAATTAGAGAAAATATATTAATTCATGAAAACTTGGCTTATTAGCAAATCGGGCCTTGCATAGTAGGCCGAGTACGACGTTCTGGCTACTAGGTACGACATATATATATATATATATATATATATATATATAATATATATATATATATATATATATAAATGCGAATAGCATAGCAGTCAAATACAAATATAATAATTAAGGCTTCTCTCAGATAAAAACAACAAAAATTAGGGTGATGATTTGACCACTTGTGACCCCTGACCTTTGAGGTCTCCAGTGACCTTGAGGTCAGGGGGTCACTATAACTCATAACGACCGGTATATACATGATATTCTAACTATGTGCTTCGTCTCCTGTGTTTACTGGAGATGAACTGATATATAATCTATGTAGGTGGTGACGACAACAAACTGATGACTGTAGTGGCTACCAGTGGTGACTGTGTGTCGTGATTGGCCACCGGATGCTCTTACGTGACCAATCCGCTCTCTGATCTGCGTTTATGTAATGTTCCCGAGCAGCTTGGTTGTTGGCTGGTGGTAACGCACTAGGGCCCACAGGAGGAACTCACTGGGGTAGACAGTACTCTAGGGCCCACAGGAGGAACTCACTGGGGTAGACAGTACTCTAGGGCTCACAGGAGGAACTCACTGGGGTAGACAGCACTAGGGCCCACGGGAGGAACTCACTGGGGTAGACAGCACTCTAGGGCCCACTGAAGGAACTCACTGGGGTAGACAGTACTCTAGGGCTCACAGGAGGAACTCACTGGGGTAGACAGCTACTCTAGGGCCCACAGGAGGAACTCACTGGGGTAGACAGTACTCTAGGCCCACAGGAGGAACTCACTGGGGTAGACAGTACTCTAGGGCTCACAGGAGGAACTCACTGGGGTAGACAGCACTCTAGGGCCCACGGAGGAACTCACTGGGGTAGACAGCACTCTAGGACCCACTGAAGGAACTCACTGGGGTAGACAGCACTCTAGGACCCACTGAAGGAACTCACTGGGGTAGACAGCACTCTAGGACCCACAGAAGGAACTCACTGGGGTAGACAGCACTCTAGGACCCACTGAAGGAACTCACTGGGGTAGACAGCACTCTAGGACCCACAGGAGGAACTCACTGGGGTAGACAGCACTCTAGGACCCACAGGAGGAACTCACTGTTTATGTTTTATGAAGTGGATTTTTGAGTTCTTAACTCTCTAATTTAATAAAACAGTTAATTACACATATTTTGTATAATTGATGTGAAACTATAACTAGAAAGTTCCTTATATCCTAAGTTTCTCTGTCATTTGTCCAGCGGCCCCTGACGAGAATCTGTCCAGCAGACTCTGACGAGGATCCGTCCAGCGCCCCTGACGAGCATCCGTCCAGCGGCCCCTGACGAGGATCCGTCCAGCTGCCGACGACGAGGATGCAGACAAGAACCAACGTCTCAGTCACGCACGAAGTCCAGCGTGTGTTGACATTCTCCTTCACGTCCTCCAACATCCGGCGGGTTCTCCCAAAGCTGACTCGCCTCTGCAGTGAAAGTAAAAATACCTCACGAACGCCTCACATCCCATTGTTTCGCAAGTGTCCTCTTTCTCCGGGCGCCTCACCGGTAAATGTTGTAAATATCTCTGTCTCTGTGAGATTAACATAGAGCGTCCGGGAGGGAGAGACTCCATAAACAGACCTTGGACTGGCGGGAGTGAAAGTTATCGCTGGTGGCTGGCCGAAGATAGCCTCAGTTGTAACGTGTTATCTTCCACCGTGGGCGTCGGCCGGCGCTGATGACGCACAAGATGCGTAAATAGCTGCTTTCAGGTATGGTAGGATAAACCTGGAAAGAAAAACAAGTTATTTATAATTCCTTCGATAAGAGTGAGATCCATTACACTCAGTCGAGGTGCTGGACGACTATGGTGACGGTATGTGGGGTACTAGACGACTATGGTGACGGTATGTGGGGTACTGGACGACTATGGTGACGGTATAAGGGGTGCTGGAGGACTATGGTGACGGTATAAGGGGTGCAACCGTACGACCATCAACATATAAAGGTTATAAGCGTACTACCATGATGATACATGAATGATTTTATATCAATAAAGCCTGGAACCTATCCAGCAGAAGCCACTCAGGTACGCTGTTTAGGGTCTTCATATGTTTCGTTACTGCCTCTATATTCAACCCTGTGATGCAGCTCTATGTTTCAGCTCTGTGATCCAGCTCTGTGATCCAGCCCACTGTTCCAGCTCTACTGTATAATGATCGTTGATCTAATTTATATGATTTAGTTCTATAATCCAGCTCTATGATCCAGCCTTGTGTTCCAGTTGTATGATGATCTCTTGGTACCCAGCTCTATGATCCAGCTCTACGTTCCAGTTGTATGATGATCTCTTGGTACCCAGCTCTATGATCCAGCTCTACGTTCCGGCTCTCTGATATGTGCTCTTGGGATCTATTATTTCTCTGTTCAAGAGGTTGTGACGATAAAGTAACTTTCCGACGTCAGTTTTGTAAACAGTTTCTCAAGTCAAAATTTAGAAGGACAGCGCCCCCTACCCTAGTATATGCTAGTATGCGTACTAGTGCGTATACTAGCCTCTATACTAGTATACATACCCCCTCCCCCACGTGTGGTAGAACGTGTATAAGTATGTGTAATGATATAGAAGTACATTTTTTTTTTAATTTACGTTAGAATACACTTGAGATTAGTTGTATAAAAAGTAATTATCGTTATCTTCAAAAGATAGATATAATAGGGAAAGATTATTTAGCAGAAAAGTCAATATATTAAAATGTAAATATATCCGAATACGGGAAGGCGAACGCGTGAATTAGAAACGCAGAACAAGAGAGCAGAGGAAACAACAGCCTCACACACAGCGTCGGTGAAAGTCGGGGCGGGAGGGAGTCGCCTGGCCACACACATACACACACACACACACACATCCACACACACATCCACACAAATGGAATGCATTAGGAAGTGATGTGGTGGAGGCTGACTCCATACACAGTTTCAAGTGTAGATATGATTGAGTCCAATAGGCTCAGGAACCTGTACACCTGTTGATTGACGGTTGAGAGGCGGGACCAAAGAGCCAGAGCTCAACCCCCGCAAGCACAATTCGGCGAGTACAATTAGGTGAGTACATCCACACAGTTGGATGGAAACTAAATGGAAACTTAAGCAGTTGGGCCAGACAACGTATCTATCACCTTGGATACTAACAGAGGCAGCGCAGGCCCTCAGCGTACCTCTAGCAAGGATCGATAATGAGTTACTTACGAAGGGAGAGTTGCCTAGTTGCTGGAAGAAGGCAAATGTGGTACCAATTTTCAAAAAAGGAGATAGGGAAGAGGCACTTAACTACATACCAGTATCACTGACAAGCATCCCCTGTAAAGTACTTGAAAGAATAATCAGGTCAAGACTGGTTACACACCAGGAGAACATTAGGTATGTAAACAAACACCAACATGCGTTCAGAAAAGGGAAATCATGCCTAATAAACCTTCTGGAATTCCAAGATAAAGTAATAAGAATAAGGCAGGACAGAGAAGGATGGGCAGACTGCATATTTTTGGACTGCCAAAAAGCCTTTAACACAGTATCGCACAGGAGACTGCTATTCAAACTTGAGAAGCAGGCGGGAGTTAGCGGAAAAGCCCCAGGTTGGGGAAAGAATTACTTAACAGGCAGGAGCCAGAGAGTAACAGTCAGGGGCGAGAAGTCAGACTGGCGAACAGTAACGAGTGGAATACCTCAAGGATCGGTGGTGGGACCAGTTCTATTTATAATATACGTTAACGACATGTTTACAGGAGTAGAATCCTATATGTCGGTGTTCGCGGATGACGTGAAATTAATTAGACGAGTTGTGACAGATGAGGATTGTAGGATACTCCAAGAGGACTTGAACACGCTGCAGAGATGGTCAGAGAAATGGCTACTGGAGTTCAATACGAGCAAGTGTAAAGTTATGGAAATGGGACTAGGTGACAGGAGACAAAAGGGTTAGTACAAATTGAAGGGAAACTACCTTCCTGTGACGATTCGAGAAGGGAACGTGAGAGGTGGACGTAACGTCTAATCTAACTCCTAAGACACATATCAATCGGATAACGACAACAGCGTACTATACGCTAGCAAAAGTTTGAACGTCATTCAGAAACCTAAGTAACGAGGCATTCAGAGCGCTTTACACTGCCTATGTGAGATCAGTGTTAGAATATGCAGCTCCATCATGGAGTCCCCACCTGAAGAAACACATTAGGAAACTGGATAAGGTTAACAAATTTCTTACCAACTTCGAGGCTAGTCCCGAAGTTGCATGGGATGGGATATGAAGAGCGACTGAAGGCACTAAACCTGACGACGTTAGAAAAAAGGAGGGAGCGGGGAGATGTGATAGCAGCATACAAAATACTCAGGGGGATTGACAGAGTGGAAATAGACGAAATGTTCACACGGAATATTAGCAGAGAAAGGGGACATGGGTGGAGGCTGGAAATTCAGATGAGTCACAGAGATGTTAGAAAGTTTTCTTTTAGTGTGAGAGTAGTGAGGAAATGGAATGAACTAAAGGAACACATTGTGGAAGTAAACACTATTCATAGCTGTAAACTAGGTATGATAGAGAAGTAAGACAGGAGTCATTGTTTTAAACAACCGAAGGCTAGAAAGGCGGGATCCAAGGCCAGTGCTCAATCCTGCAGGCACAAATAGGTGAGTACACACACACACACACACACACACACACACACACACACACACACACACACACACACACACACACACACACACACACACACACACACACACACACACACACACACACACACATCCACATCCACACCAGGGCGCTGGTGGCTGAGTGGACAGCACGTTTTATTCGTAGTCCTGTGGACCGGGTTTGATTCCCGGCGCCGGTGGAACCAATGGGCAGAGTTCTTTCACCCTGATGCCCCTGTTACCTAGCAGTAAATAGGTACCTGGGAGTTAGTCAGCTGTCACGGGCTGCTTTCTAGGGGTGTGTATGGGGGAAGGAAAATAAAAAGTTGAATGACAGCTGAGAGGCGGGCCGAGAGTCGAGTTCAACCCCTGCGAGCACAATTAGGTGAATACAACTAGGAGAATCCACCTCCACTCACACACATGGGGCATCGCGGCTGAGTGGACAGCGCTCCAGTGGAGCCGTAATCCTAAGGGCCCGGGTTCGATCCCCGGCGGAGGCAGAAACAAATACGCAGTTTCTTTCACCCTAATTCACCAGTTCACCTAGCAGTAAATAGGTTCCTGGAGAACGGAAAGGACGACAATGACGCCTCCTGGTGAGTAGCGGGAGAGTGAAGAGGACAAGAGGGTGAGGGTGGGTGGGGGTTGAGGTAGGGGTTGTGGGGGTTATGGGGAGTGGGGTGGAGGAAGGTTGTGGGGAGACACTTGAGACGAGGTCAGAAAGCGTGGATGATCCGTATGTGTTTGTTTGTGTGTGTATGTGGGAGGGGGGAAGGTGTTTGTGTACCTACCTAATTGTGCTTGCGAGAGTTCAGCTTCGGTTCTTTGGGCTCACCTCTCAATTTTCAATCAACTGGTGTACAAGTTTCCAAGCTATTGGGATCTATCTACATTTGAAACTCCACCATCTCTGCCTCCACCATCTCACTTTCTTTGTTAACACAGGAACAGAGGACTGCTGACTCCTGTTTGCACGCTGAGAGAGATTTCCTTTCCCATTGCTCATGGTAAGTCTTTGTTCATTCCATTTGTTTACTACTCTGATATTGGCAAAATATAGTTCTAATGTCTCTATGGCTCATTTGGGTACTCAGTTTCCACCTGTGTTCCCTTGTGCGAGTACCACCCAGCCCAAATAAGCAGTCCAGGTCTATTCTATTAATTCCCACCAGAACATTTTGTACGTGGAAATCATGTCTTTCCTAACCCTTTCTTCTTCCAGTCAGGTGAGGCTGAGTTCCATTAGTCTATCCCGCAACTCACACCCCTTCAGCTCTGCTCTCAACTCTCAACTCTTGGGACATTCCTCTCAACTCTTGCCAACTCGTTGTATGATTGACAAGGTAAGGACTGAACTCGCTTATTCCAGGATTTTCTATATATGTGTGATATGAAACGTTGTGAATGTGTCCATATTCATATATTCAACTTTCGAAAGGCAGCTTATATATTACCTACATAGAATTTGCCGCTGATGACATCCTTTTGATGTAAACTTTGGGGTACAAGGTCGCTGTAAACTTTGGGGTACAAGGTCGCTGTAAACTTTGGGGTACAAGGTCGCTGTAAACTTTGGGGTACAAGGTCGCTGTAATACCAGTTCTCGGGGTCTTCTCTCCATTGTTTCCTGAGGGATCTCTTTTTTTTTTATTTTTACATTTAGCCCCTCGTGTCCGGTCTGGTGCACCTTTACTTTATATTTATTGTCCATAAAGTCAAGTAGTCAGTTGTTGGACCATTCTTTTAGTATATTCTGACCATCTTGTAGTCTCTTGCTGTAGCATTCGAATTAATCCTAATTTTTGGATTCCGCTGGTGACATCTGCCCTTCCTGACAGCTGTTCTCTCGCTGTTACTCGCTCTCGTCTGTTGGTTAGGTACTCCCTTATCCACTGGAGCACCTGTTGGTTAGGTACTCCCTTATCCACTGGAGCACCTGTTGGTTAGGTACTCCCTTATCCACTGGAGCACCTGC
>WNGS01113158.1:36545823-36568323 GCA_020271785.1 Procambarus virginalis | reverse complement strand
TGGCTCTGGCACCTTTCTCCTGTTGCTGGCTCTTCTCTGGCTCTATTCTTCAATCTCCTCTATTATTTTCCCTTTTCACTTATGCTGGACGGTAGAGCGACGGTCTCGCTTCATGCAGGTCGGCGTTCAATCCCCGACTGACCAAGTTATTGGACACCATTCCTTCCCATCGTCCCATCCCAAATCATTATCCTGATCCCTTCCCAGTGCTATATAGTCGTAATGGCTTGGCGCTTTCCCCTGACAATTCCCTCCCTCCTTTTTCGCTCTAATGTTGTTGTGCTGCAGATGGTTGTGTCTGCGATAGCAGTAGATGTTGACTCGCATCCTACCGTTCTAGATATCTTTTCTGCCTTGAAATGGGAGAGGAGTGCGGAGCTGTAGTCAAGACGGGATAGTTAATGTGATTTGAAAAAAGCAGGAGTAGTTTGGCGGCGTCTTTAAGTCCCTTGATGTGAAGGATCTTGCAATCACTCATTCATTTTCCTGACTTCTGCTGCGTTGGCTTATTTTGTGCTGACGTCACTAGGTAGTGTGACATCACTCCTGCTAGACCTTGTGAATGTCGTGGCTGTTGTGTGAGATCTGTTTATGTCTGGAGTCCTGAAATGGGTCACTGTTGAAAAATCCAGCCATCTGTTGACAAGTGCTAGACACTTGATACATGATTCTCAGTGTCTTCTGCCGGAGCTGATTTTGATAATATCTGGACAGGATGATACGAAGCTTTGGTTTGTATGTGTTGTCTATGCTTGATATTAGAATGAAAAAGATTAACGTGGGTGCTGCCTGGTGCTGTGTGGGTGAGGACGTGGGAGCGGGGAGGGCCGTGGGAGAATAGAGGCTCGGAAATAGAGACAAGATGCAGGCGATGAGTCACAATAACGTGGCTAAAATATGTTGAGGACGTGGGAGAATCGACTTGAGAATGGTCCAGGACGGACCGAAACGTCGTCGTCTCTTCACCTTCTAGTGTGTGGTCTGGTCATCAAGAGACAAGATGTTCCTGGAGAGGAAGTAGGTCGAGAGGGAAGGAGGAGCGGTGAGGAGGATAGGGATGATGAGGGAGATGAGCAGTGTGGGGGGAGGGATAAGGGGTTGATGGGATAGAGAGGTGGGACCAGGCGCCGGTCAGTGGCGTATTGGCAAGGTGACAGGTGGGCCAGGCTTTCCCGCCTCCCCGTCCACCCTCAGCACATCTAGGTTACCAGGCCACCGCTACTGCTGCTGTTGGTGGTGGTGATGGTCGTAGTGATTGTTGTTGATGTTAGTGTTGCTGGTGGTAATGGTGGTGGTGGTGATGGTGGTGGTGGTCATGATGGTGGTGGTGGAGATAGTGGTGATGGTGGTGGTGGTCATGATGGTGGTGTTGGAGATAGTGGTGATGGTGGTGGTGGTCATGATGGTGGTGTTGGAGATAGTGGTGATGGTGGTGGTGGTCATGATGGTGGTGCTGATGACGTTGGTGATGGTGGTGGTAGTGTTAGTGGTGCTGATGTTGGTGTTGTGTTGGTAGTGCTGGTGATGCTGGTGGTGTTGGTGCCAGTGTTGGTGTTCCCTCCCCCTCTGCTTTAGGGCAATAAGCTTTAGTTTCGTGTACACATCCCCGTAAGTTAGCCCTCTTTATCCTGGCGCCAATGTTGTTGCAAATCTCTGCACATTTAACATTTCTATTGTGTGGTGCGCGAGGTGCGGGTTCCAGACCGGTGCTGCGTACTCCAGCGTGGTTATTATACAGGCTGTAAAGTCCTGTCTTCAAAGAGCACTTATTTAAGTTTTTAAATGCAGTTGTATTGTCATAAAACTCGATCAAATTTTAAAGACATGATTTTCCCCCTCTTAATTCCTTGCTATCTTTCTGCTACAAAATTTTTCTTCTCCAGATCATTATTCTTAGCATTATTACTTTCTCCAGAATTTTTAGTGTAATACCTGTCAGTAATTAGTCTATAATTACGTGCCTCCTGTCTGTCCCCGTATATGGATATTAGAAGTGCATTTGCCTTTTCCCAGATATATGGGAGATCGCCTGTCTCAAGTGTTTTATCTGAAATTTAATTAGCAGATGACAAATTATCTCTGCAGGCTCTCATAGCAGCCATGGTGATGTAAAGACGAATCCTTACCATAACCCACCTTGAAGGTCTACCTTGAAGGTCTACCTTGAAGGTCCACCTTGAAGGTCTATCTTGAAGGTTCACCTTGAAGGTTTACCTTGAAGGTCTATCTTGAAGGTCCACCTTGAAGGTCTACCTTGAAGGTCCACCTTGAAGGTCCACCTTGAAGGTCTATCTTGAAGGTTCACCTTGAAGGTTTACCTTGAAGGTCTATCTTGAAGGTCCACCTTGAAGGTCTACCTTGAAGGTCCACCTTGAAGGTCTATCTTGAAGGTTCACCTTGAAGGTTTACCTTGAAGGTCTATCTTGAAGGTCCACCTTGAAGGTCTACCTTGAAGGTCCACCTTGAAGGTCTACCTTGAAGGTCTACCTTGAAGGTCCACCTTGAAGGTCTATCTTGAAGGTTCACCTTGAAGGTTTACCTTGAAGGTCTATCTTGAAGGTCCACCTTGAAGGTCTACCTTGAAGGTCCACCTTAAAGGTCTACCTTGAAGGTCCACCTTGAAGGTCTACCTTGAAGGTCCACCTTGAAGGTCCACCTTGAAGGTCTACCTTGAAGGTCTACCTTGAAGGTCCACCTTGAAGGTCTACCTTGAAGGTCCACCTTGAAGGTCCACCTTGAATGTCTACCTTGAAGGTCCACCTTGAAGGTCTACCTTGAATGTCTACCTTGAAGGTCCATCTTGAAGGTCTACCTTGAAGGTCCACCTTGAAGGTCTACCTTGAAGGTCCACCTTGAATGTCTACCTTGAAGGTCCACCTTGAAGGTCTACCTTGAAGGTCCACATTGAATGTCTACTTGAAGGTCCACCTTGAAGGTCTACCTTGAAGGTCCACCTTGAATGTCTACCTTGAAGGTCCACCTTGAAGGTCTACCTTGAAGGTCCACCTTGAAGGTCTACCTTGAAGGTCCACCTTGAATGTCTACCTTGAAGGTCCACCTTGAAGGTCTACCTTGAAGGTCTACCTTGAAGGTCCACCTTGAAGGTCCACCTTGAAAGTACTTGAAGGCTGATGCAGGTAAGGAGTGTGCAGCCTTCAGCTTCCTTCAAGACATCTCTTAACCAGCTTGAGACAAAGGTCATAGCACATTTTGAAGCGCACAATAGCCATTTTCTATACTTTGGAGGCCTAAACAACCGGAAAATAACAATTACTAGCCAAGTACAACAAATATGTTTCAGTGTGGTGTCATATTCCACGCCGCCAGCAGCAGGTGTAACTCCACCGGAGTTACGATCTGATGGGCGGCGATCACCTGCGTCTGGGAATCAGAACAACAACAACAATCCACACCAGCGCTTGTAAACACAGACTCGTGACTTGCAGCAGCGGCACAAGACAGCATCACAAGACAGCAGCAGCACGAGACAGCAGCAGCAGCACGAGACAGCGGCACAAGACAGCAGCAGCACGAGACAGCAGCAGCACGTGACAGCAGCACAAGACAGTAGCACAAGACAGCAGCACAAGACAGCAGTACAAGACAGCAGCACAAGACAGCAGCACAAGACAGCAGCACAAGACAGCAGCACAAGACAGCAGCTCAAGACAGCAGCACAAGACAGCAACACAAAACAGCAGCACAAGACAGCAGCACAAGACAGCAGCTCAAGACAGCAGCTCAAGACAGCAGCTCAAGACAGCAGCACAAGACAGCAGCACAAGACAGCAGCACAAGACAGCAGCACAAGACAGCAGCACAAGACAGCAGCACAAGACAGTAGCACAAGACAGCAGCACAAGACAGCAGCACGAGACAGCAGCACGAGACAGCAGCACAAGACAGCATCACAAGACAGCAGCACAAGACAGCATCACAAGACAGCAGCACAAGACAGCAGCACAAGACAGTAGCACAAGACAGCAGCACAAGACAGTAGCACAAGACAGCAGCACAAGACAGTAGCACAAGACAGCAGCACAAGACAGCAGCACAAGTCAGCAGCACAAGACAGCAGCTCGAGACAGTAGCACAAGACAGTAGCACAAGACAGCAGCACAAGACAGCAGCACAAGACAGCAGCACAAGACAGTAGCACAAGACAGCAGCACAAGACAGCAGCACAAGACAGCAGCACAAGACAGCAGCACGAGACAGCAGCTCGAGACAGTAGCACAAGACAGCAGCACAAGACAGCAGCACAAGACAGCAGCACGAGACAGCAGCTCGAGACAGCAGCACAAGACAGCAGCACAAGACAGCAGCACAAGACAGAAGCACAAGACAGCAGCACAAGACAGCAGCTCCAGACAGCAGCACAAGACAGCAGCTCGAGACAGTAGCACAAGACAGCAGCTCCAGACAGCAGCACAAGACAGCAGCACGAGACAGTAGCACAAGACAGCAGCTCGAGACAGCAGCACAAGACAGCAGCTCTAGACAGCAGCACAAGACAGCAGCACAAGACAGCAGCACAAGACAGCAGCACAAGACAGTAGCACAAGACAGTAGCACAAGACAGCAGCACAAGACAGCAGCACAAGACAGCAGCACAAGACAGTAGCACAAGACAGTAGCACAAGACAGCAGCACAAGACAGCAGCACAAGACAGCAGCACGAGACAGCAGCTCAAGGCAGCAGCACAAGACAGCAGCACAATACAGCAGCACAAGACAGCAGCACAAGACAGCAGCTCAAGACAGCAGCACAAGACAGCAGCACAAGACAGCAGCACAAGACAGCAGCACAAGACAGCAGCACAAGACAGCAGCACAAGACAGCAGCACGAGACAGCAGCACAAGACAGCAGCACGAGACAGCAGCTCGAGATAGCAGCACAAGACAGCAGCTCGAGACAGTAGCACAAGACAGCAGCACAAGACAGCAGCTCAAGACAGCAGCACAAGACAGCAGCTCGAGACAGCAGCACAAGACAGTAGCACAAGACAGTAGCACAAGATAATAGCAGCACAAGACAGTAGCACAAGACAGCAGCACAAGACAGTAGCACAAGACAGCAGCACAAGACAGCAGCACAAGACAGCAGCACGAGACAGCAGCTCAAGACAGCAGCACAAGACAGCAGCACAATACAGCAGCACAAGACAGCAGCACAAGACAGCAGCTCAAGACAGCAGCACAAGACAGCAGCACAAGACAGTAGCATAAGGCAGTAGCACAAGACAGCAGCACAAGACAGCAGCACAAGACAGCAGCACAAGACAGCATCACAAGACAGCATCACAAGACAGCAGCACAAGACAGCAGTACAAGACAGCATCACAAGACAGCAGCACAAGACAGCAGCACAAGACAGCAGCACAAGACAGCAGTACAAGACAGCAGTACAAGACAGCAGTACAAGACAGCAGCACAAGACAGCAGTACAAGACAGCAGTACAAGACAGCATCACAAGACAGCAGTAAAAGACAGCAGCACAAGACAGCAGCACAAGACAGCAGCACAAGACAGCAGCACAAGACAGCAGCACAAGACAGCAGTACGAGACAGCAGCACGAGACAGCAGCACAAGACAGCAGCACGAGACAGCAGCACAAGACAGCAGTACAAGACAGCAGTACAAGACAGCATCACAAGACAGCAGCACGAGACAGCAGCACAAGACAGCAGTACAAGACAGCAGCACGAGACAGCAGCACAAGACAGCAACACGAGACAGCAGTACAAGACAGCAGCACAAGACAGCAGTACAAGACAGCATCACAAGACAGCAGCACAAGACAGCAGCACAAGACAGCAGCACAAGACAGCAGTACGAGACAGCAGTACAAGACAGCAGTACAAGACAGCATCACAAGACAGCAGTAAAAGACAGCAGTACAAGACAGCAGCACAAGACAGCAGTACAAGACAGCAGCACGAGACAGCAGCACAAGACAGCAGTACAAGACAGCAGCACGAGACAGCAGCACAAGACAGCGGCACAAGACAGCAGCAACAGCGGAGGGGAGGAGAGAGCAGGTAACCGGGCCGTCACAGACAGCGTGACGGATGTGACCACTGTCAGGCCTGGAGACATTAACACTCCTTCACACTTTCACTCTCATGCAGGCCGTGCAGGCTGTCACTCTCAGGCAGGCCGTGCAGGCTGTCACTCTCAGGCAGGCCGTGCAGGCTGTCACTCAGGCAGGCCGTGCAGGCTGTCACTCTCATGCAGGCCGTGCAGGCTGTCACTCTCATGCAGGCCGTGCAGGCTGTCACTCAGGCAGGCCGTGCAGGCTGTCACTCTCAGGCAGGCCGTGCAGGCTGTCGCTCTCATGCAGGCCGTGCAGGCTGTCACTCTCATGCAGGCCGTGCAGGCTGTCACTCATGCAGGCCGTGCAGGCTGTCACTCTCAGGCAGGCCGTGCAGGCTGTCACTCTCATGCAGGCCGTGCAGGCTTTCACTCTCATGCAGGCCGTGCAGGCTGTCACTCTCATGCAGGCCGCGCAGGCTGTCACTCTCAGGCAGGCCGTGCAGGCTGTCACTCTCATGCAGGCCGTGCAGGCTGTCACTCTCAGGCAGGCCGTGCAGGCTGTCACTCTCATGCAGGCCGTGCAGGCTGTCACTCTCAGGCAGGCCGTGCAGGCTGTCACTCATGCAGGCCGTGCAGGCTGTCACTCTCAGGCAGGCCGTGCAGGCTGTCACTCTCAGGCAGGCCGTGCAGGCTGTCACTCTCAGGCAGGCCGTGCAGGCTGTCACTCTCAGGCAGGCCGTGCAGGCTGTCACTCTCAGGCAGGCCGTGCAGGCTGTCACTCTCAGGCAGGCCGTGCAGGCTGTCACTCTCAGGCAGGCTGTGCAGGCTGTCACTCTCAGGCAGGCCGTGCAGGCTGTCACTCCCAAGGTCATAGAGAGAGAGAGAGAGAGAGAGAGAGAGGGAGAGAGAGAGGGAGAGAGAGAGAGAGAGAGAGNGCTGGAAAAAAGAAGCCAACTCCAGGAGCACGTGTTAGTTTGTCGAAAGGCGAGTTTAATGTCAAGAGGACGAAAGGTATTGGTAAAAGTTTTGAGTTCAGATATGAAGGGAAGGCATAGTACAGTGCTACTAGTGTTGGAAGCAGGTTTAGGGTGAAAGAAATTTCGTTTAGCTTGAGAGTAGGCACAGTTGATGAAATGCAAAGGGTAACCAAGGCGAGAGAATGATTTGTAGATAAAGGCAATTTCAGAATCAAGAAACTGAGGGTCGCTGATGCGTAGAGCGCGGAGGAAGAGAGAGACGAGGTCACTTTTCTTAACAGAAGGAGGACGGTAGGAAAAGAAGTGAATGTATATGCCACTATGCATGGGTTTACGGTAGACACAGAAAGAGAACCCAGACACAGAGCTGTGTCTGGGTTCTCCTTTCTGTCGCCTTCGACAAACTAACACACTTCGTAGCAATCTAGTTCACACTGCTCCACCTGCTTCTAATGCTGCTGATGTCTACTCTATTTCCTGTTCGTCTTGTCCTCTCCAATACTTTGGCGAAACTGGCCGTACACTGAATGACAGACTTAAAGAACACAAGAGAAGTGTTAAGTCTGCAGACATTAACAATGCTCTCTTCTGCCATGTAAGGGATTCTAATCATCCCATTGATTGGTCTTCCTCCAAATCTTTCCTGCCTCTACTCTACACAGACGCCGTCTTGTGGAATCGGCTCTAATACACAATGTACCCAACATGAACTTGAGTCCTGGCTTTGTTGCTGTGGACTCTTCCCTTTCACAGTATATACTCAAATGCTCTAATCTTTCTAACAAACGTGACCTAACATAAGCCTACCCCTTCTATTTTGTTTCTTTCTCTTTCCTTTTCTTTCTTTCTTCTCCCACGCTCCCTTGCTATCCTCTTCTTATTCCTATCTCCTTCTCATTCGGTGGTTATAATAGGAGCTGCCTCGTATGGGCCAATAGGCCTTCTGCAGCTCTTATTATTATTACTATCCCCTCTACTACACCTTACTTTGCTCCTCAGCTCTCTCTTGCCTATTTATTGCCTGTCTCTCTACTTCCTCATCACAATCGACTTGAGAATGGTCCATGACGGACCGAAACGTCGTCGTCCTTTCACCTTCTAGTGTGTGGTCTGGTCATCAAGATGAATGAAGCGTCAAGACGTGCAATAGTAACAAGCAGAGTCCCTCACTGGTCAGTCCTGAGGCTTGTGCTGCCTCTCACGGATGTAAACTACCTCACCGGGCAAAACATTCAAAATGGCGACGAATGATTGTGGCAGCTGTCCTCAACGCACTACAATTTGGTCGACCCGGGCGTAAAATGTGTAGTGGTTAAAGGAAACATCGTAATATTGGAGCTACGTGCAGCCCGTCCTTCTATGATTTCGAACGTCAAGAAACTGTCGAACTAAAGTGCCCGTATCCTAAGCTTCTAGAGGACCCAAAACAGAAAACGGGACACTATTTCAATTTCGCGAGTCGCTACCATTTTCTAGCACGACAGATTTTGGCCTTAGGTAGAAAATACGTCAAGATGCGACGATCTATTAGGAGGACGGGTTGCTACATTGGCCTAATGATTACCGGATCCGGGTACGTTAGGTGGGTAGCCCAGGTTCTGACACGTCTGGGTAGGCATTTTTCACCGAGGGGACTGTAGAGGAGGGACGCGTTTATGACGAAACTGGTGGAGAGGAGGCCAGTGGACGCCAACCCCAGACGTGGCCCAGGAGCTGGTGCTGGAGTTGAGCCTTAGTAAGTGCTTAGTAATGAAACCGTGTATCAGGTAATGGCCGCCAGAGGCAACCTCCCACACGCGTCAGGTCAAGAGAATATCATGCAGCTTTCCCTTTACCCTGAGACACATAACACAGGAGAATGTTAGTGAATGACAAACATAAGAACTGTCTACAGGAATCTGAATAAGGATTCAGTACTGTGGGTACTGTGAAGTGACCAGGAGAAAGGTGACAGCAGATGTAAACTGAATATCTAGAGGGACCCAGGAGCTGCAGCTCAACACGTACAAACGGAGCTAAACAATTATATCAATGTAAGTAAAGGTAGGCGAGTACAGCAATGTACACACACACACAGTTCTTGTCACATCACATTCAATCTGGGTGGTGTACTGCCTTCTGAATTAGCTTTCACTCCCCCCCCCCTCACCCCCCCACAGCACCTTCACAGTCTCCCCAAGCACCCTCCTCTCACATATCTCTCTCTCACTCTCTCTCTTCTCTCCCCTCCCTCTCTTCCTCCCACCCCCATCACGGCCCCCCGCTGCCTCCCCGCGGGCCCTCCCACCCACACCCCTCGCCATACTCGGTGGCCCACTTATCGTACGGCCAATGCATGATGAAGCAGAAATCATCTCTGGATGTTTTCGCTGTGTTAGGCATTTACCACAGGTGCGTGACCTCAGCAGGTACGCCAAGCTCTTAATTAATTGCTCGTTTGATGTTTTGATAGACTGCAGACACTTGGATGGTTGGTAGGCGCGCCATCAGTGCTGGGTCGTGTGGGAGACAGTTCAGGATGCGGCAGTCACAATGAAATCATTGAATAAATTCGTTGCCAAAACAGAGTGCTAATTTGGAGAGAGTTGGTAGTCAGTGGGTGTGAGGTGAGGTGTCGACGAGGCGTACATAGTGTCTCGGGACTTGCGTTCACCGCTCGCTGATCCCTCACCATCTTATCTCTGCTGCATGGATGTTTTATATATATATATATATATATATATATATATATATATATATATATATATATATATATATATATATATATATATATATATATATATATATATATATATATATATATATAAAATATATATAAAATATAATATAATATATATATATATATATATATATATATATATATAAAATATATAAAATATAATATAATATATATATATATATATATATATATATATATATATATATATATATAAAATATATATAAAATATAATATAATATATATATATAAAATATATATAAAATATAATATAATATATATATATATATATACACTATAGCATAGCACAGATAACTTCTGTACTCGGAAGTTACTGCAATGGAGGCTATATTGCACTGATATGCTATATTGAAGCTTATATGGGGATCTAATTTGTACATGTCAGGGCTCACATTAAGGCTGTTGTTACAGTGTTTGATCAGAACAGACTCAATCACATTCCGTTCAACGAAACCCTTTCTTTTAACAATACATTTTCCCCTCTGAAGTCGATAGAATGATCACATAAACTGTTATGAAATACAATGCACTGGAGTGCTGGGCTGTACGAATAGCATATGAATGTTGTTTTAAACGTGAGGAAAGAGATTTACCAGTCTGGCCGATGTAAACACATGCACACTCATTACAAGGGATGGAGTACACACAACCTGCTACAGACGAGGGCGAGTACTTAATTAACATGGACTAAACTGTATTATTATTTTTGAACACTGGGTAAATATTAAGGTTTTTCAGGGCTGGGGCAAGATTTACTAGACCATCAAATATAGTAATACCAGCGAGTTTTTTTTAGTTCGTACAGTGCTATTCGTACTATTAGTGCTATTAGGTTAGGTTAGGTTAGATTAGGTTAGGATAAGTTAGGTTAGGTAGTTCCATTTGCAAGTGTAAACCCGTATAGAACTTGTGGAGGGCATATGCAACCCGTGTCGTCTCCTGAGTGGTTTTTTGCTGTCTTTTCAGACGAGAGCAAAGGCCACACGGTAACATTATCTTATATGCAAGAGCGCAGCCTCCCGTGGACCGGTAGCCACGTAGTCAGCCCACTAGTATCCCAAAAATATGAAGACGGAATATAATTTTCTCGGGTTAAGGGACAAGCGATGCCAAATATTGTCACGTCCTTGAGATTGTTATCAAAATATATCTGGTGCTGCTCTTGCCAAGAGTGTGAAGAATGGCCATAGCTACAGAGAGCCTCATCCATAAGGCATGGACGGTGGAGAGGCCGCCAGGAGCCCGAGGAGTCTCTGCTGGTACCTCCCGCGTCCCCTCAGACAGCTGTCTCCCCTTCCGTCGTCCCCTCGCGGAGCCGAGTTCCCTTCCGTTGCCCCCTTATAGAGACGTCTCCCCTTACATCTTGGTGGTGTTGTACTCATGTATTTGTGCTTGCGGGGGTTGAGCTTTGGCTCTTTGGTCCCGCCTCTCAACTTTCAATCAACTGGTGTACAGATTCCTGAGCCTACTGGGCTCTATCATATCTACATTTGAAACTGTGTATGGAGTCAGCCTCCTCCTCATCACTGCTTAATGCATTCCATTTGACACTGATAAAATTCTTTATAATGTCTCTGTGGCTCATTTGGGTACTAAGTTTCCACCTGTGTCCCCTTGTTCGTATTCCACCCGTACTAAAGTACTTGTTTTTGTCCACCCTGTCAATTCCCCTGAGAATTTGTAGGTGGTTATCATGTCTCCCCCTTACTCTTCTGTTTTCCAGGTATGTGAGGTTCAGCTCCCTTAGCCTTTCCTCGTACCTCGGGCCTCTCAGTTCCGGGACTAGTCTCGTGGCATACCTCTGAATCATGTTTAACTTGTCTTGTGTTTAACTAGGTATGGACGCCAGGCTGGAGCTGCATATTTCAGGATTGGCCTGACATACGTGGTATACAGGGTCCTGAACGATTCCTTACACAAGGCAGTTCTTATGTTGGCCACTCTAGCATATGCCGCTGATGATATCCTTTTGATGTGGGCTTCTGGGGACAGGTTCGGTGTGATATCAACCCCCAGATCTGTCTCTCTATTTGACTCTTGCAGGATTTCAGCTCCCAGATGGTACCTTGTGCTCAGCCTTCCGATCCCTTCGCCTAATGTCATTACTTTTCACTTTCCTGAGTTGAACTTCAGTAACCATTTTCTAGACCATTCCTCCAGTTTGTCCAGGTCATCCTGTAGTCTCTGTCTATCTTCATCTGTCTTGATTCTTCTCATAATTTTTGCATCATCAGCAAACATTGAGAGGAACGAGTCTATACCCTTTGGAAGATCGTTTCCCTATATCAGAAACAGGATGGGTCCAAGTGCAGAGCCCTGTGGGACTCCGCTGGTGACATCTCGCCACTCTGATGTCACCCCCCCCCCCTCCTCACAGTTACTTGCGGTTTCCTGTTGCTTAGATACTCCCTTATCCACTGGAGTTGTGTTAGAACTCTTATATTAATGGTGATTAACATAGGAGCTCTATATAATACGTTAATTGTCTTCTAAAAAAGTGCCGGATCAACCGGGCTGTGATGGGTATGTGGGCCTGCGGGCCGCTCCAAGCAACAGCCTGGTGGACCAAGCTCTCACAAGTCAAGCTTGGGCTTGGGGAGTAGAAGAACTCCCAGAACCCCATCAAGCAGGTATCAAGCAGATCCACAGGCTCAGTTGAGAATGACTTGATCGGTAAGGCTGTTGTTGCAGCAGTCCGCAGGCCCACATATCCATCACAACTCTGGCTTATACGGCACTGCTGAGGATAACTTCGCTGATTTAGGCTGTTGCTGCAGCGGTCCCACATTTCCTACAAGAACCAGTTACCACTTGAAAATGTGCACTTTAGTTTGAGGAATAATTTTGTTATATTGCCGAAGGTAGTTTGAAAAGCTGTGGTTCTCTGATGGTTATAGTGTTCTCTGACTGTGGCTCTGGCACCTTTCTCCTGTTGCTGGCTCTTCTCTGGCTCTATTCTTCAATCTCCTCTATTATTTTCCCTTTCACTTATGCTGGACGGTAGAGCGACGGTCTCGCTTCATGCAGGTCGGCGTTCAATCCCCGACTGACCAAGTTATTGGACACCATTCCTTCCCATCGTCCCATCCCAATCATTATCCTGATCCCTTCCCAGTGCTATATAGTCGTAATGGCTTGGCGCTTTCCCCTGACAATTCCCTCCCTCCTTTTTCGCTCTAATGTTGTTGTGCTGCAGATGGTTGTGTCTGCGATAGCAGTATATGTTGACTCGCATCCTACCGTTCTAGATATCTTTTCTGCCTTGAAATGGGAGAGGAGTGCGGAGCTGTAGTCAAGACGGGATAGTTAATGTGATTTAAAAAAAAGCAGGAGTAGTTTGGCGGCGTCTTTAAGTCCGTTGATGTGAAGGATCTTGCAATCACTCATTCATTTTCCTGACTTCTGCTGCGTTGGCTTATTTTGTGCTGACGTCACTAGGTAGTGTGACATCACTCCTGCTAGACCTTGTGAATGTCGTGGCTGTTGTGTGAGATCTGTTTACGTCTGGAGTCCTGAAATGGGTCACTGTTGAAAAATCCAGCCATCTGTTGACAAGTGTAGACACTTGATACATGATTCTCAGTGTCTTCTGCCGGAGCTGATTTTGATAATATCTGGACAGGATGATACGAAGCTTTGGTTTGTATGTGTTGTCTATGCCTGATATTAGAATGAAAAAGATTAACGTGGGTGCTGCCTGGTGCTGTGTGGGTGAGGACGTGGGAGCGGGGAGGGCCGTGGGAGAATAGAGGCTCGGAAATAGAGACAAGATGCTCCTGGAGAGGAAGTAGGTCGAGAGGGAAGGGGGAGCGGTGAGGAGGATAGGGATGATGAGGGAGATGAACAGTGTGGGGGGAGGGATTAGGGGTTGATGGGATAGAGAGGTGGGACCAGGCGCCGGTCAGTGGCGTATTGGCAAGGTGACAGGTGGGCCAGGCTTTCCCGCCTCCCCGTCCACCCTCAGTACATCTAGGTTACCAGGCCACCGCTACTGCTGCTGTTGGTGGTGGTGATGGTCGTAGTGATTGTTTGGTGGATGTTAGTGTTGCTGGTGGTGATGGTAGTGGTGGTCATGATGGTGGTGTTGGAGATAGTGGTGATGGTGGGTGGTGGTCATGATGGTGGTGTTGGAGATAGTGGTGATGGTGGTGGTGGTCATGATGGTGGTGTGGAGATAGTGGTGATGCTGGTGGTAGTGTTAGTGGTGCTGATGTTGGTGTTTGTGTTGGTAGTGCTGGTGATGCTGGTGGTGTTGGTGCCAGTGTTGGTGTTCCCTCCCCCTCTGCTTTAGGGCTATAAGCTTTAGTTTCGTGTACACATCCCCGTAAGTTAGCCCCTCTTTATTCTGGAGCCAATGTTGTTGCAAATCTCTGCACATTTAACATTTCTATTGTGTGGTGCGCGAGGTGCGGGTTCCAGACCGGTGCTGCGTACTCCAGCGTGGTTATTATACAGGCGGTAAAGTCCTTGTCTTCAAAGAGCACTTATTTAAGTTTTTAAATGCAGTTGTATTGTCATAAAACTCGATCAAATTTTAAAGACATGATTTTCCCCTCTTAATTCCTTGCTATCTTTCCGCTACAAAATTTTTCTTCTCCAGATCATTATTCTTAGCATTATTACTTTCTCCAGAATTTTTAGTGTAATACCTGTCAGTAATTAGTCTATAATTACGTGCCTCCTGTCTGTTCCCTTATATGAATATTAGAAGTGCGTTTGCCTTTTCCCAGATATATGGGAGGTCGCCTCTCTCAAGTGTTTTATCTGAAAATTTAATTAGCAGATGACAAATTATCTCTGCAGGCTCTCATAGCAGCCATGGTGATGTAAAGACGAATCCTTACCATAACCCATCTTGAAGGTCCACCTTGAAGGTCTACCTTGAAGGTCCACCTTGAAGGTCTACCTTGAAGGTCCACCTTGAAGGTCTACCTTGAAGGTCCACCTTGAAGGTCTACCTTGAAGGTCCACCTTGAAGGTCCACCTTGAAGGTCCACCTTGAAGTTCCACCTTGAAGGTCTAACTTGAAGGTCTAACTTGAAGGTCCACCTTGAAGGTCCACCTTGAAGGTCTACCTTGAAGGTCTAACTTGAAGGTCTACCTTGAAGGTCCACCTTGAAGGTCCACCTTGAAGGTCCACCTTGAAGGTCTACCTTGAAGGTCCACCTTGAAGGTCTACCTTGAAGGTCCACCTTGAAGGTCTACCTTGAAGGTCCACCTTGAAGGTCTACCTTGAAGGTCCACCTTGAAGGTCCACCTTGAAGGTCTACCTTGAAGGTCCACCTTGAAGGTACTTGAAGGCTGATGCAGGTAAGGAGTGTGCAGCCTTCAGCTTCCTTCAAGACATCTCTTAACCTGCTCGAGACAAAGGTCATAGCACATTTTGAAGCGCACAATATCCGTTTTCTATACTTTGGAGGCCTAAACAACCGGAAAATAACAATTACTACCCAAGTACAACGAATATGTTTCAGTGTGGTGTCATTTCCCACACCGCCAGCAACAGGTGTAACCCCACCGGAGCTAAGATCTGATGGGCGGCGATCACCTGCGTCTGGAGAATCAGAACTACCACAACAATCCACACCAGCGCTTGTAAACACAGACTCGTGACTTGCAGCAGCGGCACAAGACAGCAGCACGAGACAGCAGCAGCACGAGACAGCAACACAAGACAGCAGCACGAGACAGCAGCACAAGACAGCAGCACAAGACAGCAGCACAAGACAGCAGCACAAGACAGTAGCACAAGACAGTAGCACAAGACAGTAGCACAAGACAGCATCACAAGACAGTAGCACGAGACAGCAGCACGAGACAGCAGCAGCACGAGACAGCAACACAAGACAGCAACACAAGACAGCAGCACGAGGCAGCAGCACAAGACAGCAGCACAAGACAGCAGCACAAGACAGTAGCACAAGACAGCAGCACAAGACAGTAGCACAAGACAGCAACACAAGACAGCAACACAAGACAGTAGCACAAGACAGCAGCACAAGACAGCAGCACAAGACAGCAGCACAAGACAGCAGCACAAGACAGCAGCACAAGACAGCAGCACAAGACAGCAGCACAAGACAGCAGCACAAGACAGTAGCACAAGACAGCAGCACAAGACAGCAGCACAAGACAGTAGCACAAGACAGCATCACAAGACAGCAGCACAAGACAGTAGCACAAGACAGCAGCACAAGACAGCAGCACAAGACAGCAGCACAAGACACTAGCATAAGACAGTAGCACAAGACAGTAGCACAAGACAGTAGCACAAGACAGCAGCACAAGACAGTAGCACAAGACAGCAGCACAAGACAGCAGCACAAGACAGCAGCACAAGACAGTAGCACAAGACAGTAGCACAAGACAGCAGCACAAGACAGCAGCACAAGACAGTAGCACAAGACAGTAGCACAAGACAGTAGCACAAGACAGTAGCACAAGACAGCAGCACAAGACAGCAGCACAAGACAGCAGCACAAGACAGCAGCACAAGACACTAGCATAAGACAGTAGCACAAGACAGTAGCACAAGACAGTAGCACAAGACAGCAGCACAAGACAGTAGCACAAGACAGCAGCACAAGACAGCAGCACAAGACAGCAGCACAAGACAGCAGCACAAGACAGCAGCACGAGACAGCAGCACGAGACAGCAGCACAAGACAGCAGCACAAGACAGCAGCACAAGACAGCAGCACGAGACAGCAGCTCGAGATAGCAGCACAAGACAGCAGCTCGAGACAGTAGCACAAGACAGCAGCACAAGACAGCAGCTCGAGACAGCAGCACAAGACAGCAGCTCGAGACAGCAGCACAAGACAGTAGCACAAGTCAGTAGCACAAGACAGTAGCACAAGACAGCAGCACAAGACAGTAGCACCAGACAGCAGCACAAGACAGCAGCACAAGACAGCAGCACAAGACAGCAGCACGAGACAGCAGCTCAAGACAGCAGCACAAGACAGCAGCACAATACAGCAGCACAAGACAGCAGCACAAGACAGCAGCTCAAGACAGCAGCACAAGACAGCAGCACAAGACAGCAGCACAAGACAGCAGCACAAGACAGCAGCACAAGACAGCAGCACAAGACAGCAGCACGAGACAGCAGCACGAGACAGCAGCACAAGACAGCAGCACGAGACAGCAGCACGAGACAGCAGCACAAGACAGCAGCACAAGACAGCAGCACAAGACAGCAGCTCGAGATAGCAGCACAAGACAGCAGCTCGAGACAGTAGCACAAGACAGCAGCTCGAGATAGCAGCACAAGACAGCAGCTCGAGATAGCAGCACAAGACAGCAGCTCGAGACAGTAGCACAAGACAGCAGCACGAGACAGTAGCACAAGACAGCAGCACGAGACAGTAGCACAAGACAGCAGCTCGAGACAGCAGCACAAGACAGCAGCTCGAGACAGCAGCACAAGACAGCAGCACAAGACAGCAGCACAAGACAGCAGCTCGAGACAGCTGCACAAGACAGCAGCACAAGACAGCAGCACAAGACAGCAGCACAAGACAGCAGCACAAGACAGCAGCACAAGACAGCAGCTCGAGACAGCAGCACGAGACAGCAGCTCGAGACAGCAGCACAAGACAGCAGCACAAGACAGCAGCACAAGACAGCAGCACAAGACAGTAGCACAAGACAGCAGCACAAGACAGCAGCACAAGACAGCAGCACGAGACAGCAGCTCGAGACAGCAGCACAAGACAGCAGCACAAGACAGCAGCACGAGACAGCAGCTCGAGACAGCAGCACAAGACAGCAGCACAAGACAGCAGCACAAGACAGCAGCACAAGACAGTAGCACAAGACAGCAGCACAAGACAGCAGCACAAGACAGCAGCACAAGACAGCAGCACGAGACAGCAGCTCGAGACAGCAGCACAAGACAGCAGCACAAGACAGCAGCTCGAGACAGCAGCTCGAGACAGCAGCACAAGACAGCAGCACAAGACAGCAGCACAAGACAGCAGCTCGAGACAGCAGCACAAGACAGCAGCACAAGACAGCAGCACAAGACAGCAGCACAAGACAGCAGCACAAGACAGCAGCACAAGACAGTAGCACAAGACAGTAGCACAAGACAGCAGCTCAAGACAGCAGCACAAGACAGCAGCACAAGACAGCAGCACAAGACAGCAGCACAAGACAGCAGCACAAGACAGTAGCACAAGACAGCAGCACAAGACAGCAGCTCGAGACAGCAGCACAAGACACCAGCACAAGACAGCAGCTCGAGACAGCAGCACAAGACAGCAGCACAAGACAGCAGCACAAGACAGAGCACAAGACAGCAGCACAAGACAGCAGCACAAAACAGCAGCACAAGACAGCAGCACAAGACAGCATCACAAGACAGTAGCATAAGGCAGTAGCATAAGGCAGTAGCACAAGACAGCAGCACAAGACAGCAGCACAAGACAGCAGCACAAGACAGCAGCACAAGACAGCATCACAAGACAGCATCACAAGACAGCAGCACAAGACAGCAGTACAAGACAGCATCACAAGACAGCAGCACAAGACAGCAGCACAAGACAGCAGTACAAGACAGCAGTACAAGACAGCAGTACAAGACAGCAGCACAAGACAGCAGTACAAGACAGCAGTACAAGACAGCAGCACAAGACAGCAGCACAAGACAGCAGTACAAGACAGCAGTACAAGACAGCAGCACAAGACAGCAGCACAAGACAGCAGTACAAGACAGCAGTACAAGACAGCATCACAAGACAGCAGCACGAGACAGCAGCACAAGACAGCAGTACAAGACAGCAGCACGAGACAGCAGCACAAGACAGCGGCACAAGACAGCAGCAACAGCGGAGGGGAGGAGAGAGCAGGTAACCGGGCCGTCACAGACAGCGTGACGGATGTGACCACTGTCAGTCCTGGAGACATTTAACACTCCATCACACTTTCACTCTCATGCAGGCCGTGCAGGCTGTCACTCTCAGGCAGGCCGTGCAGGCTGTCACTCTCAGGCAGGCCGTGCAGGCTGTCACTCTCATGCAGGCCGTGCAGGCTGTCACTCTCATGCAGGCCGTGCAGGCTGTCACTCTCAGGCAGGCCGTGCAGGCTGTCACTCTCAGGCAGGCCGTGCAGGCTGTCACTCTCATGCAGGCCGTGCAGGCTGTCACTCTCATGCAGGCCATGCAGGCTGTCACTCATGCAGGCCGTGCAGGCTGTCACTCTCAGGCAGGCCGTGCAGGCTGTCACTCTCATGCAGGCCGTGCAGGCTTTCACTCTCATGCAGGCCGTGCAGGCTGTCACTCTCATGCAGGCCGCGCAGGCTGTCACTCTCAGGCAGGCCGTGCAGGCTGTCACTCTCATGCAGGCCGTGCAGGCTGTCACTCTCAGGCAGGCCGTGCAGGCTGTCACTCTCATGCAGGCCGTGCAGGCTGTCACTCTCAGGCAGGCCGTGCAGGCTGTCACTCTCATGCAGGCCGTGCAGGCTGTCACTCTCAGGCAGGCCGTGCAGGCTGTCACTCTCAGGCAGGCCGTGCAGGCTGTCACTCTCAGGCAGGCCGTGCAGGCTGTCACTCTCAGGCAGGCCGTGCAGGCTGTCACTCTCAGGCAGTCCGTGCAGGCTGTCACTCTCAGGCAGGCCGTGCAGGCTGTCACTCAGACAGGCCGTGCAGGCTGTCACTCTCAAGCAGGCCGTGCAGGCTGTCACTCTCAGACAGGCCGCGCAGGCTGTCACTCTCAGGCAGGCCGTGCAGGCTGTCACTCTCATGCAGGCCGTGCAGGCTGTCACTCTCAGGCAGGCCGTGCAGGCTGTCACTCTCATGCAGGCCGTGCAGGCTGTCACTCTCAGGCAGGCCGTGCAGGCTGTCACTCTCATGCAGGCCGTGCAGGCTGTCACTCTCAGGCAGGCCGTGCAGGCTGTCACTCTCAGGCAGGCCGTGCAGGCTGTCACTCTCAGGCAGGCCGTGCAGGCTGTCACTCTCAGGCAGGCCGTGCAGGCTGTCACTCTCAGGCAGTCCGTGCAGGCTGTCACTCTCAGGCAGGCCGTGCAGGCTGTCACTCAGACAGGCCGTGCAGGCTGTCACTCTCAAGCAGGCCGTGCAGGCTGTCACTCTCAGGCAGGCCGTGCAGGCTGTCACTCTCAGGCAGGCCGTGCAGGCTGTCACTCTCAGTCAGGCCGTGCAGGCTGTCACTCTCAGGCAGGCTGTGCAGGCTGTCACTCTCAGGCAGGCCGTGCAGGCTGTCACTCTCAGGCAGTCCGTGCAGGCTGTCACTCTCAGGCAGGCTGTGCAGGCTGTCACTCTCAGGCAGGCCGTGCAGGCTGTCACTCTCAGGCAGGCCGTGCAGGCTGTCACTCTCAGGCAGGCCGTGCAGGCTGTCACTCTCAGGCAGGCCGTGCAGGCTGTCACTCTCAAGGTCATAGAGAGAGAGAGAGAGAGAGAGAGAGAGAGAGAGAGAGAGAGAGAGAGGGAGAGAGAGAGAGAGAGAGAGAGAGAGAGAGAGAGAGAGAGAGAGAGAGAGAGAGAGAAGGAGGGGTGGTGGTGTAGGTATAAGGATAAGGATAAGGGTAAGGATAAGGGTCAGGGTAAGGGTAAGGATAAGGGTAAGGATAAGGGTAAGGATAAGGGTCAGGGTAAGGGTAAGGATAAGGGTAAGGATAAGGGTAAGGATAAGGGTCAGGGTAAGGGTAAGGATAAGGGTAAGGATAAGGGTAAGGATAAGGGTCAGGGTAAGGGTAAGGATAAGGGTAAGGATAAGGGTAAGGATAAGGGTCAGGGTAAGGGTAAGGATAAGGGTAAGGATAAGGGTAAGGATAAGGGTAAGGATAAGGGTAAGGATAAGGGTAAGGATAAGGGTAAGGATAGGGGGCACACAAAGTTAGTAAGACACGGGGCAGGGTCCGCCTCAGCATCCGGGAGGGAGATGTGAGGGAAAGTTATGGCGCCTGGTCCTCTTGCGGGTAGTCTTACCTGGTGACTGTGTGTCGTGATTGGCCACCGGATGCTCTTACGTGACCAATCCGCTCTCTGATCTGCGTTTATGTAATGTTCCTGGTGGTAACGCACTAGGGCCCACAGGAGGAACTCACTGGGGTAGACAGCACGCTAGGGCCCACAGGAGGAACTCACTGGGGTAGACAGCACGCTAGGGCCCACAGGAGGAACTCACTGGGGTAGACAGCACGCTAGGGCCCACGGGAGGAACTCACTGGGGTAGACAGCACTCTAGGACCCACTGAAGGAACTCACTGGGGTAGACAGCACTCTAGGACCCACTGAAGGAACTCACTGGGTTAGACAGCACTCTAGGACCCACAGGAGGAACTCACTGGGGTAGACAGCACTCTAGGACCCACTGAAGGAACTCACTGGGGTAGACAGCACTCTAGGACCCACAGGAGGAACTCACTGGGGTAGACAGCACTCTAGGACCCACTGAAGGAACTCACTGGGGTAGACAGCACTCTAGGACCCACTGAAGGAACTCACTGGGTTAGACAGCACTCTAGGACCCACAGGAGGAACTCACTGGGGTAGACAGCACTCTAGGACCCACTGAAGGAACTCACTGGGGTAGACAGCACTCTAGGACCCACTGAAGGAACTCACTGGGGTAGACAGCACTCTAGGACCCACAGGAGGAACTCACTGGGGTAGACAGCACTCTAGGACCCACTGAAGGAACTCACTGGGGTAGACAGCACTCTAGGACCCACAGGAGGAACTCACTGGGGTAGACAGCACTCTAGGACCCACTGAAGGAACTCACTGGGGTAGACAGCACTCTAGGACCCACAGGAGGAACTCACTGTTTGTTTTATGTTTTATGAAGTGGATTTTTGAGTTCTTAACTCTCTAATTTAATAAAATAGTTAATTACACATATTTTTGTATAATTGATGTGAAACTATAACTAGAAAGTTCCTTATATCCTAAGTTTCTCTGTCATTTGTCCAGCGGCCCCTGACGAGAATCTGTCCAGCAGACTCTGACGAGGATCCGTCCAGCGTCCCCTGACGAGCATCCGTCCAGCGGCCCCTGACGAGGATCCGTCCAGCTGCCGACGACGAGGATGCAGACAAGAACCAACGTCTCAGTCACGCACGAAGTCCAGCGTGTGTTGACATTCTCCTTCACGTCCTCCAACATCCGGCGGGTTCTCCCAAAGCTGACTCGCCTCTGCAGTGAAAGTAAAAATACCTCACGAACGCCTCACATCCCATTGTTTCGCAAGTGTCCTCTTTCTCCGGGCGCCTCACCGGTAAATGTTGTAAATATCTCTGTCTCTGTGAGATTAACATAGAGCGTCCGGGAGGGAGAGACTCCATAAACAGACCTTGGACTGGCGGGAGTGAAAGTTATCGCTGGTGGCTGGCCGAAGATAGCCTCAGTTGTAACGTGTTATCTTCCACCGTGGGCGTCGGCCGGCGCTGATGACGCACAAGATGCGTAAATAGCTGCTTTCAGGTATGGTAGGATAAACCTGGAAAGAAAAACAAGTTATTTATAATTCCTTCGATAAGAGTGAGATCCATTACACTCAGTCGAGGTGCTGGACGACTATGGTGACGGTATGTGGGGTACTAGACGACTATGGTGACGGTATGTGGGGTACTGGACGACTATGGTGACGGTATAAGGGGGTGCTGGAGGACTATGGTGACGGTATAAGGGGTGCAACCGTACGACCATCAACATATAAAGTTATAAGCGTACTACCATGATGATACATGATGATTTTATATCAATAAAGCCTGGAACCTATCC
>WNGS01113158.1:36526060-36536185 GCA_020271785.1 Procambarus virginalis | reverse complement strand
AAATACACAACTCCAGAATACTCTCCCCCTTTCCCTCCCATTCCCCTCTCGTCCATCTCCCGCTCCCCTCCTTCTCTATCATTTTTCTTACTCTTTCCCCTACCCTAATACCTTAACATCACCGCTACCACAGTTACAGCCCCGCTCATGGTGCCAGGTAAGTCCACTACGGGCTCATCCATAGCCCCGTGCTACTTGCCCGCTCCGTGCCAGGTAAGTCCACGACGGGCCTCACCATAGCCCGTGCTCACTTGCCCCGCTCCTGTGCCATGTAATTCCACTACGGGCTCACACCATAGCCCGTGCTACGTGAACGTTGTGTTCCCAGTTGCTGTATCTTAAACACAAGAACGCCCTTCCTCTCCTTCCCCTCGTCCACCCTCACCTCCAACACGACAAGGGGGAGATAACGTGCAGAAGAACCAGGAGCGAGTACGCAGGCGGACAAAAATATTATTATTTTAATACTATTAAATATTTTTTTTTGCAGAAATTTATTATGGCTTAGGACCACCAAGGATTAATATCAGATTTGGAAACGCATGAAAACTAATTTATTCCGTAGCAGGGATCTTATCAAATACAAGATTGAAGACCTTGGAGTTCTTTCAATGAAAAGACTGCAAGGGGCATTTCAACGTTAAAATGTTTTAGTGGGAACGGACGAGAGACAGAAGAGGTCGGACATCCCCCGAGACTACTGAAGGAACATTACAGTTGCAATAGATGTAAGAAACCAGTTCCGGGGTCTTGATGGAATGAAGGTTGCAAGACACCAGGATCCAACGCTTGAATCTTTAAAGTAATTGTTGAAATCCAAAAAAAGCACTCGCAATGATCTTCAGTCCATCGCTGATTCCAATCGTCCGTACGGTTGTACGGACTGCTGAAAAGTTGACAATTTTCCTCCGGTAAAGAAGCCGAGGAACCACTCAAACACAGCCAAGTATCCCGACAAGTACACTCCCAGTGATGGACTCCTTTAAAGAAATAAACTTCGGAGTCCAGCACCAACACGGATTCAGAGAACGAAAACTTTGCCCTAGACAAACCTCTCGGATGTTCAGTGATGATATCAAGCGACAAGGATACGTGGGGCAAGTTGCATATTATTACAGCGACGGAAAACGTTTGAGCCCAACACTACAAGCTCCTGTTCGGACCAAAGGACAGGCTGGAGAAACTGGAAACCTTTCACAAACAGGGAACCAGGGAAACAAAGACGGAAAAAATTATAGTAGAGGAAAGTCTCAGAGAAGGTCCCGTCAAGGACATGGTGTAGGTCCCATGCTGTGATGAAGAGCGCAGTCACAACCACAAGTTCGATCCTGCATCACATATATAGTGACATATTGTGACGGAATATACTACACTGTTGTTCTAGTTATATAGCAGATGAACAGTGTGTGGGAGGGGGGGGGAAGAGAGAAGAGAGAGAGAGAGAGAGAGAGAGAGATAGAGAGAGAGAAGAGAGAGAAGAGAGAAGAGAGAGAGAGGAGAGGAAGAGAAGAGAAATAAGAAAGAGAAGAGATAAGATAGAGATATAGAGAGAGAGAGAGGAGAGAGAGACAGAGACAGAGACAGAGACAGATACGGAGACAGACAGAGGACAAGACAGAGACGAGAGAGACAGAGAGAGGAGACAGAGAAGAGAGAGAGAACCGAGAGAGAGTATAGACAGAGATAGAGACGAGAGGAAGAGAGAAGAGAGAGAAGATAGAAGAGAGGAGGAGAGAGAGAAGAGAGAGAGAGAAGAGAGGAGAGAGAGAGAGAGAGACGGAGAGAGAGAGAGAAGCCCTGTCCAGTCCACACTCTCCCTACAGTGTCCACACTACCTAAACACATCACACGCACACACCACAAACCACCCACACCACAGCTCACACACCACCACACCTCATAACTTTTATGGGCGGAACCAAAACCTGTGAATAGAGTGTTGGAATTGAAGCAGCAATTACCCCGGGCAGCGAGTGGCCACATTGCCATGTCGTCCAACCATTCCTTGTCTGGCAGAGTGTCAAACTTGCCGCCGCCCCGTCGCCGTCTGCTGAGTGGCTGCGGGAAGTGTTCAGGAGGAGCTGCGATTGGCGCCAACATTCAGGTGAGCTGCTGCTGCTCGTATTTACATACTGTTCCGCCAGGCCACTTACCCTCCTCCCTTTCCCCTCACCGCTACCCTCCCGTTTCCATCTCTCTCCCTCCCCCATATCCTTCCTCTCTCCCCATTTTCCTCCTTTAAATGTCCCTCCCACATTCCCTCGACCTTTAAAGCAACTATGTTCAGTCCCACATTCTAATAAAGAAAATGTTTGTCGTTTGTATGTATAAAATAAGGAGGGCCAAAGCTCGGGGCTAGCCGCACCCAAGTTCCAATGACACAATACACTCGAGTATTAACTGTCATAGGTCATCCGGCGTGCCACCCTTACAGAAAATCGGCCTCCTCTACGAACACCCCTGAGTGTTTTTCATGAAGTCTGAAATCGAGGATTTGTTAACCGTAGAGTTTGTAACAGTTTTGATCACTTTGTAATATTACATTTTCTGAGAGGATACGAAGGTGAGGGGGGTGGGGGAGGAAGGGGGAGTAGGATGATTTGGGAAGAGCTGGGATAGAGGGAAGTAAGGGGAGAGCAGGGAGAGGGTAGTGATGGGGAGAAGGGTGAGGATAGGGAGAAGGGGAAATGAGAGAGTCATGAGATAATAATATAATATATTCGTTGTGTCGTGGGACAGGCAGACAGAGTATATATATAGAAACGTTAGGCGTCTATTCCAGTCTCCACAGGGTGGAGCTAACGACCCTCCCCCAGGATCACCGCCGCACAATGAGCTACTCCCTGGGTAAACTACTTACTACCAACTTGTGAACAGCTGCATGAGTGCGGAAGCGCACTCAACCATTTCGATCCTGTCCCTCAGATCGAAATCGTATTCCCTGATTGTGAGTCGAGAAAGAAGAAAGACAGAGAGAGCAGCGAGATTGGGAAGAGAAGGGAAGGGAAGGGCCGGGAAGGGAAGAGAAGCGAAAGGAGGGAAGAAGGAAGGGAAGGGAAAGGTAAGGGAAGAGAAGGGAAGGAGGAATAGAAGGGAAGAAAGATTAATGTAAGGTAAAGAAGGGCAGGGAAGGATAAGGGAGAAAAGTGAAGGGAGATGGAGGGGCTAGATGTTGAACAGAGAGCACAATGGACGAAAGGACAAGAGAACAGACAAGAGAAAAAAAAGGGGCACAAAAAATGGAAGGAAATCAATTGGCTGGACTGAGAAAGGAAGATTCATCGCCGGAAGGCAAATATGCCTTCCTTGCCACCGGCTCGACTACAGTCAGAATAGGAGGAAAGAGTGGCTCTGAGAAGGAGGATAGGAGAATAGGAAGGAGCGAAGGAAAGGTGACCAATCATGTGAGCAGGGCAGGAAGGAAAGCAGTTCCCCGTCGTCCAGTGCCGTTAGCCTCCCGTTGTTCCCGTCCCTGACGGTTTCAGCGCCACGGTGAAACGGCCCAGCAAGGCGCCCACAGGGGAACGGAAGGAAGGAAACTGGAGAGGGCAAAACGGAAAGGACACCCAGCGGGCCCTGAAAGGACCTCTGGGACAAGGACGTTGGCGACCGGCGGTCGGTGCGCTTACTCTTTCCGTTGCAGAGGGCGCGGGACCAAGGATAGGCCACGAACACGGAATGCGAGCCCCGGAAGTACACTCTGTCAAGGCCCCATCTGCCACCTGCACCTCCCGCTTCGCCGAGGACTACGTGTACCACCCGGACGTTGTTCCCCCCAAGAAAGGCACAAGCAGCCAAAGCAGCGCGAACAGCGTTGACCTGGCTGGCGGTGGCGCTGACTCTACATCGGAGGCCGGACGTGCAGCGCTCAACGGCCCGAGTGACGGGGAATGAGCTCCTGGCGCAGTGACAGCCACCTGCCCACCTCTCGCTAAGTCGGTCCGACACCAGCCGGGCGGGCATGGCTCAGCGGGCCCTACGGAACGTGCATGGCACGCTCGGTAATCACAGTCACGGTCCGTTGGCCCGGTCGCTTTCTGCATTTCACGTCACCTTCTCGCTCCCCCAGGTCAGGACGGGAGTTCCAGGTAAGGAAGGGAACGGACGGCCTGGGAGGGTAATGCGTGACAGTCAGCCTTCTGCATTTTGTACCGCGGCTGTAACGGGGCCTCTAAATCATGTCCGACTTGGGGTAATGGGGCAGAGGCGTTCAGTGCAAGTTCATGACAGGTCAGAATTGGACGTCCACTTACAGCCTGTAAGTGGGAGACCTGGTCAAGTAGGAAGCCGGTAACGCGGCGTAGTAATTATAAGTAGTATACGTAAGAGCGTGCGACGTGGATAGCCCCCGCAAGGCGAAAGATAAGCGGTAATATATCAAAATAGTTATGGAAGATAATGAGATATGGGACAAGCGACTTGAATTAGTATGCATATCCTTCCTGAACGTTTGAACTGATGCACCGTCTGGCTTGACACTCGCGTGTCACTTCGTGAACACGAACGTCACGAGTACGGGAAGGGAAGGGATGGCGGGAAACTGCGAAGCAGCTTGCAAGTGGAAGTGAAGACAGAAAAAAACAACCCCCGTCGAAACTACCCGAGCTTCTCTATTTGTTATATGACAAACCCGGCTAGATACTCGTTTACACGCTCCACTAGATCGAATTGCCGCTGCAGAAACATAATAACCTAATTGAATTCCCATCGCTACTGAATGCGACCAACATATAGGAGGTCCAACGCAAGCCGACACGAACCCATTCACCCCCCCCAACCCCTCACCGCGACGACGCTCCCCAGTAAGAAAATGTAATATGTGACAAAATGCTCAAACTGTTACAAACTCTAACGGATAAACATGATCCATCGAGTTCCACAAACATAAACCCCAGGGGATCGCGATAGGAAGCCGAATTTCTTGGAAGGGATGCCACCAAACTGACCTATGACAGGTATCCAAACTCTCGCTTGTTCGCTGGAAACTCTTGACTATGCTCTACTCCCCTTGACGGGCGTAGGTCCTCTGGGCTTTCTTTAGACTACTGCAGTAGCACGACTAACACACTTTCGAATCTTAATTGACTATGTCTCGTAGACGGAACCAAGGTAGCCGTAATAAAGAGTGAGGGACACGGTGGGAGGGACAATTACAACGATGAAAATGGGAGAGAAGTACGGCGGGCGGGTGATCGGCAGAGACACTGGTCATACCAGGGTAAGGCTACTGGCGTGGAGTGCACCAGAGGTGGGCTATGTCGGCTGGTGATATTCTATTTTAATAGATCTAGGTATTATAGAAATATTATAGGCTACTGATAATAGGGTAACATCCCAGCAATAGTATATATCTAATTAGATAAAGATATATATATATATTACTAATGCTCATAAACAATAATATATCTATATTATATATCAATAAGTATAGACTCTGATATAATACTCATCATACTACTTATAGCATGCTAAGGAGAGGTCAATGACACACATATATTCAAGACGGCAACCAAATAGACCTCAAACGGACGAGACACATACCTAGACCCGACGATTTGATTTGTAGCACGACTCAACAATTAAAAGTAACATTAGTGACTGAAGAACGTAGGAGCGTCGGACCCCAAGTGTGCGTGAACACCATTCCTCTCACAGAAAAGACGTAGGAAGAAGAGGGTCGGTACTATGAGTGAATGTGTAAAGGGGCAGATCCGACAGAGCGCTGCTCCGCGTTAATTTGGCACCCAGTAGGACAACGGGGCTCTGCTACTGGATGCTACTAGGACCAAAAACTCCGAGGGAGAGACGACCCCGAGTCAGCAGTAGATAGTATAGAGAGACAGAGAGTCAGGGAGAGAGCTGAGAGAGGAGAGAGAGAGAGATAGAGCGGAGAGGAGAGAGAGAGAGGTCTGTTACGCGGAGCGGTGGGGTTCCTTACTGGAGGTTTTCGGAAAGAACTTGGCTATCCAATCAAGACCAGACGCCCATCAGCGTCTTGACAGATAGCTGGACGGGGAGGTGGGGGCGGCGCAGGGCCCCATCTAGATGGGGGTTCAAGTGTCGCTGGGGGATGGTGCGATTTAGCAGGGGGGGACTGGAGGTACTTGCGATACACGAGCCGAGATACAGGGCTATAGCAGGATAGGCAATAGCGCATTCGCTTGTCTCAGAGATGCCTTAAAGAGCTATGACTCCTCCAGCTACGTCTTATATCTATCATTTGATAGAAGACGAGACCCGAGGATACGAGCGAGAGAGATATCGCGACGCGGTTCAACGACTCTAATAATATAGATACTAAGACATAGAAGAGCCTCCCGCTTATGCCGACTCTACTAGACCACGATGTCCCATTGCAGCACCTCAAAGGACCGGTAAGAGATGAGTCATTGACTGTCAACCGTTACGTTTTGAGGAGAGCGAGAGGTGAGACATCATAGCGATGTATATCACACACACCCCCGCACACATATGACGGGGCACCGACACGCACAGTGGCATAGGGGAATAAATATTAATATAAAGAAATGCATTTATATTCAATTATATTCCAAGATAAAGCGGAGAGATGTGCAAATTGTCGATGTTATGATGAACTTGTATTGCAAGATTTTTTAGTAAAGCTGCGGCCAGATGTGTGCGTGACAGTAAAGCTGCGGCCAGACGTGTGCATGACAGTAAAGCTGCGGCCAGACGTGTGCATGACAGTAAAGCTGCGGCCAGATGTGTGCATGACAGTAAAGCTGCGGCCAGATGTGTGCATGACAGTAAAGCTGCGGCCAGATGTGTGCATGACAGTAAAGCTGCGGCCAGATGTGTGCATGACAGTAAAGCTGCGGCCAGATGTGTGCATGACAGTAAAGCTGCGGCCAGACGTGTGCATGACAGTAAAGCTGCGGCCAGACGTGTGCATGACAGTAAAGCTGCGGCCAGACGTGTGCATGACAGTAAGCTGCGGCCAGACGTGTGCATGACAGTAAAGCTGCGGCCAGACGTGTGCATGACAGTAAAGCTGCGGCCAGACGTGTGCATGACAGTAAAGCTGCGGCCAGACGTGTGCATGACAGTAAAGCTGCGGCCAACGAGTGCATGACAGTAAAGCTGCGGCCAGACGTGTGCATGACAGTAAAGCTGCGGCCAGACGAGTGCATGGCAGTAAAGCTGCGGCCAGACGTGTGCATGACAGTAAAGCTGCGGCCAGACGTGTGCATGACAGTAAAGCTGAGGTCAGTTCGCCAGAACGTTGAGATCTCCGTCATTTGGATAAAATGTCTGCGCATATATTTTACATATCCTAATCTTAAAGGGATTGTGATAATATTGATTTACACCGTGGGCTAACAATGGTAAGTTTTATGGGGCATTTATCGTCTCTCTGAGTGGGTCTAGTCACCTTAGGTGGGCACTGCTAATGCCTTTACAAACGACAGCGGCCGGGTGCTCCATAGTATGCCCAGCTGAGGCAGCGACAGTTGTCTCAGGTGGGCAAGGGGACCATAGGCAAGAATGGGCAAGAGTCTTAGGCAAGGCACCAGCAACTGGGTAGTGGCAGACCGTTGAAGAGTTATGTCTTATTTGACTTCTTGCAGGTTAAAAGGTATTAATTGCCCGAAACCACAACAATTACTGTAAACAAAATTGAATATACAATATTTTTTGAGGAAGGCCTTGATGGCGGCCGTTCAAGAAGAAAGTTGAAGCGTGTGAGAAAGCCTGAAGGAGGATACGGAGAGAAGGGTAGTGTTGGAGGGAGAGTGGGTGGACGGGCTCAGGAAACTCCAGAGATCCATTCACTGACGTACATGCGACCAGGGTGACGGATCAGGCGCTGATCAAACCTTTTATCATCGCCAGGTTAAAGAGGAAATAGCCAGTTAAAAGAGAGAGTTGCTACCGGCATATGTGCCAACTGTTTACAGCCAGCAAACCCAGCTCAGCCTATCCGCCAATCAGCGGGGGAGATCATGGTACACATGGTGGGCGTCAGCCAATGAGCGCGAGGTGAGAGCGGCTGGAAGCTGGGGAAGAGAGACGATGATTTCCGTGGAAGGTCCGGCTCTTCAGTACTCCAGCGACCTCGCTGTTACGCGCGTGGTGAAGGGAAAGGAAAGGACGTCAGCGGGCGGGAGATCCTAGAGCCGTCGTATATAGTCGAGGTGTTGCCAGCGGCCACAGTCTAGTTGCTGGTGAACACTCGTGGTGTGAGGGTGTGTAGCTCCTCTGCCTGCTCGTAGGAATAGCGAGGAGAATCCAAAGTTCGCTTTTGGAAAACGAGTGAATTAAATATTTATGCCTCTAGGAAAAGTGTTAAACTTGATAACAAGGTAAGTGTTACCCCAGAAAGTACCTCAAACTACACTTCCAGGACGGAAAAATCTCAGAGGAATAAGTGTTAGGGAAATTAAATAACCGAGAAAGAACGAGTTTTCGTAATGTATTTTCTTGTACTCGTGTTAAACTTAACAAATAACAAAACTCGTATAGAAACATAACTCAACTAATCCACTGTGTTTTGGACAACTGTTCATTCGTAAATACCTGAACATTTTTCCTTCCTAGAAGTGTCGTTCCTGCGTGTGTGTGAAGTATTAAAATCAGTAGAAAAACTGTGTAAAGAATGGAGGAAGAAAGTGCATGAAAGATGTAAATAAGTGGATAATGGTGTGACTATTACCAAGTACTGAACACTTACTGTATACACTATTTAAGGCTCCCTGCAATGAGACTTTCAGTGCTACCTTGTACACACACATGTGACAGCGTCATTAGGTGTGTACACACATGTGACAGCGTCATTAGTGTGTGTACACACACCACGTGTGCCAGTGTCATTAGGTGTGTACACACATGTGGCAGCGTCATTAGGTGTGTATACACCACATGTAACAGCGTCATTAAATGTGTGTATACACCACATGTGACAGCGTCATTAGGTGTGTACACACCACATGTGACACCGTCATTAGGTGTGTACACACACCACATGTGACACCGTCATTAGTGTGTACACACACCACATGTGCCAGCATCACACACGCTGGCAAACACAGCACCTGGCGTGGCGTGCATCTCACGCGTTGCTATGTTGCAGTTGCTAGCCAGCGCATATAAGCAACCAAGGCTCCACAACACCGCTGATAACACTCATTCCTATATATCTATCTGCTTGTATAATTGTGAAGACATCTTGGTGAAAACGTACGGGTTTGAGGCGCAGAAACTGAGTAAAGTGAGTGTATTCCGTGAGAGGAGGAGTTTGTGTGCCAGTGTGCTGGCGTGTCCTGCCTTGTGGACGGCTCACTACCTTTGCCTTAGGGAAGTGACTTTGTTTACATTACTGCCACTGTCTGTGTCGCTGGTGATTGTGTGTGTGGTGTGTGGTGTGTGTGTGTGTGTGTGTGTGTGTGTGTGTGTGTGTGTGTGTGTGTGTGTGTGTGTGTGTGTGTGTGTGTGTGTGACGGTAGTAAGTGTGAGTGACGGTAGTGAGGTTGACCTAGTGACGGTGATGTGGTTGAAATAGTGACGGTGATGTGGCCTGGTTTAGTGACGATGGTGTGGCTGGCCTAATGACGATGGGTGGCCAAGCCTAGTGACGGTGATGTGGCCAAGCCTAGTGACGGTGATGTAGCCTGGCCTAGTGACAGTGATGTGACTGGCCTAGTGACGATGGTGTGGCTGGCCTAGACACCTTCAACATATGGAAGCTCTACGGAAACATGGACTACAAGGATGGCACATTAAACATGGAGTGGATTTTGACAACATTAAAGAAAACTCAAATTCGCCAACACTGCCGATGACACGGAGGGCCTTACTGAGACTCACACAAGGGCTGGCAGGCGCAAGATACACTCAGTGTATCATTGCTTTACGAAGTTGCTTTGCGGCACGTTAATGAGCACACAACCTGATGGCTGATGGCCCTAATCGGTACATAAGGGTGCGAGATGGCACCTGTGTGGACCATGCTCTCTATGACCGCAGGAGTAGATTGACGACTCCATGCTAACGATTAACGGTAGTTTTGGTTTCCTCTCAGCCTCCTCCTCCTCCTCAGGAATTAAGGGTAAATTTGAGCACTTTACCGTCGATGACCACGTAGATTATTGGGCTACGCTGTGTGCT
>WNGS01113158.1:36478820-36500680 GCA_020271785.1 Procambarus virginalis | reverse complement strand
GAGTGTGGCTTCCCCGCCTCTACACTACTGATGGTAGCCTTAAGGGAATGTGTGGCTTACTTGCTCACATACTGACGGCAGCGTTGGGATCACCTCGTTCCCCCACTCCAGATAAAACAAAGGTTTAAGCGCCGCCAGTAATTATCGTAGGGTAATCCCCCGTCAAAGTGACTCCTCGTAGCAGTAATAGTTGTACTGAAAGTTGCTGCTTTCCCCTCCGGGAAGCGAGCTACTGACCAGTGGCTATAGAGGTGGTGAACGCTGCGTCCATTGCTTCCGCCTGCCGCTTACACTGTTGGGTCGAAATAAGAACATCTATTAGAGAGGGGGATGAGGTGGGGGGTGTCCGCCAGAGTGGTGCCAGCAGGCGCCTGGTGCTCCGCGTCAGTAATGATAGAGGTGATGGCTTGGGTCTGGTCAGTATAATGACGCTGGAAAAGTGATAATATCCGTTTTTCTTTTGTTGCCTATATGGATCACCTCGCGCGCGCGCTCCTAGCCCCCTCTCGCTGGAACAACATCAACTGTGCTCTAAGTTGGTCAGCTCTAAATTTCGAATATTTTTTGATGCTATGGTGACAAAAAAAAAAATGCCATTAAATTGGTTTGGATTAACTCAGAGTATACTAAAGTGCTTTTGTAAAGTGCGTGGTTTTAGTGTGACAGACACGGATCTGTCAGTGGCCTCCAGCACTCTGGCTCGAGGTATCTCTTTTACTCTGGGGGTCACTCATTTTCAACAGCTACAGATCCACACCAGAGTGGTTGGGAGTCTCTGTTGCTCGGACAACGCACAGAATGTGAGGCCGGACCTCCTTCCGGTCCAGAGACTCATTATATAAAGTAAGAACTGGCGCCACGTGTGACTAGAGTACCCCAGCATGACAAGATCACAAATAAAGCTCTTGGCACAGTTTTAACTGGAGTAGACGTGTTTGACACAGTACTCCGTGACACACGGTAATCTTCGCCCCCTACCTTGGTCACCTTTTCACTTTGTCACCGGCAAGTCTCTTGTCACTGTCACCGGCAGTACAACCAGGTAACCTTGTCCTTAGCTTTAATTCGCAGTCTCTCACTATTCTATAATCGTCACTTCAGTAACGTCAAACTATGACTTCTTCAGTACCGTCAACACTATAACCACAACTTGACTCATTACGTCTTCACACTGGTAACTGGTAGTGTCCTTCAGAACAATTACATTGGTAGACAATTTTTCAAAACTGCTGAGACGAAAAAGCTCTATTTATCCAGCCTTACGACGTGCTCAACTCTAATATAAATAATTGAAATTGCTGATGATCCATCATTTTATGGGTCAGGATGATAACAACAACACATCTTGCATGATTCAAAAGTGGAGGATGATGATCGGCGTTTCTCCCAGGTCTCCAATGATGGCCGGTAGTGGCCGCCTCTCAGTGACACGACGTGAAGCCTCGCAACGTCTATCTCACTCACAAGACACAGCAGTAAGACCAAATACACACACCAGAAGATCACACACGACACGTTTCTGTCCGTCCCTGGATCATTATCGAGTCGATTGTTGATGGGAGAGGCGAGTTTTGTTATAAGGATTCAGTTACTCGGAACAGTTCCAAGTAGCACAGCACGGGCTATGGTGAGCCCGTTAGTGGACTTAGCATGGCCAGGAGCGGTGCTTGTGTGAGTAGTGAGCGAAGGAGGCACGGGCATATTAATTAAGGCACCCATCATGCTTTGTGTATCCACCCCTCCACACCCTCAACCAGAGCTGCCACTGGCGTTGGTAAACTGTTTTATCTACCTCAAAAGTTGCTTCATGTTATAAGTTTCCATCGTATGGGTAGCATAACCCAATGGAATTGATGACAGGATACTCACATTATGCAGCAAGACAACTGTAAGACTCGTATTGGATGAAAAACTAGAGAAAGTGAACAATTTTAACATATATTTCCGTTCCGAGTGACCCGGAATTAGTCCAAGATTGATCTCAATTTGTTTTAAACATTTTTGGCTGTCGAACCCGTGTTACAAGTCAGTATCTTCAAAGCTCTCAGGCACCACTGCCACGTTGACAACACCCTGAGTTTTCATGGAAGTAACTGCTAATTCTTGCCCAAGCGACCTCCACTACTAACATTGCACTCCACGGCTCGCCACCACCAAATACTCCCTTCCCCAAAACAGCAGTCAGGTGGTGTTACACTTGCGCCCTTCACCTCACTCGGACCGAGCTCTATGGCCCGGTCACAAACATCTCACCCAAAATCGCAAAACACTAATCGCTAAACAAAAATCTGCGGGAACGTTTCCGAAGAGTAAAAATAACTTTAGTGAAAAGGTTTAGGTGTGAATAACTGAGTCATGATAAGCTTAGGCGAGCGTGCGTATATCACCGCCCTTCCTCACCGTCCTCGTGTAATTACCTAGGTGTAGTTACAGGATGAGAGCAACGCTCGTGGTGTCCCGTCTTCCCAGCACTCTTTGTCATATAACGCTTTGAAACTACTGACGGTCTTGGCCTCCACCACCTTCTCACCTAACTTGTTCCAACCGTCTACCACTCTGTTTGCGAAAGTGAATTTTCTTACATTTCTTCGGCATCTGTGGTTAGCTAGTTTATATCTATGACCTCTTGTTCTTAAAGTTCCAGGTTTCAGGAAATCTTCCCTATCGATTTTATCAATTCCTGTTACTATTTTGTATGTAGTGATCATATCACCTCTTTTTCTTGTCTTCTAGTTTTGGCATATTTAATGCCTCTAACCTCTCCTCGTAGCTCTTGCCCTTCAATTCTGGGAGCCACTTAGTAGCATGTCTTTGCACCTTTTCCAGTTTGTTGATGTGCTTCTTAAGATATGGGCACCACACAACCGCTGCATATTCTAGCTTTGGCCTAACAAAAGTCGTGAACAATTTCTTTAGTATATCGCCATCCATGTATCTAAAAGCAATTCTGAAGTTAGAAAGCGTGGCATAGGCTCCTCGCATAATATTCTTTATGTGGTCCTCAGGTGATAGTTTTCTATCTAGAACCACTCCTAGATCTAAATAAATAAATAAATAAAAATAAATATGTTTATTCAGGTAAGGTACATACATACAGGGGATGTTACATTAATGGATCGAATTATAGATAGAGCTAGTACATACAATGCCTAAAGCAAATCAGCAAACATGTTCATATAATTCTGTGTGTGTGTGTGTGTGTGTGTGTGTGTGTGTGTGTGTGTGTGTGTGTGTGTGTGTGTGTGTGTGTGTGTGTGTGTGTGTGTGTGTTGTGTGTGTGTGTGTGTGTGATAGAGAGAAAGGAATGTCTCCTCGGGAGAAGTGGGTTTACTCGGATGTACAGAGGTACAGATGCCAGAGAAGTGTGTGTAGGTGAAAGAAGTGTCCTCAGGGGCAGTGGACTCTCGCCTGGAGAACCCCCAACCCCCCAGAGAAACCAAGAGCCGACACCGCCGACACCGCCGACACCGCCGACACCGCCAACACACACTGGATGGGTCGTGACACCGCTGCCAAGGCACAATCTCCTCCACAACGTGACTTACGACTAGAAAAATTTCTCCAGCATTTCTCCAACATGTGGAGAGAGGAAGCTGGCTAATGGCTTTGTGTAGAAACAAAGTATAACTTCTCTGGGTTACCTAAGTAGATAGACACATTGCCCAATATGGCTGAAAGGTAAATATGGCATATTTACAACATCAAGATACGACGAGTGGAGAGACAAGGTCATCAGTTGACCTAAAACATTCTCGGCTGACAATCCTCCTCCTCTGAAAAATGTTCATCAAATATTTGTGCAGAGTTTTGTCATGTTTTAGTCGTTTCTCCATTATAAGTAGATCAATTTTCTGTCACCGAGAGCGTAATAAAAACTCGCAGCGTCATCTCGTCAGCGTAAAAACACGAGCATTGTGGAAGAGAAAGCTGCCAGGTGCAGCGGCGCGTGAGGCACACCAGGTATTGTGTTGACCTGGAGACCCAGGTCATCACTGCCTGGGCATGTTAGGTTGACCTGGAGACCCAGGTCATCACTGCCTGGGGCATGTTGGGTTGACCTGGAGACTCAGCACGCCAGGTCATCACTGCCTGGGGCATGTTGGGTTGATCTGGAGTCCCAGCACACCAGGTCATCACTGTCTGGGCATGATGTGTTGACCTGTAGCAATACACTGTGTGGACATCAATTCTCGTATTAACTATTACTGTCCTTAATTTAGCAAGTAAGTCCACATTCCTTCAGTTCCCTATATCACTGCCACCAGTGCCGAGGGAATCTACGGGTCTGGGACCAGAGTCACGAAAGCACTTACGCAAACACTTACGAACCTGAACATCTTTTCTCAATCTTTGGCGGCTTTCTTTCCAATTATTAAACAGTTAATGAGCTCCGAAGCACCAGGAGGCTGTTTATAACAATAACAACAGTTGAATGGGGAGTTTTCATGCTTGTAAACTGTTTAATAAATGTAACCAAAGCCGCCAAAGATTGAGGAAAGATGTACACGTTCCTAAGTGTTTGCGTAAGTTCTTTCGTGAATCTGGCCCCCTGCTTCTCCATTGATCTCCGGTACCAGCCACAGGTAGGCTTCGACAAATTTATCCAGGGGTGGATAAACTGTTTGGTACTAAAAAACAAAACAAGTTACTTAATCTCCAATGCTGTTTGAACTACCAAACGAATGCAATTCTTCAAAATGCAACCTGTCAGTATTTGGAGTGTGTTGAGCGGGAGGCCGTAACGGGGGTGTGGAACTTGAGGTCTGAAGAAGGCTTCGCGCTCAAGAAGGTCTGGCTTCTACCTTCTGGCCTCGAACTTTGACAACTTGGCATGTTAGCGGGGCACCGGATGGTCGGGTGCAAACGGTTCTGGCACTTGGTCGTTATTTGCTTGAAATGTTTCAGCCACCTCCATCAACACCAGGACATCCCCCCCTACACTACAACACAAGGACATCCTCCCCTACACTACAACACCAGGACATCCCCCCCCCTACACTACAACACCAGGACATCCCCCCCTACACTACAACACAAGGACATCCCCCCTACACTACAACACCAGGACATCCTCCCCTACACTACAACACCAGGACATCCCCCCCCTACACTACAACACCAGGACATCCCCCCCTACACTACAACACCAGGACATCCCCCCCTACACTACAACACAAGGACATCCCCCCTACACTACAACACCAGAACATCCCCCCCCCTACACTACAACACCAGGACATCCCCCCCTACACTACAACACCAGGACACCCCCCCTACACTACAACACCAGGACACCCCCCCTACACTACAACACCAGGACATCCCCCCCTACACTACAACACCAGGACATCCCCCCCTACACTACAACACCAGGACACCCCCCCTACACTACAACACCAGGACACCCCCCCTACACTACAACACCAGGACATCCCCCCCCTACACTACAACACCAGGACATCCCCCCCTACACTACAACACCAGGACATCCCCCCTACATACCTACATAGAGCCACTTGTAGTTCACAGGCTTCAGTTATTACTGTTATGATCGACCACCATTCCTGGCCTCGGCCACCTGCCGCCCTCCACTTCTCCACCCCACTTGTGTCCGCCCGCTGTGTGTGTGTGTGTGTGTGTGTGTGTGTGTGTGTGTGTGTGTGTGTGTGTGTGTGTGTGTGTGTGTGTGTGTGTGTGTGTGTGCGCGTGCGTGCTGCACCTAGTTGTGTGTGTGTGTGTACTGCACCTAGTTGTGTGTGTGTGTGTGTGTGTGTGTGTGTGTGTGTGTGTGTCGCCACGCACCAGCTGAGATATGACGCCTGATGCCAGCAAATTATCCAAATCCATCCAAATAATCTTACCATAAATTGATGTAGAAACAAAAGCGAACATTTAGGAAGGAATGTTTTCTTAAGCAACCCGCCTTGACGAGCAGGGAACCCGTTGCAACTTTACGATTGAATAAACAACTGTGTTGCATCTCCTCTCGTTTACAGCAGCTGGGGGTTGTCACGGTCTTATAATTAACATACACATTTTTGTGGGAGCGAGGAGGTTATGTTGGGGGCCCAGAGACGGGGGTGTAGGGACCCAAGTGTTATAGCCCCAGGAGACGGGAGCGGGCCGTCTGGCGCTCACACAGTTAGTAGTGATTCTCCTGACCCCCAGTCAAGCTCCTGGTGCCTGGTGGCGCCACCCCTGACTGCTCCAGTGAGGGGCAGGAGGTCACGACTAGGACTCAGCTGGGGAGTAGCTGCAAGCACGGTGGTAAGGAGCAGTGGACAGCTGGAGCACCAGCAAGGGCCATTGGGCAGCTGCCAATCAGTGGTGAGCCGGTACCTGCGAAGGGCAGGTGGTGCAGCAGTGAGGGGGGAGGCCGGTGGTGCAGCAGTGAGGGGGGAGGCCGGTGGTGCAGCAGTGGTGGGGGGCAGGTGGTGCAGCAGTGAGGGGGGAGGCCGGTGGTGCAGCAGTGAGGGGGGAGGCCGGTGGTGCAGCAGTGGTGGGGGGCAGGTGGTGCAGCAGTGGGGGAAGGGCCAGGTGGTGCAGCAGTGAGGGGGGAGGCCGGTGGTGCAGCAGTGGGGGGGGGGCAGGTGGTGCAGCAGTGGGGGGGGGGCCAGGTGGTGCAGCAGTGAGAGGCACTACTGGCCTTACTACCTAAACAAAGCCATAAGACTGAAGTACGCCTCCAGATAATACTCCTATAGTCTCCCCTAACATTTACTTCTTGATCTCATCAAAGCCAGCTCAGTCACCAACACTTGCTTCTCATCCTTTAACGCAGTCATTAGAATCACAATGGAGATTACCCCTCCCCCCCCCCCCAAAAAAAAAAGGTACCGCGTATATAATAATACAGAGAAAGACAAGCCATTTAACAAGACTGAAAAGATGAAGAGTCAAGTAGCGAGACGTGGCAACCCAAGGACGCCTCGCTGTTTGGGTGACCCGCCGCTAGAGGCGCTCATGTACTCTCTCTGCTAGACAACGCCTCTAGCTCTCTCTGCTAGACAACGCCTCTAGCTCTCTCTGCTAGACAACGCCTCTAGCTCTCTCTGCTAGACAACGCCTCTAGCTCTCTCTGCTAGACAACGCCTCTAGCTCTCTCTGCTAGACAACGCCTCTAGCTCTCTCTGCTAGACAACGCCTCTAGCTCTCTCTGCTAGACAACGCCTCTAGCTCTCTCTGCTAGACAACGCCTCCAGCTCTCTCTGCTACACAACGCCTCTAGCTCTCTCTGCTAGGCAATGCCTCCAGCTCTCTCTGCTAGATAACGCCGTACGGGCATAGTTTGGTGGGTAAAGGAAGGTTGTTCTATGTAATGGAAGAGGCAGAGTTAATGGAATCTATCTGATTTCAGTGGAATGGAAGGAGAGAAAATATTATGAATAATTTGGTTTGAGGTTATGCCCCAGCGTCTGAGACAAAAACAACTGGCTTCAGGACACGCACAGATTAACACTCAACCCTAAAGCCAAAGATAACTTAAGCTTTAGGATTGCCAAATGCTAATGTCCATTTTTGACGATCTGTTTGCCTGAAAAGTTAAGCAAGTCCCAACTGTGTCTGGGTACTAGTGACAGGATGAACAACCCAGCGGGTTTTCTTCCTATTGGGGAGTGTTGTTCATGCTACTATGGTGGTAGGTTCACTCACAGGATAAGTGGCGTTGCCCAATACTGTCACTATGGTGGTGTGTTCTGGACAAAAGTTAAAAGCAAAATAACAAGTAGCTCAAAGGGATATATAAACAAGGACATGAATGGAGTCCTGGCTGGTCCTTGCTGGCCTCAGCTATGTTTTTGTAAAGTGGAATGATATAATCAACCAAGAAGATCTGGCAAGGCTGTATCTCTACAGGTCACGGGGTAGACAGAGGTCACCTAACCTTTAGTATATACCTAAACGTAATGTCATTTTGACCGTTATTATATTAAAAACGATTATATTTTAAAAATACTAATCTTCATTCTATATATGTTTTTATATGACCTATATAGGACTAACCCTCGAGTAAGTCTCAGGTTTGTTACAGGTGCAGGTCACGTGTATTGATGATCAATCAATGAGGTGTTCACCGGTTTTGTTCTTGTTCAGTTACTGACAAGAGACGTGAAACACGGGGGAGAGGGATGTGGCCGAGGGCAGTGTGACACAAATAGTGGTGATGGCGCTGACCACATTATGGTGTGGTCACCAAGCTGCCGTCATCGTAGCTCTTGGTGACCCACATCAAGGCTGCATGTGTGTGTGTGCGGTGGTGGGGGGGGGGGTGGAGTCGTAGTTGGCGAGAGGGAAAGGTGAAAGGCAGGGTAGGTCGCCAGGGGAAGGAAGGAGGAGCACACTGTAGATCGCCAGGGGGATGGTAGCCGACGGCAGCATTAGAATGTCTGGATAGAAAGAAACGCGTACACTGACGGGTAAGTGGAACACACACACACACGCACACGCACACACACACACACACACACACACACACACACACACACACACACACACACACACACACACATTGAAATCACTAACAGTCGAAATAAGGAATATGTAGCGTGTCAAAAGACTTAAAGTTTCAAGATTGAGGAAGAAAGCAATTGTGAAGTATACAAAATTGAGGTGTTGGCCTCCCGAGGAGCTCCAGTACGACCCAGAAACAAATACTAGAATACAGAGTATGAATCAACAGCCTCTAAGTCCAAAGATTAGTTGAAATATCCTTTAGATTGAGAGGAAAGCTGCTAGTGATAAGAGATCTTATTTGTACACAAATAGAATTACAAACCAATAATTCGAAAGTGATAGCAGAAACATGGAGATAAAACCTGGTAGATGTAGCGGGAAGGAACGTCCTGACACAACATGTCAGGGAAGAAACACAGAAGACCAAACACTGGACCAATCATCATGGTTTTCAATCCAAATAGACATTAGACGCTGTTCTTAAAAGATTCCCCCTGCTTTGCACAATAAGGTAACGTAAGCTTAGCCGTTGGTATATGTTAAACTCCTTGTTTGATAAACTGTTCACTTGAGACAGTTAAGCAAGTCCGAGTCGCGTCGAAGTGACAGGATGAGCAACCCAGAAGGTTTTCTTCCTGTTTGGGGTGTTGCACACGTTGTTATGGCGGTACGTCACCCCCCCCCCCCCTCACAGGGTGACGCTGTCCAATAAACTCGCCCTTCCGAACAACATAGAAGTAAATAAGATAGACATTGAGTGGATCGAGCATGAAATGACAATGTGGGTCATTGGCCGTTGTGTAATTTGTATTTGTGTTTGATTCAGGAGTTGTAATGAAGGCTGTACAAAGAGGAAGAGAACATAGCGTTGGAAGACCAGCATTACCCTAATATCGGTACCAAAAGGTCAGAAAATGCTTTGAGAAATAGAACAGATAAAATCGCACAAGACCTGCCCAGACGATGAGTCACAATAACGTGGCTGTAGACATGATGACCAGACCACACACCAGAAGATGGAGAAACGACCACGTTTCGGTCCGTCCTGAGGCATTATCAGGTCGTGCGTGAAGTGTCAAGTCGTTCGTTGCACAAGACATGATGATGGATTATATAATGTCAAAGACGCTAACCGCTAAAGGAAGAATCGGGTCACCAGTTAGAAATAAATAATAGAAGTGACCCTTAAAAAACACGGAAATTCGAAAACCAAAGTCGCAAGAAATGACATCATCGAAGGCCAAGAACCAGCTTATACTGTCATTTAGTCACATTAGGAGGAAGATATCTGTGAATGGTGTTCAGCGCCAAGATTCACAAGTACTTGTTTGTCCGCTTACAAGAGCTATATGTTCTACCTCCATTATGGTGGTATAATGTGTATATACTGAACAGTTTACGAGCGCTGAATCCCCCCCCCCCAAAAAAAAAAGATTATGTCATGTGTATACGAGTGTCCCAGTGTGCAAGTGTCCGGGGCGGGGTCGTGTAATCCTGACCTCAGGAACGGTGCGCACTGCTACCCTCAACCTCGTGACCTCTGATCTCACTAGGCCTCGACGGCACTTCCTGTCGGGGCCACCAGGTCGTCCGTTTCCATCTCACATTACCTCTGTACCAAATAAACATCACAACAGTGAGAGAGAGAGAAGGGGGAGGGGAGTTTAATTCACGTTTATCGTTTACGAGTAAACCAGGAAAATGAGGCGCGGGTAAACGGCGGGAATACATCAAACCTCTACATAAAAACAACAATGAATTTATTTCAAACGTCATGTAAATTGCAGGGGGTGCTATAGACATCAATATTTCTCTTAAGTATGGCAGTTACGCCGACCCCGACTGGCCAATGACATTCGCATACGACACAGACAGACTTACATTCTGTGTTTTAGAGATACATAGCTGGTTTGTATGACAAATAATTAATCAAATCGTACTCAGGAACCTCCTGTGTAACCGAATTTCCCCAACGACCTACAGGCAGACAGTTTAAAGCTTTCATTCATTTGTGTGATAGTGACAATGGGTCAAGGTGAGACATGGAGGCGTTGGCTGGCCCCGTCCCCGCGGCGGCCCGCTGACCCCCATCCCACCAGCCATGGCCAAGGACAGCTAACGGAATGTCCAGCCACCCAAGGCCAGACGGAGGCGCGGAATTCCCACCGCCATATTTGTTTACAATTTGAACTTAAACAATAATCATTATAGATACTTTCATTTTCCTTCGCAATCTTTGAATTATGAATCAATTATACGAAATATACACTTTGAACTACAAATTTGAGAAATAAATTTAAAGTTTAATACACGACTCACCTGGCCTCCACCACTGCTTGGAACTCTGGAACTCTGACATTCCTAGGCAGGGAAATAGCGCGTTCTGACGGTTAAAGAGAACACTTAAGTGCTGATCGGGGTGCAGTGTAACACCAGGGTAAGTGTGTAGCCCCTATACTGGTGGACAACATATGGCCTGCAAAGGCTTTATAAGATCTTCAGAGATACGCATACTCCTACTAAAGGGGAGATACGTTGTGGGTGGCGTCTCACCTTCAGCGATACAAAGATGTTGTGTGTCATGTCTGCAAACTATTTACAGTCTCCTAATGTTACCTTTTTTGTGGATGATGAGTTTAGCATTCTAAACGTTGATGAGGAGTTGGTGGTGGTTGTTGCGTGAGACAAGGGTGGTTGGTGTCACAGTCATAGCAAGCGAAACTGTCTTGTAAATTTTTAGGTCTAAGTTGCAGCATGTATCCCTTACGCTTGGATGTACTTGATGTTCTCACCCTAACCTCTTAACCTGTCGTCCTCACCAGGTTGCCAGCACCTGTCGTCCTCACCCAGGTTGCCAGCACCTGTCGTCCTCACCCAGGTTGCCAGCACCTGTCGACCTCACCCAGGTTGCCAGCACCTGTCGTCCTCACCCAGGTTGCCAGCACCTGTCGACCTCACCCAGGTTGCCAGCACCTGTCCTCCTCACCCAGGTTGCCAGCACCTGTCGACCTCACCCAGGTTGCCAGCACCTGTCGTCCTCACCCAGGTTGCCAGCACCTGTCCTCCTCACCCAGGTTGCCAGCACCTGTCGTCCTCACCCAGGTTGCCACCACCTGTCGTCCTCACCCAGGTTGCCACCACCTGTCGACCTCACCCAGGTTGCCACCACCTGTCCTCCTCACCCAGGTTGCCAGCACCTGTCCTCCTCACCCAGGTTGCCAGCACCTGTCGTCCTCACCGTGGCCGCTATCACCTGTTGGTCACCGCACTAACCTAAATGCCTTACCATCTCTGGCGCTGGCACACACCATGAATAATCAACTGGTAATAGTATTGATGAATGCCTTGTCCTACCCCAAGAGCTTCTGGCATGAGATGTTGTGGTGTTGCAACCCTCTGGCAGGCCGCCACCGCTAGCCTCCCACTGTATGGATGTGCCCTTACACCTCTTCTCTCACTCAAGTTGTACACTAACTTCTCCCATTTGCGGCTCTCATTTAAGCACGTCTCACCACCTGCAGTTGTGTCTAGCGTTCGTCTCTGTGGTCCACCTTGTTCAGGTAACGCTCACCAGCTCTGCTTCTGCATTATTTGCTCATGTGACGGTGAGGTCTAAGTGCACCAGGAACACCAGAAGCTTTGCTTCTGCACTACTCTTTGCTCATTTGACTTTAATCAGCACTGTTTTTGCACTACCTGCTCATTTGATGGTAACCAGCTCTGCATTTGCTCTACTCCTTGCTTATGTGATTGTGATGAGCTATGCTTGTGCACTATTGTGGCCTCAGCCGTTACCTCTGCATGCAGACCTTGCTGTGTTACAAGCACCAACTTCTATGACCAACAAAGCTTCTTCAGAGGTCACCAAACACTGCCTCCACTGTTTACTTTTAGGTCAATATACTATTCAATTTTAATTGCCCATTTCTGGCTAGTTCTTAACGCTAGTTATGAGACTAGTTCTGAGGTTGTTAGCCCTCATTATGAGCTTTGAGCTCCACTTTCCAATAATTAACTTTCTATCGTCCTTTAATTGTTATCAAATGTCGTCGGTGTTATGACATCAGATCAGTTTATTGATGAATCCTACTATTATGCACTTGTGAGAAAACTGCACGCAAAATGCCCTGGCACACACGCCTGCCCATGAAGCGCCTATGCCTGCCCCAACTCGACGCCTGCCCTACTCTGGTCCTGCCCCACTGCCCCTGGTCGACGGGCCCACAGGTGCCTGGCAGTGGGCCAACACGGAGGTCACACTACCCAGCTTGACCCAGTAAACGTATTTCTCGCTGTCTGTTTTGTTGTGCTGCCTATTGTCGACTTGAGTGGTGAAGGCTTGTTGGCTCTGTTGTTGGTGGTGGTGGCTGACAGGTGGCGTGGTTATGGTGGAGTTTGTGCAGCGATTGTGACGTGACGTATTTTGGGTGTGGCAGTCGTGAGGGGCAGTTGTGGCCTCTGATGCTCTTATTGGTCATGGTAGCCAGGTGATCATGTCAGTCATGGGCGCTGTAGTTTATCGTCCTCTGCTCATACTGAGCGTTGATGACAATGTCCTGTGCCGTGGTAGTGCTCTTGAGAAAGAGGGAGAGAGAGCGAGAGAGAGGGAGAGAGCAAGAGAGAGAGAGCGAGAGAGAGGGAGAGAGAGGGAGGGAGCCAGAGAAAGAGAGAGCGAGAGCGACGCAGGGGGGCGGGGAAGGGGTGTGTGAGAGCTGGCCCGCACCATGTAGCAATGAGCCACGAGGTAGAAAGTAGGAGGCCGTCAAGAAGGGAGACTTAAGCTGGCTCTCCGGGGTCCAAGGGGGTCATCAATGCTTTATGATGCAGTCAAAACCTGACGCCGAGAGATGCTACGTTCTTGCTACGTTGGTTTGCGTCCCGGTCTATTATGTTCCCTTTTTTTGTTTTGGCTTCAACTTCTGGTTTAAATCAGGTCTTGCCTGGCGCTGGTGTCGTTGCGTATACGCCTGTGCCGTCGAGGCGTATATGCACGACCGGCCGTCAAAGCGACCACTTTCAGAAATGATCAATGCAGGATTCTGTATTTCACATGCGGTAGAGAAATCTTGGAATATGCAGCCCGGCTTGGGGCCCTTATCAAACACAAAGCAGAGATGGGGGAAAGTTCAGAGGTATACCACCAGACTTGTCCCGGAGCTGAGGGGTAGGAGTTACGAGGCAACTGGTTAATCTGGAGTAACGGTAAGTCAGGAAAGAAAGATATATTCCTGATCATTAAGTTGAAAGTTGACTTATTATAAAACTTAAGTTTCGACTATAAGGGAATTGTAAAATCTTATTAAAATACAGAGGGTAAGTTTCTTTTAAATGGAGAACAGGGAAGGTGAAGGAGGTTTGAGACCAGGAACACCACCTACACCACCAGGAACACCACCTACACCACCAGGAACACCACCTACACCACCAGGAACACCACCTACACCACCAGGAACACCACTACACCACCAGGAACACCACCTACACCACCAGGAACACCACCTACACCACCAGGAACACGAATCTTCGTGATAAATCGACAAGAAATACGACCTTGAAATCGTGTTTCAGACCTGACGCGGACTTCCGCACGAATTATTAACACGAAGAGTATTGCGTGAAGGAGGTCAGCGCCACAAGGGGGCTACTCCCCCTGGTCAATAGCGCCACAAGGGGGCTACTCCCCTGGTCAATAGCGCCACAAGGGGGCTACCCCCTGGTCAATAGCGCCACAAGGGGGCTACCCCCTGGTCAATAGCGCCACAAGGGGGCTACCCCCTGGTCAATAGCGCCACAAGGGGGCTACCCCCTGGTCAATAGCGCCACAAGGGGGCTACCCCTGGTCAATAGCGCCACAAGGGGGCTACCCCCTGGTCAATAGCGCCACAAGGGGGCTACCCCCTGGTCAGTAGCGCCACAAGGGGGCTACCCCCTGGTCAATAGCGCCACAAGGGGGCTACCCCCTGGTCAATAGCGCCACAAGGGGGCTACCCCCTGGTCAATAGCGCCACAAGGGGCTACCCCCTGGTCAATAGCGCCACAAGGGGGCTACTCCCCTGGTCAATAGCGCCACAAGGGGGCTACCCCCTGGTCAATAGCGCCACAAGGGGGCTACCCCCTGGTCAGTAGCGCCACAAGGGGGCTACCCCTGGTCAATAGCGCCACAAGGGGGCTACTCCCTGGTCAATAGCGCCACAAGGGGGCTACTCCCCCTGGTCAATAGCGCCACAAGGGGGCTACTCCCCCTGGTCAATAGCGCCACAAGGGGGCTACCCCCTGGTCAGTAGCGCCACAAGGGGGCTACCCCCTGGTCAGTAGCGCCACAAGGGGCTACCCCCTGGTCAGTAGCGCCACAAGGGGGCTACCCCCTGGTCAGTAGCGCCACAAGGGGGCTATACCCCCTGGTCAATAACACAGTGAAATCACATGATAGATATTAGCCAAACCAGCAACATTGTATGACCGTTTCATAAAATATTTAGTTAAGGATCTCGCGTGATGAAGACGAGAGCGAAATTTGAAGCAGTAGGTCTAAGAGTGCTCAACCCTGTCAGCCTGGTGAACATTTTGGCGCGCGATATGCAGATACCCGCTCATGCGCACACTCGTTCATGCGCACATTCTTTCATGTGCACACTCGTTCATGCGCACATTCTTTCATGCGCACACCCGTTCATGCGCACCCTGGCCAATAGCGTGGCCAGGGTAAAATGTCAGGATAATAGTGGATTTGGGGAACTCTTGTAGATTGAGAAATTTGTGACATATATTCTTCCTTTCCCCCTCCCCACCCCCCGTCCCCACCAGCCTCCCCCCTGGTGCACGTAACTGTCGCTAACTGGGCCAGTAATCCAGCAGCTCTCCTCCCCTGCCCGCTCCACACAGCCTTATTACTTGTGAGTTCAGGAATACCTAAGTTAGTACATGAAGGAATACGTCCACATGATTTCACACACACACACACACACACACACACACACACACACACACACACACACACACACACACACACACACACACACACAGTCTCATATGTCGGAAATATGTTTAATAAATAACACAAACTAATATGACTCCATGAGCTCCTGATACAATAATAATAACTGTATCAATAACTGTATCAACCTTCAACAAAGGCTACTGTATATACAACTTGTATATATCATCTTCGGAAAACCCAAATCAAAATATGTATTTAATAACTCGTGTGTAGATGATTTAAGTAGTTGTGACGACAACAGCAGCGACAAGAGAACAAGCCACCTGCGGGAGGCCTCAGAGCCCGTACGAGGTCGCCCCTATTTATATCCATCCAAACTCGGTCATATATCTAACCTACGCTTGAAACAACCCGGTGATCCGCCTCTTATTATGTAACCCGGTGGTTTGTTGCATACATCAACCACCTAGTTTCCAAACCAGTATTTACCCAGGTATTTCCTGAATCTAAACTTATCCAGTTTATATCCATTGTTTCGTGTTCTATTTTGCGTTTATCTATTTCAAAGCTTATCTATATCGATTACGACTATATAGCACTTGGAAGGGATATGAGGATAAGGATTTAGGACAGGACGGAGGAAAGGAATAGTACTCAACCACTTGGGCTGGACGGTAGAGCGACGATATCGCTCTTTGCAGGTCTACGTTCAATCCCCGACCTTCCAAGTGGTTGGGGACCATTCCTTCCCTCCGTCATATCCTAAACCCTTATCCTCATATCCCTTCCAAGTGCTATATAATCTTAATGACTTAGTGTTTTCTCGTCCGTTCCTGTGCCTGGTAAGTCCACTACGGGCTCACCGTAGCCCGTGCTACTTGCCCCGCTCCTGTGCCAGGTAAGTCCACTACGGGGTCACCATAGCCCGTGCTACTTGGAACTTATTCCGAGTAGCTGAATCTATAACAACAGTGTTTTCTCCTGATAATCACCTTGCTTTCCCCCTGTTTTGCAACGTTCATTTATACTTCAGTCATGAAGGTGAAGATGGTGACGATAAGAACATGGCAAGAACATGAGTGCGATGCAACAAACATAAATGTAACATCTGGTATGAACATATGCTGATAATTGTTGAAGAACAGCTGGAGAACACGAGTTCACGCGCACTAAATTATTTGGCAGGTTAACCCACATTATATAACGCTTTTCCTTCGAGTGAACTTTAGTGCTTGCCAGCTTATGGGAGCCAGCTGAGGTCTACACTAGGGGGACATGTACCCCTACCTGGCTCGTCCACACTAGGGGGACATGTACCCCTACCTGGCTCGTCCACACTAGGGGGACATGTACCCCTACCTGGCTCGTCCACACTAGGGGACAAGGGGAGTAATACGGGGATTTAGGAAAAGCTGTTGGAGTCTGGCTCCTTCCATACTTCCCAGTTTGCTCTCTCTCTCTCTCTCTCTCCTCCCCTCCTCTCCTCTCTCTCTCTCTCTCTCTCTCTCTCTCTCTCTCTCTCTCTCTCTCCTCTCTCTCTCTCTCTCTCTCTCTCTCTCTCACTTAGAGTGTATCCATACTTCCCTGGTTCCAACTACTGGATGGTTTATGAGCTGTTATGACTATTTGACAATTTCCAGATGATTTAATAGTTTGACTATTTCACTATTTTCATTTAAAAGATGGATTATTTGTTGTGTATATAAGCGAGGCGTGTGAAAGGACGTGTACATGGAGAATGTGAACAGCAACGTAATATTAGTTGTAAATTGGGGTTCTTGTTTGTGGTAGTGCAGACAAGATAAGTTGTTTGTGGTAGTGCAGGCAAGATAAGTTGTTTTGTGGTAGTGCAGACAAGATAAGTTGTTTGTGGTAGTGCAGACAAGATAAGTTGTTTGTGGTAGTGCAGACAAGATAAGTTGTTTGTGGTAGTGCAGGCAAGATGAGACGTAGAGTTTGCGCTCTGTCAGTTGTATTTAATGGTGTGTATGTTGTTACGCTGAATGATATCATTTGGGAAACTGTTTCATGTGTTTATTTTGATTAAAGAAAATGTATTTTTTCGTTTAAGTGAACAAGTTTGCCTTCAAATTTAAGCTGTTTGAATGGTATCAGACAATGCAAAGTTTTAAGTAATTTTGTTGATAAAGATTGTCTTGGAGTTTANAAATCTAAGAGGAGTGAAAGTCGTGAACGTTAATGCGGACTCCCATCCACACACACACACACACATACACACATACACACATACACACACACACACACACACAAACGGGGCCACGGGGGAGGCTACAAAAGGGGAGACAATATAGGTAATGAGCATTTATGTATCGCATCTGCGGCACCAAATGGTATAATCCTGCAGCAACAATATGATCACTCCTTTGCTAGTGTGTAACACCGACCACCTTAATATTGTACACAAAATATAGCCTCAAGATGCCACAGGCAGAGCTTGCAAAGGTATGATAAAAGAAACAAAGAGGCAAAATGTCTTGTCTCTAGCGACTGAAACCACGAATAATACGCAAGGGATGACACATGCAAACAAGGACACACAGGACGACACATACAAAGAAGGATACATAGGACGACACACATGTAAACAAGGACTGTTGGAAGTAACAGACCAACTTCCTAGCATTACACGCCAAGGACGACACCAGGAGAGCAAGACTTGGCCCCGTCCGTACTGTCCGTACTCCGTACATGGGAAAGGTAGAGCGAGTGCATGCCGCATGCGCACAGACAACAGCTCCTCAACAACATGTGCATGTCACTCATACAAGTGTCACTCATACGCACGCTCTGTAAAGTACTAGAGAGACGAATCAAGAGGAAATTCGTCAATTATCTGGAGGGTACGAGCGTTACGTTCAGGACCAACAAGGCTTCAGAGAAGATATCTAACTCCTGCTTAACGAACTGACTAAAGATAATAATCGTTACGATAGCGATTGCGCAGGAATGAGGATGATTGAATGATTGCAGACGAGGAGTCACAATAAAGTGGCTGAAATATGTTGACCAAACCACACACTAGAAAGTGAAGGGACGACGACGACGTTTCGGTCCGTCCTGCACCATTCTCAAGTCGATTGTGAGAATGATCCAGGACGGACCGAAACGTCGTCGTCCCTTCACTTTCTAGCGTGTGTCTGGTCAACATTGAACGATTGTATCTTTCTAGAGTGTCTGAAAGCATTTTCATACAGTTTTACATATTAAATACACTATACAATAATCTTTTACTGCCACTTTACACTCAATCACGCCCACACCCACGCCCACACCTACGCCCACACCCACACCCACACCCACACCCACGCCCACACCCACGCTCACACCATGCCCACACCCACGCCCACACCCATACCCACACCCATACCCACACCCATACCCACACCCATACCCACACCCACGCCCACACCCATGCCCACACCCAGCCCACACCCACACCCACATCCACGCCCACACCCACGCCCACGCCCACACCCACGCCCACACCTGCTGTATCTTTCAAGTGTGTGAGTGGTGGAGGTAAGGTTGGCAGTAAAATAATTTATAGTGTAATGTACTTAATCTAAATAAATGTATTGTTAAAATAAATACATCATAATATAATGAAATAAAACGAGATATAATGTATTGCATGTAATTTCATGTACCATTATGTAATATAATGCAGAACAAACTAATGAACTGTATTATATGATCATGGAGAACAACATATTACAATACAATGTACTGTAATAAAATACAATGACCACAAACAGTGCAATTTTGTGTGTAGATATAGGCTTAACCTTGGCCAGGGAAGGGAAGGGAACTATGAGGGTAAAGCGCCAAGCCCTTAAGACTATATAGCCCTTGGAAGGGGTCAGGATAAGGATTTGGAATGGGAAGGGGCCGGAAGGGATCAGGATAAGGATGGGACGGGGCCGGAAGGAATCAGGATAAGGATTTGGGATGGGACGGAGCCAGACTCCCTTGCAGGTGGCGTCTTGAGGCGGCCATCAGGGACTGGCTTGTTGAAGAAGGTTGATTCGCGAAAGGTTTCTCACCTGTGTGAACGTGGCCAGGAACCCCAGGAGGAGCAGCAGCAGGTGTGTTGGTGGCCGTGTCGCGGGCATGTTGGGTCTGTGGGCGAAGCAAGATAGACCTTAGTTAGATATACAATACATTGTATTAACAAATATATATATACATATATAGCAAACCATAAATTCTTGTTTATCATCACAACTATATTCATAACCTGTACAGTGTATATCTACATGGTAAAAAGGTAAATAAAGCAGGTATCAAGAGCTCATTTGCCCGTCAAGGGAGGTAGAGAGAGAGAGACAGGAGAGTGACAGTGATGAAGGGAGGGGGGACGGCTTGTCTGGTGTTTGGGTAGCCAGCGGGAAGGTTATGGGTCCCGTAGGCCAAGCTACCTTCGTTCACAGCTTGGGTGTTAGTTAACAGCCACACCGGCGGGTCAATAGTCATTGCTTGTGTCAGACGTCCGAGTACTGATAACCGGGACCCAGGAGATTATGTATGTTCCCCTGCACTCCCGGCTGGACACGTGAATATCCGGCTGGACACGTGACCATAACACACACACACACACCCGACTGGACACATAACACACAAAACTCAAATTGAATACATTTGATTATCACTTATACTGAGCATTTTTAGCAATGCTCTTACAAGCCTACAATGCATTAGCAAGGCAATAACACTTGCGACCCAGGCGAGAATAGCGGCAATCGTCTGCAATATACCGTTGTTATATCGCTGGTGAGCGGCTGCGGCGATCGTAGGCATCAGGTGGTAGCCGAGGAGCTCTCCTTGTGGTGACTTTAATACCCAGTCATTACTGAAGCTCTTTACAATACATTTTCTCAGGGCTTTAGCGCACCAAGAAATGAACCTTAATAAGACGCCCGTCGTGTACAAATAAGATTTAAGACTGCTATGGGTCAGAAGAACATTAGCATCAGAGTCTTGGTTGCATGGGTTGATTGCTATTGGTCAGGAAGCGATTTCCGACACCAGGGTGACAGGCGTAGGGGAAGGTAACAATTGGGGGGTGACAGTAGAAGGGGGAACCAGCAGTAGAGGGTGAGAATAGTTGGGGGTGACAGTAGTAAGGGTGACAGCAGTAGCTGGAGTGATAACCAGGAAGCGACCTCCACTACTAACATTGCACTCCACGGCTCGCCACCACCACCTACTCCCTTCCCCAAAACAGCAGTCAGTGTGTTACACTTGCGCCCTTCACCTCACTCAGAGCCGAGCTCTGGGCCCCGGACTCACAAACATCTCACCCAACATCGCAAACACTAATCGCTAAACAAAAATCTGCCGGGAACGTTTCCGAAGAGTAAAAATAACTAGTGAAAAGGTTTAGGTGTGAATAACTGAGTCATGATAAGCTTAGGCGAGCGTGCGTATATCACCGCCCTTCCTCACCGTCCTCGTGTAATTACCTAAGTGTAGTTACAGGATGAGAGCTACGCTCGTGGTGTCCCGTCTTCCCAGCACTCTTTGTCATATAACGCTTTGAAACTACTGACGGTCTTGGCCTCCACCACCTTCTCCCCTAACTTGTTCCAACCTTCTACCACTCTGTTTGCGAAAGTGAATTTTCTTACATTTCTTCGGCATCTGTGGTTAGCTAGTTTAAATCTATGACCTCTTGTTCTTAAAGTTCCAGGTTTCAGGAAATCTTCCCTATCGATTTTATCAATTCCTGTTACTATTTTGTATGTAGTGATCATATCACCTCTTTTTCTTGTCTTCTAGTTTTGGCATATTTAATGCCTCTAACCTCTCCTCGTAGCTCTTGCCCTTCAATTCTGGGAGCCACTTAGTAGCATGTCTTTGCACCTTTTCCAGTTTGTTGATGTGCTTCTTAAGATATGGGCACTACACAACCGCTGCATATTCTAGCTTTGGCCTAACAAAAGTCGTGAACAATTTCTTTAGTATATTGTCATCCATGTATTTAAAAGCAATTCTGAAGTTAGAAAGCGTGGCATAGGCTCCTCGCACAATATTCTTTATGTGGTCCTCAGGTAATAGTTTTCTACCTAGAACCACCCGTAGATCTTTTTCTTTATCAGAATTCTTTAAAGATTTCTCACATAATATATAGGTTGTGTGGGGTCTATGTTCTCCTATTCCACATTCCATAACATGGCATTTATTAACATTAAATTCCATTTGCCAAGTGGTGCTCCATATACTTATTTGTCCAGGTCATCTTGAAGGCATGGCAATCATCTAAGTTTCTTATCCTTCCTATTATCTTAGCATCATCAGCAACATGTTCATATAATTCTGTGTGTGTACTTACCTATCTGTACTTACCTATCTGTGCTTGCAGGATCGAGCATTGACTCTTGGATCCCGCCTTTCCAGCTATCGGTTGTTTACAGCAATGACTCCTGTCCCATTTCCCTATCATACCTAT
>WNGS01113158.1:36440304-36451464 GCA_020271785.1 Procambarus virginalis | reverse complement strand
ATCTGTACCTTTGGAGGAGTTTATCAGTAACCTCTTGAGTTGATGTCGTTTATTTTTAGAGGAACGATGTCGAGAAAGCTTAGAAGTTAATGTTTGTATAATTATCTCAGCGTACCAGTTGAACTCCAACGTTTCAGATGGTGAAAATGTTCACATTCTGGCATGCCTCTTGGTCTCTTAAATGTTGATGTGTGCAAATTTAGAATTGCTTATTCTAATATTTCCAGAAAAAAATTTGCAATAAGAAGTAAGCAACAAGGACAGGTTAAGGGAGCTCAGTCTCACATCCTTAGAGGAAAATACTGATGGGGGGGGGGTGAGGGAGGGGAGGGAGGAATAGGCAAGGCTGAAACGTACAGGATCTTCAAAGTGAGAGAAAGAAGGGCAAGACAACAGTGGAAGCCGAAGCGCAAGAGACTCAAAGAAACGCTAGAAATACTCGAACACTTTGTGATCAACAAGTAGAATACAGTGAAAGAGGAAGTCTTGGCGCCCATCTCCATCCACAACATCAAGGCCAGATACGACAAGGAGTTTGCATGTTCCGAAAGTCAAAATAAGACGCCCAAGATGCAAGAAAGGTAGCAAACAGTACTTAAGAGTTCGAACTTACTCTCTGGAAGTGAGTGCAGGTAAGCACCATGCCACCCGCTGCACCCTGCGACCCTGCCATCCGGCCGGGGCACCAACAAGGCCCCGGATTATGGGGAGGAAGCAGTGTCAGCCAGCGAGGCCGCCGACATCTTTCCACAACCGGAAGCAGCGGATCCCAGAGTTGTGTGGTAATCTGATCTCTTGACGGGCTTTTGCCTGAGCGCCGTCCGTGACCTGTGTATGTGGGAATAACGAGGGCCAAGTGCAGGTGCCTGCGAAGGTCATGGTATCTCGGCGCCCTTAGGGAGGGAGGGTAAGAATGGGAGGAAAGATAGGGCAGGGGCAGGAAAGCGATCCCAAATCATCACTCATAACTCTGCTACATAGCCTTCCCGGTTTGGTGCTTTCGTTTGATAATTACTTACTCATAACTCTGCAACCTTGTAATATGCTTCCACCACGCCTGTCGTGTGGTCCTTCTGTCCGCCGTCCAACACGCAGGTCCATCCCGTGTGTTCAGCGAGTAATGAAACACCGCGAGCAAGCGCCAGTTCCGGCGGGAACAAGCACAGCGCCTCGGCCCAGTGACCCGCTGGGAGTGGGTCACACCACACCAGCGGCCGCTGCTCTGCCAGCCGAGAGACTCGCGAATATTGACCCAAGACGATTTGATTTCCCAGACACTTCCTAGCACTGGTGTTGGCGCCGCCGCTCGTGGTGGTGGTGTTGGCGCCGCCACTCGTGGTGGTGGTGTTGGCGCCGCCGCTCATGGTGGTGGTGGTGTTGGCGCCGCCGCTCGTGGTGGTGGTGTTGGTGTTGGCGCCGCCGCTCGTGGTGGTGGTGTTGGCGCCGCCGCTCGTGGTGGTGGTGTTGGCGCCGCCGCTCATGGTGGTGGTGGTGTTGGCGCCGCCGCTCGTGGTGGTGGTGTTGGTGTTGGCGCCGCCGCTCGTGGTGGTGGTGTTGGCGCCGCCGCTCGTGGTGGTGGTGTTGGCGCCGCCGCTCGAGGTGGTGGTGGTGGTGTTGGCGCCGCCGCTCGTGGTGGTGTTGGTGTTGGCGCCGCCGCTCGTGGTGGTGGTGTTGGCGCCGCCGCTCGTGGTGGTGGTGTTGGCGCCGCCGCTCGAGGTGGTGGTGGTGGTGTTGGCGCCGCCGCTCGTGGTGGTGGTGTTGGTGTTGGCGCCGCCGCTCGTGGTGGTGGTGTTGGCGCCGCCGCTCATGGTGGTGGTGTTGGTGTTGGCGCCGCCGCTCGTGGTGGTGGTGTTGGCGCCGCCGCTCGAGGTGGTGGTGGTGGTGTTGGCGCCGCCGCTCGTGGTGGTGGTGTTGGTGTTGGCGCCGCCGCTCGTGGTGGTGGTGTTGGTGTTGGCGCCGCCGCTCGTGGTGGTGGTGTTGGTGTTGGCGCCGCCGCTCGTGGTGGTGGTGTTGGTGTTGGCGCCGCCGCTCGTGGTGGTGGTGTTGGCGCCGCCGCTCGTGGTGGTGGTGTTGGCGCCGCCGCTCGAGGTGGTGGTGGTGGTGTTGGCGCCGCCGCTCGTGGTGGTGGTGGTGGTGTTGGCGCCGCCGCTCATGGTGGTGGTGGTGTTGGCGCCGCCGCTCGTGGTGGTGGTGTTGGCGCCGCCGCTCGTGGTGGTGGTGGTGGTGTTGGCGCCGCCGCTCGTGGTGGTGGTGGTGGTGTTGGCGCCGCCGCTCATGGTGGTGGTGGTGTTGGCGCCGCCGCTCATGGTGGTGGTGTTGGCGCCGCCGCTCATGGTGGTGGTGTTGGCGCCGCCGCTCATGGTGGTGGTGTTGGTGCCGCCGCTCATGGTGGTGGTGTTGGCGCCGCCGCTCATGGTGGTGGGTGTTGGCGCCGCCGCTCATGGTGGTGGTGTTGGCGCCGCCGCTCATGGTGGTGGTGTTGGCGCCGCCGCTCATGGTGGTGGTGTTGGCGCCGCCGCTCATGGTGGTGGTGTTGGCGCCGCCGCTCATGGTGGTGGTGTTGGCGCCGCCGCTCATGGTGGTGGTGTTGGCGCCGCCGCTCGTAGTGGAAGCGTCCAACCACTTGGGTCGGACGGTAGAGCGACGGTCTCGCTTCTTGCAGGTCGGCGTTCAATCCCTGACCGTCCAAAGGGTTGGGCACCATTCCTTCACCCCGTCCCATCCCAAATCCTTATCCTGACCCCTTCCCAGTGCTATATAGTTGTAATGGCTTGGCGCTTTCCGCCGATAGTTCACTTCTTCACTTCATAGTGGAAGCTATTATGTTTCCTACGCATTTTCACCAAACATTTGCTCGTTCAGCCACTTGGGCTGGACGGTAGAGCGACGGCCTCGCTTCGTGCAGGCCGGCGTTCAATCTCCGACCGTCCAAGTGGTTAGGCACCATTCTTTCCCACCGTCCCATCCCAAATCCTCATCCTGACCCTTTCCAAGTGCTATATAGCCGTAATGGCTTGGCGCTTTCCCTTGGTAATTCCCTCCCTCCAGAGCGGTCCATTCTTCAATATATTTCTTTTTACAGACAAGTGGGTACAGTAGCAGACAACTTCTTACTTCTGTTAGCAGGCTGAGAGCTTTCCCTTCCCACAGCTCATGGCAAGCCTTACCCACTAATATTCCCTGGAACACGACCCGCCAATCGGTTAACAACCAGGAACACAATTACTGCTGGGTGAACAATGTCGGACAGTTCATGATTGGCGCCCAGTCAATCCCCCCGCGGCCAGGATACAAACCAAGGGCAAATCGCTAAAACAAAGCCCGGGGCGAGTGTGTTACCACTTTGCCACTTGGGGACTGTTTTGTAAGTCGCATTCTCCAAGTATCCGGCCACCAGGGAACACGGAAATCGACACACATTCACGTGAATCAGGAGTCAAGAAAATCAGGAGTCAAGAAAAATGAGAATGATTGATTAATTAAAGTCACACTTCCTCGCCTCTGTGCACGATGGCACAGTGCCATTCGAATAACCTCTTAATTGATGCAGGCGCGACCTATGTGGAGGCGGGTGAGTAATGGCTGTTACCTCACGACGAAGTAGGTCAGATCTGGCCGGTCGCATGTGGAAATACGGATATGCGGGCGCGCGGGGCTGCGGTTGGGCGCCAAATGTATGCTATTGCCAGGTGGATTGAGGAGTCATCCCTTATATCGCTTATGTGATCACCCAGCACCGAGGCCTTCATGCTGGTAGTTGTGTACATGATCCCGGGCGTGATATCCCACCCAGGTCAAGCAGCACCGGGTCACCCAGGTCAAGCAGCACCGGGTCACCCAGGTCAAGCAGCACCGGGTCACCCAGGTCAAGCAGCACCGGGTCACCCAGGTCAAGCAGCACCGGGTCACCCAGGTCAAGCAGCACCGGGTCACCTCAGGTCAAGCAGCACCGGGTCACCCAGGTCAAGCAGCACCGGGTCACCCAGGTCAAGCAGCACCGGGTCACCTCAGGTCAAGCAGCACCGGGTCACCCAGGTCAAGCAGCACCGGGTCACCCAGGTCAAGCAGCACCGGGTCACCCAGGTCAAGCAGCACCGGGTCACTCAGGTCAAGCAGCACCGGGTCACCCAGGTCAAGCAGCACCGGGTCACCCAGGTCAAGCAGCACCGGGTCACCCAGGTCAAGCAGCACCGGGTCACCCAGGTCAAGCAGCACCGGGTCACCCAGGTCAAGCAGCACCGGGTCACCTCAGGTCAAGCAGCACCGGGTCACCCAGGTCAAGCAGCACCGGGTCACCCAGGTCAAGCAGCACCGGGTCACCCAGGTCAAGCAGCACCGGGTCACCCCAGGTCAAGCAGCACCGGGTCACCCAGGTCAAGCAGCACCGGGTCACCCAGGTCAAGCAGCACCGGGTCACCCAGGTTCAGTAGTACCGGGTCAAGCAGCACCGGGTAACGCGGGGGGGGGGGGGATGCAGCGACACACTGCCGTGCAAAATAAACTAGAATTGTGTGCACTTTGCCATAGTAAACAATCGAGCGTTCCTATTGAGCTGCCATACTGTGGTGCTGTACCTCCTGCATATTTACCAGCTGCCATGTGGTGTGTGGAAAGGACAACTAGTGAGAGGAAGCGGCAGATGGCGAGAGGAAGCGGCAGCTGGTGAGAGGGAGGACATAAACAGCTATAAAGTTCACGCAGGAAAGATAAATGCTCTTACCCCCTCCCCCTCATAGAGAAAACATGAGCATCAATAATAAAACTGGGAGAAATTACGTCTTGTGTCTTAAACTACGTCTTTATATGGGAACGGCAAGAGAGATAGAGGATGTGGGTGTGGTGGGGGCAAGGATGGTGTGTGGGTGGGGAAGGATGGTGTGTGGGTGGGGAAGGATGGTGTGTAGTGTGGGGATAGTGATCCTAGATGATGTGGGGGGGGGGGGGGGGTAGGCGAATATGAAGCTATTTCAAAAGGAGTTTGTGAAGATCTTCCTATCGTAATTTTCTCAGGGTGTATAACTTGCTTTCCTTCATAGCTTTAACTGTCAAAAGTTCTTAGACACAAGTCAACACAGAATTATTCAGTACAAACTTCGTAGCATTTTGATGTTAATCCAAATAATATTCCACATGCACCACAGTGGAAGTCATATATGATATATACATGCACTCCCATAGGGGGTTCAATACGGTCCCATACTTCCGTTGAGTGGACAGCGCTTGTGGGCCGCAGTCTTATTGGCCCGGGTTCGATTTCCGTTGGGAGCGGAAACAAATGGGTAGTTTCTCTGACCCTGATGCCCCTGTTCACCTAGCAGTAAATAGGTACCTGGGAGTGAGACAGTTGCTACGACCTGCTTCCTGAGAATGTGTGAGTTTGTGCGTGTGTTAGAGAAAAATATATGTAGTATATACAATAGAGAAAAAAATAGATTGGTTAGAAAAGCGGGGTCCAAGGACCTAATAGCCTAATTCTGCAGACAAATAGTAAATACAGAGAATGGTATCCCATTCCCTCCACAGAGAATGGTACCCCATTCCCACCACAGAGAATGGTACCCCATTCGCACCACAGAGAATGGTACCCCATACCCACCACAGAATGGTACCCCATACCCACCACAGAGAATGGTACCCCATACCCACCACAGAGAATGGTACCCCATATGGTCTACCGAGAATACCGTCATCAGTCAAAGTTAAGTGGGAAATATTTCTTGCAACAATGAAGGCGACCATTTGACCCCAGACCATCACCAACATACCAATATGGGAATAGTTGCACAGTACTACATGTATTGTTCCAAGCTACAAATTATCTCACAGTAACTGTGTATGGTGTAATACTTGGCTTTCAAGGGTTCTTGATCTAATCATTAAATAATCCACTTAGCTACTGTGAGCCGAATATAGAAAACGACACAAATGTATTTAATTGAAGGGAAAGTTAGTCATTGTGGTGGAGAGCGTGGCTCCCATCGCAGCGTTAGAATTAGAAAGCATGACACTATAGACAGACCTTAACGAACTAGAAAGTGTTGATCACGAATATGGTTTATGTATCTCTGCAATGAAAGTGAAAATGGGTTTCTCTGATTTATAAGATATTATAAATCATTAAAGGCCAAAGAACTTCTACGTCTAAATCTAATTCTTGAATCTGCGGTTTATAATTACAGATATTTCATGATATTATGACTTTCTCTTAGGTTAAGAGATAAAGAGGAGAGGAAGACTGGGGGAGAGGAGGAGGGGGGGGGATGCTGGGGGACATAGAGAGAGGAGAAATGAGAGAAGGGGAGAGTGACCCGGGCGAAGCCGGTTACCCCATCCAATGTGTGTATTTACCTATTTGTGCTTACGGGGGTTGAGCTCTGGCTCTTTGACCCCGCCTCTCAACTGTCAATCAACTGGTGTACAGGTTCCTGAGCCTACTGGGCTCTATCATAACTACATTTGAAACTGTGTATGGAGTCAGCCTCCACCACATCACTGCCTAGTGCATTCCATCTACTAACCACTCTGACACTAAAAAAGTTCTTTCTAACGTCCCTGTGGCTCATGTGGGTACTCAGTCTCCACCTGTGTCCCCTTGTTCGTGTCCCACCCGTGCTAAACAGTTTATCTTTACTACCCTGTCAATAAAAATAAACTGTTTAGCACGGGTGTGTGTGTGTGTGTGCGCGCGCGTGGGAGACGTAACACACAAACACACAAAACAGCCACGAGATATCCAAATTCATCTGTGCAGAATGGAGACCAAAAAACATCAACATTACGCAGGGAAAGGAATGGTGTCGGGAGGACGGTAGTCATGATGTAATCTTCCCCCTTCCGTCTACAGTGGTGGTGACGCCGTTCACCAGAGCGGCAGCTCGCCCGTTCCTCACCACCGAGCTTTATGTCACATAGCGGGTGAAAGGTGCTCCCACACTCTTCACAATTGTTTCCAGTCAAAAGCGGGGATGTGTGGTGGTTGCGATTGCTGGTTACCGATGGTGGTAGTGGTTGGTTATTAGTGGTGGTGGATGGTTATGAGGGGGGGGGGGGGTTGAAAGAATTTAGCCACAAGATATATAAATGAGAAGAATACATATACAGGAAACCGCAGATCATCAGAGAAGCAGTGTGGGACCGACGTAGCACGCAAGGCCAAGGATCAGCTTGGAATACTATATTGTCACGCCAGGAGGAAGATATCGGTAATGGCCAGGTAGTGCAGGCTGACTCCTTCCATGGAGGAGGCAGGTAGTGCAGGCCTCCACCACCCCTGGAGGAGGCAGGTAGTGCAGGCCTCCACCACCCCTGGAGGAGGCAGGTAGTGCAGGCCTCCACCACCCCTGGAGGAGGCAGGTAGTGCAGGCTCCACCACCCATGGAGGAGGCAGGTAGTGCAGGCCTCCACCACCCCTGGAGGAGGCAGGTAGTGCAGGCCTCCACCACCCCTGGAGGAGGCAGGTAGTGCAGGGACTCCACCATGGAGGAGGCAGGTAGTGCAGGCCTCCACCACCCCTGGAGGAGGCAGGTAGTGCAGGCCTCCACCACCCCTGGAGGAGGCAGGTAGTGCAGGCCTCCACCACCCCTGGAGGAGGCAGGTAGTGCAGGCCTCCACCACCCTGGAGGAGGCAGGTAGTGCAGGCCTCCACCACCTGGAGGAGGCAGGTAGTGCAGGCCTCCACCACCATGGAGGAGGCAGGTAGTGCAGGCCTCCACCACCCATGGAGGAGGCAGGTAGTGCAGGCCTCCACCACCTCCATGGTAAACTCCACGCCCGTTGTGTGGTCGGCAGCCAAGACAGGAGGGGAAGCTACAGTTACCCGGACACCATATGGTAGTCCTTCACCCACTCAGGGACTGTTCTAATGTCCAGTTATTCGGGTGTTGATTGCCGGCAAGTGTGTGTGTGTGGGGCCGGCCCGTTACGGCACCTGGCTCACGAGCCTCGGAGATCCACTTGAATCACCATCTATATTTACTCGTTCATGCTTACAAGAGTGTAGGAGCTTCCACATGGTGTAGGGGTGCACACAGTAAGCCTTGGCCCCAGGCCGGGCTCCGGAAGTAGATAGAACTCGGAGACCCTCAACAGGTATACTCCAGGTGATGGCACACTCCTGGCGGTCACACCCACTGGTGATCACCTTGGTTATCAACAGTGTGGGAGGATAACTTTTTGTAGGGACCTACTTCATCTAGTAAAATAATAATGATAAATACATAATAATAATTAGTATATAATTGAGTATGAAAATCAACAATCAAGTTGATGCGCATATGTTTATCTACAGCAACAGAGAACATATGATCACAACAGTACAAGTATACCTGGGTAATAGACTAGGTGGACAAGGACAGTGTATTCCATTAGATCATGTAAAATTCTCATATGCAATAAGACTGGAAAGTGAGAGGCTGTAGCACCTGTGAGGTGAGGGGAGGTGAGGGGTTAGGTGAGCGTGGTGTTAGCAGGAGGTGAGGGTGGTAGCACCTGTGGTGAGGGTGAGCCGTGGGTGAAGGTGGTGGCACCTGTGAAGTGAGGGGAGGTGAGGGGTGTAGCACCTGTGAGGTGAGGGAGAGGTGAGGGTGTAACACGGGGTGGGTGTAGCACCTGTGAGGTGAGGGTAGTGTGAGCGGTGAATGCAGGGGGTTGTACACCTGTGAGGGGTGAGGAGAGTGTGAGGGGTGTGTAACACTTGTGAGGTGAGGAAGTGAAGAACGCGTTCACCACGTGGAGGGTGGTAGGGAGAGATGGGAAGAGTGGGGAGGAGAAAATGGGAGGGTAGGGAGGACCCGGCACCGTCGGGTACTGCCGTCCCATACACAATGGGGGCTGTCGGCTGAGTGGACAGCGCTCTAGACTCGGGGACCTAGGGACCCCGGTTCGATTTCGGCGCGCCGTGGAAAAAACAAATGGGGCAGACGATTTCCTTCCCCCTGAGGCCCCCTTTAGTTACCTAGCCGTAAAAGGTACCTGGCAGTTTAAACACACCTGCCCCTACGGCTGCTTCGTGTTGCATGTGTGTGGTGGTTGTGTGTGTGTGTGTGTGTGTGTGTGTGTGTGTGTGTGTGTTGTGTGTGTTGTGTGTGGGTGTGTGTGTGTAAAAAAAAATAGTAGTTATAACAGTTGCCAGTAAGAGATGGCGGGCACGAAAGAGCAGAGCTCAACCCCCCGGCAAGCACAACTAGTGTGGAATGCAATACATCTTCAGTACAACAAATGCTCACAATATAGATGTACTGGTTGTTTTATCACTACTGCCTGAATGGAAACCCTCCCGTCTGATATGTTCAATGTGTTATTGAATGTAATCAAACAATATGTGACATAACTCCTTTGTCAGAGCAGAAGATAGAGGAGAGAGAGGAGAGAGGAAGGATGGAGAGAGAAAGGGGAGAAGGGAGGAGGAGGAGAGAGAGGAAGAGCGAAGAGAGAGGAGGAGCGAGAAGATAACAGAGCAGGGGAGTGGTTGTAATACCTAAAGGTATTACCTAGTGTGTGTACTCACTGTTGTGTGCTTGCGGGGGAGTTGAGCTTTGGGCTCGTTGGTGCCGCCTCTCAACTGTCAACTGCAACTGTGTGTGCGCGAGTGTGTTCGTTAATCTCGTCGCTGTCATCAAGGAACGGGAGAAAAAAGTTTCGCAACAACTGTTACATGTTTCCCGAGATCTCACCCACGCCTCCTGATGATCCCGTCATCTGTTCTTGTCACTACCGCCTCTACCCTGCTGCTGCTGCTGCTGCTGCTGATTGCTGCTGCTGCTGCCCTCGTTACTTCACCAATCCTAACCCTTCCCTCCACGTACACATCTTTCCTCACCCCCAACATACCACTATGCCATCCTCCCTATCCCGGGGGGCCCCCCCGCCCCCCCTACCCATAACCCACAGGTGGCCAGAGTGAGTCGACCAAAAGAGAAAGTTCTGGAGTATTCATGAGGAGAGGTGATATCCGGTCCTGCAAGGTCCTCCAGCCGTCCAAGATTAGGGGGAGTCCTGCCGGAGCCACCCCGTTCATGTTCTTCCTTCAACGCGTGGGGGGGGGGAGGAGCTTGGGGGGAGGGGAGAGATGGTTACATGGGGGACAGGGAGGGAGAGTGCAGGGAGAGGTGAGAGAGGATGCAGGTAGAGAGGGGAGAGAAGGAGTAGAGAAGGAGAAGAGGTGTACATACAGTGAAGGAGGTTAGGTGGGGGGGGAGTGGGAATGCGCGAGTGTCACAGATGAAATCTAAGAAGGAGTGAAAGTCGTGAACGTTACTGCGGACTCCCATCCCAACACACACCACCAAACACACACACACACACACACACACACACACACACCAACCGACAACACAACACACACACACATCAACCCACCACACACACACGTGGCCACGGGGGGAGGGGCCTACAAAAGGGTGTGTGGACAATCTAGGTACTGAGCATTTATGTATCGCCATCTGCGGCACCAAATGGTATAATCCTACAGCAACAATTGATCACTTCCTTTGCTAGGGTGTAACACAGACCACCTAATAGGTACACAAATATAGCCTCAAGATGCCACAGGCAGAGCTTGCAAAGGTATGATAAAATAAACAAAGAGGAAAAATGATCTGGTTCTCTAGCGACCTGGAACCACGAATCAATACGCAAGGACACATGCAAACAAGGACACACAGGACGACACATACAAAGAAGGATACATAGGACGACACACATGTAAACAAGGACTGTTGGAAGTAACAGACCAACTTCCTAGCATTACACGCCAAGGACGACACCAGGAGAGCAAGACTTGGCCCCGTCCGTACTGTCCGTACTCCGTACATGGGAAAGGTAGAGCGAGTGCATGCCGCATGCGCACAGACAACAGCTGCCTCAACAACATGCGCATGTCACTCACACAAGTGTCACTCCCCATACGCCCGCTCGTAAAGTACTAGGAGAGCGAATCCAAGAGGAAATCGTCAATTATCTGGAGGGTACGAACGTTACGTTCACGACCAACAAGGCTTCAGAGAAGGTATTCTAAACTCCTGCTTAAACGACTGACTAAAAGATAATAATTGTGACGAAAATTTTCAAGACGATTGCGCCGGAATAGGAATGAGGATGATTGAATGATTGCAGCCGAGGAAGTCCACAATAAACGTGGCTGAAATATTTGGACCAAACCAC
>WNGS01113158.1:36394628-36433092 GCA_020271785.1 Procambarus virginalis | reverse complement strand
GGGTACTGTGTCAAAAGCTTCCGACAATCCAAGAAATGCAGTCCGCCCAGCCTTCTCTTGCTTAATCTTTGTCACCTGGTCGTAGAATTCTATTAAGCCAGTCAGGTAAGATTTACCACTCCCTGAACCCTATGTGGCGATTTGTCACGAAGTCCTTCTCTCCAGATGTGCTACAGGTTTTTCTAACGATCTTCTCCATCACCTTGCATGGTATACAAGTCAAGGACACTGGCCTGTAGTTCAGTGCCTCTTGCCTGTCGCCCTTTTTGTATATTGGGACCACATCGCCTCTTCCATTTCTTGGTATGGGTCTCCGTCTCCAGGGACCTAACTATACACTGGAGAGTGGCAAGCAAAGTGCCTCTGCACACTCTTTCAGTACCCATGGCGAGATCCCGTCTGGACCAACAGCCTTTCTAACATCAGATCCAGCAGGTTTTCTTGACTCCTCTCTCTAATTTCGAACTCTTCCAAGGCCGCCTGGTTACTTCCCTTCTCCTAGCACAGTGACCTCCCTTGTTTGTTGTGTAAACCTCCTGGAACCTCTTGTTGAGTTCATCACCACCTCTTTGTCATTCTTGTATACTGTTCTCGCCTGTTCTAAGTTTCACTACCTGTTCTTTCACTGTGTTTTCCTTCTGATGTGACTGTGGAGTAGCTTTGGTTCGTCTTGGCTTTGTTTGCTATATCAGGTTCATAACTTTTTCTCTCCTTCTATTCTCACATGACATACTCATTCCTAATTCTCTGGTATCTCTCTCTGCGTTCTGGGTTTTGTTATTCCGGAAGTTCCTCCACGTCCTTTTGTTCAGTTTCTTTGCTTCCATAATGCCTATTATACCATGGATTTTCTTTTGCTTCTCGGATTTTCCTTTTGGACGGGATGTATCTGCTTACTGCCTCTTGACACTTGTGGGTGACATAGTCCATCATATCTTGTACAGACTTAGCTCTGAGGTCTGTGTCCCAAGGTGAAGCTTCCTGTGTCCCTTAGGAAGCTTTATCTCATAATTTCCCTTTCGGTATGCCAGCCTTTTGTTCCTAGTTCTTTTTCGGGGGGATAATTCCTAGCTCTACCAGGTACTCAAAGTTCAATACACTGTGATCACTCATTCCCAAGGGTGCTTCCATCTTGAATTCCCTATATCCCACTCATTTAGGGTAAATATCAGATCAAGCATTGCTGGTTCTCTTCTCCTCTCATTTTGTTGGTTCCTTGATGTGCTGCTTAGAAAGTTTCTTGTTGCCACGTCCAGCAGCTAACTCTCCATGTTTATGGTCCTCCATGCGGGTCTCTGTTCTCCCAATCTATTTCCCATGGTTGAAGTCGCTCATGATTAGTAGTCCAGATTCATTCCTGTTAGCAACAGAAGCTGCTTTCTCTATTATGTTAATGGTGGCCATGTTGTTTCTATCATATTCCTGTCTGGGTCTTCTGTCATTGGTGGTGGATTATTATGACTACGACTATAATTTTTTGCCTCCAGTTGTTATTGTACCTATTATGTAGTCACTGAAACCTTCAAATCCCTGAACATCAACTCCTCAAAATCCCAGCCTTTTCTTACCAGCAGGGCTACACCACCACCACCTCTTCCTCTCTCTCTTTCCTATAACATAACCTGTGTGGTGTGTGGTGTGTGTGTGTGTGTGTGTGTTGTGTGTGTGTGTGTGTGTGTGTGTGTGGTGTGTGTGTGTGTGTGTGTGTGTGTGTGTTGTGTCCTTTGAATGGTTCTACACATCAGTTTATCAACAGTACTCTAATGATCTATCTGAGATTCGAACCAGGGCGTTAAACACTGGCAAGCCCAGTACTATACTCATTCTGCTATCGATAGCGTTTCAAGCGAATGAAGGAGGCGAGAGCCACAGGCATCCCACACCCCGCTACACTCCTGGTTCATAGACACAGATATTTCATCAATTCCCTGAACATGCTGGGATTACACCGAACATGTCACAAATATATATAGTCACTAAAGTGCCTAAATATCACTCTCTTTAATGAAGAAAGGAAATATCACAGTTATCCTTTTGAACAGAGAATGTAATATACACAGAAAATAGAATAAATTTATCTTTATGCAGGTAAACTCACGTATTTAGATGTTCCATCTTGGTGGTCAAAGAACACGATATATATTGCCACTAAATAGAAGACAGGAGGAGCCACTTATTACGGTATGGCGAGTAATGACCCACGGGCACCTATTATAACGATCAAAGATACTGTATAAGAAATATGGTAAATTTGTGCCCCCTAAAGCAGTACCTGAGGTAGGAAGAGCAGAGTAATTACGTATCAACGCCTATTGTAATTAACGACGATAGATAGTACCATTTACAACAATAGCTCAGAGCAGCTATTATTGTAGAGCAGAGAATTTACATATCCGGACCCATAAAAAGTAACGAACACGGCACAGAAGATACTAGCCACAAAGGGAAGTGTCAAGTAATTATCTATTAAGGCCTATTATATATAACTAACGCAGGTAACTCGTATCATTGGTATGGCGTCCCTTGCTGGAAAGGTTTTGTTGTCTAGCCTGTCTATTTTCTTGCAGTTACGACAGCTACTTTGTGCTCTTTAAAAGTAAGGTCTTCCGATATGAGTACTCCAAGATCATAATTTTATATTGTTTTTGTCTCTCTCAGTAGTGTGGTTTGACTGCGTTTTAAATGTGGTTTCCGCTTTGATATTTTCGTTTTTTTTTCCATAGCGCAGTAGCTAGAACTTAGCTTCATTAAACATGTTACATTCTGTGGCCCCATTGAAGGACCTGATTAATATCAGAGTGGAGGTTTGCTGTGTCCTCTATATTGTTTACTCTCGTGAAAATCGTAGTGTCATCTGCAAAGGATGATACGGTACTATAGTTTGATCTTGTCTATATCTGATATGAGGATGAGAAAAAATACTGGAGCATGCATAGTCCCCTTTGGGATTGAGCTTTCGTTGATGGATGATCCGGATTTTAATTTGTTACACACGGTTCTGTTTGTTAGGAAATTTTAAGATCCGTCTCCTTAACTAATATCTCAATAGAGTAAATTTAGAAAATTAGCCATGCAAGAAATAAGAAAAGAAATATTGCCAGAGAATTGAAGTTGAATCCTAAAAGTATTTTTCTAACTATAAAATGAAATTAGTGGACAGTACAAGACCGCTATAAACAATAGCTGGTCAAGTAGTATATGGTGGAGGAGGAAATAAGCAATATACTCTGCTAATATTATATTGTAATATAATGCAAATCTAACATTCCATTGTATTAAAATAATATATAATGGAAATGTTCAATTTTCACACAGGAAAATCTCAAAAATTTGTCCAGCATAGCGGGAATCTGTCAAGAAGGTTCAAGTAGACTGTGGAACATTACAGAGGAGGTAAACAGGTCGAGAGGCTTAAAATCTACAGATCTCTCGTCTTAATGAGGTATTTTGAAAAGTCCTAAAAGAATGCAAGAGAAGCTGAGTGAGCCACTTACGAGTATTTTTAATAAATGAATCAGAACTGGTGTTGTCCCTACGGCCGAAAGCTCGTTAATGTGATCACAACATTCAGGAAGCGGGATGAAGCTCGTGCTGCGTGCGAACTACCGATAAATAACTTTGTTTATCGATAAATTTATAAGTTATCACTCAGAATGTTCTGTAATATGCTTATTGTTTGTGAGTGGTTTGTATATATATATATATATATATATATATATTATATATATATATATATATAATATATATATATATATATATATATATGGACACGTTGTACGAACGGGGTGAGAATAGCTTGAGCTACTTCATCCCTTGTGTGTGTATAATACCTCAACAAACTTATTTCAATTTCATCTTTGACATGGATCAGGGGAAAGTTCCTCAAAACAAATAGGTTTAAAAGAAACTTCCGACCCAAGTGTACAAAACGGGTGCGCACCGGTTTCACCAATTCATTATCGTTGAAACAATTGGGCTCGAGGTATGTATGACCACTAGCGTGCCGCAGGGCTCTGTACTAAGCCCCCTGCTTTTATAATAGACATCAACTGCCTTTCATTTGAAGTGACCAGTAATTACGTCGTAGACTACACGGAAGACAGCGCGTGTAGTGATTACAACAAGAGACTCGCGAGCTGCAAGGAGACTTTCGCAAACTTTAGTGCTTGACGGAAAAAGAGCCAATGTAGATTACTATTGTTTTTCAACATTAATCTGCATTTGCTTAATTCAAATGCCTAAACTTAGTGAAAGACGGCGAGACTAAATTCCATATCAGTAACAGTTATTACAAGATCAAACTGCCAGAGGTACTTGGGAGTGATGAGTAGCAGTGACATGAGGCCAAGAGATCAAACTGCCACAGGTACTTGGGAGTGATGAGTAGCAGTGACATGAGGCCAAGAGATCAAACTGCTACAGGTACTTGGGAGTGATGAGTAGCAGTGATATGAGGCCAAGAGATCAAACTGCTACAGGTACTTGGGAGTGATGAGTAGCAGTGATATGAGGCCAAGAGAAGAAGGGATCAAGATCAAGGGATCATTATTACAAGGGATCAAGAAAGTCATGATTAGTAGATCATCGATGCATAAAATTATCAGTCAGTGTCTTGGAAATTATAATAAGAAGCAGAAGGCAACAGAACCACGAATATCATCCTTCAGCAGTCTCTAGCTCTTGGGCTCCGCATTGCCGATTTTGTCGCTGTACTACAAAATGTACATAGACGTTGTAGTTAGATGGATAATGACTGATTGTAGATCAAAACACAGGCCAAAAAGAACAAATTGAAAATATTTTTAATAACTTTATTACAGATTTACAAATAAATATTACAGTACATGGAATAAATATACTTAAATATTTACAATAAATAATAGATAAAAACAGCCGCGGTGTAAGCAGCGGCGCCTGCAGGCAGTGTGAAGGCTAGAAGGCTACTAGGCCTACAGGTGGTGTGAAGTCTACCTAATGGGCCTGAGGGCAGTGTGCAGGCTGCCTGCTAGGCTTGCAGGTGTGCAGGCTGCCTGCTAGGCCTGCAGGTGTGCAGGCTGCCTGCTAGGCCTGCAGGTGTGAAGGCTGCCTGCTAGGCCTGCAGGTGTGAAGGATGCCTGCTAGGCCTGCAGGTGTGCAGGCTGCCTGCTAGGCCTGCAGGTGTGCAGGCTGCCTGCTAGGCCTGCAGGTGGTATGGAGGTTACTCTTACCATCAAAACAAGTCAGAAAATAATAACACACATACGAGTACTACTTACTAATGCTCCATAAAAAATGCCATTTATATCATACCACAAACTATGCTCACAGACACACTGGCACATCTCTCTCAGATCTCAGCCAGATGCACAGAACGAGTCGGGTGGAGGCTAGAGAGTGTGCAGGGTGTTAAGGAAGGTGCTGGGGATCACAGAGCTAACTGTACACTATGTGAGTCTATCATATATCTACTGGCGAGGGAAAATCATCATTCCTCGTTGGCTTGTCATAATATACACTCAAGTGATGAGTTCATGAGGTGCTGAGTTTGAATATTAATGTGCTAAAACAGGTCATAAATAATATGGAACAAGACCAGCTAATTCCAGGGATTAATAACTTTGTTAACTTATATAACAAGAGAATAATATTAAAGAACCCCATGGGAAACTGGAGCGAGCATGCGAGTCTGGGAGCGACTGGCAAGTCCTCCGGGGAGACCGCCAACTCTGGCACCACCCCGCCCCGGCTGTGTCTCCCCGTGGCTTGGTACACAGCTCGGGCTTTGGTAACTTAAAAATAAAGCTATTGATGTGCTTGAGTTACTGAGATAGGATGGTGTAGAAGTCCTTGTGTTTATAGGTTCGTGGAAGTGGCTGCTGCACAGGCGTACAAATGGAGACGTTATGCTGCGAGACTGAAGGCCACATTACTCGAGCCATCAACTGTGTGGAGGAATGGGAAGAGGCACAGTATAGAGGTAACATAGAATACAACAAACAGTTAAGGGGAAAAATGACGGTTAACAAAGAACAAATGAACCACCGTTTAAGAGGCCATCACCACCCATGCCTGGCCCACCACCACAGACGTCCATCGGGCGTCAACGACGGTGGTCAAGGCGTCAGCACTGGCTGGCAGTGAAGGAACAGTACAAGGAGGTCGCAGGTGTCAAACACACTTGCGTCCAGGTGTCGGGGCGGCGTTATGGCACAGTGCAGAGGTCGAGGTGGTGGTGTGGCTCAGTTACCCCCAGCCACCTTGACGAACTCTGGGTTGTCGAAACCCTGCACAAAGGTGGTGACGCCGCCCTTAGCATTAAAGGTTCGCACTCGCGTGTAGAGAAAGCATGCAACAAGACAAGCGATAGTCAACACAAGCAATAGCATGACAAGGCCTGCGGCGAAACCAGTTGCAGACATGCATATGTTGGATGCATCTTCTAGTAGCTCTGAAACGACTACGGTTTCATTTGCTGCATTCAAATTAAATGCAACATCACCAGGAGCCACGACTTGAATGACTCGAGCAGTGGCCACGTCTGTCATTTCTTGAGCAGCGCGACGGTACACGTGAAGCACTGCGGAGCGACGCACTCGACTCTCTTCCTCTTCTGCGTCTGCGTCTTCTGAATCTTCGTGAGCTAGAGAACGGGGTCGACCAGCCTTATCAAGAGCTCCTTGGCGATTGACTTGAGGATAAGTGTCTTTGTCACCTCCAGGGAAGCTTACACTCGAAGATTTAAGTGGAACGCTAACAGGGACGGGGATAGGGTTCGGCCCACCTTCTCTATCCAACGAAATGCTTTCACCAGACTTGGGTTGAGCAGACTGACCCTGGTCAGAAGACACGCCGACTTTGTTAGTGTGACGCGGATCTGGGAGACCGGCGTAAGTGTTGACTTTGTTGCTTTCTGCACCTTGGTATCCCAGACTAGTGCCATCACACTGTGGCTCGGGACAGTTGTAACGACACACCTGGATCACACACTGGAAGTGTACGTTCATGCTGTCTGGGAACTTGAAGGCTTGGAAGTATGCATATGACACCACTGAGGCTGATGAACCAAAGTTCTTGACCTTCTGGAAACGTCCCATTATCTTAGGGCGAGTAACGCAGCCACGCTCGTCCACCAACTGGATGGGGGCCCTCTTTCCGTCATGAGCCACGCAGTTACGCACCATCATATCGAACTTGTTCTCGTCGTCTTTGATGGCCAGAACCATCGTCATAGTCTGGCCGATCTTGACGATGCCGGAGACCTCCGAGGCCCAGGGACCTCTGCCAACCTGAATTTGCATCCAGCATTGCAAATTATCACCCAGGAAGTTGGCAGTGACAGCATTCAGCATGTCAACCTGTTGAAGGAGACAGTAATCAATACTCTTCAGACTCTATCAATACTTTATCATATAAGTCACGATAGGAGAGATAACTATTTAAATCTAAAGATAGTTAATAGCAAAAGGAAAATTGCATGAAATCCAATGATTACATGAAACTATAACATTGATTTAATGCAGGCTGAATTAAACTCAAAAAGTTTTTAAACTATAACGTTTCTTATATGAACATTTGAAACAGATGTATTGCTTTTATTGCAAGTACAAGAGTAGTAAATACACTGCAGAGGATTGAATCAAGGTAATAAATTGATAAATGTCAAATTTTTTGTCAGCGTTGTCACTGCCCATCACAAGTTAAATGGTTCATTCACATTCTAGAGATGTGTGACCACGTCCCGAAGATGTGCACATTAATGTGGTGTATTCCAGTCTGTTATCTAGTAGAGGAGAGTGTCCGTCACGTTGCCGTGCTAAACACATACCTGGAAGGGCCTGAAGGTGACAGACTTCTCGTAGTAGTCATACCAGGTGCACCTGAGCTTCCTGGCAGCGTCCCATACCTGAAACAATCAAACGTGGTTTTCAAAAGATTTCTCACCTTAAACTTTCTTTCCTACCACTAGAAACCATTAATTATGTTCTTCATTATTTTTGCTTTCTTCCATTTAGTTTAATTAAACAATCTGATATTCAAAGGAAGCATTCAGCTACTCTGCAGCCACAAGACTTGCTCAGTGCACCCACCTCCTGCACCAGGGGGTCGAACTGAATGATGACGATGTTTTCAATGTAGGTGCCTGAAGGCGTCGGCTGGCCGTAGTTGGCGTTGCTAGCGGTGGAGGTCATACCACAGCTGTTGAGGTAGATGTCGAACTGTGCCTGCAGGCGTCCCGACCCAGGCTGCACATGCACACAGTTCTGGTCACTGCTCACACCACAAATAAAAAAGGGGATAATTGTTAATAAATTGAAAATAAAGGTTTGTGACTGGTTATCTAAGAAGGCATTGGCCTGTCATCAGTCGGGGCAGATCCAATCTCTCTTACACAATAATACATCAACTTTGTAATACTCAATGAAATGAGTCTGATAATTTGCATTGACAAGCGTGCACAATCATAAATCACAATGAGAGAGAGAGAAGGGGACCCACCTGTAGTAACCCTTGCTGAAGATCATACCGTAGAAGGGACGGTCGAATTCTATGGAGACTCGCATGAAAGACTTTTCACATTGTACCTGTGGAAGCAAGACAAATTGAACTGACTGTTTTCAGGAACTTATTTCTATTGCATTATAATACCAATTACACTGATGTACTCAAGCGGATAACTGATTTGCGTGATTACTCTTGCACCCCCATATTAAATAGAGCTTTCTGAGATGCAGATTAGAACTGTGTATTATGTGAAAACTTCGAAACTGTATTGCATAGTATGGCTTAGAGAAGCAAGGTCAGAAGACTGGGGAATCGGGAGGCTGGGGGTTGGGACACTGGGGGTTTGGGGTCATGAAGGGTTGGGGAAGGAGGTTTGGGATAAATAGGGAAGGGTTTGGAGGTCAAGAGGTAGGAGGCTGGTGATTAGGAGGTTATGGCTAGAAGGTTGTGACCAGGAGATTGGAGGATCGGGAGGCTGGGGTGGGGGTTACAAGGACTTGGGATTGATGTGGTCACATGGATGGTTGTTATTTAGAAAGTTAGGATTCAGGTGGCTTGTGGTCAGGTGAATGTGGGACCAAGTGGCTTGGGTCAGGTGGATGTGGGACCAAGTGGCTTGGGTCAGGTGGATGTGGGACTAAGTGGCTTGGCGTTAGATGGATATGGGACTTAGTGGCTGGGGTCAGATGGATGTGGGACTAAGTGACTGGGGTTAGGTGAATCTGGGACTAAGTGGCTTGGCGTTAGATGAATCTGGGACTAAGTGGCTGGGGTCAGATGGATGTGGGACTAAGTGACTGGGGTTAGGTGAATCTGGGACTAAGTGGCTGGGGTTAGGTGCATGTGGGACTAAGTGGCTTGGGGTCAGGTGGATATGTGACTTAAGTGGCATGGGGTAAGATGGATGTGCACTAAGTGGCTTGGGGTCAGGTGGATGTGGGACTAAGTGGCTTGGGGTCAGGTGGATGTGGCACTAAGTGGCTAGAGGGCCATATGCTTGTTGTGGCGGATGCCAGACTCATGAAACATGCACCAAAAAGTGAAGGAAGCGCAGTTCAGATTAAAGGGTTCCTGCAGCAGGAAGTGTGGCAACGCACCTGCAGGCTTTTAACAGTGTTCATATCAGGATGAGCAAGGGGCCATTGATCTTCTGGGCCCTCTGGAAGGGGTCCTGAGCTTCCAAGTTGGGGCCCTAGTCCTCCTAGTTGTGGGCCGAGTCCTCCTAGTTGTGGGCCGAGTCCTCCTAGTTGTGGCCCTAGACCTCCAAAGTGGGCCCCGGAACTCCTAACGGGGGTCCGTAGACATCTCCTCCTCTGTGCTCCACGGGTAAGGAGGCAGAGTCCAAGGCGTTCTGGTCCTCGTGCGTCTGGCCCTGTGGAAAATAGATTCGTTTTAAACCGAATGTTTAACAAGACAGACATGGAAAGACATGGAAATACTCAACTACCATAATGAACAAGAGCATTTTATTTGTTGTGTAAAACAACTGCAGTGATGAGCAACTCCAAAATGAGGAACTTTAAAATGTGTTCTAGAATCTGAATTGTGAGTTATGGTCTTCCTATTCGGCGCGATCACTGTGCTGTTGCCCTCTGATTGTGGTGATTACAGGAGCACAGTAATGTGCTAATGACTTCAATAATACAATAACAAGCATAAGGAATGTAAACCTTCCGAATAAACAAAAAACAATGACGCTGTGGCAACTCGACCAAGAAACGAGAAGAGTTGCCAGTTCGAGGGAGAGTTGTTTGTGGGGCTGACTGAGGTGATGGGGGCAGTGGGTCAAGCTCCCGGCCCCCCCTTCCCCACCTCCTCCCCTCTCCTCTGTCTCCTCGATCTGATCATAAACCCCCCACATTTCGCCACCCATTACGGGCCCACCATAGCCCGTGCTACATTGAAATTTTAGTCCCGAGTAGCTAGATCTAAAACAACAACAAAAGCCACACCCATCACACATTTTCTTTTCCCTAACCCTTTCTCGTATGTCTCGCCGAACTGCTTGCCGTGTACTTTTGGGGCCACTTATGGCACCCGAAATTGGCAGGACGCAGGCCCAGAGACACTTCAAAGATGTTACACGACCAAGGACAACATTCACCTCAAACATTTACCACCTACGGGCTACTCATGCCCGTGCCACCTCTTGTGTTGTGGCTTAATCTTCATCAATCAATTAATCGCAGGACGCCACACAGGCACAATTAAGACCTTCTATCCCCACACCGAGCACATGAGGTTGTGGAGGACTGGGCAGCTCTGGCTGGCTGTCGCAGCACAGTGCGGGAGGGAGCCTGTGGTCAACAGTAGTCAGTCCAGGTAAAAACAATTATCGGTTGCTAGATCACTAAGCTTTCTCTCCCCTCCACGACGTCACTGTCAAGCACTAGGATATTATGAGCTTATCAAGCTCTATTTGAACATACAAACCATCATTATTCAACATTTATATCATGATGCAAGACCCCTCTTGAAAGATTTAAAAAATCTATGGAACTTAAGATATGACCGTCAAAATTAAGCAATGAGAATTTTGTTCTTTTTTTCCAAAGGCTTCTCAAGGTACCAACTTTAATTTGATAGTCAAAGAGTGGTTGGAGAGTATCAGTGCCCTAGTAGAAGGGTGTATAACTGTATCAGTGCCCTAGTAGAAGGGTGGATTACTGTATCAGTGCCCTAGTAGAAGGGTGTATAACTGTATCAGTGCCCTAGTAGAAGGGTGGATTACTGTATCAGTGCCCTAGTAGAAGGGTGTATAACTGTATCAGTGCCCTAGTAGAAGGGTGGATTACTGTATCAGTGCCCCAGTAGAAGGGTGGATTACTGTATCAGTGCCCCAGTAGAAGGGTGGATTACTGTATCAGTGCCCAGTAGAAGGGTGGATTACTGTATCAGTGCCCCAGTAGAAGGGTGGATTACTGTATCAGTGCCCCAGTAGAAGGGTGGATTACTGTATCAGTGCCCCCAGTAGGAGGGCGACACACAGCTGACGCCATAACGAGTACGACAGACAGATAAGAGCTCTCTGTTCCCACTAAACAACCATATTTTTGGTATAACGACCTCAGCTGATCATGAGCAGGTATTTAAACATCTACAGATCACAAGAATGTTTTACTGTGTTGATTTACATACCATTATTCCATAACTAATATTTTCTGGTCATACTACTATTATAACATGTAGCTAAAAACAATGCAGATTTAGGCTACATCCGGCACAGATGTAGGACACAGCCCCTCTACAAATGATACCTGATCAACCGGGCTGTGATTCATAGGCCAGACTGCGAGCACTTGGTGTTTAACAACCTGGTTGACCAGACCACAAACCAGGAGGCCACGGGGACGTTGATTCACGGAATTAATGGAAGGTAAACGCAAGGTAAAGATACAAGGTAAACAAACACGACCTTACACACCCAGATCCACGCAAATGAAAGAAAGTCTGGGGCTCGTGCGACTGTGAATTACTGGGCGAGTCAAAGTAAATACACTTAGCCTAGTGTTGAGCTTGTGTGTGGCAGCGCGTGGCTTGCATGCTTGCAAGTGTGTTTACCAGTCTGCTTGTACACGCTCTCTCTCTCTCTCTCTCTCTCTCTCTCTCTCTCTCCCCTCTTCTCTCTCTCTCTCTCTCTCTCTCTCTCTCTCTCTCTCTCTCTCTCTAGAGAATGAAAGAGAGAGCTGTACGTAAGAAAGGTGTTTCATATGCCAAAACTGACTGTTAGACAATGGACAAGAAAGGTGGAAAAAAAGACATGAAGAGTGAAGCTGGTAGAAATTTTAGAAATAAATTTTCTAGCGAGATATGAAAAGTCTTTTAGTCAGAAAAAAACAAAATAAAAATAAAAGAAGTGGGGGAAGATGAGCCAGCAATGCTATATGTGGACCTCACAGAGAGAGAGTATAAAACATAGTGTACATGGAGGCCAGTGACTCTACATTTTAATCTTTGAATGTGTAGTGACAGTGAAGTTTGCAGAAAGAAAGACAAATGTAGAGGACAATATATCGAAAAGGAAAGTATCAGAAGGTCAGAGAACTAGCGAGAATATCATGGTAAAGTGATCAAAAAAAGTAAGTTAGAATTATCAAAAGAAAGCAACAAGTCGGAGAGACTACGTGGCACCATTGTTATCTTAAAAGATAATCAGTGCATGACATGATAGCATACATGGTGAATAAACTCAAATAAGATGGAAGACGATTCAGACTGCCGTTCAGAGATCCACGAGTGGTATTAGCCCATGATTTCAAAAGCAGTGCCTGGAGGCACTCTCAAGTGCCACTGAAGTGCCACTATGAAGAAGCGCGGCAGATATGCAGAGAGTACAAAGGGAAATCACAATGGACATTTCAAATAATGTGGGACGAAAATATAGAACTTCGAGGAGCACTGGAGAAGCAGTGTGAGGATGACGTAGCAATCAAAACCAAGGATCAACCTAAATAGTTCAAAAGGATGATGACTAAATAACCCAACTTGTCAAGATGACATATGGGTGGTATGGGACATTCATAGGCCGGTTGGAGGTTGGCATCAGTGCCTCTCCTCTAAGAAGGATGAACGCCTATGCCGATTCCCAGCCAATGTTTTGAAGTTTGAAATGAATTTTTTGTTTTTTCTTGGAGGTTTTCAATAGTTCTTTTAGTTGTTGATAATATACCAACTTACACAAAATGTAGCCACAACTTTGTAATTACTTTGTTACAACAATGCATTATTTAACAATTGTAAAAATATCGTTGTGGTTATGTTGTGTGTTTGTTGGAATTATAAGTTCTGAGAGAGAGAGATGAGAGGAGGGAGATGGGTGATGTTGAGGGAGAAGAAAGGAGAGAAGGGGAGAAATGCAGAGAGGGGTAGAAGGAAGAGAGTGAGAGATGTAGGGAAGGAGAGAGAAAGAGACCCGGGCACCACTGGGTACCACCACATCAAGTAAGATTATATGTGAAATTGACAAAGTAGAGAAAGAAGCAATGTTAAAAAAAAACTGAATGAGGGAGCAGAGATGTAAACAAGAAGGTCAGATGTCATAGAAATAAGAAAAACGAGAATCTTAAGTGTAAATGTAGTGAGGAAGTAAAGCACATGTGGGTTAGCAGACACAACGGGCTCTAGGTGCGGGAGAGAGTAATAATTCCGGTAATAATTACACTCCGATTGTTTGGCGACTATTTGTAATTAACTGAGAGACAATTAGACCGAGGGTTCGCAAAACGGAACCCGTGTGACCCGCTCGGGCGGGGGAATGGCGGTCACTCCTCACCAGGAGGACGGTGGCTAGGGAGTGACGCCTCACCAGGAGGACCGGGGCTAGGGAGTGGCGCCTCACCAGGAGGACGGGGCTAGGGAGTGACGCCTCACCAGGAGGACGGTGGCTAGGGAGTGACGCCTCACCAGGAGGACGGTGGCTAGGGAGTGACGCCTCACCAGGAGGACGGGGGCTAGGGAGTGGCGCCTCACCAGGAGGACGGTGGCTAGGGAGTGACGCCTCACCAAGAGGACGGGGGCTAGGGAGTGACGCCTCACCAGGAGGACGGTGGCTAGGGAGTGACGCCTCACCAGGAGGACGGGGGCTAGGGAGTGACGCCTCACCAGGAGGACGGTGGCTAGGGAGTGGCAGCTTTACCAACTGCCGGTTGCTTGGTGCTTGGGTCGACCCGGCATCATTTCACAAAGAAAAATCCAAGAAAAATTATGAGAAATAACAATAATATATGGGAGCCTATACGGTATCCAACTCTCACTCTCACTCTCTCTCTCTCTCTCTCTCTCTCTCTCTCTCTCTCTCTCTCTCTGTGGTAGTATGGGTATTCACCGTAGATCTGGCCTTCCCATACCTGGGTAAATTACCCAAAATTGGGTAAAAGTGTTCTTTTTTTGGTTAACGACACACCTCGAAGTACATATTACAATTTATCGTGAAAGTGTAGAAGTAATATTGTGAAGAAAGTGACCGGTCAATGTGCCTGGGCACTGAGCGTACACTGTACACTGTGTAATGTGTTGCCAGGTGTGGCAGTCAGATGTGGCGGTGTCAGGTGTGGAGGTGTCAGGTGTGTACCGTGCTGGCCGAGTGTCGCTCACATTTTTGTGAAAACTGGTTCGTATTGATGCCTACACCTCATTGTGCTCTGTTTTCACACCACTGTCCCTCCACCAATCAAGCTCAGGTCAAGCAGTTAGTGCAAAATTGTATTTGAAGAAGAGAAGGACCATTTAGGATCTTTTGTGGTTAATGATTCACGATGAAGAGACTGTGGCAGCTATGGAGGAGGCCGGGATTCCATTACCGCTGTCTCCAAGCACGTACATGTGGGAAGTAGGATATTTCACTCTTACCTTCATAAAGATCACAAAACCAAACTTGTTGCTGAACCCCGAATACGAAGTGAGGTGAGAGGCACTCTGTCTATAATTGTTTCCCATTTTGTGGAAGTAGCGAAAGAGTAACAATTTTATTGCGAATAACCGAACTCAATCACGGGCACACTATAGCCCGTGCTACGTGGACATTTCGTTCCGAGTAACTAAATCTAAAACAACAACAACAACAACGGAAGTAGCAGTGTCTATGTATTTATTTATTTATTTATTTATTTATATACAAGAAGGTACATTGGGTTAGAGAGAATACATAGCATAGTATTTACAATCTTGTAAAGCCACTAGTACGCGCAGCGTTTCAGGCATTAACACGATGTACTGAACGGGGTGAGAATAGCTTGTGCTACTTCATCCCTTTGTGTGTATTTTACCTCAATAAACTTATTTCAATTTCAATTTCAATTTCAACGGAAGTAGCAGGACGGAGCAGTGACATTTTGTCCATTAGCTGGGACCTTGGTGATGAAATACTTATGGTGTATAATTACCAACTATTGTTGTGGCTGCTAATATGTTTAGAGACATTGATATAAAGACAACGCCTCAAACATATTGTTTGCTTCCTATTTACTTACATTGGGTAAAAAGGGTTTTCTGATTTTGGTTTTGGGTAAAGAAGAAAAGGTCTGACAAGCACAGCTCTAGATGCATCTCCTTGTCTTTACACCCTAAAATTATCAGAGGCTTATCTTTATCTAATGTGTTTTTGTACTAAAGTACTGTTGGATGCCTGTTTTTGTCCTAGTTACCTTTGATGTGAGTTGAAGTTACTGCTCCGTCCATATTGTTGAATTACATTTGTCTAGTTGACTTCCTCTGGTCCGAGCTTGTTTATTTCCCCAGTTATAGTATCTGTAGGTCAGTCTTCCCTTCTACAGCTGATCTTTGTATATTTATGGTAGACTGGGACACCATCTTGAGATCTTGAGATAATTTCGGGGCTTTAGTGTCCCCGCGGCCCGGTCCTCGACCAGGCCTCCACCCCCAGGAAGCAGCCCGTGACAGCTGACTAACACCCAGGTACCTATTTTACTACTAGGTAACAGGGGCATAGGGTGAAAGAAACTCTGCCCAATGTTTCTCGCCGGCGCCTGGGATCGAACCCAGGACCACAGGATCACAAGTCCAGCGTGCTGTCCGCTCGGCAGACCGGCTCCCCGCTTTACCCTTACCATATACAGCTTTACTCTATCGCCACCACTTAGGTAATGGAGTAATTCCGGAATCTCCTGTGTGTTCTGGTATATTCTCTGTATTTACTATTTGTGTTTGCAGAATCGATCTATTAGCTCTTGCACCTCGCCTTTCTAATTAACCTATGTCTCCTTTAATATATCTACTACATATATTTGTCTCTTAACACACACACACACACATCCCCCGGAAGCAGCTCGTAGCAGCTGTCTAACTCCCAGGTACCTATTTACTGCTAGGTGAACAGGTGCATGAGGTGAAAGAAACTCTGCTCATTTCTTTCCGTCTCCGCCAGGAATCGAACCCGGGCCATTAGGACTACGACCCCCCTAAGTGCTGTCCACTCAGCCACGAGGCCCTAAATGTACACGTGTGTGTGAACTCACCTATTTGTGTCTGCAGGATTCAGCTCTAGCTCTTGGACCCCGCTTGTCTAGCCGCCGGTTGTTTATTACAATGACTCCTGACCTATTTCCCTATCATGCCTACTTTTAAAGTTATGAATGGAGTTATGAATAAAATGAATATGAATAAATGAATATGAATATATATAAATACTAGTTATGAATAGTTATGAATCGACTTGAGAATGGTCCAGGACGGACCGAAACGTCGTCGTCCCTTCACCTTCTAGTGTGTGGTCTGGTCAACATACGTTATGAATGGAGTTTGCCTCTACAACCTGATTATTTAGGTCATTCCGTTTTCCCACACTCTTAAGCTAAAGAAAACTTATTAACATCTCTATGGCACATCCGAGTCTCAAGCTTCCATCCGTGCCCCCCCCTTGTTTATTGGTATTCATTGAAAACATCTCTTTGTCCATTGTGTCAATTTCCTAAAGTATTTTATATATCTGTATCATGTCCCCCCTCTCTTTCTCCTTTTAGTTCTTTCTGTCTATGTATGTGCATGTGTGTCACACATACACACCTACCTGACAGTTGTTACCTAGTTGTATGTCCAGGAATGAGCTCCAGTTCCTGGGCTCCCTCACTATATCTACCTTGCTACGTCAGGCACCACATTTCCCCAGCTTATAAGCCCTTTCCTTCAAACAATAGACGACCTTTGCCTTATATGACACCGTCTTTCACCCTAATGATATACGTTTCATTTCTCATCTCAGTAATGACACTCTCTCGTTCCTTTTTTACACTTTAGAGATGAAAAAACTGTGATACTTAAACACATGTGAGAAACCCTTGATTGCTTTGCGCCAGGTGAGGCTGTCGGGTGGGGTTGGGGTGGGGTGGGGGGGGGACGGTATTTAAGGGATAGGTGGGTGTCTGTTGAGAGGTGGGGGAGGTGTGGAGGTGCCAGTGACGGGAAGCGGGAGAGGGGGGGGTAGGGGTGAAGGCTAAATTTGGGCAAGGGACAGGCGAGATACTTTGTGAGATATCCACATACTTCCTGTGGATTCAATGGAATCCCAGGTTGTATAACTTTGGCCACATGGTGGAGTGGTGAGGTGCGTGGCTGAGAGCGCCTCGCTGGTCCCAAGCACCTCACTCCTCCAGTGGATTTTCTCATTCACAAGATTTTCATTCACAAATTAAAAATAATTTTCGTGGCTTTGTTGTGAATGAGTGTGTGGGTATCGATGAGCGTGTTGGTGTGGATGAGTGTGCGCGTGTGGATGAGGGTGGGCGTGTGGATTAGGGTGTGGGGCGTGGATGAGGGTGTGTGGGCGTATTTGTAGGTGTGCGTGTGGATCATGGTGTGGGTGAGGGTGTGGGTGTGTGTGAGCTGTGGGACTGGACTCCCCACTCGCGAGTGGCATAAGAAAGTTGGTGAAATTTCGTATATTAAGCATAAGCAGAAGACCAGTAGTGGGAGCACAGGTGAATGACCCGGCGCACCCCACCACCACTCCTACCTACTACAACCCCCAACCTCCACCTCTTCCCCCACCACTCTCCCACTCCCCCAACCTCCACCTCTTCCCCACACCACTCTCCCACTCCCCCAACCTCCACCTCTTCCCCCACCACTCTCCCACTCCCCCAACCTCCACCTCTTCCCCCACCACTCACCCACTCCCCCAATCTCCACCTCTTCCCCCACCACTCTCCACTCCCCAACCTCCACCTCTTCCCCACCACTCTCCCACTCCCCCAACCTCCACCTCTTCCCCCACCACTCTCCCACTCCCCCAACCTCCACCTCTTCCCCCACCACTCTCCCACTCCACCAACCTCCACCTCTTCCCCACCACTCTCCACCCACCCAACAAAGCCCCCACCAGCATGGAATCATGAACCTCATGAACACAAAAAAAAAATGAAAAGTGAAAATGTTTGCAGAAGATTAGTGTCATAACTAAGAGGACTTTGCTACGAGGAACGGTTTAGTAGGAAATTAAATTTCATAACTTTAGACGGGCGAAGAAACTGATGGGGATATGGTCACTACATACAAGATGTTGATGAGAATAGACGAAGTGAACAAGGTCAGCCACTTTAAATTGAGAGAAAGAAGGACAAGGGAACTTAAGTGGGAACTGGGAACGCTGTGATGGTGGTCAACACTGAAATGGATACCATCTCCAACGCCAACTTTACGTTCAGATTTGACACCAACCACACCAGTACTACCAGTGCCTACCACCAACCACACCAGTACTACCAGTGCCTACCACCAACCACACCAGTACTACCACTGCCTACCACCAACCATACCAGTACTACCACTGCCTACCACCAACCACACCAGTACTACCACTGCCTACCACCAACCACACCAGTACTACCACTGCCTACCACCAACCACACCAATACTACCACTGCCTACCACCAACCACACCAGTACTACCACTGCCTACCACCAACCACACCAATACCACCGCCCCCCTACCCGCCACCACCAATCCCAACAAGAACTACCAACCCCAGTCCTCATGAACCTTACCTTCAATTTCCTTAAGGATCAACATCCCAGCGACCCGGACACTACAGGCTCACGAGGCACGTAATCTGACCTAAGAATTACCACCCGGTTCATCTGTACCTTTGGAGGAGTTTATCAAGTAATCTCTTGAGTTGATATAATTTTTTTTAGAGGAACGATGTCGAGAAAGCTTAGAAGTTAATGTTTGTATAATTATCTCAGCGTGCCAGTTGAACTCCTACGTTTCAGTGGTGAAAATGTTCACATTCTGGCATGCCTCTTGGTCTCTTAAATGTTGATGTGTGCAAATTTAGAATTGCTTATTCTAATATTTCCAGAAAAAAAAAGTTTGCAATAAGAAGTAAGCAACAAGGACAGGTTAAGGGAGCTCAGTCTCACATCCTTAGAGGAAAATACTGAGGGGGGGGGTGAGGGGAGGGGAGGAATAGGCAAGGCTGAAACGTACAGGATCTTCAAAGTGAGAGAAAGAAGGGCAAGAGAACAGGTGGAAGCCGGAAGCGCAAGAGACTCAAAGAAACGCTAGAAATACTCGAACACTTTGTGATCAACAAGTAGAATACAGTGAAAGAGGAAGTCTTGGCGCCCATCTCCATCCACAACATCAAGGCCAGATACGACAAGGAGTTTGCATGTTCCGAAAGCCAAAATAAGACGCGCAAGATGCAAGAAAGGTAGCAAACAGGACTTAAGAGTTCGAACTTACTCTCTGGAAGTGAGTGCAGGCAAGCACCACGCCACCCGCTGCACCCTGCGACCCTACCATCCGGCCGAGGCACCAACAAGGCCCCGGATTATGGGGAGGAAGCAGTGTCAGCCAGCGAGGCCGCCGACATCTTTCCACAACCGGAAGCAGCGGATCCCAGAGTTGTGTGGTAATCTGATCTCTTGATGGGCTTTTGCCAGAGCGCCGTCCGTGACCTGTGTATGTGGAATAACGAGGGCCAAGTGCAGGTGCCTGCGAAGGGTCATGGTATCTCAGCGCCCTTAGGGAGGGTAAGAGTGGGAGGAAAGATAGGGCAGGGGCAGGAAAGCGATCCCAAATCATCACTCATAACTCTGCTACATAGCCTTCCCGGTTTGGTGCCTTCGTTTGATAATTACTTACTCATAACTCTGCAACCTTGTAATATGCTTCCACCACGCCTGTCGTGTGGTCCTTCTGTCCGCCGTCCAACACGCAGGTCCATCCCGTGTGTTCAGCGAGTAATGAAACACCCCGAGCAAGCGCCAGTTCCGGCGGGAACAAGCACAGCGCCTCGGCCCAGTGACCCGCCGGGAGTGGGTCACACCACACCAGCGGCCGCTGCTCTGCCAGCCGAGAGAACTCGCGAATATTGAACCCAAGACGATTTGATTTCCCAGACACTTCCTAGCACTGGTGTTGGCGCCGCCGCTCATGGTGGTGGTGTTGGCACCGCCGCTCATGGTGGTGGTGGTGTTGGCGCCGCCGCTCATGGTGGTGGTGTTGGCACCGCCGCTCATGGTGGTGGTGGTGTTGGCGCCGCCGCTCGTGGTGGTGGTGTTGGCGCCGCCGCTCATGGTGGTGGTGTTGGCGCCGCCGCTCATGGTGGTGGTGTTGGCGCCGCCGCTCATGGTGGTGGTGTTGGCGCCGCCGCTCGTAGTGGAAGCGTCCAACCACTGGGTCGGACGGTAGAGCGACGGTCTCGCTTCTTGCAGGTCGGCGTTCAATCCCCGACCGTCCAAAGGGTTGGGCACCATTCCTTCACCCCGTCCCATCCCAAATCCTTATCCTGACCCCTTCCCAGTGCTATATAGTTGTAATGGCTTGGCGCTTTCCCCCGATAGTTCACTTCTTCACTTCATAGTGGAAGCTATTATGTTTCCTACGCATTTTCACCAAACATTTGCTCGTTCAGCCACTTGGGCTGGGCGGTAGAGCGACGGCCTCGCTTCGTGCAGGCCGGCGTTCAATCCCCGACCGTCCAAGTGGTTAGGCACCATTCTTTCCCACCGTCCCATCCCAAATCCTCATCCTGACCCTTTCCAAGTGCTATATAGCCGTAATGGCTTGGCGCTTTCCCTTGGTAATTCCCTCCCTCCAGAGCGGTCCATTCTTCAATATATTTCTGTTTACAGACAGGTGGGTACAGTAGCAGACAACTTCTTACTTCTGTTAGCAGGCTGAGAGCTTTCCCTTCCCACAGCTCATGGCAAGCCTTACCCACTAATATTCCCTGGAACACGACCCGCCAATCGGTTAACAACCAGGAACACAATTACTGCTGGGTGAACAAAGTCGGACAGTTCATGATCGGCGCCCAGTCAATCCCCTCGCCAGGATACAACCAAGGGCAAATCGCTAAAACAAAGCCCGGGGCGAGTGTGTTACCACTTTGCCACTTGGGGGACTGTTTTCTAAGTCGCATTCTCCAAGTATCCGGCCACCAGCGAACACGGAAATCGACACACATTCACGTGAATCAGGAGTCAAGAAAATCAGGAGTCAAGAAAAATGAGAATGATGTGATTAATTAAAGTCACACTTCCTCGCCTCTGCGCACGATGGCACAGTGCCATTCGAATAACCTCTTAATTGATGCAGGCGCGACCTATGTGGAGGCGGGTGAGTAATGGCTGTTACCTCACGACGAAGTAGGTCAGATCTGGCCGGTCGCATGTGGAAATACGGATATGCGGGCGCGCGGGGCTGCGGTTGGGCGCCAAATGTATGCTATTGCCACGTGGATTGAGGAGTCATCCCTTATATCGCTTATGTGATCACCCAGCACCGAGGCCTTCATGCTGGTACTTGTGTACATGATCCCGGGCGTCATAACCCACCCAGGTCAAGCAGCACCGGGTCACCCCAGGTCAAGCAGCACCGGGTCACCCAGGTCAAGCAGCACCGGGTCACCCAGGTCAAGCAGCACCGGGTCACCAGGTCAAGCAGCACCGGGTCACCCAGGTCAAGCAGCACCGGGTCACCCCAGGTCAAGCAGCACCGGGTCACCCCAGGTCAAGCAGCACCGGGTCACCCAGGTCAAGCAGCACCGGGTCACCAGGTCAAGCAGCACCGGGTCACCCCAGGTCAAGCAGCACCGGGTCACCCAGGTCAAGCAGCACCGGGTCACCCCAGGTCAAGCAGCACCGGGTCACCCAGGTCAAGCAGCACCGGGTCACCCAGGTCAAGCAGCACCGGGTCACCCAGGTCAAGCAGCACCGGGTCACCCAGGTCAAGCAGCACCGGGTCACCCAGGTCAAGCAGCACCGGGTCACCCAGGTCAAGCAGCACCGGGTCACCCAGGTCAAGCAGCACCGAGTCACCCCAGGTCAAGCAGCACCGGGTCACCCCAGGTTCAGTAGTACCGGGTCAAGCAGCACCGGGTAACGCGGGGGGGGGGGGATGCAGCGACACACTGCCATGCAAAATAAACTAGAATTGTGTGCACTTTGCCATAGTAAACAATCGAGCGTTCCTATTGAGCTGCCATACTGTGGTGCTGTACCTCCTGCATATTTACCAGCTGCCATGTGGTGTGTGGAAAGGACAGCTAGTGAGAGGAAGCGGCAGATGGCGAGAGAGAGGACAGATGGTGAGAGGGAAGGGCAGATGGCGAGAGGGAAGGGCAGATGGCGAGAGGGAAGGGCAGATGGTGAGAGGGAGGACATAAACAGCTATAAAGTTCACGCAGGAAAGATAAATGCTCTTATCCCCCTCTTATCTTATCATAGAGAAGACATGAGCATCAATAATAAAACTGGGAGAAATTACGGCTTGTGTCTTAAACTACGTCTTTGTATGGGAACGGCAAGAGAGATAGAGGATGTGGGTGTGGTGGGGGCAAGGATGGTGTGTGGGTGGGGAAGGATGGTGTGTAGTGTGGGGATAGTGATCCTAGATGATGTGGGGGGGGGCGGGGGTAGGCGAATATGAAGCTATTTCAAAAGGAGTTTGTGAAGATCTTCCTATCGTAATTTTCTCAGGGTGTATAACTTGCTTTCCATCATAGCTTTGACTGTGTCAAAAGTTCTTAGACACAAGTCAACACAGAATTATTCAGTACAAACTTCGTAGCATTTTGATGTTAATCCAAATAATATTCCACATGCACCACAGTGGAAGTCGTGCTCTCTCATAGGGGGTTCAATACTGTCCCATACTTCGTCGAGTGGTTGAGCTTGTGGGCCGCAGTCTTATTGGCCCGGGTTCGATTTCAGTTGGGAGCGGAAACAAATGGGTAGTTCTCTGACCCTGATGCCCCTGTTCACCTAGCAGTAAATAGGTACCTGGGAGTGAGACAGTTGCTACGACCTGCTTCCTGAGAATGTGTGAGTTTGTGCGTGTGTTAGAGAAAAATATATGTAGTATATACAATAGAGAAAAAAATTGATTGGTTAGAAAAGCGGGGTCCAAGGACCTAATAGCCTAATTCTGCAGACAAATAGTAAATACAGAGAATGGTATCCCATTCCTTCCACAGAGAATGGTACCCCATTCCCACCACAGAGAATGGTACCCCATTCGCACCACAGAGAATGGTACCCCATTACCACCACAGAATGGTACCCCATTCCCACCACAGAGAATGGTACCCCATTCCCACCACAGAGAATGGTACCCCATTCCCACCACTGAGAATGGTACCCCATTCCACCACAGAGAATGGTATCCCATATGGTCTACCGAGAATACCGTCATCAATCAAAGTTAAGTGTTAGATATTTCTTGCAACAATGAAGGCGACCATTTTACCCCAGACCATCACCAACATACCAATATGGGAATAGTTGCACAGTACTACATGTATTGTTCCAAGCTACAAATTATCTCACAGTAACTGTGTATGGTGTAATACTTGGCTTTCAAGGGTTCTTGATCTAATCATTAAATAATCCACTTAGCTACTGTGAGCCGAATATAGAAAACGACACAAATGTATTTAATTGAAGGAAAGTTAGTCATTGTGGTGGAGAGCGTGGCTCCCATCGCAGCGTTAGAATTAGAAAGCATGACACTATAGACAGACCTTAACGAACTAGAAAGTGTTGATCACGAATATGGTTTATGTATCTCTGCAATGAAAGTGAAAATGGGTTTCTCTGATTTATAAGAATTATAAATCATTAAAGGCCAAAGAACTTCTACGTCTAAATCTAATTCTTGAATCTGCGGTTTATAATTACAGATATTTCATGATATTATGACTTTCTCTTAGGTTAAGAGATAAAGAGGAGGAGGGGAGACTGGGGGAGAGGAGGAGGGGGGGGGATGCTGGGGGACATAGAGGGAGGAGAGATGAGAGAAGGGGAGAGTGACCCGGGCGAAGCCGGTTACCCCATCCAATGTGTGTATTTACCTATTTGTGCTTACGGGGGTTGAGCTCTGGCTCTTTGACCCCGCCTCTCAACTGTCAATCAACTGGTGTACAGGTTCCTGAGCCTACTGGGCTCTATCATAACTACATTTGAAACTGTGTATGGAGTCAGCCTCCACCACATCACTGCCTAGTGCATTCCATCTACTAACCACTCTGACACTAAAAAAGTTCTTTCTAACGTCCCTGTGGCTCATGTGGGTACTCAGTCTCCACCTGTGTCCCCTTGTTCGTGTCCCACCCGTGCTAAACAGTTTTATCTTTACTACCCTGTCAATAAAAATAAACTGTTTAGCACGGGTGTGTGTGTGTGTGTGCGCGCGCGTGGGAGACGTAACACACAAACACACAAAACAGCCACGAGATATCCAAATTCATCTGTGCAGAATGGAGACCAAAAAACATCAACATTACGCAGGAAAGGAATGGTGTCGGGAGGACGGTAGTCATGATGTAATCTTCCCCCTTCCGTCTACAGTGGTGGTGACGCCGTTCACCAGAGCGGCAGCTCGCCCGTTCCTCACCACCGAGCTTTATGTCACATAGCGGGTGAAAGGTGCTCCCACACTCTTCACAATTGTTTCCAGTCAAAAGCGGGGATGTGTGGTGGTTGCGATTGCTGGTTACCGATGGTGGTAGTGGTTGTTATTAGTGGTGGTGGATGGTTATGAGGGGGGGGGTTGAAAGAATTTAGCCACAAGATATATAAATGAGAAGAATACATATACAGGAAACCGCAGATCATCAGAGAAGCAGTGTGGGACCGACGTAGCACGCAAGGCCAAGGATCAGCTTGGAATACTATATTGTCACGCCAGAGGAAGATATCGGTAATGGCCAGGTAGTGCAGGCTGACTCCTTCCATGGAGGAGAGGTAGTGCAGGCCTCCACCACCCCTGGAGGAGGCAGGTAGTGCAGGCCTCCACCACCCCTGGAGGAGGCAGGTTAGTGCAGGCCTCCACCACCCCTGGAGGAGGCAGGTAGTGCAGGCCTCCACCACCCATGGAGGAGGCAGGTAGTGCAGGCCTCCACCACCCCTGGAGGAGGCAGGTAGTGCAGGCCTCCACCACCCCTGGAGGAGGCAGGTAGTGCAGGCCTCCACCACCCCTGGAGGAGGCAGGTAGTNTCCTAGCTTCAAAGCTGAAAAAGAAAGAATATTTCTGATCTTTATCAGCCATTAAGCTTGTGTGTGCGTGTGGATATTACATTCTGTAATTGTACTGTAGTTTTGAAACTGTGTTATTAAATTAAGTGTTCGAGCGACCTAGATTTGTAAGGCTAATAAAGTCCTAGTATCTAATTTTCTTTTACCAACTGTAAGTGTATATGTCTCAGATCATGAACAATGTTTGTCAAAGCAATCACTACTTTTTTTCAATAAGTATTTTACCGTGATGACAAATATTTAAATACAGGATTCTTGTCACATAAGCCTTATGTACATGTCATAATATGCGTACCACATTATCCTCGTCGGAAAAATCAATAACGCAATAGGGACTTTGAAAATGTCCTGAAAAGTAATTTATGTCTAAATGTAATACTTTGGGCACTGCCCGGTACTGCTGTTCCACCTTACAAAATACAAGCTTCAAGTGTCAAATATTGACCACCACAAACTAAAGTACAAGAACACCTGCTACTTCCCCCCTCCTGACACGGCAATGGCTACTAACCCCACCCTCGTCACATATGGTCCAAGAAGTTGCAATGCCTTGGGAAGTCACAAACCGATTTTCTATTGGTTATAGAATTTCACTTAATTTTAACCATATGTTTTTGCTTTTACAGGAGCATTTCGGCACGGTGAAGTGACCAGTTATAAATATTAATAATAATATTATAGCGCAGAACATAGGCTACTGAAGCTATACTGTAGTTATAATGGCAGCGTCACTCTGCCACTGATCATGCTTAGCTTTGCATGAGATCACTTGATAATCCACCTGCTTGGAACTCCTAGTATATACCGCACAAGTCTAGGAAGGATAGTAGTGAATGATGGGCGAGTTTCTTGGTTAGGCCGTGTGGGAGCGTGGGAGCGTGATTTCCATCATTCATTGGCCGCTCTAGTAACATTAACTTAACAGGAAAAAGAGTAATAGCATCAATGAAATTTTCAATGATAATGAACAACGCAAACAGAAAATGTATGTCGAGTATACAACTAAGGCGGTAAACCTAGGATATACGCAGCTGTGTTATTGAAATACATAACATATCGTTTGGCATTGTTAAGGAGAGAAAAATGGCGATAGTGAGTCAGCCGGCCGCACTCTACTAAACAAAACCTGTCCAACTAAATCTATCTTATCCTAATAGAGTGCATGAGCACCGAAAAAAATGGTATATAGCGAAGAAAACCTGTCTAGTTTGTATACGTCTACCTCAGTAGCCGTTTAAACGCTGAAAATATATATAAAAATAATATAGTAAATGGCATCAGACTGACAAAGGCACAAATGAATCAGACAACCTTAGCTGGGACAGCCTAGCACACAATAAACCATTCCAGCATGGCCAAAACTACTGTATGTCATCCCAGTTCTGGTATTGTTTGCTAGACGCGTTAAAATGAATAGGAAAACACAAAGATTGTGATATATATTTGATCTCATGACATTTACTGCATTTGAAACTATAGCTCTAATATATATATATTAGTCATTAACTGAGCCCATCGTTGGTCAGTTATAACGCGATAGCTTCTGATTTCCCAGGGCAACGGGTTGTCAATATTTTTACTTGCTGCGCTGATTATAATATTGTGTGTGGTAGAGGTGTAGGCTGGCGTGATCTCCACCACAGCCGTTATGTATGATATTTTTGCACTCGGTCATCACTGCCAGCTGTTTGTTTAGTCAGGTAATATTTTCAATGTAAAACCTGTTGAAAATTTGGATTACATGAATATAATTGTAGCCAACAATGGACGTGTAATAAAAATTGTAATCTCAACAACTTGATTTCATATCCATTTTTTCTCGAATGCCATATATATATATAACATAAGAATACAGAAAACTATAAACAACTCCTTTTTGTGTCAAACTTAACTTATTCATTAATAAATCTAACTTTCGCTTGAAGCAATTCCGGTAATTTATTCTATAAGTCAACAACCCTATTCCCCAAACCAATATGTATCCAGGTCTTTTCTGAATCTGAAATTTTCCAATTATTATGCATCGTTATGTGTTCCATTCATCTTCGTTACCTAGCACCTTATTAATTAATAACCCCTTGAAATATACAAATGGACGAGATAGTATAACAATCATCATGTAAATGAGGCTGTCTTAATCCCTCTACTTACGAGAGGTTTCTAATTCCTGTCTACTACAGTGCTCTCAATAATGTTGGATAACCAACAGTTCAACTTGTAAGGTGGATTCCCAGTTACTGATGTATTTTTTTCAATTGTGTGTGTGGGGAGGACGGGGTAGGAAACCACATTTAAATCGGCCGCCGGCGGGAGCATTTCCCTCCTCCAGGTTATACTCGGTGGTGATTGGCCGAGCCAACCCCGGGGCGCACGCCCCTGGCAGAGTTGACGACTTCACCGTGCTAAGCAGACGCCAGAGAACCCACCCGCTAGACTTTGGACTTTTTTCTACCTTCTGGCAGAATACCTGAAGTTCGCCATCTCCGATCTCAACCTAATCTACCTCCGGAGCCTAGTGCTGCGTCCGATACCACCCCTAGAAGACTGCAGACTCAAGGTCAGCCTCTTAATTCCGTAACCCTTGTTAACTCGTAGAGGAGCGCCATTTTTAAGCAAGCTCCTTAACGCTTCAATCGGGCTGGTCAACAATAGCAGACACTTCACGCCCTCCCTGTAGCTGAACTGAGTGTCCCGTCCGTGTAATGGTATTTTTAGTTTGCAGAGTATGTATGTGTTCTGCGAGAACACAGGGCGCATCCAGCTGATCTTAGCTTCCCAGCTACTGATCTCTCTTGCTGCATATATGCAATATATAATTTTTGCATTCTAACATTTACACAGCATTGAGGGGGCAGCGCCCCGGATAGTCTGTCTCGCCTCCTATCCCAGATTCCACCCCTTCCCCTCTCACCCCACCCCCAATCTCCCTTCCCTCTTCCTCCAACGGACAGAAGGGGTAACCGGCTGCACTCGTGTCTCTTTACCCCCCCCCTCTTTACCTCCCCCCCCTCTTTCTACCCCTTGGTCACCCCCTACCCTCTTCGTTTCTTCCCCAGCCCTCCAACCCTGCATTCCCCCTCTCCCTTTCTATCAAAATTAATTATTAAGAAAGTGAAAAACTGTATAGGTCTCGGAAAATATAACTTATATTCTCATATAAGCCTAACGTGTATGAATACACTGGCTGCCTGCTCCGACGCAATGAATTATTACATTGAGGGGTCTCGGTAGTACAGTCGGGTTCGTACTTGACGCAGAATCGAGAAGTCCATGTTCGTATCCCGGGCGGGACAAATGGTTGGGCACATTTCCTTCCACCTAATGCTCTGTTCGCCTAATTGTAAGTAGGTACTCAGGAGTTAGTCAGCTTGTTGTGGGTGTTGCATCCTGGGCGGGGTCAGTAATTCGACCTTGGGAGGGGGGGGGGACCTCGATAAAAGCCTAACGCAAAAGCCTGAGAATACACTCTGGCTTTCTGTCCCCCGACACATTGAATTATTCTACGCCCAACAAGCCATCCTTCATAGTATGGAGTGGCTAGTGTTATAGTAGTATGGAGTGTCTTGGTGCTTGTGGCTTTACAAGATTGTAATTACTATCCTATGTATCCTCACAATCCCAATGTACCTTATTGTATATATATATATATATATATATATATATATATATATATATATATATATATATATATATATATATATATATATATATATATATATTATATATATATATATATATATATATAGATATATATATATATAGATATATATATATAGATATATATATATAGATAAAATTTTTTTTTTTTTTTTTTTTTATATATATAGAAGGGGTAAAGGGGTATAGATAAATAAATAAAATAATCATAGTACCACCTAAACCACCGCTTAGCGCCTCCTCAGCCACCACAGAAAACGAACAAAAACACTCAGGATAAACCCTATACTATAGCAAACTCAGCAAGCGGCTTTCCCCACTCACTTTGTCACCCACTCCAGCCACTACTACTCCTATGCCAGCCAGACAAGAACCACCACGTAGTCAGAGGGTTCTACATCTTTCCCGGAAATCTATACCATCTACATAAGCACCTTACCCCTAGAAATTCCTCTCAAACTAGGAATGCAGCACTGTACACGAGTCTCCCTAAAATAAACAAAATTACATTGAGTAAAGAGCATCTTAATGGAATGGTGACCATAAATGTTAAAAGATAAATACGCAGTTAATATAGATTACACAACACTGACACAAAAAGGACATTATTAAAATTTACACAATTTAACGTTAGGCTATACTTTAATTCGACATTTTTGGGGTGGCGAGGACAGAAATGTTTTCTGCGGGACTTGTTCATATACGGTTTTAACACACATTACTTCTGTCAACTTATTATCCACAGAGTATTTTACACAACTTTATCAACGATCCCTTCGGGGGAAGGGGGGGGACTCCAATGATTCCTAGAATTGAGGAAGCATAATTTATCATAGTGCTGGGAGGGGGTATAACGGCCAGCTGCTGTTGTCTAGTGTACCCCATTCCTGGCTAATATGATATGACTCCATGTTACTAATACCCCAATTTGGTTATTATCTATTTTCTACACTAACATACCACTAGATACTTCCGAGAAGACGATAAGAGAATCGATCACTCATTATATATAACAATTATTTTGACATCTTCCCTCAAATGTCTACATATCAGCTTGACATCAAAATATACAGATGTTGTATCATTACGGTTGACCAACCTTTGATGTTCAAACTACAGTTTCTTCTTCGTTAACTACCGAATACGTAATAATAACTCACGGCTTCTAATGATCCAAGGGTATGTACAACACGTAACCGACGCTTGAAGACTTATTCGCTGCGCTAGTGGCCTCGGTCCAAGAGTTGACATTCCCATACCACCGATGCTTCCACTTAAATATCACCATTGTGCCTTCCAGCCCTCAAAGTTGCTCGGACAATTCACCAAGGCCTGCCCGAGCGGTGTTCCCACAGGGTACGGGTGCGGTCAACACATCTTACTGACTGACAGCGCTCCCTGCCCCCCCACACACGATGTTACCTCCGCCCAGCCCCACTATTGATCAAGCTGATGGAGACGCCGACGAATCCGGGAGTAACTAGCTGTCGGACCTTATGGTCGTTCATGTTCCAAGTAAGGGATAATTATCTATTGTGGTCACCAAATGGCCGGCGAGACACGGGAACCGCAACACTTAGTGACTGATTTTACCGAGACCAGGAGACCTGATGTGCAGCTTTAAGCAACACGTACATCACTAACTCACACGAGAGCAACAGTATGGCTACAACACATACCAATCACTTGATGAGGCACATAAAGGGAGTTGCAATACAGTACTAACAAAATTTATACAAAAGGAATCGGAAGGAAGGAGGGGGGGGTAATAATTACAAATATTTCATATATGTATATGTATATATAATAATATATATATATATATATATATATATATATATATAATATATAATATATATATATATATGTACTCACCTAGTTGTGCTTGCGGGGGTTGAGCTCTGTCTCTTTGGTCCCGCCACTCAACTGTCAATCAACTGATGTACACATTCCTGAGCCTGTTGAGCTCTATCATATCTANAAAGCACCGAATCACCTTCTATGGTTGATTGTTCAATAAACCCTTGAACTGTATGTTTAACACATCTCTAGCCCTGTCATGGAGAGTACAGAAGAAAATGTATATGCTGGTTAGCATTGTAAATGTCTGGCCACGTCTGTGGTAGAAAATAATAATAATAAAAAAAAGTGCCTCGACTACTAGCCGTGTTGTGCTATATTTGTGTGTGTGTGGTGTGTGTGTGTGTGTGTGTGTGTGTGTGTGTGTGTGTGTGTGTGTGTGTGTGTTGTGTGTGTGTGTGTGTGTGTGTGTATTCATCTCAATCAACTGTTACTAACTACAGTACTATTTTTTTCTCACTCCACACACACTGACACACCCCAGGAAGCAGCCCGTGACAGCTGACTAACTCCCAGGTACCTATTTACTGCTAGGTAAGGGAGCGGTCGGCTGAGCGGACAGCACACTGGACTTGTGATCCTGTGGTCCTGGGTTCGATCCCAGGCGCCGGCGAGAGAAACAATGGGCAGAGTTCTTTCACCCTATGCCCTGTTACCTAGCAGTAAAATAGGTACCTGGGTGTTAGTCAGCTGTCACGGGCTGCTTCCTGGGGTGGAGGCCTGGTCGAGGACCGGGCCGCGGGGACACTAAAAAGCCCCGAAATCATCTCAAGATAACCTCAAGATAGGTAACAGGGACATCAGGGAGAAAGAAACTCTGCCTATTGTTCTCGCCGGCGCCTGGGATCGAAACTGGACCACAGGAACCTGCGTTCAGCGTGCTGTCCGCTCAGTCACCGGCCCTGTAATATTTTATATTATATATATATATATATATATATATATATATATATAGAATATATCTATATATATATATATATTTATATATATATATATATATATATTATATATATATATAAACTCTCCGGATAGCCGAAGATTGATTAACCTGCCCGAGGTATATTATATATATATATATATATATATATATATATATATATATATTAACTGAAAACTCACACCCCAGAAGTGACTCGAAACCATACTCCCAGGAGCAACGCAACTGGTATGTACAGGGATGCCTTAAACCACTTGACCATCACGACCGGACAATAAGGAAGTGATAGCCGAGGCTATATGACCACTTCCCCGCCGGCACCTGGATGGTTATCTTGGGCATAGCATTTTATCAAAAGATGGTCGTGATGGTCAAGTGGTTTAAGGCATCCCTGTACATACCAGTGCGTTGCTCCTGGGAGTATGGGTTCGAGTCACTTCTGGGGTGTGAGTTTTCAGTTGTATCTAGTCCTGGGGACCATTCAGGCTTGTTTGCATATATATATATATATATATATATATATATATATATATATATATATATATATATATATTCATATATATATATATAGTTATATATATATATTTATATATTTATATATATTATATATATATATTATATATATATTATATATATATATATATATATATATATATATATATATATATATATATATATATAATGTATGTTTATTTATTTGTCCAAGGATGATGACCAGATGCTTAGGGCTAGCTTCATCAAACTTTGCAGGAGGAATGGCCTGGGGTACGGGAAGGACATAGGCCGATCCCGACAAGCCTAAAATAAATGCTTTAAGAAATATTAGTATTAACAGAGACGCCCAAAGCGATTTCATGGCGTCAAGTGTGGAATATTTTCTGCATTCCCTTATAGTTTTTAGTCCTTCGTAATAACATATTTTTAATACATTTTTGTCTGTCCACAGTCTGGACCGTCAAATGGGATGGTCTGATTTGACTGGCAAGCACCATGTTACTGCCTTCATCCATCCTTCCTTCTTTCATTCACCTATTCATTCACTATACTCCTGCTTCCTGCTCCTCATATTCTCCCCTCACAACGCTCAGTCCGCACTATTCTTGGCTCTCCCTCAGCCAATTAACCTCTAAAGAGCATAATTACGACCAAGGAGTTATTTGTTAAGTGACGACTTGCTAGTGAGCCGTGATGGTTAATGTAACGCCAGTAGTAACGGGCGGTGGTGGTTAATGTAACGCCAGTAGTACCCTGGATCATGACAAGGACACTGGATCATGACAAGGACACTGGATCATGACAAGGACACTGGATCATGACAAGGACACTGGGACACAACAAGGACACTGGATCATGACAAGGACACTGGGACACAACAAGGACACTGGATCATGACAAGGACACTGGGTCACAACAAGGACACTGGGACACAACAAGGACACTGGATCATGACAAGGACACTGGATCATGACAAGGACACTGGGTCACAACAAGGACACTGGGACACAACAAGGACACTGGATCATGACAAGGACACTGGATCATGACAAGGACACTGGGACACAACAAGGACACTGGATCATGACAAGGACACTGGGACACAACAAGGACACTGGGACACAACAAGGACACTGGGACACAACAAGGACACTGGGACACAACAAGGACACTGGACCACAACAAGGACACTGGGACACAACAAGGACACTGGGACACAACAAGGACACTGGGACACAACAAGGACACTGGGACACAACAAGGACACTGGGTCACAACAAGGACACTGGGACACAACAAGGACACTGGGACACAACAAGGACACTGGATCATGACAAGGACACTGGATCATGACAAGGACACTGGGACACAACAAGGACACTGGATCATGACAAGGACACTGGGTCACAACAAGGACACTGGGACACAACAAGGACACTGGATCATGACAAGGACACTGGATCATGACAAGGACACTGGGACACAACAAGGACACTGGATCATGACAAGGACACTGGGACACAACAAGGACACTGGATCATGACAAGGACACTGGGACACAACAAGGACACTGGATCATGACAAGGACACTGGGACACAACAAGGACACTGGATCATGACAAGGACACTGGGACACAACAAGGACACTGGGACACAACAAGAACACTGGGACACAACAAGGACACTGGGTCACAACAAGGACACTGGGTCACAACAAGGACACTGGGACACAACAAGAACACTGGGACACAACAAGGACACTGGGTCACAACAAGGACACTGGGTCACAACAAGGACACTGGGTCACAACAAGGACACTGGGTCACAACAAGGACACTGGGTCACAACAAGGACACTGGGTCACAACAAGGACACGGGTCACAACAAGGACACTGGGTCACAACAAGGACACTGGGTCACAACAAGGACACTGGGTCACAACAAGAAGGGCCCCCGTGGCATCTGGTTCCTCTCCTTGACCTTTGCGTGGGCGACACGAGGTGTCTAACCTTTGGAAATTTACAACAGAGAATTTTTGGAATCCCTTTATTTGCTCAGCGAGGCTATTTTTGCTAGATGATGAGATGATGACTTGATTATTATCTGGATTAGGGGAAAGAAACGGAGAGAGAGAGAGAGAGAGAGAGAGAGAGAGAGAGAGAGAGAGAGAGAGAGAGAGAGAGAGAGAGAGAGAGAGAGAGAGAATCTTATGGATGTATTAAAAACAAAACTAAATGTGAAGAATGTGGTTGTAACTTGTATTGATGACTGGTCACGGACCTAATATACAGGTTTCATTTTATTGGGTCCCCGCACCTCTATGGCTTGTAGTCTTCGCCTGAGACCCGTTGACCACAACTAAATTCCGCCTTGCAAGGAGAGATACCAGATTAGACATTAAGATACATATTTAGATTGATCAACGGGCAGTGCAATCTTGATACAAAAATACTTTTGATGCTACTCAGTAAAACAACTGGTAGGATTGGTTTTATTATTACAGATAATTGTTTTCTTTTTCAATTTTGCTTCACGATACCAAATACGTTTATCTAGTCAAAGGATAACTGTAAGCTGTAAATGGCTTGCCGGGGCAGGTAATTGTCAGTAATACTGTACATTTGTTTAACAAAATTGAACAAAACGTTTCCTTTAAATCCGTGATATGTATTGTGTCTACTTCCTTAATACCATAAGCCCAACCAAACTAGCTGGGAAGAAGTACATCAGTACTTCGGTCCTGATGTACCACAGTATGTCATCCCGCTTTAAGTTAACTAGTCCTTAATTAAGCCAGTCCTGTTAAACGAGTCCAACACACTTAAGCGAGTGTGTCGCTGTAACCAGCAGCACCTGTAACAAGAATATTGACCACACTGCAGTGATATAATTAATCTTAACAATTACTATCGACCACCAATAAGTGGTCCTTGTGAACCAATATTGCTCGCACTCTGTATGATAAATTATTTAATGTAATTAAACTAATCTCATCATAATGAAGTGTTGATATGAATGTGGGACGCCTGCATCTTCTCCTTGAGTAAACTTCCATTAAACTAATGACTGGCGTCGTCCAGTAGTCCTGCAGAGAGGTAGATGTTTGTGGTCATTGTATATCATGAACCTCTACAGCCACTCGACTAAGGGTGTACCTTCACCCGTCACCGTTACTCCTTGTTCCTGGCAAGAGTAACTCTCCTCACCTCCCCGATGTTAGCGTCTCTTTCACCTTCCTACATCACTCAACGATCACTGACACCCTCGCCACCACCTTCATCACCCCTACACAATGGTGTGGGGAATTGGGGTGGCACAGCTGTCGTTGGTGTTAATGTAAGCACTTGAAATGGTGGTGGTGGTGGTGGTGGTGGTTGTGGTGGTGTCAGTGGTGGGGTGGTAGTATAGTGCCATAGCCATATATTAATGTGGCAGTGCAGCACCGTAGAGTTATTCATATTATCCCACACCTGCACTTGAACCTTATGTACGCTTAGCCACTGAGAGATCAAGTGGAAGGACACACTCAATTCACATAATAATAATAATAATAATCAGTCCAATCCTTTCGCTGCTCTATCAGGAATCTATCAGCCTTATCTGCTTGGTTATATTCGTATTTTATGATGGAAAGTTTTCTCGTATTAACTGGGCGTATCCCTCCATCCATAGACTCCCTGGACGGCACGCACCTCTCCCTTGCTCATATTATCCCAAGGGATCTCAACTCTATTGACCTAAACCTATCCTGAGCCTAGCCTAACTTAAATATCCCAAACTTGATTTTAGCAGCTTTGTGTATATAAGGTGACTGGAAAAAATCAAATTTATTGTTATGTTCACTATTAATAGGACCTCTCTTGCTGCTTTCACCATCTGTACTACAGAAGCTGCTGCTGTTTCCGTTGTTAGTACTACTGTTGTTGCTGCTGCTGCTGTTACTGTTCCCGCTGTTATAGTAGTACTTCTGCTGCTGCTGTTGCTGTTCCTGCTGCTATTATAGTACTTCTGCTGCTGCTGTTGCTGTTCCTGTTGCTATTGTAGTACTTTTGCTGCTGCTGTTGCTGTTCCTGCTGCTATAGTAGTATTTCTGCTGCTGCTGTTACTACTGCTATTTCAACTACAACGACTGCCTCCATTTCTGTTGTATATTAGTATACTGTTTATCTAGATAGACCTATATAAATATTGCGAACCTCAAATTTGAAACTAATAATCATATTCTGAGTGAAAGGGGGATGGTAAGATGTAAGGGCATGAGTAAGCTGGTGATGAAGCTGGAGAGCACTGAGTCACAGCACTGGCTGCCACCCCCGCCTGACTCACCCTGAGTCATCTCCATCACGCTGGCTCCTGCCACATCTTCTCATTTCACACCGAGATTGATCTTTGCTAAAGATGAAACTTACGTTTTAGCCGTTCTATATCATTAGATAAATCCATAAATAATATATAAACCAACAACATACATATATATAATATATATAAATATACATATATATATAATATACATATATATATACATATATAAATATTCACACTTTAGAGGATAAATACATAATTGTGAAAGTGTGGCAGCGGCCAGCAGGGGAACAAATACCTCCAGCCTCCCTGGAATTCGCCAATCTTCCCGCCTGAAGTCTGCAGGAACATCGACCTCCCGCAACTCCGCGCCACTCTGACCCGCCGCAGTGCAACGTACAAGAATATTGTGGTCCGTAGCGCTCAACTCTTCGCATATAGTAATCTCCTGAGGTCCGAGGTGATCGAATTATTGTATAAGTGTGAGACTTTAAGTGAGACGTGTAAGTATTAAGTGCCGTGTGAGACTTCAGGGCCTTGGGTCGTTGGGTGCTTGTGATCGGAGTCTTCAAGTACCTCCATTTCGTATACAGAACGGTAGCAAAATATAGTGAACATACATTTTTGTTTTAATAAAGAGCTTTTCCGTATTGAAATTCCGTATTAAAAATATAGATAATCAGTAATATAATGAACATAGTGTGCTAGAATGCTAATTATCGATAATGCTTTGTCTGTTGAATGTTGCTTCGGTCCTGCAAGTTTTCCATTCATATAATGCTTCTCTATATCGACATTTTATCTCGGCAGATGTCTGACCAGGAGGCCCAGAAGGAGGTGAAAGAGGAAGTGAAGGAGAGAAAGGAGAGCGAGGAAACTGAAGACAAGAAGGAAAGAGAAGAAAACAGCAGAGCCTCTACAGGCACAAGTACTCCCGAGCCCAAAGCCCAGGAGAACGGAGAGGAGACGCCCGGTAGGTCCTGCTGGGGGTGTCTTGAGGGCTGAGGTAAAGGCGGATTAGTGACTCATAACCACAGGCTGGGGTAAAGGCGGATGAGTAAGTGACTCATAACCACAGGCTGGGGTAAAGGCGGATGAGTAAGTGACTCATAACCACAGGCTAGGGTAAAGCCGGATAAGTGACTCATAACCACAGGCTGGGGTAAAGGTGGATGAGTAAGTGACTCATAACCACAGGCTGAGGTAAAGGTGGATGAGTAAGTGACTCATAACCACAGGCTAGGGTAAAGGTGGGTGAGTAAGTGACTCATAACCACAGGCTAGGGTAAAGGCCGATGAGTAAGTGACTCATAACCACAGGCTGAGGTAAAGGTGGATGAGTAAGTGACTCATATCCAGACTAAGAAAAGTTAGGAAAATTTCAAATAAAATGTGTGGTAAAAGCAGGCGGGATTATATTAAACATTTGTGTCTACTGATGGACTGCCTTCACTGGTAGATTTGTAAACGAGTTTGGTTCTTACAACTTTTAATTTATATTTTGAACCTCTTCGATAGACATGTGGCTTATAAGTTAAATACTCCTTGCCCGAGTTGTTAAATGCTATTGTCTATTTAGTTTGATGGGTATAGCCTAAGTTGTCTTAGGCTCAAATCCCTGACTATTTTTTTCTTTATTTAATAAAATACAATATAAATCATATATACATAAATTTTACAAGGCAATACTACATTACATATACAGTAGTATAATTAATTCTCAGTAAACAAGTG
>WNGS01113158.1:36387128-36389628 GCA_020271785.1 Procambarus virginalis | reverse complement strand
CTCAAGGAACGGTGCTCAACCACTTAGACAATCTGAGAACAAACCCCGACCCTGCAAAAAAGCGAGGCCATTGCTGTACCAACGAACACAAGTGGCTGGGCACACGCCTCCAAGTACTATCTTATTTTTGTGCAATCTCATTTCTGTGGGCTAATGTCCTTTCCTCATCCCCTATGTACTCTTGCCTTTGTTTTCGATTCTTTAGTTACCTTTTATATGTGTGCACTCCGCACAATAACACGAAGGTTACTTTTTCGATAGTTTTAAACGATGTCTTCCACAGCACCCAAGGCCTTGTGAAAGTTGTCCAACCCTCATGGGAGGCTGAAGTATCCTGCTCTATACTCGTGTTGCCTTGGGTCATGTACACGTTACTCTACATGTTTTCTGTTATCATCATTATGTCGAAGACTTTTATGTGTTATCGGTCGAGTTTTTTTTTTTGCAACTGGTTTGCTGCAGCAATTTTAGCTGTTAGTGTTCCGGGGAGGTCACTTTTGTCTATGTAGAATATTTAGATAGTCATTCCTTAGTTCTTGATGAATGTAGAATTCCAGAAATCTTGAAGCGGAGTGCATGAAATAGCACTCTGGAGAAATGGAGCATGAAGAACTCTGAAGTAGTCAAGGCATGCTGCCTTGGCTACTTCAGAGTCCAGACGAGTACGGGTGACACCCGAGACGTGAGTGGAAGTTGGTGTCGTTTATCAAGAATCCATTAGGGGTATTAATCTTCAGTGTGTCTAGTGGTTCACCGAAGACCGAGTCTTTGTGTGGCCTCAGTGTTTCACTAATTTATTTCTGTAATTTAATATTATTATATTTGACGTATGTAAATTATAAAAATGGTAATGACGGTGATTTTTCTTAAACCAGAATGTAGTGAAGAGCAGTGCCGTGGACCGCCTCACAGACACCAAGAAGTTCACTGGCTCTCACAAACTGCGCTTCGACTCGGCCGGGCGAGGGAAGGGGATATCTGGCCGTAAAGACACCCCAGACACTTCTGGCTACGTGGCTGGCTACAAGAATAAGAACACCTACGACAAGAGCCATTAAAAAATGTATCACAACTTCTGTCAAAAGCATTACAACATGGGCTGCTAAAATAGCTTGGGTCGGAAGTTCTGGAAGGGCCAGGATTCACCAAACATTTTTCGTTTCCACTTACGAAGCCTCACATCTTTCCTTAATCAAAGCGGTTTAACGATATTATCCTTAACAATAATAACCTTACTTCGAGAATCATCGCTGCCTTTCAAAGGTCGTAAATTGTTTAATTAATACAGACTAAGTCGCCATGATCGAAGAAAGATGAACAGGTTTCTTAAGCGTACACTTAAATGCTTAGGGAATTCTTACCTGCAAATGGACAGGATCTTCCTTATACCTGTAATGCAACACCAGCCACTGTTTTTCTCCTCTAAGAACAACGTTTCACTTATATTTTTTTCCAACACCGTCTTAAAACACAAGAAAACACACTGGTTTGTGAACTCTATATATTAGTGTGACCAGTGTGTGTTCTGGCTCGTGTTCTGTGTAGTGCGGACTCCACATTAATCGGTTCTTGTACTTTATGTATTATTTAAAACAACAAATTCAGCAAATTATAATGCATTAAACTAGGTTTCTTGGTCAATTTATCAGCATTGTAAGAAATATTTCCATAAGCCATTAATAATATTTTAGTGAAAATTATCTGTTTGGCAAGAAAAATTCCATAATGAGCCATAAGACAGTGGATGAGTGTTATTTCTAAATTTTCCCTCGATTTGGATTATGACAAGAAATATTAGAACTATTCATAACAAATTATGTTCTTTCAAAATACGTCTGTAGTGTTATTGGTGGTCAATTACCTTCATTCTAAATATCGATACAGTTTGGATTACATTATATAATATATTATATATATATGTTTGATTAAAGCGTCTTGAATTTTAAATTAACAAAAATATCTATCAAGATAATATTATTATTTTTATTATCATATCAGGGTGTAACGGGTACAAAATCACACTATGTGTTATGTTTAGCTATGTAGAAGGGCGTGTCACAGTTCCCAAATATATTGTGAGGCGTTGTGCAGCTGGATTAGGCTGGTGGGCGAGATGCTCAGGCAGTGAGCGAAGCCTCACTGATCAGTCTCCTGGAGAGACAGGTACACATGTGAACAGCAGGTGATTGCGCTGTGCATATGGGTGTAAACTTGTGACTCGACCTGGTTGTTGCACGTGAAACCAGTGACTAGACTAGACTGATGGATCAGGTTGGGCCATCATGAGTGGTGTTTAAAAGCTCACGCGGCATGGTGAGTGTGCCCGTACTCCTGCTAAGATAGCTCCTGTGGGAATTTCAAACAACATTTGCCATTACAAGGTGCCTATATGTCATTTTTCAAAGATTTTCATAAGCATTAGTTTAGTGCATGGATCATGCTGGATTTCATAGTACTTAACATCCCCACCCACCACTCCGCGTTACACTGTCACATTCGT
>WNGS01113158.1:36363921-36374019 GCA_020271785.1 Procambarus virginalis | reverse complement strand
CTTCACTTCCAAGCCCCTTTTGTTACACACAAACAGTGCACAGGACGGAGAGTGGATAAGCCGAGACCAACAGACAAGCCCTGATAGGAAACAATGATTCACAGTGAGAGAGGCGGTGCAGGCAAATGAGGCATTGTGTCTCCCACAGGGCTCGTTCTCGGACCACTGACGTTCCTAATCTATGAAACCACCTTATACCCCTGTTACCGATGACAACTGCCACAGAGGAGATGAAAGCTGAAGCTACTACGCCACGTAATCGTCTTCAGCTTTTCCCTCTCCATCTGTGGCGTTGTCATCTGTAACCACGGGGTATATAGGTGGTTTTTCATAGATTAGGGAACGTCAGTGGGCCGAGAACAGCCCTGTGGGAGACCATCCATGTATGCCTGCCCGCCTCTCTCACTGTGAATCATTGTTTCCTATCAGGGCTTGTCTGTTGGTCTCGGCTTATCCACTCTCCGTCCTGTGCACTGTTTGTTGTAACAAAAGGGCTTGGAAGTGAAGGCAGGTACTCTATCAGCAGCTTCCTAGCTGCTGATAGATCTTCAACACGAGTACACAGAGACACAGCAGCAACCGAGTACACAGAGCACAGCAGCAACACGAGTACACAAGAACACAGCAGCAACACGAGTACACAGAGAACACAGCAGCAACACGAGTACACAGAGAACACAGCAGCAACCGAGTACACAGAGCAGCAACACGAGTACACAGAGTACACAGCAGCAACACGATTACACAGAGTACACAGCAGCAACACGATTACACAGAGTACACAGCAGCAACGCGAGTACACAGAGTACACAGCACACGAGTACCACAGAGTACCCAGCAGCAACGCGAGTACACAGAGTACACAGCGCACACATTCCAGCACAGCGCGAGTACACAGAGTACACACACAACGCGAGTACACAGATACAGCAGCAACGCGAGTACACAGAGTACACAGCAGCAAACGAGTACCACAATACCAATACACAGCAGCAACGCGAGTACACAGAGTACACCACAACCGAGTACCAGAGTACACAAGCACAACACGAGTACACAGAGTACACAGCACGGTCAAAGTACCAGCAACACGAGTACACAGATTACACAGCAGCAACGCGAGTACACAGAAACACGAGTACAGGAGTACACAGAGACACAGAGTACACAGAGTACACAGCAACAACGCGAGTACCAGAGTACCGCAGCAACCGAGTACACATAGTACACAGCAGCACGCGAGTACACAAGTACACAGCAAAAAAACAAAAGCAACGCGAAAGTACAGAGTACACAGCAGCAACGCGAGTACACAGGTACACAGCAGCAACGCGAGTACACAAGTACACAGCAGCAACGCGAGTACACAGAGTACACAGCACCACGCGAGTACACAGAGTACACAGCAGCAACGCGAGTACAAGCAAGCGAGTACAAAAATGCCAGCAACACGAGTACACAGAGTACACAGCAGTACACAGAGTACACAGCAGAACACGAGTACACAGAGTACACAACAAAGGGAGCAAGGCAAGGCGAGGCCCTTTAAACAGCTGCACAACTGCACAAGTACTGAGACTAATAATAGAAGAACGTTTATTGCTCGAACTCTTGAACTATGGTCTTAAAAACCACGTATATGGTGGTGGACCTAATGCATAGACAACAGTAAAAACTATCAACACTGCCTCATGGCAACAATAACACCTGCAAGAACATATCAGTGCAACAACAAAAGTAGTTGCAATATCAGCTGCAACAACAAAAGTAGTTGCAATATCAGCTGCAACAACAACCCACCAACCAGATTGCACAGGAACCCAAAGCAGAAGACAGTAGAGGGAGCGGGTGGAGCCATCGCCGTCAACCCCACCCTGCGGTGCTGTTACCATCCAACGTCACCAATGGTTTTAATCTTCCCGGGGCGGGAAATGATGATGCTGCGAGGCATCAGGTGAGGAAGGGAGCGTTGGCGAGGCCCCAAGTTGCTCCCATGTATCAGGGACAGGAAGCCTGGTAGGATTATCAGGTCCCTCCTAGATAACCTCTATGCCAGATATCAGGGTGTGACCGTTAATTTACTGGTACGTATTGACTCGCTAGGCGAACAGAGGGGTAAAAAAAAAAGGCATCGGGTCCCAGGACAGAGAGCCCAAATGCCTCACTATAAAGGTGTGAAGGATTAGAGTAAGTGTGTAATGTAATATCTAAGAGTGGAGGTCTGATAAAGACCTTTGTGCACCTCTGTAATGCTTTTTGCACTACCGCTCACAGGATGAGTTATGGGGTGCACAATAATCTAGCCGCTCTTCGGCAGGCAACAATCAAAATGCCCTCACCCTGCCCGGGGAACCAGTCCTACTAGCAATCAATTGCGTGTCGGGTCCCAACTACTTAATGCGCTCAAGAATCTGACTGAATAGGGTAAATAAATATTATTGTGAAAAACGTGCATGTGAATGATTAAACATGTGAAGAACTGTGAATGAAGTAGCAGGCAGCAGGGGGACCGGTGGAGACGTGACACGACGGAAGTAACTGGTGACGGAGTCGCCGCTGGCGTTGGTTATGAAGGTACGACGTGGCTCTGTGTAATTTTAGAGTGTGGGGAGGTAGAGAATGAGGGGACTGGATGGAGAGATGAGAGGGAGAGAGGCGGAGGTGAGGGGACTTAAGGGGAGGGAGGAAGGGGGGGGAGAGGAACATGACCTGCTCGTCTGTGTGTATGTCTAACATCTCAGCCATCACTCGTCCTGATACAATGAATCGATTCTTTAAATTTCTACTTTCCTTTCATGTTATAACAGTGTGCGTGACACAGTTGTCGTCGTGGTGCTATATTACCAACTCGTCCTCAACTTTGGAGCCGCCAAACAAGTATGCACGTACTGAATATTAACATTTTAAAGTGAAATTATTTAGTACAAAAGCGAACTTAAAAATTAACGTATTTTCGTTTCAATATCCACTTTAAAATTTTCAAATTGTTATTTGCAGTGTTTATTTTGGGTAAGTTCTTCTTTCTGCTGCGAAAGGTTTTGTCTCAGACCAGATTTTCCAATACTGTGTTGAGGTAAATACCAGCAGGGAGGTGGGCGCGGGAGTGGGCGTGGGAGGTGGGGGGGTAGGTGGGCGTGGGAGGTGAGTGCGGGGTGGGGCGGGAGGTGGGCGTGGAAGGTGGGCGTGGAGGGGGGTTTGGAGGGGGGGTGAGAGGGGGGTGTGGGAGGTGGCTGTGAAGGAGGTGGGTGTGGGAGGTGGGTGTGGGAGGTGGGTGCGGGAGGTGGGGCGTGGAAGGGTGGGCGTGGGAGGTGTGTACATACGCAATATGTAGGCAGACTTGCTGGCAGCGGCGCAACTTTTCAAATTAAGTGTCTAAAATAGAAGTAAGGTAATAATAGCCATAATGGGTCTGTTCCCTCAATGATTGAAAGTTTATCTTAATGACAATAATAAGTTCAATGTTGACAATAACATCAACACAAGTGAACTTTTTAATAAATAATACCCAAATAATAAAACTAAAAATAAATAATAATAGAATAATAATAATAAAATCATATTAATATAAATAAATGCCAGTTGTCAAGTTCAAAAACTTTATTAATAAAATGTTTTAATGTTAACACATTAAAAGTGTGTTAGTTACCACAAAATTACGTGTCATTATCTTCTATAATAACGACATAACACGGAATTGTTCATAGATTACGACACGGTGTTCAGTACACATTGTACAAGAGTGTTCAGAGGGCAGATATGTACAAGAGTGCTCAGTTGGTAGGTGCATATATACAAGAGGTGCTCGCTAAGGGTGTACATACAAGTTGGTAAAGCAATATAATACAGCATGTGATCAAACTTGGCTTAGCTTGGTCATAATGATATGGATAAATGGACCTTCATATAGACAGGCAAGGTTTAGGCTAGACCCAAAATGAAAATTGATTAGTCGACCTTCCGTGGTTTCTCACTCGACCTGTTCCTACCATTACAGGGAGGCCGAGAGCCTTTCCTGTTGGCGGAGCACACGCAGTTCTTGGTGGCGTTGTTGTGTCTGCGGTTGATGGTGGTGGCGAGGGAGCGAATCTCAGTACGGAAGTCCTGGCGCTGCCGCCTCACCTCTGCCATCAGTGCGCGGATCTCCTTCAGGAGCGTGGAGTACTCCTGGCGAGACTCCTCCTCCCTGGCCTCTGCCGCCATGTTGGAGACACTGGCTGCGGCCACAGGTGTTACTAGCATGGTGGCTACCCCCCACACACCCCTGGGACACTCGCTTTATTATCCATATTAACCAATACATCGCATCATAATTCAAGAAGCACATGTTGTTAAAGATAATGTACACGACACATAAAGCTAACCTGATTTGATGAGCTTTCTCTTGTTGCGGCGACTTCGCTTGGGTGCGGCGTGACTGTTGCGGCGAGCGTCGTCGCTTGCGGACGGCGGCGTCTCCACCAGCCTCTGCGATGCAACACTCACCTCTGAACCTCACCCTGTGGCCCACGGACGACGAGCGTACTTTTCGTCCGTCTTGGGATCGCAAGACGGAAGTAAGCAGCTGTTTCCTCCGGGATGCCGCTTGTCTCCGAACTGTTCTCTCCGTGAGTGGAGGTCTACAGACGGCGACGACACAACTCCCGAACCTTGAAAATACTTGAGTTTCTGAGTGCCGTCTGCTTCTCCATCAGACCTTTCTTTCCACATTTCCGCCGCCGTTAGCAGAAGGATCGCCTGGTGCAGTCTCTTGCGACTCCGGGGTTTCTTCTGAATTTTGGACAAATATCTGGAGTTCGATGTCTTTGAGTGTTTATGACTCGTATATTGGCTTCAGTAAGCCTAAGGCAAGGAAGGGAAGGGAATTATCAGGAGAAAGCACTACGCCATTACGACTATATAGCACTTGGAATGGGTCAGGATCAGGATTTGGGATGGGACGGTGGGAAGGAATGGTGCCCAAGCACATGGACGGTCGGGGATTGAAGACCGACCTGCATGAAGCGAGACCGTCGCTCTACCGTCCAGTTCAAGTGGACGGTAGACCAAGCCTAAGGCAGATGGTGGGTTCGTGGCGTGTTTACTCTTATCAGGTCTGAATAATGAGGTGTAGAGAGGGTCTGTACTCTGACCCGAGCGTCTCGTCTTCTAACTCGCCCGGACACACAGACAGGCTCGTTTGTTTATCAATTTCCTCTTTATGGAGAGAATGATAGAAGTTAAAAATTGGTAGGCACTCCCACTCACTCTCTCTCACACACTCTCACACACTCTCTCTCACTCTCTCTCTCTCTCTCCTGGGAGTGTGGCAGGGAAGACCACCATTCATCACAGTTCCGGGAAGGGCCCACTACTGCCAGCTCGGCGGACCCTGGCTGCCTCGACCCCTCACTCTCTCTCAGTACCCTTCTTTCATTTCTTCTCACCTCTTGTCCATCCATACTATACCTGCCTTTCCACACACTCTCTTCCTCTTCCGCTTACTACTTACCTTCTCCCCCCCCCTTCCTTCTTTATGCTTACACTTTCTCTCTCTATCTCAACGCACAGATTTTCTCTCAATCCAACGAAGGGCTGGATTTTCCTTCCAGCCATTCTTGTTCTCTTTCTAATCCTGCGCCCGAAATTCCTTCCTGTCCACCTTATCCCTCCCTCCCTCCCTCCCTCCATCTCTGCCTCTCTGCCCAGATTTTCCTTCTTATCTCCCTCCCTAACCCCACCTTTCTCTTCCTTCACTATCGAAATTGCAGAAGAATATATAGTTCATCTTTGTCTAGCTGACATAAGTGATCTCCGATCACTTAAATGCCACATTAGAACACTTAACCTTGATGGAGGAGCGTCCAAACGACATACACCCACGCACATATAATAACACCGAGTGTTTTATCCCCCCACCAACACTACAAATGCATTTAACGCACGTCAGTGTAAAATGAATGTTCCCTGTTGTTAGGAGCAGTGGCTGGTGTGTCTAAGGCGTCTGTCCTAAGGGCAACGTTTCCTGCGCATCGTGGCTTTCCTGTACTGCGCATAATATCGTAGAGAAATAACAAACTGCAATATTTTTTCCATAAATAATTGACTATACAAATTTTTTTTGGTACACTCTTTCTTCATCTTCCTTCCGCCAGGGAGTCGGCGGCTGAGTGGACAGAACACTGGACGCGTGATCCTGTGGTCCAGGGTTCGATCCTGGGCGCCGGAGAGAAACAATAGGCAGAGTTTCTTTCACCCTGATGTTACTGTTACCTAGCAGTAAATAGGTACCTGGGAGTTAGTCAGCTGTCACGGGCTGGAGTCCTGATCGAGGACTGGGCCGCGGGGACACTAAAGCCCCGAAATCATCTCAAGATAACCATCTCAAGATAGCTGCTCCTGATGTCTCCACTCTCCCTTCTTTCCTGGCCGGTAGTGAGCGCTCGCCCGCCTCCCTTGCTACACTCCCCCTTCCGTCAATGGAAAGTGAAGCACTGGAATAACTTCTGCCCCCCCTCTCTAGTGCCCCCTTCAGCACTTGTATGTTACGTCCCCCCCCCCCTCCCCTCCTTCCTCTCTCTCTCTCTCTCTCTCTCTCTCTCTCTCTCTCTCTCTCTCTCTCTCTCTCTCTCTCTCTCTCTCTCTCCCTCTCTCTCTCTCTCTCTCTCCTATACACTAAGACACTGAGGGTTGTGTTGGATTAACATTGTGGTTGTGTGGTGAACTGTAGTCATGGCGGACACCGTGCTGAGTGAAGGTGCCATATATTGGTCCCAGCTGTCATGTATGTTTTTTACCGGTACTTTCCTATTACTGAAGTCGGAAAAGTGAGGTCTGACTCTTTATATAAATAGCCTTGTTGTACCTGCTGCGTTATTATTATCTGTTCCAACGTTGGAATTGTTTGTCGAATCTGGCCTTAAAGATGGAGGTGGCTTCCACAGCTTCTTCTCTCATGCATTCCTCTTGTTGACCACCTGTACAGGTACTAGAATTGCTTTGAATTTTGTAGATTCATTTGTGTTTTCACTTACGTGCTCTCGTTTTACTTTCTCTCAGTTTAAAGAGGCTGTTTTTTGTCAACCTTTTCTATTCCCCTCATGATCTCGTATGCTGCGATCATGTCCTCACTGTTTCTTCTCTCCTAGAGGGTTGTGAGGTCTTGTTCCCATAATCTATCCTCACACCTTAGTCTTCTTAACTCTGGCACTGATCTTGGTGCAATATCCGTATTTTTCAATTATGGTTATATGCTTCACACAGTATGGGTTCCAGGCCGGTGCTCAATATTCCAGTATTGGTTTAACATGTGTAGATTGGCAGGAAAGCGTCTTGATGTAGGATTATAAGCGATGTACTAATGTTTGTCAGCGTCCCACACAGTATGCTGCCGATGTTACTCAGTTTGTGTGTGCCTCCGGTGTCAGTTTATGACTGACTGTGGAATGTGGAATTACATTTACTCTGAAATTTGTTTCTCTTTCATTTCGTCACACATTACGCCGTTCCCGGGAATCCTCGCGCCTTGCCACAAAATTACCGTCCCTCAGAGTCGCGTGCAAGACATGTCTTATCGCGGGGTTGGTATTAGTGGGGGGCGCCGCGGGATCCATACTGGAGCGGGGGTCCTGCGGGGCCACTCTTTGTCAGCTCCCGTACCAACACTGGCCCACGACCTCTCAACTATTCCTGCGTGTTGGAGTTAACCTTCCCTACTCTACTACGTGGACCACTCACTCATCTGAGTGACCTCTGGTTCTGACCACACCTATGATATACGGTGTATCCTTGTCCACCTCGGCTATGTCTGATTTTCTTTGTTGTTGTTTTAGATTTAGCTACTCAGAACGCAATGTCCATATAGTGAAGCTATAGTGAGCCCGTAACTGATTATCTTGAATGTTGCCGTCAAATCTCTTCTAATGCGTCTCTAAAGTGTCTTATTAATTAGCCAGTCGTATAAAAAGCATTTGGACTTTCTGGACTTAGCTTATGGTTGTCCTGGGAGGTATTGGAAGCTGGTGCCACCCACTGTGGAGGAGAGTGCTCTCAGCCAGTCCTTGCCCCTCGCAACGTCATTTACACATTTGCCAGTCTTGCGTATATTCCACCTATCTTATCTAGATCCTAATTTTATGTATGTGGAATGGCGCTGCCTGCTACCACCTGAAATTGTCGTATTATTACAGAGAAGTATTTTCTCGCATTCCTGTGGTTTATCTATCGTTCTTCGTCTCTCGTTCTGTTCTTATTCATTGTAAACCTTTCCTTCTCCACCGTCAGTTCCCCTTATATCATGTCTTCTCTCTCTCTCTCTCTTCTCTTTTCTAACATCGCTTGGACGAACTCCCTCAACAGTTATACCCCATCTCAGGTACATCTGGAACGAGCCTCATTGCAATCAATCGTGCCCTGTTAAGGTCTCCTGGGTACTTTTGAGGAGAGTATTCTATGTCGAGGCTGCGAATTGGTGTCAGGCAGGTGTTTGTGGTCTGAATGTCTTCTTTAAAGGTTCCCCTAACCTCCAGGAAGATGTTTCCTCACGGGAGGATTGAATTACAAATGGTACAAAAGGCGGGATTTAGGAGCTGACGCTCGGCCCTGCAAGCACATCTAAGTGACTGCATCAAGTTGAGTACACAACACATGAAGAAACACATCTGAATTTACCTAAAAGCCACTATTTATAGTGGCCTCGACGGGGCATGAGGCCGACGACGTGTGGAAGTACCCGCCTCTGCTTAACCATTCTACCCGCCTCTCTATAATACACCAACAGCCTGTAAAATGCAGCGGCTTTTAAACACCCATATGTACCCGAGTGATGAGTATTGTATTGTGAATAGTGGGGGGAAGGAAGGAAGGAACTATCAGGGGGAAAGCGCCAAGCCATTACGACTATATAGCACTGGGAAGGGTCAGGATAAGGATTTGGGATGGGACGGGGGGAAGGAATTGTGTCCAACCACTTGGACGGTCGGGGATTGAACGCCGACCTGCTTGAAGCGAGACCGTCGCTCTACCGTCCAGCCCAAGTGGTTGGGTGAACAGTGGGGGAGCAGTGTGGAGTAGTGGTGAGAAGTGGTGCTCATACACTGTTACCATTCTTACAGACAGGTAGCATGTTAGGATTATGTAGGATCCCCTGGCGAAGTGCGAGAATGTACGGTCACCCAATCAGTTTTACTGGCCAGACCCAGCGGTGTTTAACCGACTGATTCAGATCCAAAGGCGTTTAAGAAACTGACTAAGTGAAGCACTAGTCATGTACATCACACTCGTCATATACTGCATCACTCAATTTTCAATCGATTGGTATATAGCTTCTTACCCTATTGGACCCTTATCATATTCACCCTTGAAGCTGTGTATGGAGTCTGCTTTTACCACTTCACTTCCTAATGCATTCCATCTTTTCACTGTTCTGACAACAAATATTTCTAATGTCTCTGGCTCATTTGGGTACTTATTTTCCACCTTTGTCCTCCTTGATCGTGTACCCCTAATGAACCCAAATAATCTGTCAATGTCTATCCTATCAATTCATATGAACATTTTGAATGTAAAAGTCATTTTCCCTCTAACCATTCTGTCTTCCAGTGACGCGGGATTTAGTTTCATTAGTTTTCCTCGTAAGTCATACCCCTCAGTTCTGAGACTAGTCTGTTGGCACATCTCTGGATTATCTCAAAGTTCATTTTGTGTTTGATAAGAAAGAGCTCCGCGTAAGCATTTCATGGTGGTGCAGGTCAGGTGGTGGTGTGATGGTGGTGTAGAAGGTCAGGTGGTGGTGTGGTGGTGGTGTAGAAGGTCAGGTGGTGGTGTGGTGGTGGTGTAGAAGGTCAGGTGGTGGTGTAGAAGGTCAGGTGGTGGTGTGGTGTTGGTGTAGAAGGTCAGGTGGTGGTGTGGTGGTGGTGTAGAAGGTCAGGTGGTGGTGTGGTGGTGGTGTAGAAGGTCAGGTGGTGGTGTAGAAGGTCAGGTGGTGGTGTGGTGGTGGTGTAGAAGGTCAGGTGGTGGTGTGGTGGTGGTGTAGAAGGTCAGGTGGTGGTGTGGTGGTGGTGTAGAAGGTCAGGTGGTGGTGTGGTGGTGGTGTAGAAGGTCAGGTGGTGGTGTGGTGGTGTG
>WNGS01113158.1:36346264-36360296 GCA_020271785.1 Procambarus virginalis | reverse complement strand
GATAACAGCTCTTGCTTGCATCTTCACTAGGAACATCAATAAACAACCCTAATAAACCCAAGTCTTAGTTTAAAAAATCAAGAAAATCAAGGCTATTGGTTTGAACATGTTGATAAAATATTATTTGTTTAGGTTCGTGTATGACTTCATCTCGTTTGGGTTAAAAATAAAATTGGAAGGAAATGAGCCAGGTGTGACGTCATTACCCGGGAGGTCAGCTGTGACGTCATCATTCAAGAGGTCAAGGTCACCCAGGTTTATATGGAAACCTTATCGACTTTAACCCTGTTTACCCTTCCACTCTTAGTTATTGATCGTCCTTGTTTTCCTTCCTAATTTATATTAGCCATTCTCCTCTATGCCTTATCAACATACTCTCGGTTATTCTTATTTTCCTGAAAATCTTTATTCATTATAATTAATTATCATTCTACACCCGTCTTTGTTGACACTGATTCTAAATTATTTTTTTTTCTACGGGACAATGGAAACAGGACGAGCACATGTTTAATAAGCACGTGACTTGAATATGGATTTTCATTGGTTGGTCGCTGCCACTGTACCCACACAGTCACTATACCTCCACACGTACTGTGTTCCCCCCTCATCACTACACCTCTACACGTACTGTGTCCCCCCCTCATCACTACACCTCTACACGTACTGTGTTCCCCTCATCACTACACCTCTACACGTACTGTGTCCCCCCTCATCACTACACCTCTACACGTACTGTGTTCCCCTCATCACTACACCTCTACACGTACTGTGTTCACCTCATCACTATACCTCTACACGTACTGTGTCCCCCCCTCATCACTACACCTCTACACGTACTGTGTCCCCCACTCATCACTACACCTCTACACGTACTGTGTTCCCCTCATCACTACACCTCTACACGTACTGTGTTCCCCCCTCATCACTACACCTCTACACGTACTGTGTCCCCCTCATCACTATACCTCTACACGTACTGTGTTCCCCTCATCACTACACCTCTACACGTACTGTGTTCACCTCATCACTATACCTCTACACGTACTGTGTCCCCCTCATCACTACACTTCTACACGTACTGTGTTCCCCTCATCACTACACCTCTACACGTGCTGTGTCCCCCCTCATCACTACACCTCTACACGTACTGTGTCCCCATCATCACTATACCTCTACACGTACTGTGTTCCCCTCATCACTATACCTCTACACGCACTGTGTTCCCCCCTCATCACTACACCTCTACACGTACTGTGTCCTCCTCATCACTACACCTCTACACGTACTGTGTTCCCCCTCATCACTACACCTCTACACGTACTGTGTTCCCCTCATCACTACACCTCTACACTATACCTCTACACGTACTGTGTTCCCCTCATCACTACACCTCCAGTGAAGGCCAAAGGTAAACACTGTCCGGAGCGACGAACTCAGCATTGCAACCTTGCAGCAAGTAGAAGCACTTAAGGAAATAAATTCAAAGGGGAGGCAAGTGTGAATAGGCTACTGATCAGAATAGAAACGTAGGGATAGGAAGAGAAGGCAATACAAGGGAGTGAGTAGGATAACAGGGGAGAGAATGAAACAAGTACTGTACTACTGTGTACCACACACATGGTCTCCGACTACTGTGTTCCACACACATGGTCTCCGACTACTGTGTTCCACAACATGGTCTCCGACTACTGTGTACCACACACATGGTCTCCGACTACTGTGTTCCACACACATGGTCTCCGACTACTGTGTTCCACACACATGGTCTCCGACAATTGATCTCGGCATACTCAACTTTACGGTCAAATTCGACAAAGAATTCGAGCATGAGGATAGTTTAAGATAACACAAAGAGTACGAACAAGACCAGTAGGCGGGGCATAAGCCCTCACTTCCCCCATAGTCACTATTAGGTAAGTACTGACAGGACAGTACTTACCCAAATTCATCTTTCTCATGCACTTACTCACCATCTCCACCCTTCTTGACCTCTCTTCCTCCCTCCTCTTACCCTTAAAGTGACTCTATAACCCACACTAGCCTATCACCCATCACTGCTACTCACATTGTTCGCTTCTGCTCGAATGTTTCGTGTTTACACCTGAGAGGCTTCCACGCACTCGCTACCACTTCTCTCTCCTTTTCTTTGAAGCCGCATCATCCACTCCTTATCTTACTATCAGCTTCACTTGCCACTGCCCCATCCAAGCGAGCAGTTGCTCTCAGCCGTCTACCAGCCTGCGCAACTCCAAACATTACTTGTATACACCACACATATCAGTGAAATTAATTTGTTCATAGTTTCTTGTTCAAATATCACTGTCAACTTGAATTTCGTTCTCGTCGAGCAATTCTTTTTCACTCTTTCTCGAAGTTTTAGATGTAAATCTTACTCTTACACACCACTATCGTGTGATCTTACGAACGTCCAGATGGTCCTCTCATTGCTTTCGTATCACAGAAACTTATCTGCACAAGCACAATCTCAATTACAAACTTTGTATAATAAGTGAATAAAATAAATAAATTGTCGCTTATAATAATTATAGTGATGTTGCAACTGAGCGAGGCAACTGGCTAGTTGATTAAGGCAGCGGCAGACGAGGTTCGAATCCTCGTCACGGCCCTTGTGGATTTGTTCAACTGGCTATAGTGCTTCCTCTATCACCCTGTTCTCACGACTATGGCACACAGTACAATGTCGATGTTCTAACCAATATAACACACAGCCTAACGACGCTGATGGCGTTTAGGTTTTGCGATCGTACGTATATGGGAGTTTAATGTCACGTAATCGTGTCTATTGTTACGAGGTGCTTAGACCACCTACATCACACGAGGTGAGCAATCATGGTCTTGTTTACCTCAAGTTACGACATACCTTGGGTTGTTTACTTAGTGACAACTGTAAGATTACACATACACACACACACACACACACACACACACACACACACACACACACACACACACACACACACACACACACACACACACACACTACATATACATATGAGCATCACCACAGACACTTCAGAATACATTGTTTATTTCGTGTCTGTGGTGATGCTCATATGTATATGTATGTGTGTGTGTGTGTGTGTGTGTGTGTGTGTGTGTGTGTGTGTGTGTGTGTGTGTGTGTGTGTGTGTGTGTGTGTGTGTGTGTGTGTGTATGTGTAATCTTACAGTTGTCACTAAAGTAAACAACCCAAGGTATGTCGTAACTTGAGGTAAACAAGACCATGATTGCTCACCTCGTGTGATGTAGGTGGTCTAAGCACCTCGTAACAATAGACACGATTACGTGACATTAAACTCCCATATACGTACGATCGCAAAACCTAAACGCCATCAGCGTCGTTAGGCTGTGTGTTATATTGGTTAGAACATCGACATTGTACTGTGTGCCATAGTCGTGAGAACAGGGTGATAGAGGAAGCACTATAGCCAGTTGAACAAATCCACAAGGGCCGTGACGAGGATTCGAACCTCGTCTGCCGCTGCCTTAATCAACTAGCCAGTTGCCTCGCTCAGTTGCAACATCACTATAATTATTATAAGCGACAATTTATTTATTTTATTCACTTATTATACAAAGTTTGTAATTGAGATTGTGCTTGTGCAGATAAGTTTCTGTGATACGAAAGCAATGAGAGGACCATCTGGACGTTCGTAAGATCACACGATAGTGGTGTGTAAGAGTAAGATTTACATCTAAAACTTCGAGAAAGAGTGAAAAAGAATTGCTCGACGAGAACGAAATTCAAGTTGACAGTGATATTTGAACAAGAAACTATGAACAAATTAATTTCACTGATATGTGTGGTGTATACAAGTAATGTTTGGAGTTGCGCAGGCTGGTAGACGGCTGAGAGCAACTGCTCGCTTGGATGGGGCAGTGGCAAGTGAAGCTGATAGTAAGATAAGGGAGTGGATGATGCGGCTTCAAAGAAAAGGAGAGAGAAGTGGTAGCGAGTGCGTGGAAGCCTCTCAGGTGTAAACACGAAACATTCGAGCAGAAGCGAACAATGTGAGTAGCAGTGATGGGTGATAGGCTAGTGTGGGTTATAGAGTCACTTTAAGGGTAAGAGGAGGGAGGAAGAGAGGTCAAGAAGGGTGGAGATGGTGAGTAAGTGCATGAGAAAGATGAATTTGGGTAAGTACTGTCCTGTCAGTACTTACCTAATAGTGACTATGGGGGAAGTGAGGGCTTATGCCCCGCCTACTGGTCTTGTTCGTACTCTTTGTGTTATCTTAAACTATCCTCATGCTCGAATTCTTTGTCGAATTTGACCGTAAAGTTGAGTATGCCGAGATCAATTGTCGGAGACCATGTGTGTGGAACACAGTAGTCGGAGACCATGTGTGTGGAACACAGTAGTCGGAGACCATGTGTGTGGTACACAGTAGTCGGAGACCATGTGTGTGGAACACAGTAGTCGGAGACCATGTGTGTGGAACACAGTAGTCGGAGACCATGTGTGTGGTACACAGTAGTACAGTACTTGTTTCATTCTCTCCCCTGTTATCCTACTCACTCCCTTGTATTGCCTTCTCTTCCTATCCCTACGTTTCTATTCTGATCAGTAGCCTATTCACACTTGCCTCCCCTTTGAATTTATTTCCTTAAGTGCTTCTACTTGCTGCAAGGTTGCAATGCTGAGTTCGTCGCTCCGGACAGTGTTTACCTTTGGCCTTCACTGGAGGTGTAGTGATGAGGGGAACACAGTACGTGTAGAGGTATAGTGTAGAGGTGTAGTGATGAGGGGAACACAGTACGTGTAGAGGTGTAGTGATGAGGGGGAACACAGTACGTGTAGAGGTGTAGTGATGAGGAGGACACAGTACGTGTAGAGGTGTAGTGATGAGGGGGGAACACAGTGCGTGTAGAGGTATAGTGATGAGGGGAACACAGTACGTGTAGAGGTATAGTGATGATGGGGGACACAGTACGTGTAGAGGTGTAGTGATGAGGGGGGACACAGCACGTGTAGAGGTGTAGTGATGAGGGGAACACAGTACGTGTAGAAGTGTAGTGATGAGGGGGACACAGTACGTGTAGAGGTATAGTGATGAGGTGAACACAGTACGTGTAGAGGTGTAGTGATGAGGGGAACACAGTACGTGTAGAGGTATAGTGATGAGGGGGGACACAGTACGTGTAGAGGTGTAGTGATGAGGGGGGAACACAGTACGTGTAGAGGTGTAGTGATGAGGGGAACACAGTACGTGTAGAGGTGTAGTGATGAGTGGGGGACACAGTACGTGTAGAGGTGTAGTGATGAGGGGGGGACACAGTACGTGTAGAGGTATAGTGATGAGGTGAACACAGTACGTGTAGAGGTGTAGTGATGAGGGGAACACAGTACGTGTAGAGGTGTAGTGATGAGGGGGGGACACAGTACGTGTAGAGGTGTAGTGATGAGGGGAACACAGTACGTGTAGAGGTGTAGTGATGAGGGGGGGACACAGTACGTGTAGAGGTGTAGTGATGAGGGGGGAACACAGTACGTGTGGAGGTATAGTGACTGTGTGGGTACAGTGGCAGCGACCAACCAATGAAAATCCATATTCAAGTCACGTGCTTATTAAACATGTGCTCGTCCTGTTTCCATTGTCCCGTAGAAAAAAAAATAATTTAGAATCAGTGTCAACAAAGACGGGTGTAGAATGATAATTAATTATAATGAATAAAGATTTTCAGGAAAATAAGAATAACCGAGAGTATGTTGATAAGGCATAGAGGAGAATGGCTAATATAAATTAGGAAGGAAAACAAGGACGATCAATAACTAAGAGTGGAAGGGTAAACAGGGTTAAAGTCGATAAGGTTTCCATATAAACCTGGGTGACCTTGACCTCTTGAATGATGACGTCACAGCTGACCTCCCGGGTAATGACGTCACACCTGGCTCATTTCCTTCCAATTTTATTTTTAACCCAAACGAGATGAAGTCATACACGAACCTAAACAAATAATATTTTATCAACATGTTCAAACCAATAGCCTTGATTTTCTTGATTTTTTTAAACTAAGACTTGGGTTTATTAGGGTTGTTTATTGATGTTCCTAGTGAAGATGCAAGCAAGAGCTGTTATCCTACCTCAGCTCATCTGAAGCCCGCTCCTAGAGACTTATTTATTTCATGAGTCTATGCTATGTGCAGTTAGGAATAAACTTTATTTAGCTCTTAGGTAACACTCGTATAAGTATAAGGAACTTTCTCTGTCTCTGTCTCTTAGCACATTCCGTCTCTGTCTCTCCCACCTTCACTTCCTCTCCCTCATCCCCCACTCTCAATCGTCTCTCTCCCAATCTTACTCTCTGCCTCCCTCCCTGCTTCTCCCTTCTCTCCCTTTTTCTCCCCCCTCCCCCCTTCCTCTCTCCCTCTCTCAGAACATGTAATATACGCACAGCACACACACACACACACACACACACACACACACACACACACACACACACACACACACACACACACACACACACACACACACACACACAGCATAACAACAACGTTATTTTTACTAATATTTCCTTAACGTAACATAGCTTTTGTTACGTTGTGTGCGATGAACAGTTGTAAACCTGTTGAAACACTCCATGGAAAACTAAAATCTCCATTTGAGAGTTAGGAGTCGCTGGGAGTTGCACTCTTATTAAACGGTGGGGGGGGGGGGGGCAATGGGGGCCGCCGACCCCGACCTGCCTATGACAGTCACCCACCACCAATGTGTCATCGATAAAAGCTGGGTGAGCCAAGAGGTTGTATTGATCACAGGCAGGATGAGGGCAGTGGTTGGTGGAGGAGTGTCTTGGCTCTCAGTGGTGCTAGGAACGACCAGGAAACCTGGAGTCGTCACCCCACACTCTCCGTTCTCTGTTCTCTGTCCTCCGTTCACTATCAGTGATGGTGAAAACACGGAGCTGATGAAAATTAAACTACTAATTATAATACAAAGTGTTAATATTGACTTGGTAGAGAAAAAGATTGACAAAATGCTTATAAAGAAGCCTAGTAGAATGCTACTACTATTACCAGTCAATACTAACAATGACAACTACCCAACTACTCCAACGATTACCATTAACACTTCTCAATGTTTAAATTAGTATTATAAATGTTTGTACTAAATTTAATTTAATCTCGTGTCTATAAAAAGCGATGTCCGTCTAATGTTGGAAGCCAGACGCTTTAGGCTGGCACCATCAAACTTTGTAGGGTGACTGGTAAATGTTGGGGGATGGTCATAGGTGGGGTCGGGGTCACCCGCCTCACCCAACCCCATCATGAAACCAACTCCCAACTTCGCTATAAATACCAACCTCAGTACGATTCATCCAGCATATTTGTTTCTAAATAATAATGAAATGCTGGGCGTCCCCAGATGGTTACAGTGATGAAGGTCGTGCGTACCAAAACTAGTTTTATCAATACATTTTTACCAATGAATCTATTTAAAAATATTATATTTTAAAATACTTATTGTCTTGTTAATCATGACTCTCCAGTTTGAAACTGTAACAATCATTTAATATGCAAGTGTTTCGAGCCTTTAAACCACACTACAAAAAGCTTCAAATAGGTACCTCGGAGTTCAACAGCTGTTGTGGGTTACATCCTGGAGAAGGTCAATAGTTGGCCTAGGCGGGACCTCGTTTACATGCAGGCTTCCTGTCCCCGACATAGAGAATAATAGTATTACCCCTTCCATACAAACATGACACTAGAACTGAATTTTCGAACCAAACACGTTGATTCAATTGGGATTACGAATTCCGATATCAGAACTCCAGTAAGAAAATAATAGGATTGATTTATAATGTAAAAATGTAATGTAAATGTAATGTAAAATGAATTTTGCAATGACTGTAGATGGTATACAAGCCCGAATATCCTGCGCTGAGAAGCGTGATCGACGCACTTGTGTTTAATATAATGGCCACATGTTCCCATCACAGTTTTGTGCTTATTGTTTCATAAGAAATGTAGCTTGAGTGGCCACTACTGCCTCTACTGCTCACGTTAACTATGATATCATCACAATAACACATTGTGTTCTCACAAGAACACTAGGAGGCCCGAACAACAAGGCTTGACACTAGTTCATTATTAACAAGAGCACCTTGATAACGACTGCAGTCCGGCGTCGTCCACACGACCAGGGGCCGCCCGGAGTGCTGAGGGCGTCGTCCACACGACCAGGGGGCCGCCCGGAGTGCTGAGGGCGTCGTCCACACGACCAGGGGGCGCCCGTAGTGCTGAGGGCGTCGTCCACACGACCAGGGGGCCGCCCGGAGTGCTGACGGCGTCGTCCACACGACCAGGGGGCCGCCCGTAGTGCTGAGGGCGTCGTCCACACGACCAGGGGGCCGCCCGTAGTGCTGACGGCGTCGTCCACACGACCAGGGGGCGCCCGGAGTGCTGGCGTCGTCGTCCACACGACCAGGGGGCCGCCCGTAGTGCTGAGGGCGTCGTCCACACGACCAGGGAGCGCCTGGAGTGCTGGCGGCGTCGTCCACACGACCAGGGGGCCGCCCGTAGTGCTGAGGGCGTCGCCCACACGACCAGGGGGCGCCTGGAGTGCTGACGGCGTCGTCCACACGATCAGGGGGCGCCCGGAGTGCTGGCGTCGTCGTCCACACGACCAGGGGCCGCCCGGAGTGCTGGCGTCGTCGTCCACACGACCAGGGGGCGCCCGGAGTGCTGGCGTCGTCGTCCACACGATCAGGGGGCGCCCGGAGTGCTGGCGTCGTCGTCCACACGACCAGGGGCCGCCCGGAGTGCTGGCGTCGTCGTCCACACGACCAGGGGGCGCCCGGAGTGCTGGCGTCGTCGTCCACACGACCAGGGGCCGCCCGGAGTGCTGGCGTCGTCGTCCACACGACCAGGGGCCGCCCGGAGTGCTGGCGTCGTCGTCCACACGACCAGGGGCCGCCCGGAGTGCTGGCGTCGTCGTCCACACGACCAGGGGCCGCCCGTAGTGCTGGCGTCGTCGTCCACACGACCAGGGGCCGCCCGGAGTGCTGGCGTCGTCGTCCACACGACCAGGGGCCGCCCGGAGTGCTGGCGTCGTCGTCCACACGACCAGGGGGCGCCCGGAGTGCTGGCGTCGTCGTCCACACGACCAGGGGCCGCCCGTAGTGCTGACGGCGCTGCACACGACCAGGGGCCGCCCGGAGTGCTGGCGTCGTCGTCCACACGACCAGGGGCCGCCCGGAGTGCTGGCGTCGTCGTCCACACGAACAGGGGCGCCCGGAGTGCTGGCGTCGTCGTCCACACGACCAGGGGCCGCCCGTAGTGCTGACGGCGCTGCACACGACCAGGGGGCGCCCGGAGTGCTGACGGTGCTACACACGACACAGGTGCCACCTTATATTAGAGTACTACGGCTGCTGAATAAAACATTGGACACTGCATCACTTCTTCAGAATACTTCTGCATCACTGACCCTCCGCTGTCTCTCGGGGGCAGCTGCACCGGCTGCTTCCTGTGTGTGTGTGTGTGTGTGTGTGTGTGTGTGTGTGTGTGTGTGTGTGTGTGTGTGTGTGTGTGTGTGTGTGTGTGTGTGTGTGTGTGAAAGAGTAATTATATATATATATATATATATATATATATATATATATATATATATATATATATATATATATATATATATATATATATATATATATATATATATGTCGTACCTAGTAGCCAGAACGCACTTCTCAGCCTACTATGCAAGGCCCGTTTTGCCTAATAAGCCAAGTTTTCCTGAATTAATATATTTTCTCTTTTTTTTCTTATGAAATGATAAAGCTACCCATTTCATTATGTATGAGGTCAGTACTTTTTATTGGAGTTAAAATTAACTTAGATATATGACCGAACCTAACCAACCCTACCTAACCTAACCTAACCTATCTTTATAGGTTAGGTTAGGTTAGGTAGCCGAAAAAGTTAGGTTAGGTTAGGTAGGTTAGGTTGTCGAAAACCAATTATATCATGAAAACTTGGCCTATTAGGCAAATCGGGCCTTGCATAGTAGGCCAAGAAGTGCATTCTGGCTACTAGGTACGACATATATATATATATATATATATATATATATATATATATATATATATATATATATATATATATATATATATATATATATATATAATATATATATATATATATATATTAGTATATTTTGGTAGCAGTCTTTCCTGTAGACATATGTTATTAAATATGACCGAAAAAGTAAGATTAATAATTCTAACACGAATTTTCTCAATTTTCCTTATGTTTGTTTTACTGATGACGGTAAATGAAAAATCAATTCTCCAAAATTCATTCTTTATTTCTTAGTCTGACGCGACACTTGAACGCGTTTCGTAATAACTAATTACATTTTCAAAGACTTTTAGTTTTCTCACACAACTATAACCTTAAAGCACTAAACAGTTCTTTACTATGCTATGATTTAAACAGCTTTCATCTTTCATTTTATACCCGCGTTTTGGGTGAGGTGATATGTTACAACAGTTTTTAATGAGGTGAACAAAACTTTCAACAAAGGACAGAACACGAAAACAATGGATATTAACTGGATATTAACTGGGTAAATTGAAGGTATGAATGGAAGTAACTGCGGAAGGGCCTATTGGCCCATATTTCTTGATGCTTCTATATTGGAGCGGGGTCTTGAAGTGGGGCCACTTCAAGACACAACCCACTTCAAGACCCCGCTCCAATATAGAAGCATCAAGAAATATGGGCCAATAGGCCCTTCCGCAGTTACTTCCATTCATACCTTCAATTTACCCAGTTAATATCCAGTTAATATCCATTGTTTTCGTGTTCTGTCCTTTGTTGAAAGTTTTGTTCACCTCATTAAAAACTGTTGTAACATATCACCTCACCCAAAACGCGGGTATAAAATGAAAGATGAAAGCTGTTTAAATCATAGCATAGTAAAGAACTGTTTAGTGCTTTAAGGTTATAGTTGTGTGAGAAAACTAAAAGTCTTTGAAAATGTAATTAGTTATTACGAAACGCGTTCAAGTGTCGCGTCAGACTAAGAAATAAAGAATGAATTTTGGAGAATTGATTTTTCATTTACCGTCATCAGTAAAAACAAACATAAGGAAAATTGAGAAAATTCGTGTTAGAATTATTAATCTTACTTTTTCGGTCATATTTAATAACATATATATATATATATATATAACAAAGATAAAAAAAATAGATCGGCTAGAAAGGTGGGGTCCTAGAGCTGGAAGACAGAAGAGCTAGGGGGAGACATTATCACCACATACAAAATTCTCAGGGGAATTGGCAGGGTGGACAAGGATGGATTATATAACACGGGTAGCACACGCACAAGGGGACACAGGTGGAAGCTGAGTACTCAAATGAGCCACCACAGAGACATTAGAAAGAACTTTTTCAGTGTCAGAGTAGTTAGTAAATGGAATACATTAGGAAGTGATGTGGTGGAGGCTGACTCCATACACAGTTTTAAATGTAGATATGACAGAGCCCAGTAGGCTCAGAAGCAGTAGGTACATCAGTTGATTGACGGTTGAGAGGCGGGACCAAAGAGCCAGAGCTCAACCCCCCGCAAGCACAATTAGGTGAGTACTCACACACACACACGCGCGCGCTCGCGCGCGCGCAGAGGTAAGTAAGTCAAGCGGGATGGAAGTCATTGCACCACAGCCTACGACCATAATGGCGGGATCCAGGAACTAGAGGTCAGTCTCCGCAGCTAGGCAACAACAACTAGGCAAGACCATATACTACAAGCACCAGCCAGCGACCATGACACGAGGGGCAGCACTAATATATTAAAGTGTTCCCAAGTTATCAGGAAAGACAGAGATGAAGATGAGGGGAGAGGGAGTGTAAAGAGGAGGGGGATGAGGGGAACAGAGAGAGGACAAGAAGAAGGGATCTGGGGGAGGAGGACGCATCCTCCAGCACCTCCCTGCAGCAGGCAGACTGGCGCCAATGTGGAGGCAATGTCTCCGACCGGCTATGGTCACGCCCCTTTCTACTGTCTGGAAACCACTATCAATTAATTCCCTTTAAAAAAATACCTTCCTCGTCTTGGCCGCAGATGCGCTTCCAATTAAAACCGTTCTAGGAGAATAAGTTTATTTCGTGGTCAGGTTTACGATGTATTGTAGAAACTGTTACTGGCGAGGCAGTTCTGATGCTGAGGTGATGTTGGTGTTGAGACAGTGTTGTTGTAGCTCTGCTACATGGAGGAAGCTGCTGGCCCTCCTACACTTCATGCAACCTAGTGTTTCTCAGCCTTCTGCCATACCAGTACTGCACTTGGTTGTCATGGAGGTCTGCCGGGCTGGTTGCCCTACTAGTGTAGTGTGTGTGTGTGCGAGTGTAATTACCTAAGTGTAGTTACAGGATGAGAGCTACCCTCGTGGTGTCCCGTCTTCCCAGCACTCTTTGTCATATAACGCTTTGAAACTACTGACGGTCTTGGCCTCCACCACCTTCTCACCTAACTTGTTCCAACCGTCTACCACTCTGTTTGGGAAAGTGAAATTTCTTATATTTCTTCGGCATCTGTGTTTAGCTAGTTTATATCTATGACCTCTTATTCTTAAAGTTCCAGGCCACAGGAAATCTTCCCTATCGTTTCTTATTTAAGTTTCTTATCCTTCCTATTATCTTAGCATCATCAGCAAACATGTTCATATAATTCTGTATACCAACTGGTAGATCATTTATGTAGACAATAAACATCACTGGTGCAAGAACTGAACCCTGTGGTACTCCACTTGTGATATTTCTCCAGTCCGATACATTGCCTCTGATCACTGCCCTCATTTTTCTATCAGTCAGAACATTTTTCATCCATGTTAGAAGCTTACCTGTCACCCCTCCAATATTTTCCAGTTTCCAGAACTACCTCTTATGTGGAACTATGTCGAAAACTTTTTTGGGCCAGATAGATGTAGCCAACCCAACCATCTCTTTCCTGTAATATCTCTGTTGCTCGATCATAGAAACTGAGTAAATTCGATACACAGGATCTTCCAGATCGAAAACCATACTGTCTGTCTGATATTATATCATTTCTCTCCAGGTGTTCTACCCATTTAGTTTTAATTATTTTTTCCAATATTTTGACTATTACACTTGTCAATGATACCGGTCTATAATTAAGGGGGTCTTCCCTGCTTCCACTTTTGTAGATTGTAACTATGTTAGCCTTTTTCCACACATCAGCTACAACTCCTGTAAACAGGGATGCCTGAAAAAATCAGTTGAAGAGGAATGCTGAGCTCAGGTGCACATTCTCTCAGAACCCATGGTGAAACTCCATCTGGACCAACTGCTTTGTTCTTATTTAGCTCCTTGAGCATTTTTTCCACTTCGTCTCTAGACACCTCTATGTGCTCTATGTTGTTCTCTGGAATTCTTATTGTATCTGGTTCCTTGAAGATTCATTTTGTACAAACACACTTTGGAACTTTTCGTTTAATGTTTCACACATTTCCTTTTCATTTTCCGTGAATCTATTTCCCATTTTCAACCTCTGAATATTATCCTTTACCTGCAATTTGTTGTTTATGAATTTATAGAATAGACCTGGTTCTGCTTTACATTTGTCTGCAATCCCTTTTTCAAAATTTCTTTCTGCCTCTCTCCTCACTGCCGTGTAGTTGTTTCTCGCATCTTTGTATCGCTGGTATGTTTGGGGGTTTGGCCTCTTCCTGTATTGATTCCATTTTTGTGTCTTTTGGTCTCTGGCCCTCTCGCACTTTCTGTTGAACCAATCCTGTTTCCTAGTTCTGCTTCTCTGTTTTGGTATAATTTTTTTTGTGCCTTTATCATATATTTCACAAAACTTGACATACATCTCATTCACTTCCTTGCTAGGAAGAAGCCTGTCCAATTATACACACTAAAAAATTTTCTAAGGTTCCATAATGTCCTCTCCTATCCTTAAATACCTTACGATTATTGAGACATATTTATCCAGACACTCTTAGATCCAGTGTACGCACACAAGTGAGCAACAGCTTCATC
>WNGS01113158.1:36312608-36332344 GCA_020271785.1 Procambarus virginalis | reverse complement strand
AACCTCAACAAGCCACAATGTAGAACAGTAAACATTTTTTTTTTACCCTTACGGTAATAAAACAATGGAAACTCCTTTCCCGCCAAAGCCGTAAATCCCAAATCAAATACTTTCAGTTTAAAATTCATCTGGAAAAAAAATCTCAAGAACAATTATGAGAGACAGTCTGCTTTCTACCCCCGTCAAGGCCATTAGAGATGGTGATGCTTATGTAAACTTGGGTAAGATATACCTGGAAGAAGGAAGTAAGTATACGTGGGCAAGTTTGGCTCGTCATGGTTGTTGAGGCCATCAGAAGGGCAGCGTCATTCTGCAGGCCGCCACGGAAGTTACACTGTTTACGTTGATCATATATGGTAATGTCAACACATTACTCGATACGCCTCCAGCATCACACACTCTGCACTACTCTGGCAAGGTTTGTAATACATAACGTCATGTGCTTGTGACAGTAGCATGTAAAGAATCGACTTGATAATGGTCCAGGACGAACCGAAATGTCGTCGTCTCCTCATCTTCTGGTGTGAGGTTTAGTCTTCATATCTTCAGCCACGTTATTGTGACTCTTCGTCTGCGCAGAAGCATATGTTTGTGCCAGTTTAAGTTGAGGATGGTCCAGGAAATAAGGCACACTTGTGAGGTTAAATAACCGCAGCGGTTCGAGGCTCTGCTGCAACACCAACCTGCGTGGGAGCAGGTGCTAAGGTGCTAGACGGGGTGGCTAGCACAGATGTTGACCTTCAACACACGTGTGTTGACCCCAAACACAAGTGTTAACCCTCAACGATTAAGCAAACATTCTCCTTGATCAATAGGCACTAACATCAAGCTATAACTCACTTCCAATTAACACACACAACAAACTTAATGATACGTCCCAACAGACAACGAAACATCAGTCTTGCATGTACAGCTGTTGACGCATCAGATCTTAATAATGTAACTGAATGGGAAATGAACCATGCATTAAAAATGGGGAAATTAACTGCTCCTGGGGAGAGAGAGAGAGAGAGGAGGGTTTTACATACAGCTTAGCGAGATTAGTCTCATAAGTACCATGGGGCCGGATTCATCAAGCAAGTACTTACGATACTCTTCGGTCTAATCATCTTCTCAGCGGTTATGTCGCAATTCAGGAAGCTATTTATGCACACAGAGTCTCCTAAGAATACTGCTTCGCTCTACGATATCCCGGGAGCACTCGCATTTTTACCTAAACCATACATAAGTCAAGTTTTCTCGACAACATGACTCAAAATTCCTTCGTCGTCGGCTATAATAATCCCGCTCTACCAGCAATATATGCTTTGTGTCTGTAACTCGTATTAAATATGTATTTTATGAAAAGACAAATACAAATTGGTATTGAAAGTTATATTACAAATACTTAATAAGCCAATATTAATTATTATTCATTTAATTAAGAGAAGCCTACAGTTAATACAGTATGTGTTTTCCCATACCATATATTTTGCTAATAGAAATAGGTCACCCCATAATTAAAGTTGTGAAGTAATTTAGTAATTAGAGGCCTACATATCAAATTATTCATGGCAATTTAAATACTGAAGACTAACCCAATGGATTTTAATTAGGAAAAAAATCTAGCCTCAGTTTTTTACTTTTTTTTGTCACATTCAAATACTGTACTGTTTATACTTTGAAATCACTTACTCATATTATATGTGGAAAATATATAATACTAAATACTAAATCCTTACCTAACCTCACTCAAGTCATGTATTAAAGTACAGATTTTAATGTGGCCAACATTTACCTGTAATCATTCAATTAACTGAGCACAGTACTTGACATTATTAACTATACCCTTAACTGGGTACTTGACATTATTAAGTAATTGTTCTATTTTGTACCCGGAAATTTCATCTTTCTAACTTTATGTACGTATCTATATTTTTCTTTATTTATCAATACTTGTCTGCTATTTCAAGCATTGTTAGTTTATTTAGACCTTTCTCACAAAAAAATGTCAGAATAAGCTGTATATCACTAGGAAAGGTAGCTTACTATAAATTGTCTCCTGTGTTTTATAATGTATCTGTTACTGTAATTAGGAATGTAACAATTGCTGCTGTTTGTTTTGCCATTATTCATTCAGTATCATGTCACATTATGTTCATTATGGGATAGGTGTTCATGATAATGACACAAAGTGTAAACTATGTGGTATGTTAAGGTCTCACACCCTCACCCATTATGCTCTTGATTGCCCGTTGATTAATGTATATAGAAACACTGAGATAAGGACTGTTCCTGAACAAATAGCCTGCTGGATGTGTCACAACGGAAAGGTTGATGATATTCTGGAGAGATATAAGAATTTTGCGCCAAGGCTGTAATCTTTTGTTGAATTATCTGCATGTCTCTGGGAAATTTCTATCTGAAATATATATATGTTTATCTCTTAGAATGTTCGGCAATATGTTTATTGTTTGTGATGTGTCTATATATGTATGAACACGTTGTACCGAACGGGGCGAGGATTGCTTGAGCTACCTCATCCCTTTGTGTGTAATTTACCTCAATAAACTTATTGCAATTTCAATTATGTTCATGTGTTAATCACATCATATTCATATGATATCAACTTTGTAAATATTATCTGAATACAGTACTGGAACACTTAGTGTTATACTGGACTCGTACCCAAGCTTGAATAAGTAATACATCAGTTATGTAATATATTTGATGTAACTATAACTTGAGCTTGTAAAGGCAACTTAATTACCTTCTGTAGTTAAGTGCTTAGTAATACACTTAGTTTCTGTAGCAGGCATCTTAACCTGTCAAGTAGCAGAGACGTAAATATGTACGTGTATGTGTAAATGTGTAAGCTGCTCAGAATTGAATTTCTCATTTGTAAACGCACATTAATCACATTGTGCAAAAGAACATACCTCAAACATTGTTTATGTTTTGAATTACTATGTTTTAATTGAATTATTTATGTCTGAATGTTTATGTTCTTCATTGTGTTTATTATTTGAATTATTTATGTTTCAATTATTATGTAGGACAGATGGAAATGTATTTATGTATGATGGTTAGCACTGTAAAATCGCTACAATCAAATTCCTTGGTTGACTCCTCAAAAAATCACTGGACTACATAATTTCTAACAGATCTCTAACCCTGTCCATGGGACACAAAATAAAATGTATATATTCTGGTTAGCGCTGTAAATGTTTGACCACGTCTGTGATAGAAAAAACCCAGCTTCTCCTTTTTCCCCTCACCTTGCTTCTCACTTCCTGCCTCCTCTCTCTCCACCCCACCTCAATCCTTGAATCTCCTCACTCCCTCACCTCTCACCTGCCTCTGCTCTCTCGCTCACCTCTCACCCTGCTTCTCTCTCGCCCCTTCAAGGCGTGAGGCTGGTTCAGGTATATCTGTTGATGATGTAAGGTTTTATATGACGAAAAAGTGGAGGGGGAGAGGTATAGAGGGGCATGAGAAGCGGAGGCATGGGGGAGAGGGAACGGTGGGAGAGGGGGCAGGGTTCAGAGGACGGGCAGAGGAACACCCCAGCAGAGGAAAAAGCGGGGAGAGGAAAGAGTTGAAATAGAAGTCAGTTATGTTGTTTCAACTCAAAGTCAAATCTCTTACTCAACACGTAGTCTCCCTTATGTTACATTCTTATTTCCAGTGTTTAAATTGTCTAATAGTTACAGACCCGCTACTGTGCCAGGTAAGTCCACTACGGGCTCACCATAGTGGACTCACTCACTTGGAACTTATTGTTCAGAGTAGTTGAATCTAAAACAACAACAACAAATTATCTAATGTACTGTCTAAATGACTTTAATATGTAATATTCAATTGCTATACATGGCCAGCACATCACAACCGGAAGATCCAGGGGCTCGAGAGATTGGAAGAGGCTAAATATGGGAGCTCAAAACCGATTTGGTTGTTTATATTGTTTTATTAAATGCCTCTCCGTACATAAATACAGCAATAGTAAAAACATTAACGATAGTGAAGGGCAAAGTAATGTTGTCAATAACAATAATAATAATAACGTTATCACTATGATAATAATAATAATAATAATAATAATAATAATAATAATAATAATAATAATAATCAATAAGTATAGAAATCCAGCAGTGTATAGATAACTTCAGCAAGAATGCAGTTATAATTTCAAACTTCAAAGTGAACTTTAACAAGTAATATAATTATATATTTATTTATTATTATTAATATAATAATAAGGATAATAATAATAATATGACTGAATGATTTAATAAATTCCCTCGTCTTATATTTCATTGTCATTCCATACCAGACCTGAACACACACACACACACACACACACACACACACACACACACACACACACACACACACACACACACACACACACACACACACACACACACTCATACACACATATCACACACACACACCGTGGCCAAGTTAAAGCCTAGTGCCGGGAGGGGCCGTGGGGTGTGGCATGAACGGGCAGCTACAGGTGTTGTCTGGTCTAATTATATATGAATCTCCCCCTCCTCCCGTCCCATCATCTTCCTCTAAAGATATTCCTTGGCTAGACAGCGAAAAGTTTAAAATAATTTTATTTACATACTAACTGAGGTTATTGATAAACTGGGTGGAAGAGCAGGTATACCCTATCCTGCTCTCTCTTCCGCCAAGTTTACGATTAATCTCTTATACATTTGCTTACCATTAATGTAAAGTGCACATACAGTGCTGTCGTCGCACATGCCTAAAGGCTAATTCCACCAGTGATGCGACAAAAGCTTTGAAACATTTCTAGAGCATCACACAAGGCACCGAGAAATATTTACAAACGTATTTACCACTATCGTCGGTAAATACAATACGATTTACCCGTTGAGGCCACTATCTCCCTATAGTGCATCGACGGGGACAGGAAGCCGGAGGCTAGCGAAAAATCGGTCCCTCCCATTGTTCGTGTATGGTGAACATGCATCCCCTGCATGTTGAGGAAGGTTGGTGGAGCGTTGTTTCTGGGTATTCCAAAATTCACTATATGTATTTGCAGTGGTATTTGCAATATTAACAGGTAAATACTGGCAGTATCACGGAGTTAGTCAACTGTTGTGGGTTACATGGGTACATGGTTGTGGTTTGTGGTTATCAGGATATTTCAGTGGACATAAATTCTAAATCTAACTTCAACTAACAATTCCTCATTTATCCTTACCTAGCCAAGACCACTCCTATTTCTCCATTATATTTTACCAACATATTTCACGAGGTACAATTATCTGCAGAGGTTTATGTAACACACTTATAATCACCTCATATCCTAGCAAGACAGGTTGAAATCCGAGAATGCGGAACTGGCGCCATCACCAACCTGTCACGCGCTGGATTCTGTTTCCAGAATCCAGAAACCTCAAGCCGAGGAAGTTGTCTCTAAATTCATATATAAATTCATATATATTTTTAATCTTGTATAACACCTTTAAAAACGTTATGTAAGTTTGCATAAACGTTATGTAAACAGGCAGAGACGTGATTTTCGTTTTTTTTTTCAAATATTTCTTTCCAAATTGGTTTATTCCAATTAATATTATTAAATTATATTAAGAACATGAATTATTTAGTTAGGTTTGATCAAATTTCTGTTAGTTTTAACTTGTTAAAAAATGAATTCATATACAGTATAATGTCATGGAAAATTTTATCATTCCATAAGAAAACATTGTGAAAAACATAATATTTCAGGAAAATTCGGCTTGTTAGGCAACTTGGTTTATATATATATATATATATATATATATATATATATATATATATATATATATATATATATATATATAGATATATATATATAAAATGTGTGTGTGTGTGGGGGGGGGGGTTGAGCAGGCTAGCTACCTGTGTTAGGCTACAGTCCATACTTAAAGGAAGTGTGCCGCTAGGGTCAGGCCGCTCCCATTACAGCCACCCACCCCCGTGCTTCCTAAGAAAATCAGCTATTGACCCATCCTCAATGTTATTCGTAATTTTAGATGATATTAACAGGTAAATAACTGGCAGTATCACGGAGTTAGTCAACTGTTGTGGGTTACATCCAGAGGAAGGATACCTTTGGTCTAGGGAGACGTCAGTAAGCCTAACAGATACCTGTCCCAGACGTTGGTAATATAGAACATAGGTTGCTACATGCAGTACTAATACATACTCACACAACAGTACTACTACATACTCACACATATAGTACTACTATATTTTCTCGCCCAACATTTTAACAACACATTCCAACTTCAAAAATGATGTGTCCATTATCATAAACCTACCTTACTTATTCATTCACTCACCTAGATCCACTTCAATTATCCATTCACTCACCTAGTACCACTTTCATTACCCTTTCACTGACCAAGTTCCTCTTCCCATATCTCCGTTACTCACCAAATTCCTATTCCCATACCCCGCCATCTCTTTCCCCCCTCCCCCACCTCTCCTCTCATCTCCCTTCCTGTCCGTCCCCTTTCCTTCTCCCCTAACAATGTACATTTCACATCCGGAACACAAAGAGAGATGGGTTGGGGGGGGGGCAATAATTAATCACGTTTTTACCAGCCGTCAATGTAATAATGGTTAAATTAGAGGAACGGTGTCAATTTAACCTGTCAAAAATAATTGTATCTATCCTTTTGGGGGTGACAGGGTTCTGTAGCTCAGTAGTCTAAGTCCTTGGCTTACAACTAAGACACCCCGATTCATTCCCGGAGCAGGACAGAAACGGTTGGGCACGTTTCCTTTCATCTGATGTACCTGTTCATCTAGTAGTACAATAGGTACCGAGGGGTTAGGCAAATGATGTAGGTTGCATCGTAGGGAAGGTCAGTAGCTTGCCTAAAGGGACCTAGGGGTGACCTAGATAAGCCTAAGCAACGCTTCCTGTATCCGGCAACGGGAATTAAGTAATAAGAGAAGCTGAGGCTGATGTTTCATGTGGCAGTGGTCGGCTTAAGGAATGCTTGGTCATGATAACAGTCACAGTGGAGATATTAAAAAATCTTCTTGAAAGGCTAAACACAGGAACCTACGCGAGACATTGTACTGAGTATGCACCCCGAGCATGACACCCCTCCCCACCGAAAGAAATACAAAGGAAACTAGAAAGTAAAAAAGACATGCAGCAAGGATCGTTCTTGAACTAACAAAATAGAGCTGTGAAGGAACTCCGAGGGAAATGGCCCCTCATTATACTAGACGAAACAAGGAACGCGGGAGTCATGATAACGATATACAGTATTCTAAGGGAAATGTATCACGAAGACAGAGAAGCAATGTTCGGAGTGAGGAATAGTTGCACGTGGGACATTGATGGACTCTGAGATACCGGCTCATCCTCCTAAATTGATAGTACTTATAGTACCCATTTGGTCCCAAGTACCAATATGAAGTGATGGACCACCAGTAAACTACTTTTTTGTATAAGTTTTATAGTCAGGAAAAAATAAGCTAAAAACCAAACTTAAATATTCCTAGACCTAGTATAGTACATATATTTAGTATATAGTAGGTCTAAGGCAGCGTGTATTAGGCCTAGTATTGCTAGGAGAGGTAAGGTTAGGTTTTATATTTATCCTGCAGTTAAAAAGTTTCTTGTTCGTCATAGTTCTCCAATACAACAGCCAACTTTCTGGTGCTCCATCACTACATCTTGTTACTTTCGACTAAATTAAGTCACTTTTATTTGTCATTATTATATATTTTGTTAATCCCATTTGGTCTTTGTGTTTGGTAAATTTTGTCTGACAAACATTTTCTGGATATCATGTGATGCAAAATATTGTGTGTAAACAAAAATTAATATAGCTCTAAATTTAGCTGGCGATAACATACAATATATGTATCTAGGGCCGAAATTTTGTATTTTAACCTATATAGTTTGTTTTTCTCAATCGATGTTATTAATCACATATACACACACACTAATTATATATTTTTCATAATAATTACACTTATAAAAACATTTCTCTTCATTACATCAGCATTCATTTTTTAAATGTTTAATCCACAAATTTGTCTAATTTGAATAAAAGTGTCCTGATGGGGCCGACATTCAAAACTGGATCACTGAAATGGACATAATACTCGCCAAGCTCTGTATTCAGTGTAGGTGTATCGCTGACTTGATTCAAAACTCTGGTAGAGATGTTCCAACATAAATATTCGTATCTGAATCTGAAGTATACCCCAAATACAAAATGGACGTACTGAAGCAATTGACAGCTTTCATTTTCCTGGCACTGTATTGTATCTAGCAAACAAGTGGGCTGTTTCTTGAATATCGGCTATGTAGTCATAATGGCTTGGCGCTTTCTCCTGATGAGGTGGTCTTTAAGGTGACAAGCATGAACTACGGTCTTGAAGGTGATGGGATGGACTGCGGTCTTGAAGGGACCTTCAATATCACCTGCGCGGGATCAGGTGATATTGAAGGTGATGACCTGATGGACTTTGGGTCAGAATCGATACACTAGACGGTGACTAGAGCACGTTTTGAATTTGGTGTTGGGCTTAAGACCTATCAACCTCTTTAGGGTTACAGAGACCTCCACTATATAATACGCTAAGTGCACATATCCACGGACAAGCGGCGAACACATGTTTACACATCCATCATTCACAGCGTGGAAAATGTTGAAAAAGGCAACAAGAACAAAGGACATAGACATTTATCCTAACATATAATGTTAGGATAAATTATAAATGCGTTATCCCTAGGAGAGTGTTGTAGGGATACCATGTAATATAACAACATATCATCCAAAGGTCATCCTAGGCCTTATATACACAGCCTTAGACGTGATATAGTACATGAGTATGTACCTTAAATGTACGTAGATAAATGTAAATGTATATAAATGTACTTGTAAATGTACATTTAAGGAATAAATGTACCTTAGGAAATGTTATGTATGACCATTGCTTTCGTTCTCGAGCCCATACAAAACCTATATCACAAATCGTGAACATTTTGAGTTGCAACAGTTCATGTTTTGTACATTCCGTCTACAGTAGCTATGTGAACAATTATATTTTAGAAACGTTGGAATTATTTACCCACCATCCCCTCTATTCCAATCCCCCCCTTCTCCAACAATCCCACCCCACCAGCAACATTCCTCCCCACCTTCTACCCCCCATAACATCACCCCACCAACCTCCTCCCCCATAAAATCACCCCACCAACCTCCCACCCTCCTACCCACCAGCCTCCATCTACCATCTTCCTATAAACCTCCTCCCCCCCTCTACTATCCACCCTACCCCCTGCCCTTACCTGGAAGACCATCCTCGGGCCACTCTTAATATTCACAATAAATTGCACCTGTGCAGGTGTTGTGCTGCAGAGTTGCATCGACTTTCGTCCTCTTGAGTAGAGGCAGCATTTATTTCCAGGTAATGTAACCTGAGTGGCTCGCCTAGTGTGGCCTGGACGACCTGGTCGCTAGTGGTCTCGACGACCTGGTCGGTAGTGGTCTGGACGACCTGGTCGGTAGTGGTCTGGACGACCTGGTCGGTAGTAATCTGGACGACCAGATGAGAGAAGAGCCTTGCCTTGCTGGGAGGACCACGGTTCGTCAACACTGAGTCGACGGTTGTATCAATGCTGCCTTCACAATATCGTTTTAGTCGTTCGCAGGAAATAGAGGAACAGGAGGCGACGGGAGCCGATAATGTAGTGTTATGCTACTGACCTATCACTCCCGGGAGGGTCACCCCAACACAATAAGCCTCCTACAGTTCTCTGCATTCTTTTAGCTTACTGAAAAACTAGCACGTGTAATTTAGCCCTGACCATAGATCCGGACTAAAGTAAACTGCCAGTGTATATACACTGAGAAGCAAAGTGTACTTCTCTGTGTATTTCTACTGAACATTACGTCACAACACATGTATCAACTGCAAATATTCTATGGTCATTGAAAGAAATTTAGCAAATGATCTATCCTAGTCAAACAGACAGAAGCTTCCATTTTCTCTTTGCATTCAGAGACTGATCCAGCGTCGTGCCGTTCCGATATCCGGCTCAGTATCCGGTTTACTGACTCTTAGCCTCCAGCATTCAACCCTATCCATCGCTACTTTCTTCAGTATGTACGGTACGTTTGCGAAACACTGTCAGAATATGTAAACCATGGTAGTATATTTCTACAAACGTTCCTAAACAATCACTGGCAACCCTACGGGGTCTTGGTGCCAGATTTTGGCTTATTTTTCAAAGTCATCAGGTGTCCGTAGTGCTTCGTTATCATAGGTCCATGGTACTGTAGTGTAGCTTCACAGTGGTCCATGGTACTGTAGTGTAGCTTCACAGTGGTCCATGGTACTGTAGTGTAGCTTCACAGTGGTCCATGGTATTGTAGTGTAGCTTCACAGTGGTCTATGGTACTGTAGTGTAGTTTCACAGTGGTCTATGGTACTGTAGTGTAGTTTCACAGTGGTCCATGGTACTGTAGTGTAGTTTCACAGTGGTCCATGGTACTGTAGTGTAGTTTCACAGTGGTCTATAATACTGTAGTGTAGTTTCACAGTGGGTCCGTGTCACGACCACGTTATAAACTAGACACAATTTAACAGGAACTAGTCTTGTCGAGTTTCAGTGATTGTGGCATACAAGGCCTTCAGCGGAGAGAGAATATCATGGACGGAACAGCACTTACATCAGTTTCATGTTTTAAAACATGCGCAGAAATCTGGTATATTGATTTACCATTTCCAGAGTTAGGAGCTTAACCAGGCTAATCCCTTCGCCGGAATTTATATAAATGTCAAGTAGCAGAAGGGTTAAGCCTTATAGTGATCACGGCTCACCTGGTTTTCTCTCTTATCGTGTGACGTTGGGTTTAGTCCCCCCCCTCCCCCCAAGCTCGTCACAACACTCAAGAGTCACACCTAACATGGCCCACTCCTCACAGGCATCATATGTGCTCCTCAAACACAGGCACACACGTCACAAAAGAGTGTGTGTGGGGGGGGGGGATAAGAGGAGGCAGGTGCAGCAAGCAACAGGTGTATTTGCCATTAGCGGCAATAGAACAGCGTGGTCAAACACAGGAGTCCACCCAACTAGCTCTTCCTCTCCTAATACCAATGCCATCAACACTACAGTCAATATGGTGGCTACAAAATACCTACACTACTGTTACTCTACCATTATCTGCATTACGAAACCGCTGCCATTATAATTTTGTACCAATCACCGTCATCACTGCCGCCCTCCCTCACAACCTGGCCCTCATTATGAGACTTTCCTCACCGCCCTAACCCCCCACCCTTTGTCCTCCATAAACCCGCTATCCGTCTGATGGGGGGGGGGGTGAAGGTGATCGATGTACTCTGGGGCTCCTTTCCTGAAGAACGGTTAAAGCACAGTGATTATAGAACACCCTCACTCTCTTTCTCCTCTCTCTCTCTCTGTCTCTCCTTCCAGCACACACACACACACACACACACACACACACACACACACACACACACACACCACACACACACACACACACACACACACACACACACACACGCACGCAGAGAACTGAGCCATAAAAAATAAATGACCATCGATTGCGTTGTGGATGCCTTCACTAGCTGCACCCAGCACTGCCTGGAGCATAAATTGCGTCCTTCCCGCTCTATATGCGTAAATCATCCAAATTTAAAATACATAATTCTCTAATCATTAATACAGAGATCTTTAACCTTAATCTCACTAGCAAGGCAATTTCATATATCTAAATTATATTCCTACATTCATATCAAAATACGCAAAACATCTGTCTTTACAAGTTTATCTAAAAAAATCTGATAAATTTCACACATCACTCAAAGATGGCAGATTAATTAATGGGATTGAAGAAAAAGTGGCTGCTGCAGCTGCTAACATTAATATAAGAGATGCCCCCCTGTTCGTAATCATTAACATGTAAAGCGTGAATTACGTGTTGGGTAAGATTTTCCCTAAACCAAATAATGGAACTGAGGGAAACTGCTTTGTTACGTCGTTGTCTAAAATTAATACCTATGACTGACTTATAAATTAATACCATACCATACCATAAATTAATATACCATACCATAAATTAATACCGTAAATGGTGACTGACCTTTAAATATTTCCCTCCCTCCCCTCTGTAATTACTAGCCTCATGTATCTCTGTGTGATTTGATAAAGCTTTTACAGGCGAAGCGTTATTAGCTACAAATGAAGATTGCTCTCTTTAAACATTATTTGTCTAGAAAACAAGGGTCGGTAATCAAGAAACGTCAAACTCGCTGGCATGTCATCAGTCTCACATTCACATGCATGTTATCAGTTGTTGGTTTTGTTGCATGTAATGAGTAAAGCAATGGTTCCAGGCGCACTGAGGCATGTCGTGCGAGAGGTGTCCTCTGGTGGGGTATATATCATGGTAATGTCAGGTTTGGTGTCTGTTTGCCAGATGTCGTGAGAGATATTATGAAAGAACTTGTCTGAGATATATATATATATATATATATATATATATATATATATATATATATATATATATATATATATATATATATATATATATATATATATATATATATATATATATATATATATATATATATATATATATATTATATATTATATATATATATATATATATGTATATATATATGTATATATATATATATATATATATATATATATATATACTATTATATATATATATATATATATATATATATATGTATATATATATGTATATATATATAAATAATTATATATATATATTAATTAATCTATATATATATATATATATATATATATATATATATATATATATATATATATATATATATATATATATATGAAGCAATTCGCATAAGAATGGAACAACCTACCGTGAACCAAATCACGGAACTATTTGCCCTACCCACCATGAGAGTAAGGACAAGACCGGAATATAACGATGCCAACACAGAAGACACTGTTCAACATAACAGGCCTATTACACCTGATTATATATATATATATATATATATATATATATATATATATATATATATATATATATATATATATATATATATATATATATATATATACACACAACTAATAACAAATTTGCTGAATATTTTGCTTTAATACGAAATCTATGATGTACATAAAAAATAAGCTTAGTTTATAAATTAATCAATGTTATTACTAACATAATATTTGGCGTTTTATTCTTTGGCTGTCTTCACTGACATGTAGCATTGTAAATACAATTGTAATCAGATATATGAATCAGCATTACATTTATTATTGTTATTTGGGCATGTCGTCCACAAAAGGAGTTATGCAGGTAACAAGTAGTGTCAACTTCATGTGTTGTTGAATTAAATGTGCTAACATCAGGTATATTTACCTCACTTGCCCACCTACTTGCCTTCATACCTGTGCTTGTCTCTCACCGTACGAACCCTCTGCTCGGTCATGGACGTACTCCCCACCTGATGGCCTAATGGCTCGGCTACAAGACGTACTTCCCCCTGTGATGGCCACACGAGCTATTCATACCCGTGCCACCTCTTGGGTGGCTTAATCTTTATCAATCAATCAATCTGATGGCCACTAGACGCACTCCCCCCACTGATCGGCCACTGGAGGCCCTATAGCCACCACTCACCGCACTGATACACATCGCAAAAACCGCAATTATCACCACCACCACCTTTCACGACTTACATCAAAGACGCTGAAGATGACCTGTACCACCAACGTAGGAGTTGCCTGTAAATCGACTTGACACTACAGGCTGCAATATCTGGAAACTGACCTCCTCTGATTCCCTTCTTCCTCACCAACAGCTCCAGCACCTTAAACATTTCCACCCTCCTGCACTCTCTCAACTTTTCTTCTGTTTTCAACAACATACAAAGCAAACCGAAGAAAACTGATGAGTGACGGTGGGTGATGAACGGAAGAGGAGGACGCGTGTGAAACAATAAACAAGATTAAGCTTTGGATACAATGTGATGGAACAACTACGTCCAGGATTGCAACATTCCCTAATGCAAATTATGATTGTATCCCCTTCAAAATGTGGATGCAATACTGGGACATTCACAGTCAATGCTGGGACTTATGATTGGAATATGCTTTAGCTCGCAAGTTGAAACACCGCAGTTGTAGTTGTTAAAGATTCGCTACCTGGAACAAAAAGTTCCAAGCAGCACGGGCTATGGTGAGCCCGTAGTTCTCTCTGACCCAGACGGATGGATATGGAGATTTTCTGATAATTTAATTTACCTGTCAGGGATTTATGCCACGATTATATGATTATTCAGCATTTATTTGACAAGGACCTGTGACATGTTATTTAGGATTAATTGTTTTGTAAAATCTTTGAAAATGGTTTCAAGTTCAAGTTCAACTATGTTTATTGAGATAAGAAAGAAATACATCTCAAAGGGATAGAGTAGCTTAGGCTATTTCTACCCCCCCTAAAAATGGTTTCTTTGCGACTAACACGGACAAGCCTAGTGACTGGCTAGGCTATACAGTATAGCCTGGCAGCCCTTACACTGACAAAAATATTGTGTATCTTATATACTATACACAATAACTTCTAAAACCGTGTAACTAAATCCCAAATTAGCTGTAAATACTTCATGATCGATCTAATTTATGAGTAGAAAAGAGTAATGCACCCCACAATTGCTTATAATTATGTTTCACAATGATTAAATATTAATCATTGTGTACCTGGCACAGCGTTACTCGTGGAATTGTGAGCGTGTTTCGTGCCCCCGATCTTTATTTCCTGAATGTGATGTTGACTAGGAAATTATATTCAGAGTCAGCCATTGATAAACTTTGCAGCGACCCTCTTTTTTACTGGGTGAAAGGTTGAGAAAAAAGTTGAGATAACAACTTATAGTAATATTGAAGGTGATAAACACAAGAGCATTAGGAAACGATATACATTCAATTATTCTTAACCATTACCAAAGCAGCAATCTGGAAACTTAAAGTTTATAAGCACCAGGAATTCGAAATTTCTAATATCAGGTCAGGTGTGTGGATAATGGGGGGACCTGCCCCCCGTTATCTACACACATGCCTCCCCCTTAACCACGTCTATTCGTTGTCTTAGAGATTATTCATTATCATTAGGTTGGGAAAGGTTTAGTGCCAGGATACAGTTAGTATTAGGGTAGGTTAGGTGAACTGCGGTCGGCTGCATCACTGCAGCTTTTTTCTCTCCCTTAAATCAGAAGAGGTTTTGTGTGTCAAAGTAACACATCTGTGGGTGGAACAGTTAACCCTCGGGATACTACCTCGGTAGCTGTATAATTAGCATAAAATTAGACTTCAGCTATAGATTCTGAATTTTCTTAAATATCAATAAAACAAATAATTGTATTGCCTACTAATACAAATATTATCATTAACATTAACGGAATATATAGATAAGGCTATCACACACTACACTACACTATTTGTTCATAAGGCTATCAGTTATATAATAATTATATTAATAGTATAATATTAATAAACTATATTTATAAACAAATAAAGTTAAGGTATAATGCACTTACCGCTATGTCTTAATTTCCCGTTCTCTGTAGTGTCGTTGGCAGTTTTTTTTTTAACTGGTCAAGGATTAACTGGTATAAAAAGACATGTTAAGTAGAGGTCTCGAGGGAGAGTTAGGGCGGTGTGCTGGATTATGGCGGGCGGGGGGCTGCAATAACGGCAGGCAGACAGGGGTTGCTAGGAGACCATGCAATAAACACTGCCTGCTTCATTCACTACCCTCAACTCTTCCATCAACTTGTAGCAAGTAAATAATCGGCTAATTCAAAATATTGCGCAAGGAACCTTCTGAGAAAAGAACTCTGTAGTGTCTGTTAACGTCATAAATATCTTCTAAGTTCACTTTACCCGCAGTTTGAATCCTGACACTGCTCAGAATAACAGCGAACGGAATATAGAAAGGCAGCTTCTCTTCGAAAACAATATTTTTCTTTTGTTTTACAGTAAATGAAAGCTAATGTTGTTGGATTCCATTTGTTATTTCTAAATTGAGACCAATTATAAGGTGTTTCAGCATTGTTTTTAAGTTGGACCTTGGCACGTACTCGTAGTCTTCGTGACAGGGAGGGAGTTATTAAGAAAATAAGAGGGCAGTCCAATTAAAGCCAACCTTGTAGAGTTGCCAGTCGTATATTTTAACACCGGCAGAATATTCACTATCTTTGAGATATTAAACACTCACAATTCAGAATAAATTAATCAGCACGTGTTCCTTCGTTTTACTGATAATTACATAGATATAACAGGCAAGAAAGAAGCCAGGCCCCATAACCAAAAGTGAAACAGTGGCACTTTGAAGTGTCAGGTGAGGGAATAGTACACCTCTCGGCCGCTAGGGTCAGGTGAGAGGTATATAGTGGCTCCTCCCTCAACCAGGGACCCTCTGCCCAGTTCTTGTGGCGATGGGCGCGCGGCCGGAACCTCAACCACCACCCAGTGAATCACTGTTTCCTGCCTGCTAGTGGAAATAAGGACATCTTTGGTGCAGATTATACCTAGTGCTATTTCGTACCCGCGTATTATCTGCGTAAAAATGTTATATTAATTAGTGATAATAATACAAGACTGAAACAAAAGTCCGTCAGTTTTGGAACCTTGCTTAGTTCCATTATTAACGTGATATCTCTATTCAAAAGAAAATTATAATGCGAGAAATTGCAGCGCATTTTGTGATTACCTTGAAGAGTGAGCTTGATGTAAAACTAGATACACACTTTCTAGACAGTATCTTGGGCCATGTGATGCATAATCTAGCTGCTAAGAATTGTATCTACATTTATATATAATACACAATTGTATAAAGTTTGAACCCAGTGAGTACATAGAGGGTTTCAGGCATTAAACATCCAGGATGGCGTATGAGGCTGTTCTTAATAATGGTGCATAACGGCGTTGTAAGTCGGGTCGTGCATAACGGCGTTGCGTTGTAAATCGAGTCGTGAGGACACGAAAATAAACAATGTATTCTGAAGTGTCTGTGGTGATGCTCATATGTATATGTATGTGTGTGTGTGGTGTGTGTGTGTGTGTGGTGTGTGTGTGTGTGTGGTGTGTGTGTGTGTGTGTGTGTGTGTGGTGTGTGTGGTGTGTAATCTTACAGTTGTCACTAAAGTAAACAACCCAAGGTATGTCGTAACTTGAGGTAAACAAGACCATGATGCTCACCTCGTGTGATGTAGGTGGTCTAAGCACCTCGTAACAATAGACACGATTACGTGACATTAAACTCCCATATACGTACGATCGCAAAACCTAACGCCATCAGCGTCGTTAGGCTGTGTGTTATATTGGTTAGAACATCGACATGTACTGTGTGCCATAGTCGTGAGACAGGGTGATAGAGGAAGCACTATAGCCAGTTGAACAAATCCACAAGGGCCGTGACGAGGGATTCGAACCTCGTCTGCCGCTGCCTTAATCAACTAGCCAGTTGCCTCGCTCAGTTGCAAATCACTATAATTATTATAAGCGACAATTTATTTATTTTATTCATTATTATACAAAGTTTGTAATGAGATTGTGTTGTGCAGATAAGTTCTGTGATACGAAAGCAATGAGAGGACCATCTGGACGTTCGTAAGATCACACGATAGTGGTGTGTAAGAGTAAGATTTACATCTAAAACTTCGAGAAAGAGTGAAAAAGGAATGCTCGCGACGAGAACGAAACTTCAAGTTGACAGTGATATTTGAACAAGAAACTATGAAACAAATAATTTCACTGATATGTGTGGTGTATACAAGTAATGTTTGGAGTTGCGCAGGCTGGTAGACGGCTGAGAGCAACTGCTCGCTTGGATGGGGCAGTGGCAAGTGAAGCTGATAGTAAGATAAGGGAGTGGATGATGCGGCTTCAAAGAAAAGGAGAGAGAAGTGGTAGCGAGTGCGTGGAAGCCTCTCAGGTGTAAACACGAAACATTCGAGCAGAAGCGAACAATGTGAGTAGCAGTAATGGGTGATAGGCTAGTGTGGGTTATAGAGTCACTTTAAGGGTAAGAGGAGGGAGGAAAGAGAGGTCAAGAAGGGTGGAGATGGTGAGTAAGTGCATGAGAAAGATGAATTTGGGTAAGTACTGTCCTGTCAGTACTTACCTAATAGTGACTATGGGGGAAGTGAGGGCTTATGCCCCGCCTACTGGTCTTGTTCTAACTCTTTGTGTTATCTTAAACTATCCTCATGCTCGAATTCTTTGTCGAATTTGACCGTAAAGTTGAGGATGCCGAGATCAATTGTCGGAGACCATGTGTGTGGAACACAGTAGTCGGAGACCATGTGTGTGGAACACAGTAGTCGGAGACCATGTGTGTGGAACACAGTAGTCGGAGGACCATGTGTGTGGAACACAGTAGTCGGAGACCATGTGTGTGGAACACAGTAGTCGGAGACCATGTGTGTGGAACACAGTAGTCGGAGACCATGTGTGTGGTACACAGTAGTACAGTACTTGTTTCATTCTCTCCCCTGTTATCCTACTCACTCCCTTGTATTGCCTTCTCTTCCTATCCCTACGTTTCTATTCTGATCAGTAGCCTATTCACACTTGCCTCCCCTTTGAATTTATTTCCTTAAGTGCTTCTACTTGCTGCAAGGTTGCAATGCTGAGTTCGTCGCTCCGGACAGTGTTTACCTTTGGCCTTCACTGGAGGTGTAGTGATGAGGGGGAAACACAGTGCGTGTAGAGGTATAGTGATGAGGGGGGAACACAGTACGTGTAGAGGTATAGTGTAGAGGTGTAGTGATGAGGGGAGCACAGTACGTGTAGAGGTATAGTGTAGAGGTGTAATGATGAGGGGAACACGTACGTGTAGAGGTATAGTGTAGAGGTGTAGTGATGAGGGGAACACAGTACGTGTAGAGGTGTAGTGATGAGGGGGGAACACAGTGCGTGTAGAGGTATAGTGATGAGGGGAACACAGTACGTGTAGAGGTGTAGTGATGAGGGGAACACAGTACGTGTAGAGGTGTAGTGATGAGGGGGGAACACAGTACGTGTAGAGGTATAGTGATGAGGGGAACACAGTACGTGTAGAGGTATAGTGATGATGGGGGACACAGTACGTGTAGAGGTATAGTGATGAGGGGGGACACAGCACGTGTAGAGGTGTAGTGATGAGGGGGGACACAGCACGTGTAGAGGTGTAGTGATGAGGGGGACACAGTACGTGTAGAGGTATAGTGATGAGGTGAACACAGTACGTGTAGAGGTGTAGTGATGAGGGGAACACAGTACGTGTAGAGGTGTAGTGATGAGGGGGGACACAAGTACGTGTAGAGGTGTAATGATGAGGGGGACACAGTACGTGTAGAGGTGTAGTGATGAGGGGGGAACACAGTACGTGTAGAGGTGTAGTGATGAGGGGAAAACAGTACGTGTAGAGGTGTAGTGATGAGGGGGGGGGGACACAGTACGTGTAGAGGTGTAGTGATGAGGGGGGACACAGTACGTGTAGAGGTATAGTGATGAGGTGAACACAGTACGTGTAGAGGTGTAGTGATGAGGGGAACACAGTACGTGTAGAGGTGTAGTGATGAGGGGGGGACACAGTACGTGTAGAGGTATAGTGATGAGGGGGAACACAGTGCGTGTGGAGGTATAGTGACTGTGTGGGGTACAGTGGCAACGACCAACCAATGAAAATCCATAT
>WNGS01113158.1:36275414-36307682 GCA_020271785.1 Procambarus virginalis | reverse complement strand
TAATCAGGTAGTGTTTAGTTTGAATCTTCAAACTGGTTGAGAGAGGTACAGTCTTTAACATGGTTGAAGGTCATCCACATTTCGGGTCCCTTGATTTGTAGAGCATTTCTAGTTGATTAAGTCGTACTCTGGAATATCAAAACTGTATTTATTTCTGGTGTGGTGCTCATGGGTTCTGTTACAGCTTAATGAAGCTTTTGAGGTCAGATTGGCATTACACAGTTCAGCGTTTATATTGTATAGATACACATGAGAGAATGTGCAGTGACTTAATATCTAACATATTCAGAGTTTGAGTGGGGTACCGAGTGATGTCTGGGGCCAGAGTGGATATTGTCCTAATAGCAGCTTTGTGTTGAGTAATAAGAGGACGTAAATGATTTTGGGTAGTAGAACCCCAAGCACAAATACCATAGTTGAGATATGGATAGATGAGGGAGTAATAGAGAGTCACCAGGGCAGGGCGGGGAACATAATATCTGATCTTAGAAAGAATGCCAACAGTTTTTGAAACTTTTTTTGATATATTTAGAATGTGACCTACTGTGCTGTTCAAAATAAACTGGAAAAGATTATCAAGGCAAATGGAGGGGGGAAGACCTTTGACAAGCTGCCGGCTTCCTGTCCTCATCAAGGCCAATAGGGTTAATGGCCCTCAGGTAAATCAGGTAATTGCTACCCTTACGTGATTTTGTTCATGAATTAACATCCTCAGTGATATTTAGCTCCTTTTGAATATCTAGTGACACTGCTACAGTCTCCCCAGCTTGGTGCCTTTTTTGGTAATTACTTTATTGAGGGAGAAATGACCACCCTCATAAGAAGAAGACCATGACTCCAGTCCAACTTGTACAAAATGTATAAGACTGTAAGAACTCTTAAATATATATTAATAAATAAAAACTTCTTGGTCACACCTGGCTGTATTATGTTAGTATTAGTGTGTATTAATTATCAAAGTGATGCATAAAAGAAAACATGGTTAAGAAATTATATAATAAAGCCATAGAAACTAAAACTTTATGAAATTTTAATTATTCTCATATGCATTATATATTATCTATAATTTGTAATATCAACATTGTTGATATTAATATACATATAAACTGATTTTTCCTCTATAAAATTTCAATAAAAACTACAAATCTTAGTATACCTATATATACATCAAACCAAATCCAAAGCTCTTCCAATACAAAAATTATAAGTTAAGTTTATCTATTTCTTCATGTAGACTTAATCACAACCATTTTTACCATTAAATACAGTCATTGGTGTATTTAATCTGTTCCACACAGTAAATGCCACAGTCCAATAATTCAAGAAATAACTCATTGAAAAATATATATTTATTTACAAAGAATATTGAAAAGCTAAAATATATATAAATACAGTATAACTATTTTTAACCTAACAATTTATACAAAGCAACAATAGATAAATAAACTCAAGAATACATGTTTAATACAGTAGATACATGTGAAGATGTTACATTAGAAGAAATAAAATGATGGTAAGTCAGCACTATAATATAATACATACTAAGATTATACCAAGTCACTATAGTATGAGAAGTAAAATATAAAGCACGTATTGTAATATATCTGTACCATATTTTGTTGCTTCTAGGATGATACATAATTTCAAAGTAAGAAAAATCTTTAATTTAAAAATACTAATCATTTCTATTTATCTACAACAAAATTCTCATTCTCATTTTACTAAGTTGCCTTTACTGGTATATAATAGTGGAAATACTGTAACCTGAAAATACTTTTCATCATCTGTCTGATAACTATAAGAGTGCTAGATGAGTCTAGGGGATTGGTTGTTTCGGACACGAGACGATTCGACGTAGCTCGTTTTCTGTTTGTTAAAAGCGTATATATTGTTATGCAAGGTTGTATTAGCTTAGGTTAGGATGCATTGGGTTCAGTTGGGTAGGTTAGGTTGGTTTGGGTTAAGTTAGGTTAGGTTGGGTTGAGCTAGGTGAGGTTAAGCAAGTTTCAAAATCCGCTGGCGAATCGTCTTGTGACTTGTATCCACAGACTGAGCATTAGATGGATACCTTAATATACATGATCATTATTTATTATTATTTATTTATACTAATTGTGTTGGCTTAAATTGGTGTCCTTATTAACTATGAACTGTAAAAATACATGTGTAAGACTATTATCAGTCCGAGTTCATAACACAATTTGAATTTTTTACCTACTATATATATTTTTAACTAAACTTTCCATATATGGTTTCCATATATATATATACCTCCCAACCCTTCAGGAAAGTTTTGCATAGATGAAACATTCTACTATAAATACTAATGAAACATTCCAGGCTTGGTGCCATTTTATAATTATTTACAGTATTAAAATAACAATAAAATATTAAATGCAGTTACTGTACTGTATATGAAAGTTAAGTCACATTGTTATTTTTTATAAATTATGATACTGTATTCCAACATTTACCACTGAATACCAGTTAACTGTATATAATTTGACATTTCTAAGTATGCTCCTGATTTCTTTGTTCAACTTTAAATTGTGAGTTGTCAAATTAAAATACAGTACTGTATAATGACACAGCTTGAAGAAATTCATAAAAAATATGTAGCTAAGTATAATGAAATTACACATTCTGGGTGGCTCCCTCAGTGAGCAACTGACTTTCCTGCCCTGCTCTGAAAAGTTAACTGAATGCAATATTCATTATCAGACATATATACTTCATTTTATTTGTATTGAAAAGTAAGAAAGAACTAATAATTAATTCTCTCAGGAATGTTGTAGGGCATCTCTAATGAAGACTTAGGACCTAGTGGCATTATTCATAAGGCATGGTATACAGGTTAGCTATTAACAAGATCAACAATAATTAAAGTCAATACTAGTCTATTTTCTAGTTAGTAAGGCCAAGAACAACAGGAACCCATCTTGACACAGACAGAGGAAGCAGGTCGTGCTCTTAAGGAGAGCCAGAGTTGTTGATTTGGAACATACATCTCTGCAGGGATATCATCATTGTCTGTACTTAATTTGACTTCCTTATCATGTTTTCGTCCTGAAACACAAGTCACAACACAGTTAATTTTTTACCTGTCCTGTTTAGACATTTCCTTACTAAAAATAAATCTTCCTTGTGGAAAGAGAAAAATTTTGTGAAAAATATATTTTCACCAATATTCTTTTAAAACCATGATACATGTACTTAAATCCTAAATTATGGTACCAAGGATAAATATGATCATACGATGCAGCAACTATATTCTTGTAAGCTGGAAAAACAAGAACTGCTGACAATCACAGTTAATTCATGAATGTATGAGTAGATGTTTGAAGTTAAATTGTATCTTCTAGAGGGAGAACCTATGTGGTGTCCTGAAGTTACCTTGCTAAGATTGCTCCATACTAAAAGATCACATCGGTCATAGACATTCTGTTTGGCCCATTAGGAACCAGAACCTGGTTTCCCCTCACAAAGGTGCTTTGAGTGAGTGACAATCTGCCTCCCCACTGGAATGAAGCCTCCATAAAGTCGATAAAGTTTGACAGACTTCGTTCACACAAAACAAAGTCTTGAAACTGCTAAACAGCTTCACAAATGATGCACACAGAACAGGAGATTCACTCAAATTAGCTCAAAACTCATTAGCACTGATTGCCACTGCCAGACAGGGCATCTCCAGCCTTCAGCAGGCTTCCCTGGTCAGTTCTGTTGCTGATGAGGCAGCTTCTGTATCTGCCTGTAATGTTCCAGTCTGTCAGTTGTGGCAAGCCCCACCACTTCAAGGTAAGTGCCAGACATCTTTGGACTCTGTTGTCCTACAGGGGCTATTTGCTTTGAGTGTTCTGTATTTTAGTATTAACTTCACCTGCTTGTTCTTGATTTGGCTTGTTTTGCGGATTTGACTCTTGTTGCAATTCGGGCTGCATAGGCTCAGGATTTTCTTTCCTGAGAGCTTGCTAATGCTTCCCTTGCATATCAGAGTTATCTTCTCTGGTGTGTTCAGGAGTTCATCCCTTGAAGGCCTGGCCACCAGGGTGGAAAGTCTCACCTTCGCTTTCTGGTTCAATCTCAGTGGATGCCTTGTTGGTTGACCCTGCTTCTTGGCATCCTGTTCTAAGGCTTCGTATTTGTTCCAAAGCAGTAGCAACTCAATAGGATCCACATCACACTGAAGGCTATGCTGCTCAAAGCCAAAAAAGAAAAATATGAACACAGAGCCTTTGACAATCAGTACTAGGAAAGGCACCAGGTAATTCTAGAACAAAGCTGAAGTGACCAGCTTAAGTCAGAGACATGTAAATGACTAGGCAACACAGTATAAAGCTAACATTAAGGTATGGAACTCCCTGTGCATTGACAGGGCATTTATCTTAATCAGTCTCCGCAGAGCTGGTTTTAGTGAAACGTGGACCACCAGGCATACAACTGAGGGCTGTCAGCTTCCCAGACTGTTGTGGTGCTGCCATCTGGGTGTGGTCAGTGCAGCAACTACTGTAGTTAAAAATAAACAGTTTGTAGAAGGATAATTGGTTTTAAGAAAGGTTCTTGAGTGAATTGTTGTACGATTTTATCTGATTGTGAGTGGTTACTGGGTGGTAGATTGAGTTTGATACTTCACCTGAATCCCTTCTCTGTTGTGGCAAGACCATTGGAAAAGTTTCTTGTTATGATGGGGAGATAAGTTGTTTAGAGTCTGGGGAGTATATTAAGACCTGTTTGACCATTCTTGCATTGGTTTGGGGAACAACTGATGGGCCCAGCTCAGAAAAAGACTACAATATGATTAGATATGATGGCCTGAAGACTTTCTTAATATGGTTCACTTTATGGTTCCCACTGGGTAATAATGGACCAGAAATATGTATGTATACACTTATTTCATAAAACAAGAGTACTGTACTATAGTCTAAATCTTGAGTAATATATGTAGTATTCTCACCTGCAATAATAGGACCCATAGGTGCTACCTGGTTTTGTGAGGTATATCCCACAACTAGTGGGGGTTGCCTCATGAGTAACCTAGCCACCCCCTCACACTCCCGCAGAACATCTACAGCCAACACTTGAGTACGAGCCTCTGGAGCTAGACCTGGATACTTCTGCAGCCACTCAGCCAGTGCATGAAAATCTGAAAAAGTTTGTTAATAAACTTTTTAACTTTGAAAGATTTTATCGATGTTCTAAAACTGGTAATTTTTATAGAGAAAAACAAAACAGCATTGAATGTAATGAAACACCAGTTTCTGGGTGAAACCCGGAGGCTCCCCGGAACTAACCAAGATGATATGAATGTATTAGACCCTGGCATCAGTCAGTGCACATGGAGTTCTAAGCCTACCGGGAACCATTAGCTAGAACCTGGCCCCCTCAGAGAGGCACGAGGAGCAATGGCCTATAGAAACTCCAAATGTGGTTAGAAGCATTCTGTCTACCATCGACTGGGTCAGGAACCCAGAAAGGTAAGTGCCCGAAAACAAACCCCTATTCTGGTTAAAATATTGCTACTGAAAGCCAAACTAGTGAACAGAACTCTCCAAATGAAAACGAGCAAATGAGCATGATGTCACTATGTCACTGCGCCACTGTGTGCACAACCCTTCTCCTCCCCAGGAGGGGAAAGTGGGAGGGGGGGGGTCTAGACCTCTGCACCGGCTATCCACCCTGCGGTTCTAAGGCTGGATGTTAAAAAACGCAGAAAAAAACCGCCTACCGGAGGGAGGAAAGGATGCCAGGGAGCCTCTCACCCAGAAACTGGCATTTCAATACATTCAATGCTGGTTTTCTGAGGGGGGGCCCCATTGGGAGCTATGTATCCAAAGACAAAACAAGAGGGACTTACCTGGGAGGCGGATGGCCCTCGCTCCTCAACGTGAAATAGAGACAACTGGCCGCAACTGCCGACCCAATGTGACACAGACCCAACTAGGCCCAGGAACAGTGAGAAGATAGCGATCGGCAAGGACCCTGTTCGAGATCCAAAAACCCCATGCCCGAATGTCAGCCCAAGACACATTACCAAAGACGGCAGCCAGCGCAGCAAACTTACGAACGTCGTGTGCTGGCTGGACCAAATAACCCTGCGAACGACCTGGAAGACCCAAACCCTGGAACAGGGAAGAAGGGAAACTGGGTCAACACAAAGTGCGTCCCGGCCACCGAGGCTGTGGGGAGCAGGTAACAACGGAGAGCCGCAATTGGACACAACACATGATGCACCCAAGGACAACACCAAAAAGCAGCAGTCACATTCTTCGCCAGAAAGAAGGAGATGGCTTCAAACAAACAAACAAGAGGCAGAGTTCCAGTACCAAAAGAGCAGAAATCCCTGCACCGAAGGATAGCATGAAGCTCCTCGACCTGACCCCCAGTGGTCAATGCCAACAGGAAAAAAAGAGCCCTGGAAAAAGAATCCAGAACCGAAGGGGCGACCACAAACTGAGGAGGAGAGACAAAGAAGAGCACCTGGTCCAACGACCAGGATGGCTCAGGAGGGGCATGAGTAGGCCGAAACAACACAAGTGAGGTAAAACAGCACACAAGACAGCTAGCGGAATGGTGCAGAATTAGCATCAAGGCTGAATGCAAGCTGCAGCGGCTCTGCCATCACTACATGATACAAGGCGATATTATTCGGCATAAGATGATGGTCTTGGAACAACCACGAACGGGAGGACAAGATAATCCTATTAGAGACAGAAGTAAATCTACGAAGGGATAAGAAATAACGGAAGAACCGCCAAGAACTTTATGCTGCCGCTGAGATGAAGCATGCAGGTGGGACACCATCAACGAAGTCACCTGCTTACCATACAAGTGGTGATAGACTCGAGTCAGAAAGATCAGACATGAAGACTTGAGGAGAAGATGGAACCAGCCACGTAATGGACTGGACCGATCTGCTACAAGAGGTGGAGTTGGCAAAAGAGGCAGAGCTGCGGGAAGACCCTAGGGTTCAGACACCGAGCAAACAGTGCCTGAAACCAAGGTTGGGCCGGCCACCAAGGGGCCAGGAGGACAACTCTCCCTTGGTAAGTTTCCAAATGAGATACGACCTGGAGCAACAGTGGAACCGAGGGAAAGAGGTACTGTACAGGCAACCCCACCTCGACTAGTCCTGCCTGAAGGCATCATCCTCGACGGCCTCGCGGTCGGAGAAGGGCGCCACATACAACAGGAGACACTTCGACCACGCCGACGCGAAGAGGACCACCTCCAGAGGCCTGTACATCCGGCAGAGCCAACTGAACGAGTCGGCGTCGACCGTCCGTTCCGTGGACAGTGAAATGATCTGAGACAGGCCGTCTGCCAAGACGTTGGACACCCCCCCAAATGTGAACTGCTAGGAGAGCCAAACCCCGAGAACTCAGCAGACGAGTCGCCCGAAGTGACCAGTCCCAAAGAGCTAAGGACCACATCGAACCTCCACAGTTCAGGCAATGAACCACAGGAAGCAGTCCGAATGAAGCCGGATCGTCGATCCGTGAGCGAGCCAAACCCTCTGGAGCAACATCCACACCGCTGCGAAGTCCCGCACCGTGCTGTGGGGCCCAACGGAAGGACGGACCTCACTGCCCTAGTGGCCTGGTGAGAACTGGTCACAAAGCCCCAGCCAAGAACGACACATCCGTGAGCACATCGAGTGAGGGCTCAGGTAGGCGCCAAGGCACTAAACCCTGAAAACCCGAAGAGAAAGCTGGTGACGCAGCAGCCGACGCAAGGCCCCTGGAGGCCAAACTCAGAGATCCTGAGAGAAGCGGAGGGGCCGTCCCCGAAGGAACCAGTACAGCCAACAAAGCCAAACCCGACACAGCAGGTAGACCATCGTGGTAAAGTTTAGGCTCCTGCATAAACTTTCGCGCAACCACTGCGTGACCCGGGAGCCCCCCAGTAACATGCGAAGGCAGGACTGCAGCCAAAGCAGAGCCTCCAGAGGGAGAGACAAGGAAGCGGTCTCGAATGCCTCCGTCGCCACACCAGAAGGGGCATCTTCCGAAACCGCCCAAGTCTCAGCACCAATTAAACCCAGCCCCGACTCCAAAGCCCTCAGAGGCTTTGGAGCCGGAAGAAGAGGAAAGGACCAGGACGAACAACAGAAGGGGAAGGACAAGGGGGCATGGGGAAGGGGAAGTGGAAGGGGAAAGACAAAGTCGAAATGACTAACACCCCCAAGTCCAGGTCCCTATAACCAAAACGAGGCAGTCTCGGGGCATCTGGGATAGCAACCAACCTAGCGTGCTGTAGCAACCTAAACCGAGCATGCAACAATGAAGCTGCCTGCACCTGAATATCATGATCAGTGGACTGGGTGTATTGTGGGTGTATTGGAGTACAAACAAGAAACAAAACTCACAGGACTTCAGGTCAAAGTTGTCACCGACCCAACAGGCAGCATGATGGAGGCACAACCGGTCAGTGTTACCCTGAGACAAGGGGACAGAGCAACCTTCAAACTCGCATGAAGCGAGAGGGGACCCAGGGGTCGCATCCATTGGAGCAAAGAAACCCTGCGGGGTTTCCCAGGGCCCTCAGTCGCTTAATCTTGCTAAGGTAAGCCCAGGCAGGGTACTGACAACTAGCGCCCAAAGTTACCAATCAAACTGCTAAATCTGAATCCCCAGGATGTGCACACTCACAGGGGGCCTAGTGGAAGACCACCAAAATATAAATGGGTGTGACCAAAACCAAGCGACAGACCCCACACCAGCAAGAAAACAAAAACAAAAGAAAAACCCTGCAAGAGGACAACGTGCCCAGGCGGAACAGAGCTGGCCGCTATAAGAGGTGAAAACTAGCTGCACAGTATCCTGCGCCCCAATCAATGACGAAACTACCCCTACCCAGAGGCAAACAGTGATGCATGAAACACCCCAGCTGACTCCAAGGGCAGTCAATCACCAAGCAGCAAACGACCTTGCGGAGGTAGACCCCAAGGTGATGTGTGGAAGGTGGTTCCAAGCCCCAAGGGCAGTACTTACAGGGCACCTAAGGAAGAGGAACCTAGGCGCATGCAACCTGAATACGTGTGAAATAACTCCTGGCTCGAGCACCACCGATGAGACATCACCACACCACAAGGTACAGACCTGGATAAACAGAAGCAAGAGGCGCACAACCTTTCCAGTTCACATCAGCCACAGAACTGTAGGATGGATAGCCAGTGCGGGAGTCTGGCGCTCCCCCTTTCCCCTCCCCGGGAGGAAGGTGTTGCGAAGACAACAGCATGGTGACGTGGTGACGTCATGCTCGTTTGCACGTTTTCGTTTGGGGAATTCTGTCCACTAGTTCGGCTTTCAGTAGCAATATTTTTAACCAGAATAGGGGTTTGTTTTGGGGTGCTTACCTTTCTGGGTGCCTGTCCCGGTCGATAGCAGACAAAGAATGTTTCCAATCACACAGGGGTTTCTATAGGACATTGCTCCTCGTGTCTCTCTGAGAAAGTCAGGTTCTGGCTCCGATAGGCCTAGAACTCCATGTGCATTGACTGATGCCAGGGTCCAATACATTCATATCTGCCTGATTAGCTCCAGGAAGGCAATGGGGCTCCTTCCAGAAATACGGGGTACAGTATTACAAACAGTTGTATACATTTGATTATCATCTGCAAACCTTTCAATAATTGTTGTGCACCCCAGAGTGAAAACTTTATCTTCTGAACCCTGATGTGTTCCAGCCAGGCATAACACACTACTTTTAGAACGGTGGCTCCGGCACGCCGTTGTAGCACCACACCAAGCTTGGATACAGCATCTAATACTGGTTCTAGCACAGCAGCTGTAGAAGATATTTGTAATAAGGATCTTGTAAAAGTACAGTACTGTAATATGATTTGAAAATAGGGAATAAAATCACTGGAGCAGTCCTGTTTATAACAGAAAAACATTCACAAATTGCAGTACACTTTTATGTGGAGAAATAGGTTAAAATACACTTCATTGTGATTACCATACAAATAAGTTAATCTCATTGGGAAAAATAGGAAGACTTACGTGACCAATAATTTTGTATATAAAATTTTTAAACAATACAGGTCAAATAAAATCTCACTGACAGTGAACGTTAAACCAACACAATAAACAGTTTAGTTTTTGTTTAGTTCATTTATTATGCACCCCATACCCCTCCAGTGGATGGTAGTGGAAAGGGTTACAGAGGCACATAATGGAGTCAGGGACTGAACCCCACAATTCATTTAGCTAAGCAAGCTACAATCTTGATGAGCTAGTTACAAAATTCAATGTACTGTACATCGTCACATTAACAATGAGCTCGAGACCAACGAAAAACGGAGTATAAAAAGAAAACGGATATTTTTTGCACGTTACCCAAACTGACCTGCAGTTTGAAAAATACAATAGATATTGGAAATATTACACTTGACTGCTATTTTTTAGCATAATTGAGGGTGATTGCACATATCTTAAGTTTTATATTAAGCATAACTTAAGACAGAGTGAGACATAAACTGGCGCCAGTGAGCAAGTGGAGGAGGGAAGATAGGTGTGACTTGGAATCCGAGAGCAATGTAGCAATTCACATATCAGAATTGAGCCTACACCTGTTTAGGTTACAGTTACAGCACTGAAAATATACATGTTGGTAGCACAGTATTAATATGATCTTTTGACGCCTGTATTTTTGGGAGTGTTTACCCAAGTGGTGCATCCTGGGATTTAGCTTCCACCTGTCTGAGTTATCACAGCACCATTTGCACGTGCTTTGACAGTACTTCATAAAGTAAGATCAATGAAATGGATAAAGTGGGGCCAGCTGTGATCTGACTCACAAAGGAGTTCAGTCCATCAGGCATTTTGCCCTTTTTCAACATTAGCATTTAGTTTTCCTACCACAAACAGTATAACACACCTTTGTGCACATATACTCTATACAGGCAGAATGCAGTCACACAATATGCCCGAAACGCTTTGCGTAATAGTGGCTTTAGGCATTGTATGTACTAGCCCTATCTATAACTCCATCACTCTGTACAATCACTTGTATGTATGTACCTTACCTAAATAAACATTTTGATTTTGATTTTGATTTTGAATACTGTAATAATGTATACAATGTGAAACAAACACTTTAAAAAGCTCCCATACTATGCTGCTGCATAAACCAATTAAGTATAAGCGGCCTCATTCGACTCCTGATGTTAGGATTTCATGAATATTTTCACTATGAACTATTGCTACTGGTTTTCTCTCACTTGGAAATGACCTCAAACTCTTGAGTTTCTAATGTTTCATATCAGAATCTGTACTCCAGTAGTGCCAATACCAAACTCCTCTGCCAGACACGTCACTCTCCAGCCTTGTCCACTTTTCTTAAATTAGCCTTTTTTTAATTGCTAAATTACCTCCTCTTTTTCCTGTCTGGTTTACTCAAACAAGTACTGCTAGTAGACATCTTTTCAATTCACAAGTAACAAAATATCTAAAGAAGAATAGATAAAAAGCTTTTCATATGGTCTTGTTCTGTGGTCCAGGGGTAAGGAGCACAATGGAGATTACTGTATACCTCAATCCACCACCAAAACAAAACTACATTAAAGAACATATCGGACCACTCGACACTCCTTCCAAATGAGTATTGAGATCACTAAGATTGCCAATTATTGTTCAGAAACTACATAACTAGCAATTACTCCCTACACTGACCACCTCAAGGTGACAGAAGTAGCTAAAACAACAGGGTTGGAGATGGTGCCAACACCCCCACTTTGGGCACAAAGCATCCAAGTGAAGACAAGAAGCAATGCTATTTCTGAGAAAGACCCCTTTGCTACTTCCCTGAGTCATCTCCCTATGGTGCAAGATTAGTAAATATAAAACCAACAGGGACATACCCGAGGAAGCAGCAGTAGGTAGAGAAGTCCTGAGGTGAGGTGGACTTGAAGTACAGTATCATTTTGATGACAACTGACCCAAGCCTAAACACATAGTGGGAATGTTGGAGGCTAAGGTCTGATTCAACCTCCAGTAATCCTTGATCCAGATCGCAGAACAAGTCATCGCAGAGAAGGTCGCAAGGTTGGCTTTTTCTGCAAATCATTCACACTGGGGTTACTTACCCCAACCAAGCTCTACAAGTTACTGCTATCACCTATGACAATTGGTGTAAGGGGTAGTTGCTAGTTATGTAGTTTCAGAATAATATTTGGTGGTCCAATGATTGAAGGAGATGCAAAGCGATTTAATGTGTTTTCTGGTAGGGCTCTGCTGGTGGCTCCCTGCTGCTACATCCTGGATACCCCAACCCAATTTGATTCACACTAGGCCCTTACAAGTCTTGAAAACTTTACAGAAGATCAGAGGCAAAAACCTCGTCCCCAAGGATTCAAAATCACTCCAACTGAAGAAAATAGCCACCAAAAAGGTAGGGTTATCTTGAGGTTATCATGAGATGATTTCGGGGCCTTTAGTGTCCCCACGGCCCAGTCCTCGACCATCTCCACCCCCATGAAGCAGCCCGTGACAGCTGACTAACACCCAGGTACCTATTTTACTGCTAGGTAACAGGGGCATAGGGTGAAAGAAACTCTGCCCATTGTTTCTCGCCGGCGCTTGGGATCGAACCCAGGACCACAGGATTACAAGTCCCGCGTGCTGTCCGCTCAGCCGACCGGCTCCCTGCAGGGTGAACCAAAATAAAAAACAGCAAAGTAAAAGAAATAAAAATTCATGGTAGAGTTGGCTTCATTCTTGACTTGCAATGCAATGGGGATCCCCGGTTCGATTACCAGCAAGACAGAAATGGTTAGGTACATTTTTATAGAACATAGTTGTGCATTAATGCACAACTATATTCTACCCACTTCAAGACTCTGTACCAATATAGGAGCATCAAGAAATATGGGCCAATAGGCCCTTTGCAGTTACTTCCATTCTTCCCTTTAATTTACCCAATTTATGCCCATTGTTTCATGTTCTGTCTTGTGTTTTGTTCACCTCATCCAAAACTGTTGTAACATATCACCTCACCCAAAATGCGGGTATATAACATGAAAGCTGTATAAATCATAGTATAGTAGAACTCTGTTTAGTGTTTGCAGGTTATAGTTGTGTGTGTGTGTAAACTAAAGTCTTTGAAAATGTAATAAGTTATTACGAAACGTGTTCAAGTGTCACGTCAGACTAGAAATAAAATGAATTTTGGAGAACTGATTTTTCAATTACCATCAACAGTAAAAAGAAACATAAGAAATATTGAGAAAATTTGTGTTAGAATTATTAATCTCACTTTTTCGGTCATAATTAAGAATATATAAATATATAAATATATAAATATATATATATATATATATATATATATATATATATATATATATATATATATATATATATATATATACACACGATCGTCGTTCTTGCTATATGGGAGACACTGGCTGCAGACCGTTCAGCCTGGAGGCAGTCTGTTCAAAGAGGTCTCTCCAAGTTCGAGGAGTCACTTGCCAAGGAATCGGAGGCAAAGAGACAGAGAAGGAAAGCCAATAGCCAGGAAGACAAACCAGAATCGGACTTCGTTTGTGCTCGGTGTGGGATGGACTGCCACTCTCGGATTGGCCTCATAGTCACACCAGATGCTGCACCAGGATTGACAACCAGAGCGCAACTCCATAGTCTCCCGAGACTGAAGGATGCCTAGTAGTAAATATATATATATATATGCCCCGCCTGGGGCAGGGTCCAACCCTCTGTTTCAAACCCTCTGAGCAGGGTTTTCTGTTACAAGAAGTGGGGGATTTTCTTTTCTCCCCTCTGCGTACGAGTTGGATTTGGGTTCAGCCCCTCCGGTTCGGTTCCGTATCCCTGCGGGTCCTTCGGTTCAGTCTTTCCGGAGGTTTTTCAGCCTCCCACATCTCGCCTACTGACAAGCAGGCGGCCATTGCGGCTTACTCTGCGCAACCCGGACTGTGCTTCTATAATGGATCCGTCTTCTTTCAGGTTTGGGTTTTCGTCTCCATACTGGGTCTGTTATGAGGTTCCGGAGTCATCCTGGCTTGTGGACTGCCCATTGTTGTCGTTGGTTGCCTGGAGTGCTTTCTGTCGTTCCCGCATGCTTGAGTGGTGCGAGGCATTGTCGGTGCTCCAGGTTTTCCTGGGGAGCGACCTTGAGCACCTTAATGAGTGCTTGTTCACTCCTGCCCTTCTGCAGGATGTAGGCGCAGTTCAGCTTCACGTGTAGTGAAGCTGAACCTCTCAGCTGTGCTGGTGGCTGAGGACTTGCGCGCTCGTTGCATGTTGGCTTTGGTCCTGCGTTTCTTTTCCCTCCTGGAGCTGTCTTCAGATTGGCTTACGGAGGATGTTGAAATGCTTGGGGCCATTCCTGGGTCTGGTGCCTTGGTCTCGGCCTTTTGTCCCTTGCTGTTTGGGGTGGAGCGGTTTCTGCAAGTAGCTGCTTCCAGCTGTCGTCCGATGTCTGACTTGTGGGGTTCTCCGGGGGTCCTGGGGAGGGGGGGTCCTCCCGGCTGGGTCTTGCCAGGGTTTGGGGTTCCACTCGTCGAGGTGGGCCACAGGTGCCAGGTTCAGGGCCAGCGCCACTTTCGTAGCCGCCTGCGTCAGGTCGGCACAGTGATCGCTCTGTGCGCAGGTCGGGTTCTCGTAAGGGGCGTCGGCCCTCTCGCAGTTCACCCCATTGATGGGGCAATGGGGGGAGGGGGGAAGAGGCTTGCTCTGTTCACTCATGCCTGGTCTCACGATTTGTGGGTGTTTCGGGTCGTTTCCTGCGGCCTTTGGTGGCGTTTGGTGGCCCTTCCCCCTTCGGGGCAGATGGGGCAGGCCTCTTCTCCTGCTCTCTGTCGGGTCATCTCGGAGTGGGTGCACTTGGACGTGGTTGTGGGGAAGGGAGAGCTGTGCAGATGTGTGGCGTGGCTCGTGTGATGTCATGCTTGTTTGCTCGTTTTCGTTTGGGGAGTTCTGTCCACTCGTTTCTCTATTTACATCGTTTTTAACCAGAATAGGGGTTTGTTTTGAGGCACTTACCTTTCTGGGTGCCTGTCCCTGGTCGATGGCAGATATAGAATGCTCCAAATCATATGTGCATTTCTATAGGACATTGCTCTTCATGCATCTCTGAGGGGGGTCGGGTTCTGGCTTGTGGTCTCCGGTAGGCCTAGAACTCCCTACACACTGACTGAAGCTAAAGTTTAGTGATATGCATATCAGCCTGGATAGCACCGAGGAGTCGAAGGGGCTCCCCCAGAAAATATGCATATGAGACTATAAAATATGTGAACAAACATAAGCATAGGGCTGCAGGACAGGCCAAAAGGACAGCCAACACTTATCTGAAAAAAGAATTGGGACCAGAAAGGGTGGTGGAAACAAGATGAACATGTGCTGGGATCATACCAGGCGCATCATTGATTGGCATCATCGGCTGGACTTTGAGCTGCTGGGCCCACCATCTGGTGGTAGGGAGGTGTAATTAGCAGTTGTTAGCTGCTGACAATTAGCTAACTACTGTGGTTTGTGATGTCCAAGTTGCTAATAATTTTTGTTTCATATGTGCACTTTGGAATGCTCTACCTCTCTGGTGATAGTATTTCCTCTTGGCCTGGTCAATCTGGTACTCCCAGATTTTCCATGCCTATATAACTTACTACTGTGCTAAGGAATAACATTACATTATTAACACATGATGAACATGTTACTGTGTGGTATGCTTGACACAGATCAGTGAGTTTACTTTGCAACTGGTTGTAAACTGACTGAACAAATTTACAATGTAAGTGAATTAAACTTTCCTTTCATGATATTAAGACAGAATACAAAACAAAAACGTTCAAATATCATACCAATATATTCGTAGACATAAAAATGTGGTTCATGAGGAATACGGCCGATTCCCCGCCAGATTCGTGGTTTGGGCATAGAATTTTGCAACTGTGCCAGACTCACAGTTCGACAGACAGCACTAACAGCTTCTATTGACTCATCTTCATAGTCCTGGAGACAGAATAAATAATTACCTGAGTAAAACAAAAGTTTAGGATGCAGGTTTTATATCACTATTTATTAATATAAAGCAATTAGACTGCCAATGGATTTGCAGGTTTTAACATTATTATTATTATTAATAATTTATTTTGCATCTGACATCAAACACATTATAGGTTCAGTACAGTAGTAGAGTAGACTTGATTAGCCTCGGTCATATATGGAATCTTTACGATGAGAGTATAAGGGGGGGGGGTATACTTTTTGCAATAGCAGGGAGTTTACCATTAACTACTGATGGTTGTTCAGTTTAGTTGCATTATGACATCAATTGACTTTCTCCATTTCTTTTATAAATGACATAATTATTACATAATTACATTATTATAATTACATTATTAATTATTACATAATTACATATTCTGCCATGTTCCCCCCTTTTTTTAACTTTATTCCTTTTTTCAACACAATTTATACCTAATTCCAATTACTATTAAGTTTTAGTCTAAGTGTTCCCCCCCCCCTCTCACACCTTGCCTGAAACGCTATGCGTATTAGTGGCTTTAGGTATTGTATGTACTAGCTCTATCTATAAATCCAACATTGTTTATAAATCATCTATGTATGTACTTTTCCTGAATAAAAATTTGAATTTGAATTGAATTTGAATAAATTATGCTAACGTTATGGTATATTGTTTGCTTGGATTACAATTTTATTATTGAAACAATAAGCAAATGAATAGTATGAAATGCTCTTTTCTCATTCACTCACCAAGTAAGATTCCACCCAGGACAATGCATTCATACCAGATAATTATCAGCCTATGTTCAATGGTAATTAGCAACTTTTCAAATGGTCTTGCCATGTAGTTGGGGAGGGCAGGCGGGGGAAAAATGAATCCATCACCAAAGAGACTGCTTGATAAATACAAAAGAGCAGAACCATATTAATGAGCGCCCCATTTGAGGGATACTGAAATCTCAAGGATAGCCAAACATCCTTTGCTAAATATTGTTTAGCTAACAATCCACTACACTGTTGGCAACGTCAACACCATGATGGAAACAGAGGAGCAGATAACCTTTCCCAGCATGACACCAAGCATCAGTGTAAGAGACAAGACATTTTTATATTCCCCCACAATAGTGTTTCAAATGGTGACTGATACCAATCAATTCATTGTTTACTTATGTAAAAGATATCTCCTAAATTTTGCTGTACACTGGAAATGTAACGCTGGATCTTCCTACCTTCACGTTGTCAATCACCTTCTCGATCATCTTCACAAGGTTGTCACGAGACATGGCATACAGCAGGCGAGCCATGTCGTCCGTTTTTATAAGGTTATCTCTTTCCTGGATCTGTAACGATATCAGTAACCATATCAGAATGACTGCAGTATAAAAATCAAATTTGCTGTCCAAGAATAACTAAAAGTTACTGTACTAAGTACAGGTACAGTACTAAATTAGATTTTTCTTTGCAGTTAAGTTGTTCCCTAACTGAATGAGGCCATGGGATATAAGCAACTACTATGACCACATAAAATCTTTCAAACATCCATGCAGGGTCACATTGGTGCATGTGAGCCACAGGAATATTCAGTCCAGGCAAGAATGACCTCCAGAAGGTTCATTCACAAAAAAAAAAACTGAAAGCACTTTCAAGGTCTCCATGGCATCAATATTGACAACCAATAGAGAACCTTTGCTAGCTACCAGTTGGCCACCTCCACTGATCACCAGGTGATAGCATCAATTTCACAACAATGCTCCACGATCAGACCCACCTCACATTCTTCACGAGTATCATGGTAATTGACCCAGATGAGGACCAGATTTTTGTTGTTAGTTTCCAGTGGGGTCATGCTTTAATATGTATAATGTTTCATGTATGCATGGTATAATGAACCAGTCATTTGTGTGTCTCCCCTGGATAGTTTTTACCGACCTTTTCTTGTAATAGTGGGTATGTAATGTTTAGCTTTTATTGGTATTATCTAAATATTTTGTTATTTAAATATCAGTTTATTTTAATTTGGTCAGTGTTAATTTGCATGTTTCATTTGCTAGTGTTTGGAAGTATGTTATGTATGTATGTATGAGACAATGTTTATGTTTGTGTGTAAAGTAGATTTCCTGCACGTTTTTGTGAGGGTAGCCTAACTTCTTTCCACTACCCTCAGAAGGAAGTGGAGCAAGAAGCAGGCATAGGTGCAAGTGAGGTATCGACGTCACTGCTGAGGCATTGCGTCAGTTATCTCTTTGTCACTTGAGAACAGCATGAACTCCTGTATGCTAAGCCACACAATCACCAAGCCCACATGAATTACCCAAACATTTGCTACAACCCTGGACCACACATGGACTAACATAACAGCTCCTCTTACTTCTGGTATAATCACTAACAAAACAACTTACAACTATCCTAACTTCTTCATAGCAAAGATAGACATAACACAATCAGAAACTAGTAAATTAACCTTCAGACTACACAGCACAGCAGCAATAGGCAATCTTATAAATGCACTTCACAATGTAAACCGAGAATCTGAACTCAATAATACACATAACAAATTCAAAGTATAACCTACATCTTTCTCACCAAAACTTTAAACCTCTACAACATATACTGCCCTTGCCTCATATGTGTTAAAAGCTAATGCAATTTCAAAACACATTATAAAATTCCACTCACTCGCAACATTTTCAGTTCTTGAATAGCTCTGGGTAGATCAGCTTGCGTTAGAAGGTAGTAAGGTGCTGTGTTCCAAGTGTGCAGGAGGTGAGTTGCACGAAGCTGCAACCAGCACAGCATTGAACTGACAGCTGCTCCAAGTCTAAGAAGCAACCCTACCTTTTGAATAGAATTCATTAAAATTAGAGCAGAAATTGGTAAAAGTCAACATTCATTATCAAGCCAGCAATCAACTTGATGCTGGTCCAGGATGGACCGAAACGTCGTCATCTCCTCATCTTCTGGTGTGTGGTTTGGTCATCATATCTTCAGCCACTTTATTGTGACTCATCATCTGCTTTTATAAAGTAAAGTTCTGTATGTACAGTATATACAGTAAAGGTATGTGTACATCTGTGAACACACATTATATATATATTTTTTTATTTTTTTTTATTTATATATACAAAGTTGTTACATTCTTGTACAGCGACTAGTGCGCGTCGCGTTTCGGGCAAGTCCTTAATCCTGTGTTCCCTGGAATCCGACCTCCACGAAGAATCGTTTTTACAACCAAGTACCCATTTTACTATTGAGTTAAACAGAGGGTACAGTTAAGGATTTGCGCTCAGTAAATCCTCCCCGGCCAGGATACGAACCCAGGACAAAGTGCTCATGGAACGCCAGGCGAGCGTCTTACCACTATGCCAAGGAGATATAATAACATACATACTGTATATATAATGTAATAGCATAAATATAATTAACCAAAGCAGAAATAAAATGAAAATTAAATTATATGAATGTACAGTGACTTCACTTGTCAGATTTTAGGGATGCAAGGTTAATGGTAAGTTACAAGACGGTGAAATAAAGGCTTAACACTGATGCAAGAGTATGTCAAAATTAAAAAAAATTTGCTTAGGCACTTTGGAAACCTGGGGCAACAACTATGCCTCATCACAAATAGAAGTGACTGATATTACCACATTATGACTGTGAATGTATAATGTTGTATTGGCAGTCTGGCTAGTGGGTAAAAAAATGGAGTGCAGAATATTAATATACAATTTATAACAGTTCATTACTAAATGATTATGCACACAAATTTTTAATTAAAGTACATACAACTTTAACAACAGAATGGCATAGCTATTTAAAAGTACAACATTGCGGTGTGCCTGACTAATGATAGTTAACAAAATGAATGGGAAAAAATCCTTTATGGTGACTGGAGCATGGAAGAAAGTAGTTTCAGACAGCAATTGTAGCAGTGCAAGGGTTACTGACATGCTCAAGAGTCAAAGAACAATTGTTTTGACCATAATAAGCAAGTTAGTTTTTAGAATACAATTATTGCAGTCAAAAATTAAAAAATAAAATAAATGAGTTACCTCATCTCCCACCGGCCAGTCTTTGGGTTCCTTTTCAACTTCTGCTCGTTCTATTTCATTGATTTCCCAAACTAATAATTGAATGACATCTCCAATGCCATCACCTGTAAATATAGTTACCTGGTGCATTATCAAAATATTTCTCATATTTTTGTACATTACTTCAGTGTACAGTATTTACATAAATAGTGAGCTACATAATTCTTCCTTGAATAAAGTTTTGCAAAAATAAAGAGTACAGTACTGAACATAATGCCGGTAAACATCTTACCACCTACAGTAGAGAAATTTCCGTCGGGTAACTTAAAAGGCAGAGGACAAGAGCGAGCATATGACCCAATACCACGCACTAGACCCCTGTCTACACATGAACTAGTGGCCAGGTGTCGGCACTCATCAACAATACCCTCACAACTTGCATAACAGGATTCAGGGATAAGGGCTGAAACAAATATAATGAAGAATACCATTAATACATCAGAGCTGCCAAACAAAATACAAAATGCTAAAAATATGCAACAAGCATCACACACTAAATCAGAACAGTCTGGAAGGTGTGTATTTGAAATATAACTTACATACCCTTATTACAATACTGCTTGAAGACAGTGAGTGCTTGAAACAGCTTCAAAGAAGTGAGAAGAGCTGGGGGTGGGAAGGGTGGTGGTCTGGTGGGTGGAGGAATCCATAGCACCAGTTCTTCAACAAATTCTGATCCCTCGCCCCAGACTCTTTCCACATAATATGTTTCAATTCGTGTTCTGGCAGCTTTACTCAAGCGTTTCTCTCCAGATTTGCTTTGTTTGACCATTCCTTTGACTGAAAGATTATTAAAAATATTATTAAAATTAATTACATTTTGTTAAATTCTTTAAATATTTATTCCATATTTATCACTGATGTATTATTTTATTTGAACATATTTGCAAATGCATAATTCAAAGGAAAATATGTTAGAGCCACAACTTACCGAGAACTCCTGTTGTTTTTGTAAACTTCTCAACAAGTAAATTAAGTAGCTCGGAGTTAGTTTTGATAAGAGAGTCAACTTTGGAACAACATACAGGACCTGTTACATCTACAGCATCATTGGCTGGCAGGTAGTCTGTGCCAGGAAAATCTTCTCCAAATTCCATTCGTAAAGCTAGGTCTAACTTTTGCTGATTTATTTTATTTTCATCTTCTTCCTTAGCAATTGCTTCTTCAAATATATCACCAGTGATCAGCCCAAATTTTCCACTATATTGTACTGGTTTCCATGGCAAAAGTGTCCCATTTTCAGCTGATAATTTAAATTCTAACATTAAAGTATCTGCAATGCACTTAGTCACATGGGGTGCTCTTTCTCTACCTACAGTCTGAAGAATCTTGGATGCTGTCATCTGCTTTAAATAAGACAATGGAGGAACTAAAGTGTCTGGCATCATAGTTCTATACACTGTTTCACTGTCTTCCTCCTCATCCTCATCTTCATATTCATCCTCTTCTTTCTTTGGTAAAATATTTTTTAGCTTAATAAGAATTTCATTGTATGCTGCTATGACTTCAAAAATGCCAGCATCTGGCAACACTTTTGATCTTTCACTAAAATTTCCAGCTATAATTTTCAATTGAGCTTTTATCAGGCTTTCAACAGAAAAAAGTATAGTGTCTCGTTGTACTTCAACCTCATTATGTCTCTCCACCACCCTGGCAAACTGAATTTTGCAAAATTTGTTGCGAGACTTTAAGAGTTCTCTGTACTGTTCTTCCATCTCCAGAAAATTTGCTGCATAATCTCTAAGACCCAAAATAACTTTCTTAAATGCAGCTTCATGTCTAGCCAGCACCTTTGATTTTAAACCTGAGGTTTTCATACTGCCCTTGAGCTGTGCATGTTCAGCTCTCACTCCATGGTGTATCCTCCGCAGAGCTTTTACCAGTACTCGGGTCACTTTGTGGAAGTTGGCCCACTCTGCACGGAATTTTTTACATTCTGCATTCACATCTTCCATCATCTTCACTTGGCACTTTTACTTAAACCTGAAAGACATAAACTGCACAGCACTTATACTTTGCCATATAACACCACTGTACTCCCAGAGCTTCAATCTTGAATAACCAACATGAAGAGCATGACATTACTCTTCCACCTCTCTATTATTCCTATTACTGATTGTTTAATATTAATTCTCATGCAGCATATCAATTATACCATCTAGTACTAAGTTTACTCTTCATATACTTTTAAGAACAAGCTTAAATGTTCTTCTTATTAATTTTATCATCTATAAATAATCTTCATATTCTAATTAATTGTAACTCACATTTGGTTATCATAAACTTTAATGTATTCCCCACTGTTAAGCATAAAATTAGGCTCCAATATCTGCCAGTATCTTACAAGTACAGTACTATATACTAATAAAATAATAACATTGTCGCTTTGATCACCAGAAGAAGAGACCAGAAGACATGGCAGGATGTGCAGAATACCCCCGTTGAAAAACAGAGATGCAACTGGTACTCTGAGAGAGAACTCTATCAACATCAGGGGCCCGAGACTGTTCAACACGCTCCCGCTACACATAAGGGGCATAACTGGCAAACCCCTCACAGTGTTCAAGAGAGAACTGGATAAGCACCTCCAAAGGATACCTGATCAACCAGGCTGTGACTCATACGTCAGGCTGCGAGCAGCCGCGTCCAACATCCTGGTTGATCAGTCCAGCAACAAGGAGGCCTGGTCGATGACCGGGCCGCGGGGACGCTAAGCCCCGGAAGCACCTCAAGGTAACCTCAAGGTAAGGTTGATTGCATGGCCATATTTGCTATTTTTTAGGTTATTTTTTTTAAATACAGTATTACCCTAACCTTGTTATGTAAACCTACCACTAATATCATTATCAATTTTAATCACATACTGTATATATCTATTAACCATAAGTCCAAGGTTATATTTCACTGTATAAACTCATTCATTCCTGGAAAATTCCAGATATATTAATGACACATGTAAATAATTCTCAGTAATATCATGTGAGAGTATTTACATCTGTTTTAATATTTTACAGAAATGCTGAGCATATTCAGTGGCATTGTAGAGAAGTTAATTTCCTATTGTACACCTGCAAACTCTGAAATCTAACCAATTGTATTTTTGTTACAACAGTGCAGCATGAAATTTAAATGCCTCTTTCTGGGAGGCCCTCTGTAGCTTCCCTCAACTTATGGCACTAATGCTTCAGGGCCACATTCAACACACCAGGCTCCTATGACTATCTCTACTCACTGATTCTGTAAAGAAGATAATAATATTTGTGGAAACTTGCTCAACAAGGGTGAATCTGAAACACTAAATGGCATCTGGAAACACACCTGGGGAAAGAATTGGCTCAAACTAAGCAGGAGGATGAAACATATTCTCCAGAGAAAGAGGCCCTTTGCTTTTTGATCGTACATTATACTCCAGGATGGGCTCAATTGCAATCAAGGCCTCACCTTGGATACCACAGATGCCCTAGAACCCTTGCACTACACAGACAAGAGAGGAGGGACATGGTTGAATACCAACTCCACACCAGAGCCTGAAATATGGGTGCTAAGGTAAGACAGAGCACTAACTCAACCCATTCTCCAAAAATGAAAGAACCTAGTTATTAAGGATGGAATGTAGAAAATGTGGACTTTTGTACCCCAAAAAAGTTCACATTTTGTACAGCTCATCCTCCTGTTTAGCTAGTATTTATAGTAACGATGAGGACCATCGTACATATATTGTACAAAGGGCAATTAGAAAGTAGAAATTGATACAGTACTACAGTACGGTGACACCTTGACTTACGAATGCCCCTCTTTACAAACCTTTCGGGTTACGAGACCAATTTTTTTGTAAAATCCGAACTGGGTTACGAACTTTGCCTCGGGTAATGTTGTTTGTTGATACACGTATGGCTGACCTAGCGCATAGTGGTACGGCAATCACGCCTCAGCTTACCAGTGCCTCCTGCCCAGTGACAATCGTGCCTGAATTCTTTGTAAAGAATTTCAGTGTTTTTCGGATTTTGGGGATTTGAACATAAAAGTAATTACGTATTATATAACTCACCATGGGTCCCAAGAAAGTCAGTTGGTTCAACCTAAGAAATAGTTGTGAGTAGAGGCAGTAGAGGATGTCTTCCTCATTAAGAAATGTGTGAAGTACTGTATGGGAAGAACTGCAAAGTTTTGTTGAAAAATTCACCCAGATAAAGCTGTAGCATTGACCTTTTAAATAACAATGTGATGTCTCACTACAGACAATTGTGAAAATGTTTGGAAAAACATGTTTCTTTAGGCAGATTGTTAGTAAGACAAGCAAGCAGTGAGCCACAACCAGGTCCTAGTGGTACTCCTGCAAAACGTAAGAGAGAGAGTAACCAGAGACGTCATCACTGCCTGATGTTATAATGGAAGGAGACTCCACTTCAAACACTAACACCTTTCCTCCCCCCCCCCCTCTCCTCATTGTCTTCCATATGCAACAAAAGTCATCAATAAAGGTAAGCAATAACATGTACATACTTTAGTATTAAAATTGGGTGAATTAAGTATAAAATTTACTTTGAAGTTAATATTTTTGGGGGTGTGGAACAGATTAATTCAATTTACATTATTTCTTATTGGAAAATTTGCTTCGGTTTACGAATTTTCAGGTTACGAACCGTCTCTGGGAATGGATTAAATTCGTAAGCTGAGGTGCCACTGTATTGAATTCGGACAAACCGGAAAAGTTTTTGTCTTGATGCTGCAAAGAAAATTTCCTAACCTAACCTTCCTAGGCCTAATACATACTATCTGAGGCCTAATACAGTACAGGTACATATATGTGCTATACTAGATCTAGGAATATTTAAGTTTGGTTTTACCTTTTATTTTTGGATGCTATAAAGTGAATACAGTAGTACCAAATTCTACTATTTAAATGTCCATTACATCTATGTATGTACGATGGTTCACATAGTTACAAAAAAGCACTATCTAAACAGGAGGATGGGTTGTTTTGTATCACTTGAATACAATAAAGGTTACAAAAATAGGTAACGAATGTAACCTAACATGTTCTAGGCCTAAATATGCAATCCTGGGCCTAATTTATGCCATCTTAGCCTTAATTTAGTATATAATATATATACTGTATGTACTATACTAGGCTGAAAAATAATGCACAAACATATACTTATACAGTACAGTATACCCAATAAACAAATTCTGTACCATAGGAGAAGTAGTACTATGGATTATCTGTTCCATGTCATTTTGTAAAATGGGCTATATTGGATGAAATATATAGTGCTTCTCAGAACTAATTTGAGAAGTAACTGAAAATTAACTCCAATTTCACCTAAGGATTGTGGATATGGTGGATACAGGTATATGTGGCATTGCCCTATTTGGATACAAGCCCATGTGGTGCTGTCTTATTTGCATGATCCCAAAATGGTTTGAACATGGTTAAACTCATGGATAAGTTCATGGTTTACTTAAAATCTCTCTAAGCAAATATGAAGGTAAGAAGATTAGAAGAAGATTTAGAAGATAGCCAGACATGGTGAGTGATTTGAGTATTTAAAACTCTGAATTGTAATGTCAATCCTGACCTTCAACGCTTCCTAGAAGGTTGTAACAGAACTCGTGTGCACCACACCAGAAACAAACACCTATTTGATATTCCAAGAGTTAGACTTAATCATACTAGGAATGCTCTACAAATCAAGGGACCTAGAATGTGGAATGACCTTCCCAATTATGTCAAAGATGTACCTCTCTCAACCAGTTTAAGATGAAAACTAAGTACTACCTAATTAACTCTATGTAACCTACCTTACTTCTAAATGTCAACCCATGTCTTAATATTAAAAAAAAAATGCTGTTTGTTGACCAACTTGTATATTGGCTATTTTCTACCATGTTCCCCCCTTTTTTTAACTTTTATTATTTTTTTTTCATTCAACACAATTTATACTTTAAGCTCAATTACTATTAAGTTTAGTCTAAGTGTTTTTTCCCACACCTCTCCTTGCCTGAAACGCTATGCATACTAGTGGCTTTAGGTATTGTATGTACTACCTCTATCTTTAAATCTAACAGAATGTTTGTACTGTAACTCTGCAACTATGTATGTACTGTTCTAAATAAATTATTATTATTATTATTATAACTATTATTATATTTATTTATTTTATTTATTTATAATACTTATTGTATTTATAATAAAAATAATTATTTTTATTTATAATAATTCTTATTTATTTATATGGTCCAGAGACTGAGAGGACATACATTGGTGACTGTTACATTGTTGCAAAGGCCCTAACATACACAGTGTTTCAGGCAGATTCTTAGGCTGAATTTATTGCTGCCTAACAGGCAAAAATCTCAGAATATTTTCCAGCAGTCCCTAGGGAAAAGGAGCCAGATGTCCAACCAGCTTTGTGGCTGATGCAGGAATTCCACACTCCTTAGATTAGGGAAAAAGTGTAATTTTCTGGTGAGTTTGTTCTAGTTCTGTCATGAGAAGTGCTGTGAATTTGTCAATATGGTTCACTTTCCAAAAACTAGTATGTCATGCTACTGTCATGCACAGCAACAGTTTATAAATAATAATGATCATTCTTTGGCTATATATAGGATACTTCAATTCAAAATATTATATATGAATATGGTAAAATATTTATGGAATTTGACATGTGAAATACAACAACATAAGGGAAAATTTCCACATCTCTAATTTCCCTTTCCAACTAATCAAGATATTTTTGAATTTATGGTTGAGTTTCCATAAGTTAAATTACCTAGATTAGGTTAGGAGTAAATTAAAATGTGGTAACTTGTAAAAACAGGGTAAAATAAGCTAAGGATTTTCTGTGCTAATATTTCAATCTCAACCCAAGAACATGAATTACACAATGACAGCTATTACCCAACACCTAAACTAAAACATCACTTGTATAACAAATTTATAAATCTTACCTCTAGTTGCTAGGATACTTCAGTAAAAGTAATAGAGCAGTTGTGGACTGGTGCTGGCAAATGTATGTCACCAGCGCTCTCGGGAAGCTAGCATCACAACAGTCAAGGTTTTGTGCGTTATTTGCGTTTTTCATCGTGAAATTCACGGACATGTTGGCAGTAGTTACTCTTAAAATTGCCAACATTTCCATATCTGTAAAAAATAATGAACCCTACCGTTACATTTCCAATATAAATATTTGGTCACATCCCTGAGCACACGAAAGGCGGCCAATGTTGTTTATGTTGACAGACCCCCGGTCGTCATGGCAACGCTTCTTTCCTTTGACAATACCATTCACAATTCAATAATAATAACAATATATTATTTACGCAAGAGTACATTTTTTTTATTAACAAGCTTAGGTATACACAGCCAATGTGCTACTACTCTTTCCTATATGAAGGATTACAGTGTGTAGATGAAAAACTAACTATAAGTTATCCCCTTCTCACACGATGGTTAGAAAATGAAATCATTTAAATTCAAATGTTTATTCAGGTAAAGTACATACTGTACTGTACATACAAGGGGTGATACAAATATTGATGAATTTATAGATAGAGCTAGTACATACAATGCCTAAAGCCACTATTACGCAAAGCGTTTCGGGCAGGAAAAACACTGAAGACTAAAACTTAATACTAATTGAGATTAAAATATAAAATGTGTTGAGAAAAATAAAAATAAAAAAGGAGGGAACATGGCAGAAAAACAGCAAAAATACAGTTTGGTCGACAAACAGTATTGTTTCAAAATAAGATATGGGTTAACATTATAGAGGTAAGGTAGGTTACAGGTAGTTAATTAGGTAGTGCTTAGTTTTTATCTTAAACTGGTTGAGAGAGGTACATGATTGGGAAGGTCATTCCACATTCTGGGTCCCTTGATTTGTAGAGCATTTCTAGTTTGATTAAGTCGTACTCTTGGAAATATCAAAAAGGTATTGTTTCTGGTGTGGTGCCCATGGGTTCTGTTACAACCTTCAATGAAGCTTTTAAGGTCAGGATTGGCATTACAATTCAGCATTTTTATATATATATATATAATACTGTAGCGAGTAATCCTTATACTCGCTCCATTATCTCATTATCTTAATGCATTACTAATCACACAAGCTACAATTAATCCTTTCCCCAATTACAGGTAATACTCTTCTCACCTTGTTGGAGGGAGCTGAGGTGTAATCACCATATAATCCAGCGATGTGAGAACAGCAAACCAGTACAATCTCCAGTCAAGAATGTAGTACTTGGCTTGGGCAGTTCTAGTCGACCCAAGACGCTACAGCTTCGACACAGAGCAGACAGCAGACTACGACCGCATCCAGCTACAACGCTCTCGCTCCCCGAGTTCAGACACTCGCAATTCCCAATCAAGCCGCCACGCTCTCCCGCATAGAGCTCCACGACTCCGGCCTCTGCTCTGCTCTAGGCTTCGTCTCAGCGTCTACGACACTGCTGTATCCAGGACTACTAAATAAATATGAAACTCACTAAACACTGTGTATATTGAATTTTGTAACTAGCTCATCAAGATTGTAACTTGCTTAGCTAAATGAATTGTGGGGTTCAGTCCCTGAGCCCATTATGTGCCTCTGTAACCCTTTCCACTACCGCCCACAAGATGGGTATGGGGTGCATAATAAATGAACTAAACTAAAAAAAAACTGTGTATCTAATCAACCCAACAACGTAACATAAACGTACGTTACAATACACACGAGAGGATGTGCAGTGCCTTAATATCTAACATATTCAGAGATTTGAGTAGGGGTACCGAGTGCTGTCTGGGGCCAGAGTTGGATATTGTCCTAATAGCAGCTTTGTGTTGAGTAATTAGACGACGTAAATGATTTTGGGTAGTAGAACCCCAAGTAAAAATACCATAGTTGAGATAAGGATAGATGAGGGAGTAATAGTGTCACCGTCACCACCATTTATTTTTTTATTATAAAACAAGTTTAGGTATACACAACTGTTACGACTCTGGGTTCTTTAGAGGAAAACCAGAGGTCAAAATTTGAGCTTATTGAGCTACCATAGAGTAAAAACGCATTGCGAGTGGCATTTGTCGTATCTTCCCTGCCAGTCGTAAGATTAGTCTTGTCTCTCGAAGAGTATTTAAAGATTGAGCTGGGGTTGATTATTAAATAATAAAATAGGCACCAACTATGTTTACTAATACTGTCTAATCATTCGTAAAGTAAACCTGAGTAAACTTTGTATCGGGCGCCGGTATGATTAGTTGAACAGTCTGCCGGCAGCATTAGTCCACGGAGGAGGAGACGNCCGCTGCTGGGGTCAGGTCAAGGGCCCTGCCCGCTGCTGGGGTCAGGTCAAGGGCCCCTGCCCGCTGCTGGGGTCAGGTCAAGGGCCCCTGCCCGCTGCTAGGGTCAGGTCAAGGGCCCCTGCCCGCTGCTCGGGTCAGGTCAAGGGCCCCTGCCCGCTGCTGGGGTCAGGTCAAGGGCCCCTGCCCGCTGCTGGGGTCAGGTCAAGAGCCCTGCCGCTGCTGGGGTCAGGTCAAGGGCCCCTGCCCGCTGCTGGGGTCAGGTCAAGGGCCCCTGCCCGCTGCTCGGTCAGGTCAAGGCCCCTGCCCGCTGCTCGGGTCAGGTCAAGGGCCCCTGCCCGCTGCTGGGGTCAGGTCAAGAGCCCTGCCGCTGCTGGGGTCAGGTCAAGAGCCCTGCCGCTGCTGGGGTCAGGTCAAGGGCCCCTGCCCGCTGCTCGGGTCAGGTCAAGGGCCCCTGCCCGCTGCTCGGGTCAGGTCAAGGGCCCTGCCCGCTGCTCGGGTCAGGTCAAGGGCCCCTGCCCGCTGCTGGGGTCAGGTCAAGAGCCCTGCCGCTGCTGGGGTCAGGTCAAGAGCCCTGCCGCTGCTGGGGTCAGGTCAAGAGCCCTCCCTGCTGCTGGGGTCAGGTTAAGAGCCCTCCCCGCTGCTGGGTCAGGTCGAGAGCCCTGCCCGCTGCTGGGGTCAGGTCAAGGGCCCTGCCCGCTGCTGGGGTCAGGTCAAGAGCCCTGCCCACTGCTGGGGTCAGGTCAAGGGCCCTGCCCGCTGCTGGGGTCAGGTCAAGAGCCCTGCCCACTGCTGGGGTCAGGTCAAGGGCCCTGCCCGCTACTGGGGTCAGGTCAAGAGCCCTGCCCACTGCTGGGGTCAGGTCAAGGGCCCTGCCCGCTGCTGGGGTCAGGTTAAGAGCCCTCTCCGCTGCTGGGGTCAGGTTAAGAGCTCTGCCCGCTGCTGGGGTCAGGTCAAGAGCCCTCCCTGCTGCTGGGGTCGCTTCAGACCCGAGTCTGGTCACTCATGGACGTACCCAATTTAGAATACATCCACAGCACAATACATCACAACATTTTCTGCCAGGAATACATTCATTAGCCCACCTGTTCCTTTTTCGCGATGGTTTCTTCCTCGCCCGTGTCCGGAAATGTTATTTTGAAGAAGTTATTCTTCTTAATGTAGAACTTGAGTTTGCTGTCCGCGCAACTTTGCGGGTCTTTCAAGTAGTTCAGAATCCTGTCAAAGCGCTTCCTGCTGAGAACAGGTGTTGTTTTGGAGTTGGCAAACTTTTCATTGCAAAACTCCTGGAAAATGGTTTCTTCGCAAGAGGGAGAGACGTCAACAGCAGAGAATGGGGCTCCGCCTCGACCATTTTGACGCCATAGAAAACGGCCGAGATCTGGCCGATCTTAAGATGGGCACGATGGCCTCCTAAAGTTATCTTGGGCCGATCTTAAGACAGGTCGCATTCCCAGTTGGGAGCGCGTTAGGCAATCAAATAATAATAACAAAATCATTAATAATTCGTAGAATTTCGAGCATATTGCAGTGATTCATTTGTATAAATAAATATATAGTTTTTATCATTTTTAATTGTTTTCAACATAAACTTGCATATGGGGGGGGGGGCAGTAGTACAGTTGGCGGGTCCGTCTAATTACCGCAAGCTACACAAGCTTCACAAAGCTTCCTGGCAATACGTTAGTAATGAATAAATATAATATGTTTATATTATATATATAATAATAATCAAGCGTACTTTTGACTAATACAAATACCTATTGATATTCCCTGCCTGCTGCTGGGGTATTAAATGTGCACCTATTTAATATGCCAAGAGTGCGACTTCATCAAACTAGAAATGCTGTACAAATCAAGGGACCCAGAATGTGGAATAATCTCCACAATCATGTCAAAGGCTGTACCTCTCTTAACAGTTTAAGAGAAAAACTAAGTACTACCTAATTAACTCCACGTAACCTACCTTACCCCCTAAATGTCAACCCATGTCTTGCTATTTTTAACAATGCTGTTTGTTGACCAACTTGTACAATTGCCGATTTCTGCCATGTCCCCCCCCCACCTTTTTCAACTCGATTTACTTAATCTAATTTACTATTAAGTTTTAGTCTAATTGTCTTTTTTTTCCCCACACCTTGCCCGAAATGCTATGCATATTAATGGCTTTAGGTATTGTATGTATTAGCTCTATCTATAAATCAAACATTATGTTTGTAACTCTTCATCTATGTACTTTTTACGTGAATAAAAAATTGAATTTGAATTTGACTATAAAGAAAAGAAGGTAATGGTTCAACTGTATAAATCTTGGTGCACCCCCATTTAGATTACTGTATCCAAGCATGAAGACCTCATTTTCAGGAAATAGCTTCTCTGGAGAAGGTGCAACACCAGGCAACAAAAGTCATTTCAGAGCTAAGTCATCTCTCGTATCAGGAAAAGTTGAAGACAACAGGACTAACAACATTGCAAACCAGGCATGACAGCGGATCTCATTCATTGAAACTTTTAAAATACTTATCAAGTTTGAGGATGTTGATCCGGATATTTTCTTCAGGTCAGATGTAACACAAACAAGGAGCAATGGTTTCAAGCTCAACAAGCCACTATGTAGGACAGCTGAGAACGGGAGATGTTTTTTCACCCACTGGTTATTAACTCATGGAACTGCCTACCTGCCAAAGACGGTACTGCATACTAATAATAAATAATAAATAATAAATATGTTTTCAGGAAATTACATACATAAAGTGATTTTACATAAGTGGATTTATAGATAGAGCTAGTACATACAATGCCTAAAGCCACTATTACGCAATGCGTTTCGGGCAAAAAAACATTAATATCTAAAACTTAATAATTGAGCAAAAGAATAAAATGTATTGAGAACAGATACAAATAAAGATAAAAAAAGGGGGGA
>WNGS01113158.1:36257056-36275363 GCA_020271785.1 Procambarus virginalis | reverse complement strand
GAGTACTCAGAGAAGACCTTGTGGATCCTCACTGACACTTTGATATTTTCTTCTCCTACCACCCCTATTCTTTGGGTATGTGTGTATATTTATCTAACTTTATTTGAAAAGTCATTACACAAAAAAGTTACAGTATTGATTACATGCAGGGTACAAAGCTGCTTGTCACAAGTTGAAAAGCTCCTCCAGCTCCTCAGATGGCGGGCAGGAACCATGGATGCAGTGAGCATTTCCTCTCTGGATTGCCACACTGAGGCGCTGAAAAAGAAAACTGGCAGCCCTAGGGTCTCTAGTTGTTTCGATTAGCTTAGACCCCAACTCCTTCAAAAAGCTAGCAGCACTTTACCCCAGGCACCAAGTGTCTCTGAGGCAATGGGGACATATATATAAATAAATATATATCTATAATATATATATATATATATATTATATTATATAATATATAATTATATATCTATATATATATCTATATATCTATTGTTAAATATGACTGAAAAAGTAGTATTAATATTCTAACTAGATTTTCTCTCTTTCTTTTGTTTCTTTTTACTGTCGATGGTAATTGAAAAATCAATTCTCCAAAATCCTTTTATTTCTAGTCTGACGCGACGCTTGAACGCGTTTCGTAATAACTTATTACATTTTCAAAACTTTAGTTTACACACACACACAACTGTAACCTGAAAACAGAGTTTTACTTAATGCTAACATTGAACTGCTTGTCTTATATACTCGCATTTCGGTGAGGTGATATGTTGTAACAGTTTTTGGATGAGGTGAACAAACTTTTGACCAACACAAGACAGAACATGGTGCAATGGGTATAAATTGGATAAGTGAGAGGGAAGAATGGAAGTAACTGCAAAGGGCCTATTGGCCCATACTTCCTCTTGACTCTTCTATATTGGTACGGAGTCTTGAAGTGGGTAAAATATAGTTGTGCATTAATTGGCTGTTGACTGCTGGTGATGACTTTTTGATATGTAGTGCCCCGCAGATGTCAAGCCGCCTACTATCGCTGTATCTATCGATGATTTCTGTGTTGTTTGTTAAGACTTCTCTGGTGATGGTCTGGTTGTGGGAAGAGAATATATGTTCCTTGTTGGAGCCCTGTTGCTTATGCATTGTTAATTGCCTGGAAAGAAATGTTGTTGTCTTGCCTATATACGAGTTCTTTGGAGCTTACAGTCCCAAAGTGGCATTTGAAGGCATAGACGATGTTAGTCTCTTTTAAGGCGTTCTGCTTTGTGTCTGGAGAGTTTTTCATGAGTAGGTTGGCCGTTTTTTTGGTTTTATAGTAAATCGTCAATTGCATCCTCTGATTTTTGTCTGTAGGGATAACGTTCCTATTAACAATATCTTTCGGGACCCTTTCCTCTGTTTTATGAGCTGTGGAAAAGAAGTTCCTGTAAAATAGTCTAATAGGGGGTACAGGTGTTGTGTTAATTGACTCTTCAGAGGTTGCATGGCGTTTCACCTTCCTTTTTATGATGTCTTCAACAAAACCATTGGAGAAGCCGTTGTTGACTAGGACCTGCCTTACCCTACAGAGTTCTTCATCGACTTGCTTCCATCCTGAGCTGTGGCTGAGAGCGCGGTCGACGTAAGCGTTGACAACACTTCTCTTGTACCTGTCTGGGCAGTCACTGTTAGCATTGAGGCACATTCCTATGTTTGTTTCCTTAGTGTAGACTGCAGTTTGGAAACCTCCGCTCCTTTCCGTGACTGTTACATCTAGAAAGGGCAGCTTCCCATCTATCTCCATCTCGTAAGTGAAACTCAACACAGAATTCAGCTTGAATGCCTCCTTCAGCTCCCCCAGACGTCTGACATCAAGTACAGTACCTGTGTAAAAATGTCGTCAACATATCTGCAGCATATGGCAGGCTTCAAGTTCATGCCAACTAAGACCTTCTGTTCGATAGTACCTGTGTAGAAGTTTGCAAACAGGACGCCTAGGGGAGAACCCATGGCGACCCCATCTACTTGCTTATACATGTGCCATGCGGATTGAGCTTATCTCACTTGCTATGGGTGCAAGGCTGGGTTTAAGGAAGGAACCCAAGCCCATAGTGTACCGAGGTGCTCCCAGGGTGTTCAGTGGTGCTCAGTGGAAAGGAGGGGAGCTAAGACCTGCCACAGGTGGTACACTATTTTTTCTGCTTAAAGACGGCGTGTTTACTCTGGTGCTCACTAAGGATGTGAACAAGTGGCAGCTGCATGTGCTCTGGAGCTCTTATTGCAGAAGACCACAGGGCTTGTACCCACTGTCATGCATTTTGTTGCTGTCAAAGAGCTTTTGCTGACAAGCTCCATGAAGGTAATTCACTGGCTGCAAACAGGAGATTCATTACATTTGTATATTTAGATATAAATACACTATACACATGCTTTATAATAGATAGTCATCAAAAACATACTGAAAATACAACTTTTTACTGTAGTTATCTTTGTGATGATTCAATTTATTCTTGTAAACTATCTGATCTAACTCAATGCAATGGTTCAAATTTCAATTTTATTCAATTTTATTTGCCACCAAAACACACACACGTAGGAATCTATTCAGACCTTTAATTCATATTAATATTTATTTCAGAAATTGCTAATGCCAACATAACACTCCTCACCCCCTCCCCCAGCCATGAGCACTGTCTATGCAAATTTAATGATTTCATTCATATTAAGATACATCTTCCTCCTATACGGTCTAACAAGATGACTCTTGCTGGCAGACATTTTTCTATTCGCAGATAATTAAATACCTGTATCAAAACACTTCACAAGTAGCACTACATACTGTACATATATATACCAGAACCATTACTGTATTGGGTGGGAGATACAATGCCTGAAAGGATATACAAATTATTTTAAAATATATAAAATTTATTCAGCATGAATAGCAATTGCAATTATATATAAATAACAATTTCCACATACAATATCAATAAAATATAGTCTATATAACATATAAACATTAGTAATATTTAAGATGTCCAGTAATTTGGTCAAGCACGTCTACAGATCCTGGTCCCAAGCCAAGAACAGTGGGTGAATCCGGTGCAATCTGTGAGCAGCCAGCATCGTGAACAAGACTTGCAATCATCCCAGCATCCATGGCCAATGAGATTACATCATGCATAGTGGCTTCATCTTCTACCTTCAGAATCACCTGTTGAACACACAACATTTAAATAAATAGCCAAAGGATTTTGTGGGTCCATCAACTCTTACTAAGGAAATAGAATAGAGGGCAAAGATAATATTGTATTTGCTAAACTTTTAATTCTGCTCCAACATAGGTATAGGTAACACATACATGGATAAAAGAAGGTTTGTGTGTAGTCATTCTCTATATCTTGAGTTAATGGCATAATGAAAAAACTAGCGTTGAATGTAATGAAATGCCATTTTCTGGGCGAGACCCGGAGGCTTCCTGGAGCTATCCGGGCTGATATGAATGTATTTGACCCTGGCATTAGTCAAAAAGGAATGGAGTTCTAAGGCCTACCGGGAACCACGAGTCAAAACCTGGCTCCCTCATAGAGGCACGAGGAGCAATGGACCATAGAAACCCCCATGTGGTTGGAAGCATTGTATGTCTGCCATCGACTGGGTTAGGCACCCAGAAAGGTAGGCATCCCAAAACAAATTCCACCTGGTTAAAAATTACTACCAAAAACCGAACCATCAAGCAGAACTCCCCAATCCGAAAACAAGCATACAAGCATGACATCACAACTGCCGCCGCTGTCTGTGCAGCTCCCCTCTCCCTGGGAGGGGGAAGGGGGGAGCCAAAGACCCTTGCGCCAGCCATCCAACCCCAGCTCAGAGGCCGAATATAAAAAAACGTGAATACCGCCAACCAGATGGAGGGAGGGAGGGAGGGTTGCCGGGGAGCCTCCGGGACTCAAACAGAAAATGGCGTTTCATACATTCAACGTTGGTTATATGTGGAGACCCTCCAGCTTCCTGGAGCTACCTACTGGGTAACCACAGAAAAAGTAAAATAGGGACTTACCGGGAAGCGGCCGCCACTCACACCTCAACTTGAAGTCAAAACAACTGGCTGCAACCTGCAACCCAAAGCAACACACGCCTGACTAGGGCCAAGAACAGTAACGAGGTAACGGGTGGCCAGGACCCTGTTTGACCTCCAAAACCCTTGCGCATGAATGTCAGCCCAAGACATATTACCAAAAACGGTAGCTAAAGCAGCAAATTTGCAACGTCATGGGCACAAGAATAGACCGCAGGCTTGCTGGACCGAATAACCCTGTGGACGTCCTGGGAGACCCGAGCCCTGGAACATGGAAGAAGGGAAACCGGGTTAACCCAAAGTGCGTCCCCTGCTACCAAGGCCGTGACGTGCAAATAACAGCGAAGATCCGCAACCAGATACAACACATAATGCACCCCCGGCCGAACCAACCACGCATCAACAACCCAAGGACCCAGAAAGCCGCCGTCTTGTTCTTCACCAGAAAAGAAAGGAGACAGCTGCAAATGAACAAACCTACCATCAGGACTGAAAGAGCAGAAACCCTTGCGCTGGAGGAAAGCATGAAGCTCCCCAACCCGACCCCCAGAGGCTAATGCCAACAAGAAAAAGAGCCTTATCAAAACAATCCCGAACCAAAGGGGCCACCACAAACCGAGGAGAAGAGGAGAGGGCACCCGGTCCAACAACCAGGACGGCTCAGGCAGCGCATGAGCAGGCTGGAGGTGAAACAATGCAAGAGACAGTTGACCAGACCACACACTAGAAGGTGAAGGGACGACGACGTTTCGGTCCGTCCTGGACCATTCTCAAGTCGATTGTGAGAATGGTCCAGGACGGACCGAAACGTCGTCGTCCCTTCACCTTCTAATGTGTGGTCTGGTCAACATACTTTAGCCACGTTATTGTGACTCATCGCCTGCAATGCAAGAGACAGCTTGCAAAACAGAGCGGAAGCCCAGACAAGGTACTGCTAACCGGTTGGCCCAAACTATCAAGAGAACAATTAAAGCTGAACCCCAGCGAGGTGTACAATCACAGGAACCTAGCGGGGGACCACCAGAATAACAGAAGGTGGACAATGACCAAGGGGCAGACCCCACCAGGTAACAAGGACAATGACCAAGGGGCAGACCCCCACCAGGTAACAAACAAAAAGAAAAAGAAAAATCCAGCAAAAGTACCATCCTCAGGAAGAACAGAACTGGTCGCTGTGATCAACGGAAGACAAGCTGCACAGTACCTTGCGCTCCTACCAGCTACGATACTACCTCCTACCCAAGGTCAAACAGTGGCTATGAAAACCCCAAGGGTGGGCAATCACCGAGCAGCAAAAGATCCCTACAGAGGTAGTCCCTGAACGACTTGCAGAAGATAACCCCAAACCGCAAGGGAGGTACTTACAGGGCACCTAAGGAAGAAGGCCCTGGGCGTATGAAGCCCCAGAACTCCGTGAATTACTCCTGGTTCGCACACCACCACACAGCAGAACACCACCACGAAGGCACAGCACTGCACAGAGACAGGAGTCAGAGTCGAACGACCGCCACTCAACACATCAGCTTCAGAACTTGAGTTGGATGGCCAGCACGGGGGTCTGTGGCTCCCCTTCCCCCTCCCGGGGAAGGGGGGAGCTACTCAGACAGCGGTGTGGTGGCGGTTGTGACATCTTGCTTGTTTGCTTGTTTTCGGATTGGGGAGTTCTGCTTAATAGTTCGGTTTTCGGTAGCAATTTTTAACCAGGTGGCATTTGTTTTGGGACATTTACCTTTCTGGGTGCCTAACCCAGTCGATGGCAGACATAGAATGCTTCCAACCACATGGGAATTTCTATAGGCCATTGCTTCTCGTTCCTTTCTGAGGGGGCCAGGTCCCCAGTAGGCAAGACCTCCAACTGAATTGACTGATGCCACGGGCTAATACATACTTATCAGCCCGGTAAGCTCTGGGGGAGCTGGAGGGGTTATCTTGAGATCTTGAGATGATTTCGGGGCTCTAGTGTCCCCGTGGCCCGGTCCTCGACCAGGCCTCCACCCCCAGGAAGCAGCCCGTGACAGCTGACTAACACCCAGGTACCTATTTTATTGCTAGGTAACAGGGGCATAGGGTGAAAGAAACTCTGCCCAATGTTTCTCGCCGGCGCCTGGGATCGAACCCAGGACCACAGGATCATAAATCCAGCGTGCTGTCCGCTCGGCCGACCGGCTCCCTATTTGGGGCTCTCCAAAGAAAAAACAGCATTGGCTGTAATAAAACGCCTCTGTTTTTGGAAGGGTCTCGATAATGCCTTGAAGCTATCTTGCTGAGATGTCTTCCCGCTATAGAAAAACATCAGCCCTAGGAGTGCTGTATGGCCTACTGCAGTTCACAGCTAGAATGTATCCCCCTTTCCTCGCAGAGGTACAGGGAGCAAGAGATTGTTAACAATATTTAGGTACAGAATTAAATGAAAAAGTCAATTAACAACTTTGGACATAAAATTAGTATGACTGTTTTCATATTGAAGGAAGTTACCTTTGGTTGTCCATTCATCTCCCATGCTCTTAGTAGTCTTGGATTCTTCTTTTGAGTTTGTTTGTATGCTTTTAAAGTTGCATGACAACACTGTTAAAACATCAGTAATTAATAAGGACAAATATATATACAATTGCTGGTGTTAATTATAATTAACATATTTAGTTGTTTTATGTTGTGAATGTCATAACTTATTAATACTGTACTAATAATAAACATATGTCTTAAGTATAATTTGATTTTAATTGTGTTTTCCAGTACTGTTTATATAAGAGAGGATGTAGAGTAATTCTTTGTCGACTCTGGTTATTGGTCAGTTGTATATCAGTAGCTTGTTTAATTAATTACCATTGCATATTTAAAAGAAAAAAGTGCTTTGAAAACCTACATGAAACAAACATGGATGAATGAAAAATGATGTATCTGTGCAGACTGTGATACTGTTTAGTGGTTGGAAAGCAAAGTTTTACTACTTGCTTGTATGACAAAAGCCAGAATGTTGTTTTCGATACATACAGGAAATTACATGAACATTTTCATAAAAATTACCTGTCAAATGTTTTTTATGGAATACTGCAGTGATAAAGAGGTTTTTCTCAATACAGTGGTACCTCAGCTTACGAATTTAATCCGTTCCTAGAGACAGTTCGTAACCCAAAAATTCGTAAACCGAAGCAAATTTTTCCATAAGAAATAATGTAAATTGAATTAAGCTGTTCCACACTCCCAAAAATATTAACTTCAAAGTAAATTTTATACCTAATTTAGCCAAATCTTTAGTACTAAAGTATGTACACGTTATTAGTTCTTGCTTACCTTTATTGATGACTCTTGTTGGTGTATGGCAGATGGTGAGGAGGGGGAGAGTAGGAGAGGTGTTAGTGTTTGGAAGGAGAGTCCCTTCCATTATAACATCAGGCAATGATGACTTCTCTGGGGTACTCTCTCCAATGTTTTGCAGGAGTACTACTAGGGCCTGGTTGTGGCTCACTGCTTGCTTGTCTTACTAAGAATCTGTCTAAAGACACTTGCTTTCCCTATATTTTAACACTTGTTTGTAGTGAGCCATCACACTGTCATTTAAAAGGTCACTGCAATAGCCTGCTACAGCTTTATCTGGGCGAGTTTTTCAACAAAACTTTGCAGTTCTTCCCATACTTCACACATTTTCTTAATGAGGAAGGGACATTCTCTACTGCCTCTACTCAAAACTATTTTCTTAGGTTGAACCTTACCACTGACTTTCTTGGGACCCCATTGCGAGATGTATAATAATTAATTTTATGTTCAAATACCCAAAAATCTGTAAAACACTAACATTCTTTACAAAGAATTCAGGTGTGATTATCACTCGGTGGGAGGCACTGATAAACCGAGGCGCGGTTGCCATACCACCACGTGCTAGGTCGGCCCTGTGTGTATCAACAAACTACATAACCCAAGGCAAAGTTCGTATCCCGATTCAGATTATACGAAGAAATTGGGCTCGTAACCTGAAAAATTTGTAAATAGGGGCATTTGTAAGCCGAGGTGTCACCGTATTTCGATGTGTTGCTTTAGGAGTCATGAAAAGGTAATCTCAAATTCTATTCTTTCTTGAACATCATGACTCAACATAAATATATTAAGTTTACTGTACTTATATAAATTAGAAACAATGATAAGGTACTTTTATTTTTATACAATAACAAGCACAAAATTCTTCCATAATCTAAACACATTGCAGTACAGTACTGTATTTTAAATGTTCTCATCTGCTGATTACCCCTCGGTATAATTTGAGCAGGGCAAACCATTATCACAGACTGTTTTGGTAAATATATTGAACCTACTATTATCTGATGAAGAAACAAAGTGTTTGGAATGAATTGTAATATATTTACATACCTGAACTGCAACTTTGCCTTTCCCCATCTTGAGATCATCACGAACTACCAGCACCAGCTTGAACTCCCCAGCCTCTTTAAATCGAAAGTTGGCCTAAACACAAAGATATAAAAAATGTAGTTCTTTGTTGAAATCAGCTAAAATTAGTAGAACAAGGTTAATGAGAATTATTAAAAAATCTTGAAATAATTGAGCTTGAAATCATTGCTCCTTGTCCATGTTACATCTGACCTTGTGAAGAACTGGGCTGGATTAATATCTCCAAATTATTCAGTATTTTAAAGGTTTTGATAAGATAAGCATTGTCATGTCTGGTTTGCAGTGTTGTTAGCCCTTTGGCCCTCAGCTGTTCCTGATATGAGAGTCTGCCTAAACACACAACATATAGTTCAAGAATGACTTTTAGATTTGCAGATTTATCTTTCCAATGATGAGGCCTCTATGCTTGGATACAATAATCCAAGTGGAGGCACAACACAGATTTATACAGTTGAATAACTATCCCCTTTTCCTGGAAGTCATTGACAAAACCTCATTCAGGGAAAAATAAACACAATGGCTCTCAGTTTACCAGAAAGGCAGATGCAATGGCAGGAGTCTGTTCTAGTACCATGATCATTATATTTGTTTGCAGTGAAGACTAATGGAACTTTTTTTTTTAGTGGATCAAGTCCGTGCATTGCTGAACCCGGTGCTGAAAACCCTGGATAAAATGTTTGGATAATGGCAAAATTTGTCAAACTTTAAATGCAACAGTTTTTAGCTGCAGTGAAAGGGTTTCCAATATTAATCTATTTTCAAGCAGGATTACACTGCACCTTGAGATTGTGACATGCTCTATCCTGAGCAAGTTATGCTGACATCCCATATGTAAAGTATAGTGATACTCTATGAATTATCAGGATTACAGCACAGTCAGTTAGAACATATTGCAGTGATGCTACAAGAACCATTTATTGTATGGTGCCCTTGTAGTCATGTACATGTGCTTGGAAGTCACCAGAAACAGAATCAATCCAGCCAAGATAAGATATTCAGAAGGGTTTGTTCTGAAGTCCAGGGCAATTAGGCCCCAGTAATACCATGACTAGCTATGGAAGCTCAAACTCGCCTACCACTCAAAACAAAATGTATCACAAACCCACACCAGGTGGCCACACTACTTCAAGATCCTACCTGCCCAAAAGAACAAATTGTGGGTCCATAAATTGTATCATGACTCACTTGACAGCATTTTCTGATTCCTCTGGCAATATCAGGCTTCAATAACGTGGTATTCTTCTGGTTAACCCTGAGCTTGCATACCATACAGATGCTGCAGTATTTCTCAACAGCTTCTCTGGGTATAAGAGCATACTGCTCCTGGATCTGTAAGATATATACATTTTCTTTAAACTGGCAACTTTGACAAAGTCAGATTTAGGAAAATATAAAAATGTTGAATATATTGGGACTCTGGTTGAAAGTATACATGTCACAGATACGCGTTGCTGATTTCCTTCCATCACCAGTGGTGGAGTATATAAACAAACAATCTAAATCCTGTTGACAATATATTTTAAGGGGGGTTCTAGTTAATGTATCCACTTTGCACAACATATTTGTTAATAAATTGTTTTCTTATTAACATATGACCATGAAGTTCATGTATATGATTTTTGCTGTGCTCAGACTTAGTTTTGTTTGACTAACTGTTACCCTTTGCATTCTGCCTGACAGGAAATTGAACATCCACCATCCTACTTTACCTGTTATAACCCACAGATCTTATTTCTTGATTATCATTCCATGGTCATATTTATCTAATGCTTTTGTAAAGTCTGTGTATACTACATCTGCATTTTGCTTTACTGATTTTGAAAGTACAATGTTCGTTCTGGTGTCATTTTAAGTAATGTCTCCTCTTTCAATTCATAAGTTTTACAATAAACCTGATATAACTTTTTTAATCCACTATGAATGTCAATAATACTTTAAGATGTCCAGTGAAGATAACTTTACTCAAAGTATCACTGACTGATAACTTAAATGGTAAAGCCTCACCCTTGACTAGGGGTACCTGTAGGAAGTTTCCTGTCCCAAGCAAGGCATTTCTGTACATGAGAAAGTATAATGCTATATACTTCATGCAATAAATCTGCATCTTGGTATACCATACCAGAAACAAAAATAATTTAGCCTCATTTATTATCTATAGTGACTGGGGTAGGGAGCCTTTCAAACCACCTTTTACTTAGTGAACATTTCTTAAGGCTGCACATTACATTATGTGCATTATACATTCAAATACATCACAAACAAAAATGTTTAATTAATTTAAAGGCCATACTGAATACATACCATAAAAGCCTGCAAGTCGCCCACCCATTAATCTATACGTATGAAATTATGGCATGTTTTATGTCGTAACTTTTTAATTACCATGCTACAGTATTTATTAGTTTTCAGCAATTTAAAATAAAAAAGTATGAGATTTTAGATTACCTTACCGCTTTGAATGTTTTCCTTGAAGAAGCATGTTTCACAACATTCCCGTGGTATTCCTTAATAATACTGTAAAAATCTTCATAGCACACCACTCTCTTCAGTATATTATCCTGAAAAAATGTCAATTAATAAATATATTTCCTGAACGCAGGATAAAAAAAAAATCTATACAGTAGCTGAAATGTTCACAAGAATCAGGAATTAAAAGATAGTTGCTCCAGACCCCATCCATTTCAACTACCAGGCCAAAGCATTTCGCAAGCGCTTTGGCCTGGGTTCGTATCCTGGCCAGGGAGGATTCACTGCACGCCAAACCTTAACTGTAGCCTCTGTTCACTCAGCAGTGAATATGTACCTGGTTGTTAAACGATTTGGCAAGTTGCATTCCGGGGAAAATTAGAATTAAGGACCTGCCCAAAACTCTATGCGTGCTAGTGTCTTTACAAGAATGTAAGAACTCTTGTATACTGTATATAATAAATAAATAAATAAATAAATAAATAAATAAATAAAAAAGTAAACTACTTGAGTTCAAGACTCCGCACTTTAGTAGCTGGGCTCAGGCCAAAATCTCACCCTGATGCTGGATTAGGCCAAGATCCCAGCCTTCTGCTCGGGTCAAGCCAAGAGCTGTCTACTAGCAGATCCATTGTTTATTACGATGAAATGTGTCAGGGAAAATACTTGTATGGGGGCAAGGAACAAAGTCAGTGGACTGTCAGATCACAGAGTGAATACAACTTGGCTATAAGTATATGTGGCAGAGCTCAACTTGTATGGTGATCTAGATGAAGTGAAATGTACAGTGTGTGGATAGAGACAAACAGACACAAGAACATCATATTTTACACTGTGTAAACAATGAACCATTTACAGAAAACTAATTTATGTTACATAAATGGCAAATCATTTGTTGTAAAGGATAAAATATCTAAAATACTTGCACTGTAACCATAACCATAGATAAATAACTGGGGATAAATAATAGATAAATGCAGCTGGGGTCAGGTCAAGAGCCCTGCCTGCTGCTGGGGTCAGGTCAAGAGCCCTGCCTGCTGCTGGGGTCAGGTCAAGAGCCCTGCCTGCTGTTGGGATCAGGACATGACCCCTGCCTGCTGTTGGGTCAGGACATGACCCCTGCCTGCTGCTGGGGTCAGGACATGACCCCTGCCTGCTGTTGGGGTCAGGACATGACCCCTGCCTGCTGTTGGGGTCAGGACATGACCCCTCCCTGCTGTTGGGGTCAGGACATGACCCCTGCCTGCTGTTGGGGTCAGGACATGACCCCTGCCTGCTGTTGGGGTCAGGACATGACCCCTGCCTGCTGTTGGGGTCAGGACATGACCCCTGCCTGCTGTTGGGGTCAGGACATGACCCCTGCCTGCTGTTGGGGTCAGGACATGACCCCTGCCTGCTGTTGGGGTCAGGACTTGACCCTGCCTGCTGTTGGGGTCAGGACATGACCCCTGCCTGCTGTTGGGGTCAGGACATGACCCCTGCCTGCTGTTGGGGTCAGGACATGACCCCTGCCTGCTGTTGGGGTCAGGACATGACCCCTGCCTGCTGTTGGGGTCAGGACATGACCCCTGCCTGCTGTTGGGGTCAGGACATGACCCCTGCCTGCTGTTGGGGTCAGGACATGACCCATGTCTGCTGCTGGGGTCAGGTTAAGAGCCCAAGCTGTTGTTGGGGTCAGGTCATGACCCCTGCCTGCTGTTGGGGTCAGGTCAAGAGCCCTGCCTGCTGTTGGGGTCAGGTCAAGAGCCCTGCCCACTGCTGGGGTCAGGTCAAGAGCCCTGCCCACTGCTGGGGTCAGGTCAAGAGCCCTGCCCGCTGCTGGGGTCAGGTCAAAAAGTCCTGCCCGCTGCTGGGGTCAGGTCAAAAAGTCCTGCCCGCTGCTGGGGTCAGGTCGAGAGCCCTGCCCGCTGCTGGGGTCAGGCCGAGGGCCCTGCCCGCTGCTGGGGTCAGGTCAAGAGCCCTGCCCGCTACTGGGGTCAGGTCAAAGAGTCCTGCCCGCTGCTGGGGTTAGGTTAAAGAGTCCTGCCTGCTGCTGGGGTCAGGTCATAGAGTCCTGCCTGCTGCTGGGGTCAGGTCAAGAGCCCTGCTCGCTGCTGGGGTCAGGCCGAGGGCCCTGCCCGCTGCTGGGGTCAGGCCGAGGGCCCTGCCCGCTGCTGGGGTCAGGCCGAGGGCCCTGCCTGCTGCTGGGTCAGGCCGAGGGCCCTGCCCGCTGATGGGGTCAGGCCGAGGGCCCTGCCCGCTGCTGGGGTCAGGACGAGGGCCCTGCCCCTGCTGCTGGGGTCAGGCCGAGGCCCTGCCCGCTGCTGGGGTCAGGCCGAGGGCCCTGCCCGCTGCTGGGGTCAGGCCGAGGGCCCTGCCCGCTGCTGGGGTCAGGCCGAGGGCCCTGCCCGCTGCTGGGGTCAGGCCGAGGGCCCTGCCCGCTGCTGGGGTCAGGCCGAGGGCCCTGCCCGCTGCTGGGGTCAGGTCAAGAGCCCTGCCCGCTGCTGGGTCAGGTCAAGAGCCCTCCCTGCTGCTGGGGTCAGGTTAAGAGCCCTCCCCGCTGCTGGGGTCAGGTTAAGAGCTCTGCCCGCTGCTGGGGTCAGGTCAAGAGCCCTCCCTGCTGCTGGGGTCAGTTCAAGAGCCCTGTCCGCTGCTGGGGTCAGTTCAAGAGCCCTGTCCGCTGCTGGGGTCAGTCAAGAGCCCTGCCGCTGCTGGGGTCGCTTCAGACCCGAGTCTGGTCACTCCTGGACATACCCAATTTAGAATACATCCACAGCACAATACATCACAACATTTTCTGCAAGGAATACATTCATTAGCCCACCTGTTCCTTTTTCGCGATGGTTTCTTCCTCGCCCGTGCCCGGAAATGTTATTTTGCAGAAGTTATTCTTCTTAATGTAGAACTTGAGTTTGCTGTCCGCGCAACTTTGCGGGTCTTTCAAGTAGTTCAGAATCCTGTCAAGCGCTTCCTGCTGAGAACAGGTGTTGTTTTGGAGTTGGCAAACTTTTCATTGCAAACTCCTGGAAAATGGTTTCTTCGCAAGAGGGAGAGACGTCAACAGCAGAGAAATGGGGCTCCGCCTCGACCATTTTGACGCCATAGAAAACGGCCGAGATCTGGCCGATCTTAAGATGGGCACGATGGCCTCCTAAAGTTATCGTGGGCCGATCTTAAGACAGGTCGCATTCCAGTTGGGAGCGCGTTAGGCATCAAATAATAATAACAAAATCATTAATAATTCGTAGAATTTCGAGCATATTGCAGTNTGTGTTTATGCTAAAGAATTGTACTCGATGATGGCATTTTAAAAAATGTAGTAAGAAAATAAAATAACAAAAGGCAAGTTAGTTAGCCAACATGACGTTAAAAATGTTGACTTCAGTCGATATCAGAATATTCTGCCATTTTGATTAAATGAAGACTGTAGGCATCACAAAAACGTTAAAGGGTTAAGTATCAAAGGAAGTTTTTTGTTTTCTTGGGAGGAAAGGGAAAGACAAGGATTTTGTTTGGTGCATGGGATGGTTTCTGTAATCCATTTCTATTTATTAAAAATATAACTGAGTACATATTTCATATATGCCATGAAAAAATCATTAAAAATGTTTTAAATACAGGTAGTATAACTTTGTTGTCATTGTACAACATAAATATTGGTTCAAGTAAGTACAACAAATCATCAACCTTACTCAAGAGTCTTATAAATTTGCTACAAAATATAGATTAAAAAAAAAAAAGCCAAATTCCTTAGTGTATTGTATTCATTTGTGTTGCTTTTCTGGAGGATGCCTGGTGGCTCCTTGGTGCTATCTTGTTGACCAGACCACACACTAGAAGGTGAAGGGACGATGACGTTTTGGTCCGTCCTGGACCATTCTCAAGTCAATTGTGATGAGGAAATAGATGCAGGCAATAAGTAGGCAAGAGAGAGGTGAGGAGCAAAGTAAGGTGTAGTAGAGGGGATAGTAGTAGGAATAAGAACTGCAGAAGGCCTATTGGCCCATACGATGCAGCTCCTATTATAACCACCGAATGAGAAGGAGATAGTAATAGGAATAAGAAGAGGAAAATAAGGGAACATAAGGGAAAACAATGAACAGAAAAAAGAGAGAAGAGAGAAAGACAAGGAAATAGAAAGAACGATAAATGGAAGGGTAAGCTTATGTTAGGTCACGTTTGTTAGAAGTGTTTTCACCTTTAGTGTGTGGTCTGGTCAACATACTTTTGTCACATTATTGTGACTCATCGCCTGCATTTGGTGCTATCTAGTTGAGATTGCTCCATGCTAAAAGTTGCATCAGTTACGGAAGTTCTGTTTGGCCTATCAGGGATCAGAGGCAAAACCTGGCCCCACTTTCACAGAGGCACAGAAACCAAGTGAAAATTTACCTCCCTCCACCAGGAAAAGCATCCAAAAAGTCAGCAAAGCTTTACAGACAACGGAAGGGTTCAGAGAAAACAAAGCCTCAAAATTGTCAAAGTCCACAAACAGTTTGTGCACAAGAGGTTCACTCAAATCAGCTTGAAACTCGTTAGTACTGTTCCAATCACCACCACCAGGTGGCTTCCCTGACCAGTCAGTTCTGTTGCTGATACTTTGGTGGATTGTTCTACCGGTAGTGCTCCAGTCTGCCAGTTGTGGACAAGCCCTGCAGCTTCATGCTAAGTGCCAGCCATCCTTGGACTTTGTCTCACAGTGGTGTATGAGTATGGCTTTTTTTCCCAATTCATACTACATTACAAGTACAAGCGTTATGGTCTGTAAAAGGGTCAAATCCATGTACCAATCGATGTTCTCAAATCAATACATAACAAAGCTATTAATACTGTATACTTAACGAAACGTACCTTGATGGGAGAACTCGTTTCTCTTGCCTCTAAGCTCGAGCACAGGTAGCACAAGAGACCAGATTAAATGATAGCTTGGAATTAAAACTGTTTCTATTATATAGCACTAAGAATTAGTTTATAAAAATAGTCTTTTTATGTTACTTAAATGTGTGCAGGCTCCCCCAGGCAGACTAATGGAACTTCCCTGACGGATGTGACTTTTAGTAGCAAGACAGCTTCTGGGAACCACCAGAGCTCCTCTAGAAAGAGGCATATCATTACATTCAACACTGGATTTTTAGCACAAATGATACAACACTTGCTTACAAATAATTCTATTTTATACCAAAATCACATGAAAAAAGTATATTTCATATAATTTAACCAAGGTGGATAATGTGAACAAAAATTACTGAAACCCAATTACTCAGTGTTCTGAATATCTAAAATAGATTTTGGATATTGACAATTATAAATTTGAATGTTTTTTTTGGTTAAATTGGACTTTTGGATTGTTTGTACTCCATTGTTTTTACCTAGACACAGTACTATCAGTTATTCTCTATGAATGTCAATAAGAGAATAGTGAAAGTCAAAATACTTGGATGTTTAAACTACTATAGTTGCTTACCAACTTTTATGATTGGTTTTCTGTTTCTGAACTGCGGGAAAAAATAAGCAATTACAGGTCATCAGATGACCTGTAATGTGGTGGTCTGTGTATTGTGCTTACAAATGAATGCTCCAGGGTTTGATTCCTGGCCAGGGCTAGATATTTGGACAATCCATATATATAATGCTTCTATCACCTTGCAGTAAATAGATACTTGGAGTTGAGTAACTGTTGTGATAGCATCATGAGGAAGGTTAGGGGACACCTTAATTTATTTAACAGCTTCGTGTCCTAAACACTGGGAAAGCATTTTTTTCACAGGTGGGTACAGGAAGACGATTGTTGACTCCTGTTACCAGACTGAGAGTTTTTCCTTTCCATAGCTCATGGTAAGCCTTACCTACTTGTTTCCCAGGAATACAACCCACCAATTACTTAACAACCAGGTACCCCAATCACTGCTGAGTGAACAGAGGCATAGAGTTAAGGATTGGTCAATCTTCCCTGGCTAGGATACAAACCTAGGCCAAATCGCTCGCAAAGCGTTGGGGAAGTGTATTTGTTTTGTGTGCTGTAAGTATAAGTGTCAGACACCCTTTTTAAGATAATTTGTTCCCCTCCAAATTACTTATACATAGGTTAATGTTAGAAAATGGTTATTTGATTATGATTTTTCATCTAAAAAGGTAATTTAAATTTGTTAAAGATTTGCCAGCAGCATCTGCTGACTTGCAGCCACACCTCAGACTTTAACGTGCCTATGTAAAAAATTAACCATTTAGAAAAAAAGTAGTCAAGATCATCCCATTGTAGATAAACATTTATTTCTTGTCGGCAACAGAGAACCGACTCTTTTCTACATCCTCAAGTGTTTGTGTTCTGTTTTGTTATTGTTGAATACACCTTTTGCCGCTTTAGCACTCGGCCTTTTCTTAGCAATTACAGTGCATATCGTTGACATAGATTTGTTGTACTGCCTAGCTAGTTCAACAACCCATGTACCATTTTCATGTTTACAAATGATCTCTTGTTTTTCCTCTATGGTCATCCTCACATGTGTTTCTTAGGTTGAACCTTACCACTGACTTTCTTGGGACCCATGGCAAATATATAATAATACTTTTATGTTCAATAACCCCCACAAGCAGAAAAACCTATATTCTTTACAAAGAATTCAAGTGCAATCATCACATGGGAGACATTGGTAAACTGAAGCGTGGGCGACCGTGCCACCAGGAACCACGCACTAGGTCGCCCATATGCATATCAATAAACTATGTAACTCAAGGTAAAGTTGTAACCCATTCAAATTTTACGAAGCAATTGGGCTCGTAACCTGAAAGGAGCTTTCGTAAGCCAAGGTATCACTGTACAGTATTTGTCACTTCTAAAGATTTTTTACCATATCGTTATTCTGCCATTAAATGTACGCAGGTGTGTTAAAACAAATAAGTTGAATTGAGTAATGATAGGATAAAGAGATATTGCCATAACTAATATTTCATTATATAAATATCGGTACCTGTAATTGCAATTATGGAAGGGTGTTGTATAGAATGAAAGCCAACATGTGCACATTATGACTGTGATGCCAGGATATATAAACACACATTTTTGTTTGATTTTACTCAATAACTAATTTGTGCACAAATATACATTTAAATTGATATTTTACTTAAAACTTCATGCTAAAAATCTATGAGAAAACTTAACACCAAAATAAAGCAGCCTACTCTCAAGACTGGCTAATTTACTTTGAGAAAAGTAATTGGCCCTAAAATTAATAGACAGTACTTGTCAATAAAGGTATTGTACACAGATGAGAGTATATTTGGTGAGAATTATAATTTCTTTGGCATGAATTATAGTACAATAGTTGTATAGGTACTTAAAGGGTCACTAATACTGCTTTTGATTATCTGGAATTCAAGTACAGTACATACCGTACACATTTTTGTCACTCGTACACATTT
>WNGS01113158.1:36238962-36253397 GCA_020271785.1 Procambarus virginalis | reverse complement strand
TCATCTTGATGAAGCTGTGTCTGTTGGATATGACCTGGATGCTGCAACACTTGCCAGTGCCCCCAACCCTCTAGAGATGGCAGGATATGTCATGAATCCCGGCACTATCATTTTTGGTCCATGGATCTCCTTTGGCACATACCTAAAAGTTTTGCAGCCATTACCATGGGTATGTTATCTTATTATTGTCTATCAGAGTATTTAACATATAACGTTATGTCTCGTATCTTTGTTAGGACAAGAATAGCTAAATCTAAGCAAAACATTCGCTTATCTTTCCAATCAAATTTTAGTTATCAGGATAAATTTATGATTCCCATGAGGAATTTCTGTTGCAATGGGGTAATTAGCTTGGATGAATTCTTGATGAGGTCATCACATCACGTTCAAAAACAAGATCACCTAGATGAGTCTTTATCAGAATCTTCAGTCACTTACAGGCTAGAGCCGTGTCCTTCACACTAACTGAATCTTGACATGGTGGGCTACCCTTGATTTGTTTAATTTTTCAGGATGGCAGATGCTTACTAGAGGTATTGGGAGGGGAAGAGGCACTGCTTGAGAACCCAATGCACCCAGGGAAGTTTCAAATGTTGTGGGGTACCTAAAACATTTTGGGATGGTATGCACACCATGGGTCGGACATCTGAGGATGTTATGTGCAATGCAAGGGTTAATATATATATGGCCACTGTGTCTGGTGCACCACCTCTCAACTTGTGCATTCTCAGCACCACAATACAAGTGAATGTTGATGCTACATAAAACTGTAAAGAATTTGCAGAGCTAAATTATCTTGGTGATGAATAGGAATATATTACAAATGAACATTATGCATGGGAAGATGAGATAGACAGCTCTTATAAGCAAGGAGAGGGAATGAGATAGTGGGCAGCAACTGACATAAAGCCACACTACCACTATAGTCATTATTTGAGTGCCAAAGAGAATATATAAAAAAATATTTAGATGAAAGTGTGTCAAAGTGTTTCTAAATGGTCTTGGTGTTGTTAGTGTGTGTGTGTTGTTGATGGTGCATGGTACTTGTGGGATGGTAGTAATACCAGAGGCACGAAGAAATCAACTCGCTGTTATTCTTTGAGTTGCCAAATAGTAAATTTTGTGTAACAGTACCATTATAATTTGTATTGATCATATACAGTATGTCTATCTCGGTGAATTTTTCTACAAATACACAAACCCACTCTTGGGGCTTTTCCAACATTTTTCTTGTGGAATCAAAAGTCAACTAATGGATGTCGATCTCATTGCATCCAGTTATCTAGAGAAGTGGGTTGTATTTCAATTAACTGAACTCCTCTATCCTGTTATTCCACTGATCTAGCACATAATCGTGTATCCTGTCATCCCAGTGATCTAGCACATGCTTGTGTGTCCTGTCATCCCAGTGATCTAGCACATGCTTGTGTGTCCTGTCATCCCAGTGATCTAGCACATGCTTGTGTGTCCTGTCATCCCAGTGATCTAGCACATGCTTGTGTGTCCTGTCATCCCAGTGATCTAGCACATGCTTGTGTGTCCTGTCATCCCAGTGATCTAGCACATGCTTGTGTGTCCTGTCATCCCAGTGATCTAGCACATGCTTGTGTGTCCTGTCATCCCAGTGATCTAGCACATGCTTGTGTGTCCTGTCATCCCAGTGATCTAGCACATGCTTGTGTGTCCTGTCATCCCAGTGATCTAGCACATGCTTGTGTGTCCTGTCATCCCAGTGATCTAGCACATACTTGTGTGTCCTGTCATCCCAGTGATCTAGCACATACTTGTGTGTCCTGTCATCCCAGTGATCTAGCACATACTTGTGTAGTTTGTTATCCACTGACCTGGTATAAGTATGAGCTATATTACTGGGATGATGGAATAAATGAGTACATACATGTGTAGTCTCTCATTTCATTCATGGGACAACAGTAAGAATTTATTTCACACAGCTACAGTTCTTTACCATTATTATGTGTCCATATAGAACAGATTTGTCAGATGAGCTGTATGCCACCATATATTAGGTGGTTGTATGCTGTTGTATGTTAGATATATGCATATATATGTGAGTGTTTATCTACATATGTCAGGTAAGGATTTGCCTCGTAAGGTGTATAGGTTCATTTTCTCTGCAAGAGACGTGTAGAATATTTCACTGAGTCAAATATCATTAACAGAGCCTTTGGTTGATACCTGGCATAGTCATTCGGTTGACAGCAAGTATCATGTTTCTGCTGATGTCTACATGCTACACATCCTGGCTGCTTCCAGACTCAATCAATCGGTAAGAAATCATTTTCTGTTTTTTTTTTTTTTTTAATAAATAAACCTCTTCCACAGCTGAAGAACTTTTACATCTGAACATTGCTGATTTATGCCCAAGTTTATGTTGTTATTAGGGCAAATAAATGAGCATGCTTTTCCACATACAGTACTATACTTTGATACTGAAATCACTTAAAAAATATACTGACCCTTCTTTCAAACCTCAACTGTTTGAATATTCCACATATTTGTCTGCAACTTCGACCAGGCATCTCCACCCATAAAAGGCCCTTGTAGTTTGGCAGCTGGTCACTGAGTTGCCATGGTATGACCTCTGCACTTGTTCTGCCAACTTGGTCTTGTTTTTGTGTGTCTCCCACAGTGGACAAAGCCTTTCCCCCTGTTTCACCATTTTATATCTGTGATTATATATTGTATCCTAAAACTAGTGCATCCAAAAGTACAGGAAATCTGTTGTTCAGGGCTTCAACAAGTGAAGTCAAGAGAAAACGTGCATCATATTTGAAATGTATTTTATATAAATAAAAGTTATTATAACAGTGAAGTACAAATAAGTTTGTGAAAACGTTTTTGGTACTAGTTTAAAGCTCTTGGATAACTTACAATACTGTACATAACTGTCAGTAAGCCAAAGCTTAAATTTATTTGTATAATTTTTTGGAAAATGTTAAATGTTTGCTGATGATGCTAAGATAATAGGGAAGATAAGAAACCTAGATGATTGTCATGCCCTTCAAGAAGACCTGGACAAAATAAGTATATGGAGCAATACTTGGCAAATGGATTTAATGTGAATAAATGCCATGTTATGGAATGTGGAATTGGAGAACATAGACCCCACACAACCTATAAATTATGTGAGAAATCTTTAAAAAATTCTGACAAAGAAAGGGATCTAGGGCTGGTTCTAGAAAGAAAACTGTCACCTGAGGACCACATTAAGACCATTGTGCGAGGAGCCTATGCTACACTTTCTAACCTCAGAATTGCTTTTAATTACATGGATGGCGAAATACTAAAGAAATTGTTCACGACTTTTATTAGACCAAAGCTGGAATATGCAGCGGTTGTATGGTGCCCATATCTTAAGAAGCACATCAACAAACTGGAAAAGGTGCAACGACATGCCACTAAGTGGCTCCCAGAACTGAAGGACAAGAGCTATGAGGAGAGGTTAGAGGCATTAAATATGCAAAAACTAGAAGATAGAAGAAAAAGAGGCGATATGATCACTACGTTCAAAATAGTAACAGGAATCGATAAAATTGATAGGGAAGAATTCCTGAGACCCGGAACTTCAAGAACAAGAGGTCATAGATTTAAACCAACGAAACAAAGCTGCCAGAGAAATATACGAAAATTCACTTTTGTAAATAGAGTGGTAGACGGTTGGAACAAGTTAAATGAGAAGGTGGAGGAGGCCATAACCGTCAGTAATTTCAAAGCATTATATGACAAAGAGTTCTAGGGAGACGGGACACCACGAGCGTAGCTCTCATCCTGTAACTACACTTAGGTAATTACACACACACACACTCGGATGCAATTGGGCAACAGTGACAAAATCGATTTCCAAAAAAACGTAGTGAACATGCCAGACCAACACTATGGTAAGGATAAACAAAATTTCCACTACACCTTCTTACCATGTAGCTTTTTATAACATCTAAAGAAAAACTATATTAGTTTCTGCTTCTAGAGGCTTATGTACAGTATTGTATATAATTACAGTATGTATTGCCACAGATGACGGTAAATAAGTGCAGAACTGTGATGTGATCTAAGTTCAGCACATTTCTCATTACTGTCTCTGCATGAGACTCTGTGGGGAACGGTGAAGGCCCAGTTACTGAGTATGACAGCTTGTGATCTGTGTGCAAATTGTGTACCAGTGCGAGTGTTGTGTGACTGTGTCCTTTAGAATCAGTCAATCCCTATTCAGGTTCCCTAAATTAATATTGATTTAACAATCAAATTTACCCTTATGGTGGCCTAAATGAAACTTACAAATACACCGTACTGTATGAATTATACTGTGTGTTTTGTCTCAAACTGAAAAACTCGCAATTTTTACAGATGGGGACTGGCGTATAGAGAAGCACTCTCCTTTCGACTTAGTCATTACTTTGTGTCTTACCTGAGTGAGGCATCTGCTCTTCTTGCGGGTCTCAATATGGGCAAGGTTGCAAGACCATATTTTATTGAGATTCCACGCTCTCTTGTTGAGGTGGTTATATACTGGAATGTGCCCATGCACCATTGGCTGAAAACTTGTAAGTTCCCTCATTATTTTTTCTGCAAGTGAAAAATTTTAAATGACTGTGAAATAAATGAAATATATATTGTAATACATGCAGTACTGTATATTAAATATTGTTTACTTGTGGCTTACTTTTATAGATGTGTTCAAGACAGCACGGAACCATCTGGGGATCTTCTGGGCTTTGTTGCTCACCTACAGCATGTCGGCTCTTTTCCATGGTCTAAATTTTCAACTGGCAGCTGTTCTTCTCTCACTGGGGTTTTACACCTTTGTAGAATACTCACTAAGGGCCAAATTATCAAATGTATTCGATGCCTGCATATTAGCCAGACCATGTTCAGACACCTGCTTGCATAAACAGAAAGGTATGGTAATTGCATGAATAAAAATTATATCCGTATCCATTAAAAATTATTGTCCATAGTATCACACTATCACTACCATTCAATTTCTGTAAATATATCCATCCACTCATACTCATATATTTGTATAATCACAAATGCAAATGTATAAATATGCAAGACAGTAATAAAAGTTGCTTTGAAAGGGAATAAATGTGGATTTGAGTGTGTGTGCATTTAATTTAACTGCAATAAATAAGAAGGGTACAAAAGAAAAATTTAAAATAAAACTAAACTAAATGTTATGCAGTATATATGTTATGTGTGAGACACATCTTTATGTGAAAAGTAAAAGAGAGAATGGTGAAAATGAAGTGGAACAAATGTTTGAGAGCGCTAGATGTGTGATCAGAAATTAATGACAATTATTAGGGTAAAAAAAATAGGTATAGCATTGTGTATATTAGAGGAATGTTAGGGGGGTAATAAGAGTGTTAACTCAAGAATATGTTGGATTGTGTATGAAACTGGTAGACAGAGATTGGTAGATGCATATGGATGATCTGGACAGTAAAGTGGGAATAGGTCTTGAAAATGACATTATGGGTAGCAATGGTGTTACAGGAATAAGTTATAATGGCTGATGCAAACTATTTACTAATAAATATTGCACATAAAAAATAATTTAACAATTTGTAAATATACACAGCACTGAGTAGATTATGAAATAATGTAATACAATAAAAATCATAATTGACTATGTGCTTACTGTGAGACTTACAGTATGCTTAAGTATGTTATATACAAGAGCAGTACAGAATATCTGAAGGTGTGCCTGATCATGTGTTGGTGCTGTGCAGATAATCTTAAGTGGAGAAAGGCTGACTGTAACTAATTAGACCTTGAGAGGTAAAATAATACAAGTTGAGAAATTGAATGAGAATAGTAGTTTATTATTGAAAAAAAAAATTTTTTAGTAATCTTGGAGAAGAGGCTACGGACATCTGAATTTTAGTGCTATGTGAGATGTATGCTATAAATGTCTTTGCTGCTCACACACTTCCTTGGTATTCTTAATCAAACTCATAGACTAATGAAAGAAGCTGCTTAGTGGGATGAAGAGTTAGCAAGAGCAGTTAGTGATAGAAAAAGAAAGTGGATTTTACAGATACTAAGTGAAAATGATAGAGGCAAACAATAAATGTATGATAATAGTAAGTGGATATGTGAAAAGATTATGGTATGGCATGGCTGAATACTCATAAGGATGTTCTGGGCGAGATATGGTCTGAATTGGATCTAGAGCCTGGAAACTCCAATCCATAATGAAATAAGAACCATTCTGTTATACAACTGGATAAATATATGCATGTATTCATGTAGGGAAATATAAATAAATGGTGAATTATAATGTCTCATGTACCATTACGCATTTCAGCACGTTCATGGTTCAGTTTGTCAACAAACCTGGTGTTTACTGTGCTGACTGTATTCCACCTGGCATACTTGGGAATCATGTTCGACTCATCATCTCAGCAGCAGGAGACTGGATACAGTATGATTCATACACTCAATAAATGGTCAAGCTTAAATTATGCTAGCCATTGGGTCATGTTTATTTGCTATGTTATGTACTCTGTGATATAATGCTACTTGTGTTGTTAAGTTTTTATTGAATATAAAAAACATACTGTACAGTATATTTTGTATTCTTGGTTAATGGACTTGTTAAAGATAATCATGCAACTATTTTGAGTATCCTGTATGCAGTTTTGTTTGCATTAGTATTTTATATTTTTATAAATGATAAGCTATAAAAAAATACAGTACTGAATAACATATTTTGTATTCAATTAAGGTAGTTAACCTTCAAAATGCAGCTATCATCAAAATTGTCACCTCGCCTATGAGCCAAGCTGTAGAAGGTTGATGGGTGGTGGCGGCAGTCTCTCTATTGTTGCTATACACTAGGGGTAGCTGTCAGTTATGTGGGGCAGAGGACTCAAATGTTCACACTGAATGTTCATATGTTTATTAATTCACTTATGTACTGTATACATATAATTGAGAAAAAACAGTGCAGTGATTGAATACTACATATAGGCCTACAACTTAATATGTAGACGTATTGCATGTAAAGCTGGTCCTGGCACAGCTCAAAGAAAGTGTCATGCAACCCACTCCATTGATGACAGTGTTATCCAGGCAGAGATTCAAATCTAGCAGGAAAGACCAAAGCATCATTTGATGGTATTTGCAACCCAGTACAGTGGAGCCTCGATTAACGAATTTAATCCATTCCGGCACTGAGCTCGTCGTGTGAAGTGCTCGTCTTTCAAACGAATTTCCATTTAAAATAATGGAAATAAAATTAAAATTCCACTCTCAAACACACCAATATGGCATTTTATANATATAAAACGCTGAACTGTAATGCAATCCTGACCTCAAAAGCTTCATTGAAAGCTGTAACAGAACCCATGCACCACACCAGAAATAAATACAGTTTTGATATTCCAAGAGTAACGACTTAATCAAACTAGAAATGCTCTACAAATCAAGGGACCCAGAATGTTGAATGACCTTCCCAACCATGTTAAAGACTGTACCTCTCTCAACCAGTTTAAGATTAAAACTAAACACTCTGGGATTAATTCCCTGTAACCTACCTTACCCCTCTATTGTCAACCCATGTATTTTTTTTTTTTTATTCAACGCTGTTTGTCTACCTATTGTATTTGTGCTGCTTTTTCAGTCATGTTCCCCCCTTTTTTTATCTTTATTTGTATCTGTTTCTCAATACATTTATTCTTTTTGCTCAATTAGTTTTAAGTTTTAGATATTAATGTTTTTCTTGCCCGAACGCATGCGTAATGTGGCTTTAGGCATTGTATGTTCTAGCTCTATCTATAAATCCACTTATGTAAAATCACTTTATGTATGTACCTTTCCTGAATAAACATATTTATATTATTTATATTTATTTATCTTGATAGACCTCTCTGGTTATTCTGTACTACAACGACAATTTTATAAACATTAATACTGTTACTATTACAATTACTCTTAACTATGGTTTTTTGGGTATTGTGGTAAACAATAGTCAATTGTAATTTTCCCTTTTTCGTAAAGGTTCGACGTTGTCCAGATCTGTACCTAATTTTTCGCCTTAGGGTTTCTTCTTCTTCACGAAATATGCAGTTTGCATGAATATTTTTCCTCCCGGTGACTGCACGAATGTTCCAGTATGGACACACACAGAGATCACACTAACGTGATGCATCAATGAACAAATCCAGGGCCGTGACAGGATTCAACCTGAACCTTCGTCCGGAGCATCCCAGACACTGCCTTAATCGACTGAGCTACGACAGGGTAAAAGGGTTGAAACCGAAGTTCTACTGAACTTACTGGATCCTGTAGCCTCTCCGAGGCACAAACCAGGCTTTTACACAACCCCCCCCCCCCCGCACCCGAGCTATGTCAATAGCCGTTCTCCCTTACATCATCACACACAAAGATCACACTAACGTGATGCATCAGTGTCTGGGATGCTCCCGGACGCAGGTTCAAATCTTCGTCACGGCCCTTGTGGATTTGTTCATTTGATGCATCACGTTAGTGTGATCTCTGTGTGTGATGATGTAAGGGCGAAGAGGGAGAACGGCCTACTGACATAGCTCGGGTGCAGGGGGGGGGGTTGTGTAAAAGCCTGGTTTGTGCCTCGGAGAGGCTACGGGATCCAGTAAGTTCAGTAGAACTTCGGTTTCAACCCTTTTACCCTGTCGTAGCTCAGTCGATTAAGGCAGTGTCTGGGATGCTCCCGGACGCAGGTTCGAATCCTCGTCACAGCCCTTGTGGATTTGTTCCAGTAGTGTTTTCATGTGATGTCATCAGCCTGGAAGTCAGTTATATTGCAGGTATTGATTTCTGTGTTTACACATTTGTCTGCTGCAGCCTTTTGAGCCTTTTGAATATGAATAACACTGGTGAACTATTGTTGCACGATAGGCTGCCACAACAGATCAAGTAGGGATTGCTATGTGCAGTTTGCTGCCTTCCAATGGTAATATCCGGTCAAGGGGGAATGTAGAAAAATACGTGAGGAAAGAAGACATCTGTGGCTAGTCAGTTACAACAAAACTTTAACAGAAAACTTTGATATTGCTAGCTTGTGTTCAGCACATTTTTTATAAGGGTTGTAGTATACTCCAGACAGACAACCAGAGTGCAACTCCATAATCTCCTGAGACTGATGGATGCCTACTATTTATTCTTTATTAATTACTGTACACCTGTACTGTATATAGGAATGGTATGGTAGGTGGCTATGACCAGAGCAGACCTCTCCCATCTAGGCTTTCTTTCATTCTAACAGTCTTAACTGCATTTGGGTAATTACACACCTGCTTCTATTTCCATTCCCTAAAAAAAAATATCTTGACTCGCACTTGAAGTAGTCTGAGAAATGGGTACTAGCCTGACTCAGTGAAATTCAAAGTTATTTGGATAGGAACACAAGAAAACTTGTAAAGCAGTACTGAATGAAAAGACAGGTATAAGTGAAGGAGAAAGATCACTTGAAATGCACCAGTGTGTTTTTTGTTTTTTTCAGGGATACTGTATTCCTTTATTGGCCCTAAGCCTCTGGCTGGCCCACTAAAGTGTGTTTGATGTGCAATGACAATTCTAAATGCTGTCATTTTCGGTTAATGCGTCAATGGGTATTGCATATTTGCATATTCCTACATGATTTTATAAAACATTGCCTCTATTTTCAATTCATACAAAAGATTTCATTAATAAACTTCTTATAATATAACTATTTTGTACTTCACTGTGAACATCAATAACTTTAAGTGCCTAATAACTGGGTAATACAATCCTAATATCCAACTGACTGGTCAATACTGTGTAATTTACATCTAGTATAGAAAATGTGTGTGTAATGGAGTATCCAGCTGTTGTATAACATTTTTATTGATTTACCAAACAATGCAAATAACATGGCCATCTGCTGTCCCCCAGACAGCACTCGGCCCCCCTTAAATCTTTGAATATGTTAAATACCAAGTCACTGCACATCTTTTCAAGTGGATGTGCAGTGCTATCCTCTCAAGTGGATTTGCTATATATTTAAAACTCTGAACTGTAATGCCAATCCTGACCTCAAACGCTTCCTAGAAGGTTGTAACAGAACCCATGGGCACCATACTAGAAACAAATACCTATTTGATATTCAAAGAGTACTACTTAACAAAACTAGAAATGCTCTGCAAATCAAGGTACTCAGAATGTGGAATGACCTTCCCAATCTTGTCAAAGACTGTATCTCTCTCAACCAATTTAAGATAAAAACTAGGTACTACAGTACCTAATAAAATCCATGTAACCTACCTTACCTCTTAAATGTCAACCTATGTCTTGCTATTTCCAAACAATATTGATTATTGACCAACTTGTTTAACTGCTAATATCTGCCATGTATAAACTTGAAGAAAATTGTAGTCTTCTATTTATTTAGTTAAAATTACTTACGCTGTTTTGTTTCAATTTCTGCTGTTCCATCCATCATGTAATTATTATCATTCTTTTTTCTTTCTTTTTTTTTACCTTTTTCAATTCAGTGTATGCTTTGATCTCAGTTAGTTTTAAGTGTTTCTTTTAAGTGTTTTTCCCACATCTTGCCTGAAACGCTGTGTGTATTAGTGGCTTTAGGCATAGTATGTACTAGCTCTATCTAGAAATCCAACATTCTGTTTGTAACTCATCTTGTATATATGTACAATATACCTGAATAAACAATTATTATTATTATATTTAGTATAATATATCTCGACTCGCTTGACCTTATGTATCCTGTATCCTCTGTGATATAATGCCATAGTATACAGTAATGCTACTAAAAACGAGTCTTTATGATAGTACATTAATTAATCATTTGATCAGTACTGTATAAGATTTGTTTATTTCATTGACAGCGTTTAATGAGTACTATATGCTAATGATTGATTTTCAGATGGCAGATTTTGCTTACACTGACTATGACTATGAGTATGACCAGGAAGGAGATGGTGGGGACTACCTGGATTATTTTGATGAAGTAAGTATTCTTTGAAACTGATAATTTTGAATGAAATTAGCATGTAATTTTATTGCAAACAGAATGCATAATATACTGTACTGTAATTCTTTAAACTCGCCTCTCTTCTCATTGTGTCTATGTATATCCTATTGATGTATACTACAGTAATGATGTAACAAATGACTGCATGGTGTTCACAGGATATATATGAGTTCCCAGCTGGAGAGCCTTGGGAAGAAGAGGAGGAGGAGGAGGAGGAGGATCCAGCATCCCAGTTTACTCTAACAGAGTTGTACGAGTACTGTGTCGTTCCAACTGTCTCCGACTCTTACCTCCACCTCTGTAACTTGCTTGTGTGGTCCCTTGTCTTCACACTTACAACAAGAATTGGTAATTTTTCCTGCATCTATTTTATGCAAAAGCCTTGGCTATTTCTTCTATTTTAATGAATGACACATAGAATTGAATCAATTATTTGATTTTATATGGTTGTTCAGATTTCAGTATTTGTTTAAATCTTTATGGACTTCTGTCTCACTTTTCCTTTAATTTGCTTGTTGCTGTTGCAAATTTTAGTTTCTTAGTTTGTTTGCATGCCTGCCCATTGTGCATCTTTTATATCTCTACTAACTGTACATATTTTACATCAATATTCATTGTGCAACTGCAGGCTTGGTGCTATAATCTCTAATCTTTTGAGTATTTGGATTACCATGATAAGAGAATTCTTGACAGAGCTTTCTCCTCCTAGAGATTGCTTGTTTGTGAAGACCCCTACTCCTAGATGGAGAACTCTCCTTAACCCTTAGATTGTGGCTCACATCAATTGATGTTTTTCACTATAAATTTATAAGAATTAGATTCTGCTTATAAATCTCCCTAATTACCAAGATTTGGTCTCATTCTGGCTATTATTACCTAATGGAAAAGATAAACCGTGTTCTTATACATAAAAAGTTACAGTATAAAATTGAATAATTAAAAAAAAAATCCTTTTTAAGACTGCTCATAGCTCAGTCGATAGAGCGTTGGCCCCCATACATGTGGGGTTCACAGTTTGAGACCCATACAGCCCAGGTGAGTGGATTGAATAATTTTGAAACAGCGTAATTTTGCTCAAAAAGTATTTAAGCAAAATATTAAATTTGAGACGATTTTCTGGGAGGAGCCCCTTGGTGACTACTTGAAGTCATCTCGCTGAAATGGCTCCCCATTACAGTACTGGATTACATCGCAGGAGTCCTGTTAAGCCTACTGGGGACCAGAGCCAAAATCTGGTCCCCCTTCACGGAGGTGCAGAGCACCGTGGACATAATTTGTCAGTGGCTTTTCACATATCTTTAGAATTGTATGTTCTAATGATAAACAGACATCCCAGTTGACTGAAACCCCCCTTGATTGAAATTTATCCTATACAAAGCCTGGCTCTTTTCAATGATGAGGACTCTTTGAAATACGTTTCTCATGACAGGGCTCCTTAACTCTATTCTTCCTCTTAATTTTATATCTTTCTGCGCATCTGTCCATACTTAAAACAGCAAGTAACAGTTTACAGTTTAGATGAGTAGTGAAAAATTAACTGATAGACATAAAACTTTGAAAACATAAAGTGCTTTTCCAACATTTATTATTAAAAGTATGAATAAATTGTGTTGAATGACGGCAAATCTCTGCACAGTTATTGTTATCATTGGAGCCAACAAGATATCCCTTTAGGATTTGCTGTTCAAGAATAAGGCTGTCACTTGCTTCACTTTGCCCCCTGCATTAGAGCTTCTTCCTTTCATTGTAAGTAGTGTAGGTTTTTCAATCACTGTATACTTTTACAAATTACTGTAACTAATAACTTTAATTTATCAATAATTTGTTACCCTTATATTAGCCATTTTATGGCAGTCTTTAGTTTTTCTTAGTACAGTACTGCATTTTTTTCCCTATTTCATAATTTCATTAAATGTAGTGCTCCCAAGTGATTATACTGTACTGATATGGGAAACCCATTGAGAACTGTGTGCAAGCACAGTCCAGTCAGATCATCCAATCTGATGATCTGGTTGATCAGTTGATCGATCTGGTTGATCAGTCCAGCACCCAGGAGGTTGGTCGACGACCGGGCCGCGGGGACGCTAAGCCCCGGAAGCACCTCAAGGTAAGGTAAGCACCAGATAACGGAGCCACTCGGTCAGTACACATGCATCGACACTGGAAAAGGTTAAGCCTAAATAACTCGGTGAAGATATTATGTCATGACTGTAGTATGCATTAAACATGTTCCATGTTGATATTTAGACTTTTAGGAAAATAAATGTTAAGACTTGGCTGTTAAGTTGATGAAAATCAGATTGACGATTTGATGCTGAAAATCGATTTCTATGGCTGCATCTTTGATCATTCGTTAATTATTTAAATATCTTGATCTTTTTTGTACAGTACTTTTAAATTACTGGTCATTATGCACTACATATAATTATCAGTTATAAAACATGTACAATTTAAGCATTTTTAAAACCTACCAAATAGCTTATAAAATTAATACGAGACATATTTATTCAATTAGATAAGGGGTGTTGCAATCTTGTTGGTGGTGGCAATCTTCAAGGGTTGGCATGGTGCTTCCTCCCACTAAGTTCCTCCACTCCCCCACCTTCCTTAAATCTTTGGTTATTGACAGCTCATTCAGTGGCGACTTGAAGGGAAGGAGCCTAGTAAAAGAGAGAAGGTATGACGAGATCATGTGAAGCCAGCAAACCACTTCTCTAAACATCAGTCCGTGAGTAGTTATTTTTAAATGCTTGGCATAATGATACTACTCATACCGACTTGATGGAGTTCTATTAACAAATGTTGTAATTTAACTTCATTGTGAAAAGATTAACTGTTGGACCTTTCTGTGTATTGGATCCTTTGGTAATCTGACCAGTTGATAGTGTATATTTTTGAAAATCTCTGGCTCATTCATTCACTGATCTGAATTTCTATTTAACCCTCTCCATTGCCCTATTAACCCTTTAACTGCGCAACGCGCCTGCAGGCTCGCGTCTGGTTTGCGCAACGCGCCTCTGGGTATTTGTATTTTTCACGTTAGATTCAAAACTCTTGCGGCTACATGGGGTTCACATCAGCTCCTCAGGGCTCTTGTAAACAGACGCCATCTTTAAAAAAAATCGTGGTCCACATTCCCGGGTGTGGGAGCCTCAGTAGTGAGTGAGCAACCAAGGCTGGCGCTCGCAGCATAAGCGCACAGCACTGCTGTTCAGCGTGTGACCACAGCATCGCCTAATAATGTCAAAATATATATATAACTGTATTATTTAGCCATGATAGTATTATAGAAGAGCCTGAGTGTGATAATGACTGGGTACAATGTTCAAATACAGTGTTCAATGCTGTTCACGATGTTCACAGCGCTTGCCACAGCACCACAGCATTATTTCGTCCATCTAGGAATCTTCAAACA
>WNGS01113158.1:36151775-36210929 GCA_020271785.1 Procambarus virginalis | reverse complement strand
CCACGTTCCAGAGGTTAATGAACTCTTTGCTCGCTAATGTGCCAAAATTGTCGGGCGTATTAGATGATATGTGCTCTTTGATATTAATTGGGGTGACCACATAGCTAGGTTACGCCAGTTGTTCACACTGTTGAAACACGCAAATCTAACCTTAACTGCAAAAAAGTGTCATTTTTGGCCAAGGCACAGTGACGTACCTTGGTTATGAAGTAGGCCAAGGAAAACTGTTACCTCGACAAGACAAAATTAGTGCTTTTCTGGACTATCCAGTGCTCAGGTCTAAAAAAAGGACATTCAACGATTTCTCGGTATGTGTGCGTACTACCGACGCTTTTGTCAGAACTTTCCAGCGTGGCCACTCCTCTCACAGATTTGTTGCGGAAGGCCGTTAAATTTATGTGGTCTTCGGACTGTGCAGAGGCATTTAAAAACTTGAAATTGATCTTAGCTCCGCCCCAGTGCTTGCTAGTCCAAGGTTCGACCGTCCGTTTAAACTTCAAGTTGACGCGTCGAACTCGGGTGCTGGTGCAGTGTTGTTGTTGCAAACTGGGGATGATAAAGTGGAACACCCAGTACATTATTACTCTGTGAAATTTGACAAGGCGCAGCGCAATTTTTCAGTGATAGAAAAAGAGGTGTTGGCGCTAGTGCTAACTTGCAAAAAGTTCGAAGTGTCCCTCACAGGTAATATAGTTGAAGTGTACACACGGACCATTACCCATTAGTTTTCATGAATCAGATGAGGCAGAAAAATAAATGCATCCTCAAGTGGGCATTGTACCTAAAGGGACTTTAATCTTTCCATTACCCACCTATCAGGCCGGCTCAAGGTGATAGCCGACGCTCTGTCCCGGTTGCCTGATTCATCTGAGCCACAGGAACCCATACCAAATGTCATGCTTTAGTTATTTTTTTTAGGTTCTCCAGTGACATTAAATATCCCGTGTCCAATTTAGTTTATTACTTCCTTGTTTTTTTGTTGTTTTGTGTTATTTTTTGTGTTTGTTTTTTATTTTTAGTTTTTTTTTTTGTTGTGTTATTGTTGTTGTGGTTGATTTTCTATATGTCATGGATGTCCATTTTATCCTGTATACTCTTACAAAAAATATGAATACTATTCTAGTAGCACATTTTTTTTTTCTCTGAAGGGGGTAGGAGTGTTACTACGACCCTGGGTTTCTTAGAGGGAAACCAGAGGTCAAAATGTGAGCTTATTGAGCAACCATAGCGTAAAAACGCATGGCGAGTGGCATTGGGCGTATCTTCCCTGCCAGTCGAAGGACTATTCTTGGTTCTTCACAAAGAATTTTTAAAGATTGAGCTTGGGGGTTGATTATTGAATATAAATAGGCACCAACTATTTTTACTAATACTGTCTAATCATTGTAAAGTAAACCCGAGTAAATTTAGTATCGGGCACCAGTATTATTAGTTGAACAGTCTTCCGGCAGCATAGCTTTCGGATAGAGAGACGGGAGACGCTCTACTCGGCTGACTGGTTGTGGTAGAAGGAAGTGCCTCTCCCTCCTCGTATTTATTTATTTCTGTATCATCTTTGCTTCTGGTTAAGTTTTCTTTGCCTTGCTATTTTTGTGGTTAGATTGTGGCATACTATCGTATATGGTAGAGCTGTTAGTATACCTGGGGTGTAGTAAGTGTATTTAAGTTTTTTGTACCTGCTATGCTAACTGGGTCCCAGTGTAACCACGGGGTCCCCTACCCTAGGCTGTCTCCAGTGTGGTATAGGAGAGCTTTTCCCTAGCTTGCTTCAGTGTAAAACCTTGTATCTGTCTATGTGGGACCAGAGGTTTTAAGTAAGATGGGGTGGTAAAGTTACGTATTAAAATTGTTATGGTGTGGATGTGTATGGGGTGTAGGGGTTAATAAATAAGTGAGCTAGAACAGAGTATCCTTGTTCCTGTGTGGGAGTTCAATAATCATTTCTTAGACTAACCAGGTTTAGTAGCAAGCAATTATTATTGTGGATATTTACTTTGGGGGCCGTGGCCTTTGTTCTCCACTATCTTGATACCTCTAGTCTTCTTACCCTTACCCCTGATAGTACAGTCCCCATAGCAAGCCACTAATTGTTCTAACGAGTTTAATAACTTCAATAATGCTGCCTCTACAAGTAATATTATTTATATACAGCCATCACTTCTAATGAGCTTGTTAGAGGTGAACAGATAGATTCCAATGATTCTAATTCCCGATCCCAAATGGACCAAGGTAAAGCAGTGTGCCTTATATAGCATTGGGTAAGAAATACTTATATAAATATACACAATTATTTTCATATTTATAAATTTTAATTTTTTAATTACAGTACTCTACCTGTAAATCAGTTTTAACATTTAAATTTTTGCATTTATAAATGTCTTATTATTTAGTCAGTCTATACCATTATGATGATTATTAATTATACTGTTCAATTCATATTCATTATTCAGAATTTTACTGTTTTTTGTCTCCACAGTTAAGGCTGGATTGACTTGTGTACACATGTTGTCTCGGCTGCCATAAATATACAGGTGAAGTATTAAATGTTTCAAAATATAATACTGTAACTAGTTTTAATAGGGAAATGTGTGTGATTCTTATGAATGGTTGCATATGTTTTGGGAGCTGTAACACACACTGTACCTTAACATTGTACATCAGACCACATGCAAATGTACAATAGGGGAACCATGTGTATAACATGTCAGATTATACATGCAAGTTGAATAATCTAGTATCATTCTTTCTGTTCAATTCCCTATTTGAAGCTTCCCTATTTTAAGCATATTCTTAAAAAGAATATGCTTAAAATAAAAAAAAATAAATTATAGAAATTATTCATACGAAACATTACAAAAACCTGTGAAATTAATTTTTGTTATAAAGCATTAATGTAATTTTTATTACATTATCAATGAATATTTGTAAACATAGATCACCTTTATCTTGCAGATATATGCAGAACTATTCACCATGGGTGAAGATCGTGTGCCACCGGGCTTAGCAGGAGCAGTGACAGTATTAAAGAAGCTCTGAAAGCTGGTCGCACAGACATCTTCCGAAAACTTTTAGATGCTTGTGAAGTCTGTAAGTAAGAATTTGTGTGCTTTTGTGAAGTGTAGAATTAGAATTAATTAATATTTAGCGGAAAAGTCTGTTGCTTGTTGGATAAAATATTACACAGGGTAGTATAATATGTGGATACATGAACTTGGCAGTTTATGCAGGTTGACTATGGTGCCATAACAAATTTTGGAAATGTTAGTCAAGTAAGCATTGTGTTTGCAGACTAGAACACATTTAAATATGTGTGTAATTAAAATATATATGGCAAAATGTGTATATTAAAAAACACTTAACAGTACGGTTTACTGTACTACTCTGTCGCTCAGAAAATGCTTACTTGAGCAGTGTATTTGGTTGTCTCTGCCTGCCAGCCACCCTACCTCCTTGAAGGACGAAGAAAATACTTTTATGACCCCAAAATTAAGCATAGTATTCTGTATATGGTAACTCGTGTACAGATTCCTGAACTTACAGTATTGGGCTCTTAAATCTACATTTGAAACTGTGTATGGAGTCTGTCTCCACCACATTACTGCCTAATGCATTCCATTTGTTAACTACTCTTGACACTGAAAAAGTTCTTTCTAACGTCCCTGTGGCTATCTGGGACAGTACTAAGTTTCCACCTGTCCCCCTTACTTGAGGAACCTTGAGGTGCTTCCGGGGCTTATCGTCCCCGCGGCCCGTCATGACCACCTCCTGGTTGCTGGACTGATCAACCAGGCTGTTGGACGCGGCTGCTCGCAGCCTGACGTATGAGTCACAGCCTGGTTGATCAGGTATCCTTGGAGGTGCTTATCCAGTTCTCTCTTGAACACTGTGAGGGGTTTGTATAGCATTTATCAAATCACCTCATTTTTGGGGCAACACGTGAGGAACACAAATGCAAACAAGCCTGAATGGTCCCAGGACTATTGTCCCCTTGTCAGTGTTTCACCATGCTAAATAGTTTCTTTGTCCACACTGTCAATTTCCTTGAGAATTTTTGTAGGTGGTTATCATTTCTTCCCCTACGCTTCTGTCTTCCAGGGATGTGAGGTTTAGCTCCCGTAGCCTTTCCTTGTAGCTCATACATCTCAGTTCTGGGACTAGTCTGGTGGTATACTTCTGAATCTTCTCTAACTTTGTCTTATGTTTAACTAGGTATGGACTCCAGGCTGGAGCTGCATACTCCAGAATTGCTGTGTTTATGAATGTCCTGTTTTTATGAATGCTTGTGCTAATCCATCCTAGCTTGTGGATTACTAGTTAGCAATATTGTAAGAGCTTGGTAATACAGTATGAACAAATTAGTGTTCATCATGTGTGGGTAAACAACTGGAGTACATAGGTAAAAGATGAAAATGCAAAGGTAAACATTGGGAGTAACTGGGTTGTTACAAAAAGTTTAAAATAAGTAAGTAATAACTGATAACTGATAACTGATAAGTAACTGATAAGTAATTCGGCTAACTTGAATGGGGATGGGTCCCCATATAATTCAGATTTCCGAGCATAGGCTGTACATTCTTTTTTTTATTAATTCTCATCAACTTTGCCAAATTGTTATTTAATCATTGTTGGAATGTGACGGTTGTCATTTCCCACGCTAGAACCACCAATACTGCTTATTATTCACTTCTGACTCTGTAAACTTAATAAGGAGCCAGTTCCACTTGACTTCCACTGTCTCGGTGTTTGCTTCCAATAAATTATGAGGGAATGCATTAGTAAAGGAATACATACAACCATAAAAACAAGTATAGTTATAACTACAGACACAACTGCATACAGCTACAACTGACTACAGATGCCTCTATGACTACCTAAAACCAAAACCATTATTATAACCCTAGCAACAGACAACCAACATCATCAGTGCAACTAATACTGTACATTCAATCTGCTCAATTACACGAGTCTGTGCTCGTTATACTAGTCTGTTTATTATACTGTGTGTGTAAAATAACAATGCAATCATTGCACCAATAGGATTCATTATACTGTACTACCTTGTTTTTATACAGAACAGGAGATGAAATCCTTAAAGAATCGGATAAGGAGAAAAAGTTGGGTGTGGTTTGATATCAACTTTGATCTCCCGAAGCTCTTATGGAAGGTGCAGTAATCAGCAACATATGCTAGATTGGATAACATAAGAACTATTTTTGATACCTCTATAAGAAATCATTAAGGACCTTGTATATCACATAAGTCAGACCATTCCTGGAATATGTGGCTGTAATGTGGAGTCCATATTTAGGCAAACACCAGACAAAATTGAAGAAAGTTCAGGGGTATGCCACCAGACTAGTACCAGAACTATGGAGTGTGAGTCACAATGAAAGGTTAAAGGTATTAAACCTCACTGCGCTGGAAGACAGAAGAGTTAGGAAAGACATGACTATCCTGTACAAAATTTTATAGGAATTGATATGGCATACGAGGACAGACTATTTAATAAGGATAGTATTTGAACGGGGACGCAGATGGAAATTGAATGGCCAAATGTGCACTAGAGATATTAGAAAGAATATTGCCAGTGTCTGGATAGTGATCAAATGGAATACACTAAGAAGAGAAGTAGTTGAGGCAGACTCCATGTACAGTTTCAGATGATAGAAATGATAAAAGCCCAATAGGCTCAGGAACCTGTACACTAGTTAATTGACAGCTGAAAGAGATGATCAGAGAGCTGAAGCTTGACCTTCCACAAGCAAAATTAAACAAGTCAAGTTGGGTGATTAGGTGATGTACCAGCATGGTGATACCTTTCATTATTACCCTCATGCGATCCAGACATATATACAGTAATTCCTTTGTGATTACCTTCCATTATAATCACTAATATAAATGTACAGTACTTCATTTAATTTTATTGGGACATGTTTATTTTCAGCAAGTTATGGTGGTGGAACAGAAGAGAGGAAACAGTTGATAAATTCACTTGCAACAGAAGATGGCACCTTCCTACACATGGCAACCAAAGTAATTATTTTCAATTGGCATTATTTATCCTCCTTAATACAATACAATGCAACCTTGATTCAGCAAACCTCATTTTGGTTCAACCATCACCAGTGTAACTGCCTGCTTTAAGATAAATTAACATAAATGTGAAATTTTACCTTAAAGGGTCGTATCATAATTTTTAGTCAGTTTCAAATCAATCTGAGCTTTAGTGCTAAGGAAATTCCTGGTGTATTTGTCCATATATTGCAGGTTGCAATATGTAATTATATTTATAGTGGCACAAGACAATTTATTTACTTTTTTTTTTTGCAAATTTAAGATGATAATATGTACTATTATACTATTCCTTAAGAATAAATGTATATAAGTATGTACTTTACCTGTCTTGCAGCTTGGTCGAGGAGACATTATACGAGCATTGTTAGCAATAGGTGCTGACCCTGGGGTGCAGGATAATGAGGGCAACACTCCTTTGCAACTGGTGCCCTCACAATCAATCACTGCCATCTTCACCGAAGAGTTGCTTCGTGCTACAGCACAGTCAGAGTAAGTGTTGATTTATGGTGGTGTCTTGATGTCAGCATTACACAAATTTTTAGCCTTTTTAAATTTTGTAGATGTATTTTTTAGACATCTCTTCAGACAACTGTGTTCTAAGGATAATTGATAAAAGAAGATAATTGACTAAGAAATTTATCTAAAAGATACATCTACGTTATACAATGGCCCCTTCGTTTACGAATTTAATCCGTTGCCAAAAACGGTTCATAACCTGAAAATTCGCAACCCGAAACAAATTTTCCCATAAGAAATAATGTAAATTGGAGTAATCTGTTCTACACTCCCAAGAATATTAATTTCAAAATACTTTTCATACCTAATACACACAAATATTTTGTACTATAGTATGTACAAGTTATAGCTTACCTTTATTGATGACTCTTGTTGGTGTATGGAAGATGGTGAGGAGGGGGGAGGAGGAGGAGAGGTGTTAGTATTTGGAAGGTGAGTCCCCTTCCATTATAACATCAGGCACTGAGACTTCTCTGGGGTACTCTCTCCTACATTTTGCAAGCATGCCACTAGGAACTGATTGTGGCTCACTGCTTGCTTGTCTTACTAAGAATCTGTCTAAAGACGTTTGTTTTTTCCCTACATTTTAAGACTTGTCTGTAGTGAGACATCACATTGTCATTAATAAGCTCAATGCAATTGCCTGTTAAAGGTTTATCTGGGCGAGTCTTTTCAGCAAAACTTTGCAGTTCTTCCCACTGCACACATTTTCTAAATTAATGAGGAAGGGACATCCTCTACTGCTTCCTCCTCCTCCTGAAGATTTGTTGTTTTGCCTAGCTAGTTCAACAACCTATGTATCATTTTCGTGTTTATGAATGATCTCTTGTTTTCCTCTGTGGTCATCCTCACATGTGTTTTTTTAGGTTGGACCTTACCATTGACTTTCTTGGGACCCATGGCAAGATATGTAATAATTACTTTTACGTTCAAAACCCAGAAAAGTCGAAAAACGATGAAATTCTTTACAAAGAAATCATGCGCGATCATCAGTAAGCGGGAGGCACTGGCAAACTGAAGTGCAGGTGACCGTGCCACTAGGAACCACGTGCTAGGTCGCCTATACACGTATCAACAAACTATGTTACTCGAGGCAAAGCTCGTAAGCCGATTCACATTTTACAAAGAAATTGGGCTCGTAACCCGAAAATTTTGTAAATAGGGGCATTCGTAAGCCGAGGTGTCACTGTATATACTTTGACTAGACATCAAGGTGGCTATTATTCCTGTTCATCTGTCATGCCCAATTCTGGCTCGCAACTACTAGGTTACTTTGGCTGCAGTGTTCTGTTTGGCCTACCAGGGACCACAAGCTGTACAGCGGAAGACTAAGGCCATCCACTGTAGGGGTCCTGGATTATCAACCAGTCGCATGTTCCCGCTATTTCTAGGCCAAGTGCTGGCCATCATTGGACTCTGTCTGGTAGGGGACTATTCAGTTGGTACTGTTCTATACAGTATTTGTGTTTTAGTTAGCTTCATGAACATGTTTTCTATCCAGTTTCTTGTATGTGACATAGGTACTTGAGGATTAATTAATTACTGTGGGCTCATTCTGGGAAAGGTCAGTTATTGGCTCATAAATTGAAGTGGGACAACTTCTCCAGGACTGTACTTTAATGTATTGTTGGGTTTCTTGCTCTTCAAAAAACTCTAATTTTGGTTAGACTTTCAGTCCACTCATAGACTTTGGTGTCTCAGATACTGTATTTAAATTATGACATCTCTTTCTACAGTACATGGAGATGTAATTATCTAAGTGTAGTTACAAGATGAGAGCTACGCTCGTGATGTCCCGTCTTCCCAGTAATCTTTGTCGTATAACAACACTTTGAAACTACTGACGGTTTTGGCCTCCACCACCTTCTCGCTTAGCTTGTTCCAACCGTCTACCACTCTGTTTGTAAAAGAAAACTTTCTAATTTTTTCGGCACCTTTATTTCCTTAGCTTGAATCTGTTTCCTCTTGTTCGTGATGTTGCTGGTTTAAGAAATTCCTCTTTGTTAATTTGGTTGATTCCTGTTAGAATTTTGTATGTGGTGATCATATCACCTCTTTTTCTTCTTTTTTCTAGTTTTGGCATGTTTAATGCTTGTAGTCTCTCCTTGTAACTCTTGGTTTTTCTGTTCCAGAAGTCATTTTGTAGCATGCTGCTGCACCTTTTCCAGTTTCTGTATGTGCTTCTTGAGATTTGGGCACCATACAACTGCTGCATATTCCAGTTTTGGTTTCATAAAAGTCATGAACAGTTTCTTTAGTATTTCACCATCCATATAATTAAAAGCAAGTCTGAAGTTGGAAAGTGACCCATACACTGCTCTCACAATGTTCTTTGTATTCCACTGGCCACAGCTTACTATCCAATACACCCTTAGGTCTCGTTCTTTATTAGAGTTCTGTAATTCCATTCCTCATGATTTGTAAATTGTGTGTGGTCTATTTTCTCTGAATCCACATTCCATAACACAGCATTTATTCACATTGAATTCCATTTACCACTTTACTTTTTTTGTTTTTTGTTTCACATCTCGTGCTCTCATCTTCAGATGTTACCAACTTTTATCGAGATTTGTCACAATTATTATTATTTTTATGCCTATTGATTTTTTTCACTCTTTCTTGCAGCTTTGGCAGTCTCTTTGAAATTACAGGGTATAGATCTGACGAGGAAACAAAAATAATGTTGCCAGGTATATAGCTACTGGAATATTATCCTTTGTATACTGTATCTCATAAATCAAATATTGTTGCTGTTATTATAATTATTTATTTGCAGTACAGTATTTATTAATTATTATTAATGTGTGCACATTATACATATTAATGTGACTAGTATAGGCAGATGGTGAGTCACAATAACGTGGCTGAAGACCAAACCACACGCATCGGAAAATGAAAAAAAAGATGACGATGACTGACTAGTATAGCAGTAGAGTATGGTACAGTGTGTGAATGCATGACGTATAGCTGTTGAGTACAGTTACTAAGGCTAGTTATGGTGACACATTCCTCCTTGTGATGACAATTTTATCGACTTGAGAATGGTCCAGGACGGACCGAAACGTCGTCGTCCCTTCACCTTCTAGAGTGTGTGGTCTGGTCAACATGACAATTTTAGTTTAGTTCTGAACAGCTTTTAATGTTTGGATTTCTGTACCTACGTAGTTAGAAGTCTATAGTTTTATCACTTTGTATTTATTCTATTGATTACCGTATAGAAATGACTAGCTCTGTTGATTCCTGAATAATATAAATGGCTGTTTGTTTTATTTTTAACAAGACAATGAGGAGGATTACGTGATGAGTTCAGATGGAGAAAATAGATATAGATAGCAAATATGGCAATTTAGACATTGTAAGTTCTACAGTACCAGATTTTACAAAATAGCAAAGTTTGTTTAAGAATTTTTGCTAAATTTGATAATTTTGGTTTTAGTGTTGGTCGTGTATGTCAACTGATTGCAGCTGGATTGAGTATCAACTCTCACGACAACCCACTTAGTCGCAACACCCCTCTGCACTGGGCAGCATCATTTGCCGACACCGATACCCTTACTTGTCTAATTGGTAACTTATTTTCTGAATTTGAGTCATTTGTTCCTTAAATTTCTTTAATGCAAATCAAATTTTATACTTGCTCTTCATATAAATTCTATTCTTTAAACATTGAGGTAGGTCAATAGAATTGGCCCAGGAATAAAACCAAATTTGTATTGCAATTGCTAGTACTGGAGAAGGTAGGAAATCAGTCAAGATGTGATACATACTGAAAAAGATCTCTGGTTGTGGAGCAGATCGTTAATGCAGTACAGTATTAGGACGATGCCGCTTGGTATTAACCTCCATGTAATTTGTATCTTATAGCTATATATGGAAAAATTGTTTGGAGTTCATGTAGTTTTACTTATGCTTACCTTATTAATTCTTTTCAAAATTTACATTCTTTACTTGTGCAATTGTATAACTAATGAGTTTATTGGGTTTCCTTTATTGTGATTGCACTGGTACAGTGAGTGCAAACATACATCATGTATCACTTTATCATCTTATTATCCTTCAAATTTAAAGATTATGAATATATACTAGGTTTTTCATACTCATTAAAAACATTGCTTCATTTTTATAAATTCACCTCAAACCCAGGTGTTGTTATTTCTTCCTTGCCAAGTACAGTACATCTTGGTTGATTAAATAGCTTGTTTTCTCACTCCTTGCAACTATTGGAGATGGCTGTCTCATAAATACTGTATATGGTCTACTTAACATTTAATAGGCATCCCTTAGAGGTTTTCAATGTTTGTTTCTTTCTAAGGTTTCCAAGTAATATTGTGTTGCTAGCAACAAACAATTTCTTGATTATAAAATAGAGCTTCATGTTGATACTGGGAAGCGTAGCTTCATGGAAGCCATTTCAAGATTTAATTTAAAATTAAATATACAAGTCCCTTGATGTATGCAAGGGATGCCTTCATGCCAAAATACATTAAAATGTAACTAAAGTTTATATTTGGAAAACTGGAATGCACTCCATGAACTTAAGCCCCTGCACTGCACACTTGTTACACACAACTCTGTGGTGGGCACAAAAACTAATTCCAATTTTTATATTATAATATAGTAGTTACAATATAGATGCGTGGCTTGGGAGTACCCTGGTCGAGGGTTCGAATTCCCCCTCATTGCTTCAATTGAGTCTCATTGATATATCACATTAGTGTGATTTCCTTGTGTATCAGAATCCTGGTTACTAAATCCAGAAATGAGTCGTCATCTATATGTCCATAGGGTAAAGGAACAGCAGGTGGCACAGCTGCTGTAATGAGACGCTGTGGCAGTGGAGGAGTAGACCGCTGCCTGTGGCCACGGTGGTGTAAGCTTTACCTTCAAAATGATCACTGGTTCATCAATTTTACTGTCTGTATCACTTTTATCCAATCCTTGTGTATAGTCCTTTTATCACCGACAGGATCATCTACATCATTATAATTGTCAGATTCTAGCAGTAATGTACCCTGTTAATTTGCTTTTCTGTAAGTGATGTCGTAGCACAAGCCACATGGTGCTGTGAGCATGTTGTTGGTGCTGTTGATTTAGGGACGACAACAATCGTGGGAGCGGATGCACCCCAGTGTACCTGTGAAGGGTTAATTGCGAAGCCTAATGGCGAAATGAATGTCGCTTATCAGCGGAAACTAATGTGCCTCACAGCAAATATACGCACAGATGGACAGATGATTGGGGAGCCCCAAGAGTCCCTCAGGGTGACAAGCAATGGCCCCACCTCACACGGAGAACACTGGATACCAAAACTAAAAACTTGGGGGATGGCCCGCCCTAACTAAAATACAAAAGTCATCCAGTGCCCCCCAACACACATAATACAACCCTGGTTGATACATGAAGTTGAAAGGTTAAAGATCCCGGTTTTCCCTATTACTGTTACAAAATATTATACAGAAAAATATTTCCACAATTTGCTCATTAAAATTTGATAAAATATGAGTACTCACCAAGGTTGTAGACACACATTATACAGTACAGTGTATGTTGGTGAGATAGTGCTGGGAGAGGCTTGGGCATTTGGGAGTTGGTGTTGGTGGTGGGTCATTAGGATCAGGCTTCACCTCATTATTGGCAGGTGTTAGTGGTGCTCTCACTAGTCTTGAGTGGTGTAGTACTGTACTCGCACACAATATGTACTTGATATTACACAGTCATAAGTGCATATGTTCTCGGCTTAAAAATCCTGGATTCAAATTTAGCTGCAAGACAGATGCATTTGGGCAATGTTTCATTTCACCTGATACCTCTGTTCATCTAACAGTAAACGTGTATAATACCTAGGAGTTAGACAACTGTTGTGGGTTTGAGGAAGACCAGTAGTGGCTAAGCCTAACAAGCTTCCCCTCCCTGACTATGGAAAACCAAGGGATGGCTCGAGCATCCCTTCCTCTTCTCCCTCTTCACTAGGACAAATATAGTCCAGGAGGCCTGGTTGAGGACCGAGCCGCGGGGACGCTGAACCCCAAAATTATCGCAAGATAGTTTAAAATTGTGTGAAAATATTTTAAAGAGTTGAGTCATGGTAAGAGATTTGAGGGTGATCCAGGAAAGAAAGTTGTCACTTGAATGCCACATCAGAGGCATAGCTAATATGCCTCTGATGTGCTACACTTGCCAATGCTACACTTGCCAATTTTAGAATTGCATTTCAGCACATGCATGGAAATATGCTCAAGATATTTTTGTCATGACATGACAGAAACCTAAGGTAGAATATGCAGCCATTTCCTCTTGTCCTTATCTCAATAAGCATAGATAAGATGCAAAGACATTCTACTAAATGCCTTCTGGAACTAAATAATTAGAGCAATGAGGAAAAAGGGTGATATGATTAAAAAAAAAATTATGAGAATTGATCAAATTGTTATAGGGAGTTTTAAATTTGCAACATTATGAATAAAAGGTTTTGAGTGCAAGTTACAGAAACTAAGGTGTCAAAAAATGTCTCAAAATGCTCTCCTTTACTAACAGAGTGGTAGTCAATATATATAAATTATAAGTGAGGGTAGTGTGTGCAAACAGCATTAGAAGTTCGAAAACTCCAAACTCTGTGACAAATTAAAGCCCCAGTGGCATGGGTTAGCACTCACTCCACGTCTCGCAGGCAATTTCAGTCAGGTATGAGCCGGAATATAATTGGCACCAAACCTTAACTGCTTGCCTCTGTTCATCAAGTAGTAATTAAGGACCCAATTGTAAACTGATTGGTGGTCATATTTAGGGGTAAACTAGTATCTACAATGTAGATACCAGAAGTTGTCATCTTCTGTATCTACTTATGTACCAAAAAAAAAAAGATACAAGGAACACAAGATACAATAAGCTCGACTCGGTTTCTGTTACTACACTTGGGTAATATTCTTGGCTAATTATATAGCCGTTTGTAGATCAGTGTATACATACTTTATATTTATTGTTATAAATACATTTAAATGAATAAATTAATAGATATTACCTCCGCATTTTTATATTTCAATTGTTTTTATTTTTTTTGCAGCTCGGGGAGCAGATATTAATGCAGCTAACAGTGATGGTGCAACTCCCCTCCATGATGCTGTAGCTCGTGGAGATGAAAACATTGTGAGAATTCTCTTGGACCATGATGCTAATCCGCATATTCAGTGTTACAAGGGGTAAATTTGATTAAACTAGTTTTGTAAAAAATGAAAAGTCTTATTGCTAAAGTTGGATGCCCAGCAGAATGAGGGGAGATGTACCTTCTTCTGCCTCAGTTTCTGGTAATGACTAGATCCATGAATGGGTTAGCTCTTGAATGTTACTTATTTCTTGTGCAGAAAGTGGGCAATTTTCGCATTTATATTTCACTCCTACTGTAGGCCAGGGCTTCCTTCCTTTGATGTCAGCATGTGGTTATGGGCAGCTGATCTTCCATTCTTGGGTGCTTGATTTAAAAGATGTTTACCTTGTCTTCAATGAGTTGTGTGCAGGGTAGGTCCTAGAATTATTGACTAAGTGGCTCTAGCATCACACATCATAATATCGTAATACTTTTGATTGCATTAGATACTGGCTTTCTATATGCACTCAAAACCTGATTTTTATAGCATATTGCTGTATTGTATATTGTTGGGCAGTTGCAGGAGTAATGTATAGATACAACAGATGTTTTTTTGAGAGAGGAGTTGAAGAAAGGCTACTACAATTCAATATTTGTGAATTAACTTGCCTACATTTTTGTGGAGCACAGCCCTAGTGGATAACAAGAGTTCTTGTAATGAATGATGAGTGATCCATGAAGTTCTGATGACTCAAAACAGGAAATTTAAAAGATGAAAATTAAGAGCAGCATACTGTACACCATTAAGTAAGCAATGTAGCTCAAATAAAGAAACATGTAATGCATGCATTATAAACATAAAAATATAAGGCATCAACTTAAGAATAATCTATGGTGAGGATATAGCATGCACATCTCATAATCTTGGTTTGCTATACTGAGTTTAATTAAAAAATGAAATACATTTCTAGTTGTTTAGAATAGAGTAAATAGAATTAATAGTTTCCAATTACAATGATGTAATACATATTTCATGAATTTAGGATGCAATACTGGTATGGAAAATCATTTAAGTTTTCTTTCTTGTACAGTATTATCTTCTGTAGTCACTTTATTTTTGTACCTCTTTATTCTCATTAGACGACACAAAGGGAAGACGCCCTTGGAAATGGCCTCGTGTAAGCCGCAGCTTCAAGATCTGATGCAACAGTATTTCTTGGAAAATAAACCAGTTCAAGTCAATGGCATTGCCAATGGTAGTGTTTCCCCATTATTAGAGCGGCGGTCACTCACAGACAGAGGTGAGCCTAATGATACTTGTGTTGTTAGTTTAATAATTTCAGTTTGTGTGTTAATTTATATTGGATATTTTAGTATGATTTAAATACATTAGTTTCCCAGTATTCTCATCCTTTAATTCAGTATTGTATACCTTTGTATGTGCTCTGCATTCATATTTAAAACCCTGTTCTCTCACAATTTAAAACCAAAAATGGGGCAAATATTGCAACTCCTCACTACTGGTCTGTTAAACAGTACATATATAGAATTTCAATTCATACTATATATTAATTTTCATTACCTCATTTCCCACATTCATTGAATTGGGTAATAGTTTATTCAATACAATTTTAAATAGTTTTGTTTTGTACACTACTGCAGTATCATGCTGCCATTCATGCTATTATGATTTTTCCTCTCATTATCATTGTGCAAATTCTTTTACACAGGCCTTTCAATGTCTCGAGGAGTATCTGGCTCCCTGGAATCCTTAGCAAGTATGGGGACTGACAGTGTTATGACAGGTGTGGAGGCTGGTAACAGTGATGGCATCCTTCCAAGAAAACCTTCAGTTGGCACTCCACAGTCTCGCTCTCCTTTACAGTCTTCATCATCTTTAGAACTTAGTCCTCGTATGGAACAGGTAATGTTAAGAGTAAAATTGGATCTGGGAGAGCAGTTAATACTAAGACCTGTTCACTGGAAATTATTCTAAATTATTAATTTTGAACTACTGTATTTAAATTTAATCCTATATTCAGTATGCAAACTGGTTTGCATAATTACTGTGCAGTCTGAGTTGAATGGGTTCAAATTTAACATGCTACAATGTAGAACAGAAAACAGGAGATACTTTTTACCCTTAGGATTATAAACCCACGGAACTGCCTACCTGCCAAAGCCATAAATGTCAAAACATTGCTGCAATTTAAAATCCAGCTGCATATCGGTGATATATCATTGCTTTTGTGTTTCCATCAATACCCTGATGTTACCTTAATGTAGTTCCGAGGATCAGTGTTTCTATGGTCTGGTCTCTGACCAGGTTCTATAGAGTTTAATCAGTGTGGCTAGATTGCTTACTACAGTACAGGTATACATGTTTCAGGTGTGTGAACGTTTAGCATCTGCACAACTGACGGCACCACCTCGACCATTGGTGACCCACTCGTCACTACACTTGTTATGGCCCCAGCCTCGCCGCATCATTGAGTTGAGTGGCCCTCGCTGGTCACCGCCTTCCCATACCTCGCTGGCTATTGTTGCTGGAGTGATACCTGTTCATAAGTAAGCCTTACAACAAGCCCTATATCACTTACTGGTATTTCCTCTAAAATTGAAGTAGCAACTTAGGAATCACAGTACATACTAGTGCTGCTTGGCATAGTCACTCATGGCAACACTACTCATGGCAACACTACTCATGGATGCCAAGAGATTTATTGAAGTTCTGCCACCTAGCTGTTACATTTTCTTCATTTATGCTGTACTAGTATTGGTATTATACCACAAATCATCTAAATTTAAGTACCCATATATATATTTGGCTTGCCATTGTCAGGACAGGAAACCTGCTTGGTTTATCAAGATTTCCATAATTAATGGTTGACCTTCCCAAGGTTAGAACCCATAGTAGTTGACTAACTCCTAGGTGGCTATTTACCGCTAGGTGAACAGTTGCATCGAGTGTAAGGAAATGGGCCCGGACATCTCACTCTGGCTTGTGTCCCCTGGATATCTAGAATGCTTATTGGTATGTTTCCAATTAATCTGAAGTTCAGGAACATTTTTGGGTTTGTGTCCATGACATAGCTTGCTCTCCCTTTCAAATTGAACCTGGTGCCCAACATATTCACCAAACTCACCAGGGTGTGTGTTTTGCCATCTTCAGTGTCCAGGGACAACAGTTAAACATTTTGCTCTAGATCATCTTACCATGGCATTAGTTGCTGGCCAGATCCATTCTTGGGGCATCTTTTGGGCTTGCACTGGTCCACATTCAGTAGGACTTGCCTGTATTGTTTTAGGGCCTCTATAGTAGAAGTGTAGAGATACCCTGTACCAATATTTTGACCAGTACAGTACTGATATGGTCTTATGAGCTGATAACAATAACTGATGTTGGTGTTGATGATGAATGATAATCATATGTTTCTCTTTATGATGTGAAATGCTTTGTATATTTTCATTATCTTTAATTTAATCTTCATAATTGCAGTTTGATCAAATTGGAATTTTATTGCATAATTCTTCCATGATATTTCATTTATTAAATTAAGGTGCTTCCTTTATGTTGAACCACCTTTATTTGATCCTTTCCTTTAATTTTGTTTTCATTGTGGTATTTAAATTTTGTTATTGTACATGTACCTATACAATAAGTTCTTCTTCCTTGAATATAGTGCATTTTACTTTTCTCAATAAGAGCATCTTTATTTTACATTCTCTTTAAAGGTAATACTGTACAGTGTAACCTCGACTTACGAATCCCCCCCCCCCCAAGTTACGAATTTTTTTAGTTACGACCTCAATCTCGTCGGAAAATTCGACTCGACTTACGACCATTGCCTCGACTTGCGACTTTGTTGATACACATGTTTCGATGGAGTGCGTGGTTCCTGATAGCATGGGCGACCCCACTCCAGTTTACCAGACTGCCTGCTTAGTGACGATCGCGCTTGAATTCTTTGTAACGAATTTCATTTTTTTCAGCTTTTTTGCTTTCTAAACATAAAAGTAATTATTATATACCATGCCATGGGTTTCTCAACAATTAAGAAGTGGTTTGCAGTACGGAAAGAAATGCAAAGACTTGTTGAAACGACTCGCCCAAGTCAAGCTGCAGTAGGCTATTGCCTTAACCTTTTCAATGGCACTGTGATGCCTCGCTACAGACAAATGTTAAAACGTAGGGAAAAACAGGTCTCTATGAAAAGGTTCTCGGTGAGAAAAACAAGCAGTGAGCCACAACCAGGTCCTAGTGGTATGCAGGCAAAATGTAGGGGAGAGAGTACCCCCAGAGAAGTCATCACTGCTTGATGTTATAATGGAAGGGAGGGACTCCCCTTCCAAACAGTAACATCTCTTCTCCTCTTCCCCCTACCCCCCCCATCCTCGTCACCGTCTTCCATACTCCAACAAGAGTCATCAATAAAGATAAGCTATAATTTGTACATACTATAGTATAAAATATCTGTATGTATAATGTATGAAATGTATTTTGAAGTTAATATTTTTGGGAATGTGGAACGGATTAATTCAATTTACATTATTTCTTATGTTAAAATTTGTTTTTAGTTACGAATTTTTGAGTTATAACCTGTCTCTGGGAACGGATTAAATTCGTAAATGGAGGGGCCACTGTACTGTATACGAAAAGATTGCTTTCATTTGGAACAAATTTTGTCATGCTGCTCATACCTGAATATTCTCTTTGCACTTGCTTGAAATTAAAAATAATTGTGTTATGTATGCTTCAGGATTGTAGATGTGTGGGATATCCATAAGGGCTGGCTTGAAGAAGTTGGTTGTCACGTTAGTCTAGGGGCAGTTGTGGGTGCTCGGGACCCTCCGACTTCTCACACGTTCACGTGTATAGTGGATGCTGCACTTACCAACCACCCCCATCAGTACACGCTCACCATACAGGACAGCAAAGTAATAATTTAGATAGATTTTTACATATAACTAAGAATGGTGTTTTTTAGAAGGTTTCACGTAAGTTGTATTATATCTGCTGCTTGTGTATGAGATAGCGGAGTGAGATCAAATTTGGTTGGTAGGAAGGTTATATTGGTAGGCTGGCATTCCAAATATTATAAGTTAAATTCTTGCCAAAGAGACAGTTGTTTGTTTTGTATTAAGCTAGTGTTTGGTGTACAGTATTGTATAACCAGTGTTCCTACTGGCTTGTAATAAAACATCCAGCCAATTAAAAAATAGTTATCCAAGTGAGGGTTATTTTCCTTCCCATCTTACCTGGTCTGTTGTATTAAATCCAGATCTATGAGTGCAAATGCTCACATTTTTTTGCGCTGTGAATGGGGAACTTGCTATTTTTAGGAACCCAGGAAAAAAACTGGTGCATAGGGGTAGATAAATGGTTGATAGGATACAGCTAATTTAAATTATAGTGAGATGTCAAATTGGGTGCTTAATGCCTAAAGTAACTAGCTTTAAGGAAGGATAGGTATGGAAATTTTTTTTTGTACATGCAGCTGCAACCTATGTTGAAATAGCAGTCAAAATTACATGACCGATATGCCTGACAACTCTCAGCAGCAGCAGACATGTGGATATGAATATATTTAACTGAAAATCAGATTTCTCTACTGAGCACATTTAAAAAAAAAAGCTTGTGTAACTTGAATTAAAGTGACTAAGTTAGATATACGTAGTATGTTGGACCTTTATTTTTCTTAGAAAAGCATTGATGACAAGAGTGATAAATGGTATTTAAAGATAATAAGAGTGAACTATTCCATTAACTCTGCATTTTCTGTGGGGAGTCCAGGGGGCTTCCTGGAGCTTACCGGGCTAATGTACTTTATATTAGACTGAGACATTAGCTATGGAGTTCAGACCTACCAGGTACCAGCGCCAGAACCTGGCCCCTTCACAGAGGTTTCAGGGAGCAATGGGCCTTGGAAAACCACCGTGATTGGGGGTTTTCCTTATCTACCATCGACCGGGGTTAGGCACCCATAAAGGTAGGCATAACAAAACAAACCCCACATGATAAGAAACTAAAACAAAAAACCGAACAGAGAGGTAGAAACTCCCTACAATCCGAAGGATTGTAGGGAGTTTCTCTTCCCTGGGGCGTTTGTGAACCACTCCATTGGGGTTCTTGCTGCTCGGCATTTGCCTTGCCCTTGGGACCAGCTGGGGCTTGGGGCCCTTATTTAGCCTTGGGTTGGAAGTGGTGTTGTGCTTAGGGCGTCAAGGTGTTGCACGACCCGCCACCTACGCGGCGACCGGTTCCTTTTGCCTCTGGGGACGGTGTACTTTTGTGGGGTTTTTCTTTTGTTTTTTGTTTGCTGGTGGGGGTCTGCCTAGTGGAACTGTAGTTCTCCTGATACTGTTTTGGTGGCCCTCTGCTAGGCCTCCATTCTTGTACATGTCGCAGGGGTTTCAGTGTTGTCTCCTTGTTAGTTTAGGTGTTCAACCGGTTAGCAACACCTTGCCCGGGCTTTCTGTAGTTGTTACTCTATGGGCCCTGGAAAACCCTGTCGGGGCTCAGTGGACCCATGGATGCGACTCCTGAGTTCCAGCCTGCCTTGTGCGGGTTTGAAGGTTGCTGTGTGCCCTTGCCTTAGGGTGACAGTCACCTGTTTTGCCTCCGTCATGCTGCCTGTTGGGTCAATGACACCTTTGACCCGGAGTCTTGCATGATGTGTTCTCTGCTTGTGCTCCAGTTTTATTCTGATGATGTTGCTCTTAGGGTACAGGCAGCATCCGCATTGCATGTTAGGTTTAGGTTACTGCAACGCGCTAGGTTGGTTTCCCACCCGGATGCCCCAAGGCTGCCCCTCTTTGGTTTTAGGAACCCGGACCTGGGGGCATTAATCGCTTTGATTTGGCTCCTTCTGTGCTCTCTGGCCCTTCCCCTGTTGTTCATCCTGCATCCTGTCTACCAGTATACGTGACGCCTTTCCCCGACTGCAAGGCGTTCGCTGTGGATGCCTTTCGGCAGGACTGGTCGAGATGGGGTTACTTGTTCCTCTTTCCCCCGGTCCAGCTGTTGCTTTGGGTTCTGGCTCGATTGGAGACCTTCCCAGGGAAAGCAGTCCTTGAGGCCCCTTTGTGGCCGGCCCAGCCTTGGTTTCTGGCACTGTTTGTTCGGTGTTCAAACCCGGGGCGTTTCCCGCGGCTCCGCCTTTTTCAGCAGGTCAGCACGATCTGGTACGGGGCTGGTTCGACCTTCTCTGCTCTTCGCATCTGGTCTTTTTGACGCGGGGTGTGTCACCATTTCTATGGTGATCAGGTGGCTTCGTTGATGGTGTCCCACCTGAGAGCTTTGTCTCGGTGACAGTATGAAGTTTCCTGGTGTTCTTTTCGACGTTTTCTTGTTCTTCGTAAGTTGTCTTCTCTTACGGATCGGGTTGTCTTGTCCTTTCTTTCTTGGCTTTTTCAGGACCGTTATTTGATGCCTAATACTGTTGCCTCGTATCATGCAGCGCTGGCAGAGCCGCTTCAGCTTGCTTTCGGAGTGGACGTCACATCCGTCCCATTCCGTAAACTTTCTCGTGCGATGTTTCACCTCCGGCCTGCTCATGCACCGCCTGAGCCGTCCTAGTCCTTGGACAGGGTGCTCTCTTATCTTTCCTCTCCTCGGTTTTTGGTGGCCCCTTCAGTCCAAGATTGTTTTTGCAAGGCCATGTTTTTGTTGGCATTGGCCTCTGGGGGTCAGGTTGGGGAGTTTCATGCTCTCCTCTGGCGCAGGGGTTTCTGCTCTTTTGGTCCTGGGGGTAGGTTTGTACGTTTGCAGCCTTCTCCGTCTTTTCTGGCGAAGAACGAGACAGCTGCTTTCCGGAGGGATCCTTGAGTTATTGATGCTTGGTTGGTTCGGCCGGGGGTGCATCATGCGTTGTGTCCGGTTGCGGCTCTTCGCAGTTACCTGCGCGCCTCGGCTGGGGTGGCTGGGGATGCACTTTGGGTTGATCCGGTTTCCCCTCGTTCCCTGTTCCAGGGCTCGGGTCTCCAAGGTTATCTGCAGGGTTATTAAGTCTAGCCAGCATGCGGTCTATTCTCGCGCCAATGACGTCCGGAAGTTTGCAGCTTTGGCTGCCGTGTTTGGTAACATGTCTTGGGCTCATATTTGGGCACGTGGATTTTGGCGATCGAACAGGGTCCTGGCCGCCCATTATTTGGTGAACGTTCTTGCTCTGGGGCGTTCTTGTGTTGCTTTGGGTCGCAGGTTGCGGCCAGTTGTCTCGACTTCGCGTTGAGGAGTTTGTGGCGGCTGCCTCCCAGGTAAGTCCCTATTTTCTTTCTCTTTGGCTATGTAGCTCCAGGGAGCCATAGGGGCTCCCCACAGAAAACCAGCATTGAATGTAATGAAACACCATTTTCTGGGTGAGCCCCGGAGGCTCCTTGGCACCCCTCCCTCTTGGCGTTTTTTTCGCATTGGTTGAAGCTTAGCTTCCGAACTGGAGTGCTAGGCAGCCGGCGCGGTGAGGTCCGGCCCCCCCCTCCCCCTCTCGGGGATGGGAGGGGAGGGCTGCACGAACAAGCGGCGCGGCAGTAAAGTGTGATGTTTGCTTGTTTCCTTGTTTCCTTGGGGTTGTAGGGAGTTTCTGCCTCTCTGTTCGTTTTTTTGTTTTAGTTTCTTACCATGTGGGGTTTGTTTTGTTATACCTACCTTTCTGGGTGCCTAACCTTGTTCGATTGCAGATAAGGAAAATCCCCAGCCACAGGGGGGTTTTCCTGGACCATTGATCCCTGAAACCTCTCTGAAGGGGCCAAGGTTCTGGTACTGGTGCCTGGTAGGTCTGACCTCCACAGCTAATGTTCCGGTCTAATATAAAGTACATTAGCCCGATAAGCTCCAGGGGTGCCTCCGGGGCTCACCCAGAAAATGGGGTTTCATTACATTCAACGCTGGTTTTTTATTTTCCTGTTTAGAGCATAGGCTACAAATTCCAGCTGAAATCTAATAATTTTGTCATGGTGAAAATTTTCAGGTGACCATGTTGTGTGGATCAATAGAGAGCCTCCACTATGCTCTGGTGACACTTGTCCAACTGCTGCGTGTGTGTGTGTGCTCTACCGAAGCAACTGAGAAAGGAGATGTTCCTCCACTAGTCATAATAGATCAACCTTCACTCTCCCACCGAGGGGTCTTGTTGGATGTTTCTCCACATGCACGGGTCCCTACGTTAGTAAGTATTAATATTTTATGCAGTTTTGTTTTCAATGTTAGGTCATCTCAACAGCCAGAATAACTACAGTTGTGAATTATTTGGTTTTGAGATTGAACTGTGGAATAATAGACTGATGCCTATGGCTTATATGTTTACAAAGAAAGAGGGCAAGAGAGTTTGGAGATCAAAGAAACATGACAATGTGGAAAAATATATGTTTTGAAGGAAAGTACTTGAAGTTCCTGTATTCTTTATGTTATACATAATGAAAACCTAGAAAGGTGAGGGAGTTTTTATCTAGTCTGCTCCTCTCCTAGGAACGTGTGTACCAGATGGTCGATTCATTACTTGCCTTGAAGATGAACCAGTTACACCTCATGTTGCGTGCATCACCTAATGCCTGTAGTCTGCCATACTCTCCCAGGTCTGTGATCAAATCTAAAGTGTATATATTAAGTTCACTATTGATTTAATGATTTATATTATTCATTCATGATAATTACTCCATTTCCCACTTACTGGTGTGGGGAGGCATTAACCCTCAAGTTAAAGATGAATAATATAGTTAAAGAAGGTTATTGAAATTTACAAAAAATAAATACTGTACTCGTGAAAATTCTAGTGTTGTCTGCAAAGGATGATGCAGTACAGTACTATAGCTTGTATCCTTGTCTGTCTCATATGAACCGCCTCTCTTTTTTTTGGCTCACCCCATGTGTCCCCGAGTACATCCTGCCTTCCCCCTTCTGCTCTTTGGTTTGGTTATGATGATCTGGGTTGTTTGCATCATTTGCCTTTTTTTTTTTCCCCTTTTCTGGAGCATCTGCATTTTCTCGTTGGTGTATACTGTGTATCTTTTCTTTCCCTCGTTACCATGGTAACGAGGGAAAGTTGTCACTTTCTTGGGTTTGTCTGTCTTGATGTTCCCACTGTATAATAGACCAGTAATTTGGAAACACTTTCATGTAAAAAAAAAATTATAGCATGCAATAGTTCTGTATAAAAAATAAATATTAAGAAATATTTCAAGACTAGCTAACTCACTGTTCTGGAGACAACATTGTTTCATTATTTTTATTATGGTAATGATGTGTACTATAATGCAAGTGTTTTTATTTTATTTTTATCATGTGTCGGCAATCATATGCAAATGTTTGCCGACTTGTATAAATAAATAACAAGAAAATGAGCAGCTGCACAAATGTAAATATATTATTACCATTCGTGTATGGTGGTGGACTAAATAGTGAGGAAGATATATGGTGGTGGTGGTCTACTTGATGAGGAAGATGTGTGATGGTGGTATAAATGGCGAGTAGGATGTGTGATGGTGGTGTAAATTGCTGTGTGGAGAAAGAGATCATGTTAAAGATGGGTAAATAGGGAAAATAATTTATATCCTTAAATACAGAAGCAAATGATCAGGATAAAGAATGCAGATTTTGGACACTGCAAGAAAAAGTGAACACCTGGAGGCCAACTCTTACCTTGAATGCTTTGAACAGTGGTGAAAAGCGTGACTTTTCACTAGATGCTGCTCGTTTGATCAGTACAGTCCATGAATGTTACTGATAACCAAATAATATATTATCTTTTCAGCGAAGTTGTATCACTTGATCGTTATTGTGATGACCGAGGAATAAGCCTGGTGCCAGCTTTTGATATAGAGGGAACAATTTCCTCCACTCAGCTGGGTGCAGTGGCAACAACCATTAGTGCAACTCTCACGCATTTTCCTTCTGCAAGGTACAGTACTGCACTTTCTTCCATGGTTATAAAAAACTTCTATAATTCAATAATAACCGCACATCTGCTAATTGAAAGTAGTTTTCTAATGGCTCCCCCCCTCCTCAGTGGCTCCCCATTGCTTAGGCACTGGCACTCTTTGGCTAAACACAACCTGTCAGGCACCTGTGACCATAAGCAAATACTAGAATCTTATCCTGACCATGTATTTTCTGGAGGGAACTGCTACAGCTCCCAGGAGCTATCCAGGCTGATATGACTATCCCTAACTTTGGCATCAGTCGATGTGGATGGAGTTCTAGGCCTACTGGGGACCACGAGCCAGAACCTGGCCCCCCTCAGAGAGGCACGAGGAGTAGTGGCCTATAGAAATGCACATGTGATTTTGGAGCATTTTATATCTGCCATCGACTGGGACAGGCACCCAGAAAGGTAAGCACCCCAAAACAAACCCCTATTCCGGTTAAAACAACGATAATAGACAAACGAGTGGACAGAACTCCTCAAATGAAAACGGGCAAACCAGCATGACAACACACGAGCCGCGCCGCATGTCTGTGTAGCTCCCTCCTCCCCTGGTGGGGGAAGGGGAAGCCCCAGACCCCCGCGTCAGCGATCCACACCCCAGTTCTTCGGCTGATGTGAGGCATCACGGTTGTGTGGCTCCAGCTCCAGACTTTTGTGTTGTGCTGTGCCTTGGTTCAGATAAGAAATATTGCCGGAACAACCGTGGTCATCTTCAAGAGGAAACTAGATTTATTCCTCCAAGGAGTGCCGGACCAACCGGGCTGTGGTGGGTATGTGGGCCTGCGGGCCGCTCCAAGCAACAGCCTAGTGGACCAAACTCTCACAAGTCAAGCCTGGCCTCGGGCCGGGCTTGGGGAGTAGAAGAACTCCCAGAACCCCATCAACCAGGTATCAACCAGTACTGCTCTTACAGTGGCATGGGAGCTGGGAGTAATATTCCCAGGTACTCGGGCTGCATGTGCTTAGGGTTCCCTTCCCTAAGTGCCCTGTAAGTACCGCCCTTGGGGCTTGGGGTTATCTTCCACAAGTCATCTTGAGTCTACCTCTGTTGGTCTTTTGCTGCTTGGCAATTGAGCGCCCCGAGTGTTTTGGGGTGTTTCCACCCTTGTTTGCCTTGGGGTAAGTGGTAGTTTTTGCACTGGTAGGGGCGCGGGGTACTGCACAGCTAGTTTTCACCTATAACAGTGGCCGGCTCTGTTCCTTCTGGGTATGCTACTTTCTTGCAAGGTTTTTCGTTTTTTGTTCGCTTGCAGCCGTCTCCTTCTTTTCTGGCAAAAAATGAGAATACTGCTTTCTAGGGGGGATCCTTGGGTTGTTGATGCCTGTTTGGTCCGGCCGGGGGTGCATCGTGTGTTGTGTCCGGTTGCGGTTTTCTGCCATTATTTGGGCATCACGGCTTCTGTGTCTGGGGACGCGCTTTGGGTTGATCCGGTTTCCCTTCTTCCCTGTTCGCTGGTACGGATCTCTCAGGTCGTCCGCATGGTTATTAAGTCTAGCCAGCCTGCAGTCTATTCCCGTGTCCATAACGTTCGTAAGTTTTGCTGCTCTTGCTGCCGTCTTTGGTAAAATGTCCTGAGCTGACATTTGGGCATGGGGTTTTTGGCGGTTGAACATGGTCCTGGCTGGACACTACCTCGTTAACGTTCCTCGGCCTCTTCGGGCCTGTGTTGCTTTTGGGTCGGCGGCTGCAGCCTGTCTCGACTTCGAGTTGAGATGTGAGTATGATTGCCTCCCGGGTAAGTCCCCTTACTTTTTCGTCTTTGGTGAAGTAGCTCCGGGGAGCCATAGGGGCTCCCCTCCAGAAAACCAGCATTGAATGTAATGAAACACTAGTTTCTGGGCAAGTCCTGGAGGCTCCCTGACAACCCTCCCTCCCTCCCTCCAATCGTCGGTTTTTGCATTTTTTGATATCCAGCCTCAGAATTGGGGTGTGAATCGCCAGCATGAGGATCTAGGGCTCCCCCCTTACCCCTCCCGTGGAGCGGGGAGCTGCATAGACATGCGGTGCGGCTCGTGAGACGTCATGCTTGTTTGCTTATTTTCATTTGGGGAGTTCTGTCCACTCGTTTGTCTATTATTGTTGTTTTAACCGGAATAGGGGTTTCTTTTGGGGCGCTTACCTTTCTGGGTGCATGTCCCGGTCGATGAATGATAGAATGCTCCAAAATCACATGTGCATTTCTATAGGCTATTGCTCCTCGTTCCTCTCTGAGGGGGCCAGGTTCTGGCTCGTGGTCCCCGGTAGGCTTAGAACTTCACCCACATTGATTGATGCCAAAGTTAGAGAGATTCATATCAGCCTGGATAGTTCTGGGGAGAACTATCTTTTTCCATACATCAGCTACAACTCCTGTAAACAGGGATGCCTGAAAAATCAGTTGAAGTGGAATGCTGAGCTTAGGTGCACATTCTCTCAGAACCCATGGTGAAACTCCATCTGGACCAACTGCTTTGTTCTTATTTAGCTCCTTGAGCATTTTTCCACTTCGTCTCTAGACACCTCTATGTGCTCTGTTATTCTCTGGAATTCTTACTGTATCTGATTCCCTGAAGATTTAATTTTGTACAAACACACTTTGGAACTTTTCGTTTAATGTTTCACACATTTCCTTTTCATTTTCCGTGAATCTATTTCCCATTTTCAACCTCTGAATATTATCCTTTACCTGCAATTTGTTGTTTATGAATTTATAGAATAGACCTGGTTCTGTTTTATATTTGTCTGCAATACCTTTTTCAAAATTTCTTTCTGCCTCTCTCCTCACTGCCGTGTAGTTGTTTCTCGCATCTTTGTATCACTGGTATGTGTGGGGGTTTGGCCTCTTCCTGTATCGATTCCATTTTTGTGTCTTTTGGACTCTGGCCCTCTCGCAATTTCTGTTGAACCAATCTTGTTTCCTGTATGCTCGGGTGTTCTGTATCTCTTGTTCGCCTTGGGGTAGGGGTAGTTTGCACTGTTGGGGCGCAGGGTACTGCGCAGCTAGTTTTCACCTATCATAGTGGCCGGCTCTGTTCCGCATGGGTACGCTGTCCTCTTGCTGGGTTTTCTTTTTCTTTTTGTTTTCTGCCTGGTGGGGGGGGGGTCTGCCTTGGTTCTTGCCCCCTGTGTACTGAGTCCTCTTCCTTCTTCCGGTGGTTCCCCCTGCTAGGCCCCCGTGAGTGTATACGTCCCTGGGGTTCAGTTCTTAGAAGGTTGTTTGGTAGTTTTGGGCGCCGGTTAGCAGTACCCTGCTTGGGTTTACCTGAGCGCGAGTCCTCTTCAAGTAAACGATCTGGACCCTGGGAATCCCCACGCGTGGGTCCGATGGATGTTACCCCGGGGTCCCCCCCTCGCTTTGTGCGAGTTCGAGGGTTGCTCTGTCTCCCTTGTCTCAGGGTGACTCACTGTTTTGCCTCCGTCTGCTGCTTGTGGGGTCGGTGGCACCTTCGACCCGGAGCCCTGCGAGTTTTGTTGCTTGTTTGTGGCTTGCTTACCAAGTCTTATGCTGACTATGTGGGTGCAGGCAGCACAGGCGTTGCGCACCGTGTTCGGTTTGGCAACGCTATAGGTTGTTGCTCCCCAGAAGCCCTGAAACTGCCCCATTTTTGTGACGGGGCTTGGGGGTGTTGGTTGCTTCAGTTTCCTCCTACGCCCCCTTTGTCTTCCCTCCCCCCTCCTCCCTGCATCCGGGTTCTTACCGTCTGTGGGTTCGGGGTCAGGATGGGGTTTCGATGGCCGGCTAGCCGGCCTGCGGTCTCTCCCCGTGTCCATGTTTGCAAGTTTGCGGCTCTTGCCACTGTTTTCGGCAACATGTCCTGGGCTGTCATTCGGGCGAGGGGCTTTTTGGTGGTCAAGCAGGGTCCTGGCTGCTTGTTATCTCGTGTGTGTTCCTGGGCCTAGTCAGACCTGTGTCGCTTTGGATCGGTAGTTGCAGCCGTTTGTCTTGACTTAGAGTTGAGGGGTAAGCGGCGACCGCCTCCTGGGTAGGTCCCTTTACTTTCCTCTGTGGGGAGTTAGCTGCGGGGAGCCGAAGAGGCTCTCCCCAGAAAACCAGCATTGAATGTAATGAAACGCCATTTTCAGGGTGAGTCCCGGAGACTCCCGGGCATCCCTCCCTCTCTCTGGTTGGCATTTTTTTCACGTTTTATAACATTCAGCTTCAGAACTGGAGGTGGATAGACCCCGGTGGACCCCTCCTGTGCGATGGGTCTGGGGCTCCGCCTTCCCCCTCCTGGGGAGGGGGGGAGCTGCGTGAACAGCGGCGTGGCGACGTGTGACGTCATGATTGTTTGCTCGTTTATTTTAGGAGAGTTCTAACCACTTGTTCAGCTTGTGGTAGCAATTTTCACCAGAATAGAGGTTTGTTTTGGGATGCTTACCTTTCTGGGTGCCTAACCCGGTCGATGGCAGACGTAGAATGTTTCCAACCACACGGGGGTTTCTATAGGCCATTGCTTCCCTTGCCTCTTCTAAAGGGGCCAGGTTCTGGCTCGTGATCCTTGGTAGGCCCATAGAACTCCATACACATGACTGATGCCAAAGTCTGACATTAGCATATCAGCCTAGTAAGCTCCGGGGAGCCTCTGGGACTCACTCAGAAAATGGCGTTTCATTACATTAAAAAACCATCAACGCTGTTTTTTTTTATTTAAGAAACATGGAGCAGCATACCTGCCTAACACTGAACAAACCTTTTTGACATTTGTTCTGTCTTTCATTTTTTTTTATTTTCATTTTTTTTTATTTAAGAAACATGGAGCAGCCTACCTGCCTAACACCGAACGAACCTTTTCCTATAAGACAAATGAAACAAAATATTGAACAAATTTGAAGAAAGAAAAATGTCATAAAGGTTTGTTCAGTGTATGTAAAGTAGGCTGCTCCATTATTTAAAACATCGAATATCATATTGATGTTTTTTGGTGGTAGAACGGATTGATTTTATTTCCATTATTGTCAATGGGGACATTTGTTTTGTATGACATCCGTTTCACATGACGATCATGGCACCAGAATGGATTAAATTCGTTATTCGAGGTTCCACTGTGTAAGTCAGATGTACATAAATGGACTGTTGTACCCCTAATTTTTACATTAGAATACTCCAAATGTCGAGCCAAAAGTGGAACAGTAACGATACAACATGTCCTATTCTAAGCATAAATATGCAATGCTAGGCATAATATATACCATTTTAGACCTTACTTGTGCTCTACTAGGCTTAGGAATGTTTAGGTTTGGTTGTTACTTTCTTTCTCATGCCCTCTACAAAATAATAGTACACACATTTAGTGTGGGTGTAATGATCCATCTTTTTATATGTTCTACTGGTAGTTGCTATAAGTACAGTACTGTACTGTGCTATCATCTTTGGGTGATGGGTTGATAAATATATACACTCAGTTGTTTCATAGCAACCCTATGTCACATAAATTTTTATGAATATACTTACAGCTTAGGACTGATAATACAACTGTTGCAGATATGTACATATAGGTCCAAGGCTGACAGCAGTACTGGCAGAAGCCAGTTGTGGAGGGAATAGTGACTCTGACAATGCCGTCTCCTCGAGTCCTTGGGCACAGCTGGGCCTGGCACAGTCGACAGTTCTACTGGTTTGTGCTAATGTGTTCCACAACAAGGCTCGACAACTCTCTTGTCTTCCTCCAACAGCCATCTTGGTGGAGTATGGTTTTCAGGTATGTAGCTATTGTTGCTTTCATTTTGACACCAGAACACATGACATTTAACTGTAAAATGTCTTCATTTGTATGATTTAATGTTACATTTAGAAGCCTAAGTCTTATCTGTACCAAGATAATTAGCATTCATATCCTTATTGTAGTCTGGGGTTCACTTACTCTGTAGGGTATAAAATGTTCCTGCCCAGCACAGCAATATTTTGTATTTCATTCTTTTAAAATCCAGGAAAAGGAGTTAAATTTTGTATTTTAAGAAATGAGGACATCACTGATGTTAGATCTGCATTTAATGTGCTTTACACCACAAGTTATTAATGTACACTCGACATCCTCCAATCTGATCACTTCGGTTCCAGTCATGATTGGATATGTAGTTATGATTGGCTATTTGGTTGTATACTCCCAACCACAAAAAAATAATAATTTGATGTGCAAAAGTACATAATATATTATAGCTTTATTAGATACTCTAAACAAAACTCCACCGAATATTGTGTTCGTAATAGTAAATATGACAATAAAGAAATTACTTAATATGGGTACTCATTAAGGGTCGATCTTGTCGATCTCATTAAGGGTCGATCTGATTCCATCAGATTTTGTACGGAGATAGATGCCTTCTGTGGTTGTTCCAAAGGCATGCTTGACGAGGATCGAGAAGAAGATGCCGAACAGGGTTGGAGCAAGAACACATCCCTGTTTAACACCACTGTTAATGTTGAATGGTTCAGAAGTTGAGCCGTCGTACACGACTGTCCCCTTCATGTCCTTGTGGAACGATTGTATCATGCTGAGTAGGATGGGTGGACAGCCAATTTTGGCCAAGATCTTGAAGAGTCCGTCCCTACTCACGAGGTCGAAGGCCTTTGTAAGGTCAATGAAGGCAATGTACAAGGCTTTTCTCTGCTCCCTGCACTTTTCTTGAAGCTGTCTCAGGTAGAACACCATGTCAGTGGTCGACCTCTCTGCTTGGAAACCACACTGTGACTCGGGGTACACTCTTTTGGCAAGAATCTGAAGCCTGACCAAAACAACCCTAGCTAAGAGTTTGTCAACAACGCTGAGAAGGAAGATGCCGCGATAGTTGTTTACATCGCTTCTGTCACCTTTATTTTTGTAGAGAGTGATGATGTTTGCATCTCTCATGTCTTGTGGCACCGAGCCCTCCCTCCCAGCACTGGCACAGAAGTTCATGAAGCTCAGATTTCAGTGTTCCACGAGCTCACTTGAGAACTTCAGGCATAATCTTGTCGTCTCCTGAGGCCTTCCCTGAGGAAAGGGAATCCACTGCTTTCCCAACTTCTTCCACAGTTAGTTCATGATGAAGTTCTTCCATGTTGGGCAGGCATTCAATTGTATCCAAAGCCTCTACGCTGACCAAGTTCTCTCTGGAGTAAAGTTCGGAGTAGTGTTCCACCCAGCGATTCATCTGTTGATTACGGTCTTTAATGATCTCTCCAGTGGCTGACTTTAGAGGAGCAGTCTGGTTTTGTGTAGGGCCTGTTGCCTGTTTGATCCCTTCGTACATGCCTCTTATGTTGGCGACAGTGGCCGCAGTCTGGATGCTGGAACAGAGTCGAAGCCAGTAATCATTAGCACAACGCCTTGCAGTTTGTTGAACTCTACTGCGGGCAGTACGGAGGGCCTGTAGGTTCCTTTTTGAGGGCAGGTTCTTGTAGGATGAGAGAGCTCGTCTCTTTTCCTCTACGAGGGGTAACAGCTCCTCTGCACTGGCCTCGAACCAATCTGCTGACTTGTTCTGCCTCTTACCGAAGGTGGACATGGCAGTATTGAAAATAGTGCCTCTGAGATGTAACCACCTCTCACTTGCACTATCGCAGGGTGGTACAGGAAGAGCATTTACCAGCGCCGCAGTGAATTCCTTCACCTTGTGAAGGTCACGGGTCTTGTTTACGTTAATGCGTGGTCTTCCCTCCTTCTTTGCTCTGTGGATTTTCCGGGGCTGGAACTTTACTCTGCAAACGACGAGAGAGTGGTCATTGTCACAATCTGCGCTCTGGAAGCTGTGGGTCAGTTTGACATTTCTCAGATTGTTACGCCCCGTAAGCACCAGGTCGAGTTGGTGCCAATGCTTAAACCTGGGATGTCTCCAGGAAACCTTATGCTGGGGCTTGGTGTCAAAGAAGTAATTGGTGATGCAGAGATCATGACGACAGCAGAACTCCAGGAGGCGCTGCCCACTCTCATTCATCTTCCCAAATTCAAACTGGCCCAGGCAGGAAGGCCAAGAGCTGTGATCAGAACCAACTCTTGCATTAAAATCTCCCAGGAGGAAGACTGGCTCTTGTTGAGGTATGTCTCTGAGAGCTAGGCCGAGGTCATCATAGAACTTGTCCTTCGCTTCGGTAGAGGAGGTCAGTGTTGGTGCATAGGCATTGATGAGGCTGACCATTCCTACTGCTGTATGAAGCTGAAGTTTGATGATCCTTGCAGACCCCTCTGTGGGCGGTACTATGGACCCTAACAACCTGTTCCTGATGGCAAAGCCAATGCCATGCTCCCTTACCTCTTCTGGTGGTTTGCCCTGCCAGAAGAAGGTAAAGTCCTTCACCCGTATGCTGCCAGTTGCGGGCAGACGTGTCTCCTGCAGGGCAGAAGGCAGAAGGCATCTATCTCCGTACAAGATCTGATGGAAAGCTCTATAATCTATCCAGACTCCGAGCAAAGACAAAAGTACAGATGCGAATCCTCAGGGAGTTCCTCTTCGCCGAGAACGCAGCGATCACTACACACACACAGCAGAAGGCCTGCAGCAGCTACTCAACCGCTTTGCCGCAGCCTGCTCCGCATTCGACCAGACAATCAGCCTGAAGAAGACGCAGGTGATAGGACAAAACGTCAATGAGCTACCCTGTATAAACATCATAGACTATGTGCTGGAGGCAGTTCACGAGTTTGTGTACCTGGGCTCCACAATCTCAGACACCCTTTCCCTGGACACTGAGCTCAACAGGCTTATCGAGAAGGCCGCAACAACACTGGCCAGGCTCACAAAGCGCATTTGGGAAAATGCCAAACTGACAGTGTACACCAAGGCACAAGTCTACATGGCATGTGTGGTGAGTACACTTCTCTACGGCTCGGAATCCTGGACCCTGCACTCTTGCCAGGAGAGATGGTTTAATACTTTTCACATGCGGAACCTGAGACGCATCCTTGACATCACGTGGAAAGACCAGGTTACCAACAACACTGTACTCGAGAGAACAGGAGTCCCTTCAATGTTCACTCTCCTGAAACAGAGACTCATGCGATGGCTGGGACATGTCACACACATGGTCGATGGCCGCATACCGAAGGACCTCTTGTATGGAGAACTGGCATCAGGAAGGAGACCCACCAGAAGACCTCAGCTGCGTTTCAAAGATGCCTGCAAACGCGACCTCAAGCAGATGAACATCGACATCAACACTTGGGAGGCAGCAGCTGCGGACAGATATGCCTGGAGATGTAAAGTGCAGAAGGGACTCCAGCAATTCGAGGATGAACTGAAGAGGCAGGCAGAGGATAATAGATTTTAGAGGTCTAGACCACTGTCAGACGCACCCGCTTCGGCATTTATCTGTGCTCGGTGCAGTCGAGACTGTCATTCTCGGGTTGACCTTCACAGCCACAGCAGGCGCTGCATCCAACTAGACTACAACAACTAGATACCCAGGGCACAACTCCATAACCCCACGGGATTGACGGATGCCTACTACTACTACTAAGGGTCGAGATGTTTCTCCACATACAATCTGGGACTGATATCTGGGCGAGTATGGTGGTGTTAATTGAGGGTGGAGGTGGGTGTTGAGAGTTGAGGCTGAGGTGTTGAGGGTCCAGGATTACATGGATAAGGAACAGACTTCACTTGGAGCTCTCTTGGAAGCCCTCTCAAAAGTCTCTTTGAGTACTGTATTAATTGCTTCAAACCATCTCTGCATTTTTTTTAAAAATCTGTAAAACACATCAGACTCTTGAGTATTGACATTAGATCAACTCTCCATGAACTTTAAAATTTGTTTAAGGCTCTTCGCTACTTCTGCCATGCTTGCTTGAGTTCTTCAGTCTTCTTCCTTCCCTGATGAATCTTCTGAATCCTGGAAATTCATCTGACAATGTTCTCTCGTCAAATCACTGACATCATCACCAGTTGTGCTTGATGCAGTAGGAACATCTGTCACACTCAATCTATGCATCCACTTCTTGCTCAAGATTTACTGTGATCAGTTAATTTCTCGGTTGTTGGGACTGTGCATTTATTCCATTAACATAGGCAAGGAGCTCTTGTCTTAATTTCTTATGCTCACTTGTTTTCTCTGTATGAAATCCTTCAAAATTAATGCACAAGTAAGAATGGTTAGGTGTGAAGAGAACCTGCTCTACATTGGTCAGTAGAAGCTACTTCAGTATTAATATGTTCTTTACATTTTCCAGGCTGACTATGACTTCTCTCGAGGTGTTCAACTTGCGGTGGAATCTGGGCGACCATTGGCAGTATGTCCGGGTACTGCAGCTTGGAGCAGTTTAAGCGGGTAAGCTAAACAAGTTTAGAGCTTTGATAGTTGTTACTTATCTAGGCTTTGCCTGTTAGTGCACTCTGTGTAGTTCACTCGAATATGTGTTGGACTACTTTGGTGAATCATCTATGCAGGTTTTGTGGTGAGCAGTGTGTAATTATGAAGCCATTAGAAAAACTGCTTTATTAATACTTTTGAATTAATATATATTTAGATGTAACATAAACAAAATTCATTGAAAGTAAGTACCAGTATTTGTTTATTTAATGAGGTTGGTGGACATTGTATTACAGGTGGCCGGAGGCTGGGGTGAGCAACGTGTACAGTGGTGTGGTGGGAGGTGTGGACGGTGGGGCAGGTGGGGTGGTTGTTGCCCATTGGTCCAGTAGTGCTGCTCTCACACCATTAGTATTTGCTTGGCCACCTATACTTGTGGCTGCTGGACTTTCATGGAATCACAACACACACTGGGTTAGTTGCTGAACATCTATATTGATAATGTTTATCTCATGGTTGGTTGGCACAGCAAAATCTTTTCCCAAATGTTTCATTTCTTTGATTTCTTATTTTTTGTGTCTAGCTTAATTAAAAAATAAAAATTACTCGGTTTTATATTAATTATATTCTGTTTGCCTGTACTGTATTATAAAAAAGTAGGTTTTGATTGCTTCAGTGTCCGTTTTGAGGAAAATGGTAACAGAGATGAAAGGGAAGAGCAAAATTAAAATGGAAACCATTAGTACTGTAATTATAAAATGTGGATGTTCAGGAAAATAGTATTTGGGCATATTTAAAATTTGCTTCATCTTGTGTACCTGCTTACATTAAAAATTTGGTATAAATTAGTATTTGGTAGGCCATTAAGAAGTATTGCAGTGTTACTGATCCAGAAATATGATACTTATTGGACTCGAGAACTCTCGCAATACTTTCCTTGCAGTACTGTATGTCTACATTAAAAGTCCAGCATTCATTGTATACTCCACTTAGTCTTAATCTATAGGGTCTTACAGTCACTATACTTGCATGAAATGTTTGTATTTTCTGTAAACATATTACATGTAAACATGTTATAGTACCTTCTGGTAACTTAGGAATATAAACTGGGAGCATATTTGAGGCAGTCTTGATGCTGTTGGGATGCAGTTACAGTAGTGACTTTTATTGTGCTCACCATTTTTAAAAAACTAGAATTATCTCATTCATTGCAGTAATGTGCATACTACACCACTTCTCTTATGTACTGTAATATATTTTAAGTTTTGTGAGGAAGCATGTAAAAAATTATTTTAATTAAAATAAACTCAATATGCCCATCCGTTACATCAATATTGCCAGCCGCTAAATCATAGAAATGCAGAAGTTCTGATATGTATTCATTCCACCCTTCTTCAATTGAGTAGATATACACACTTTATAACTATAAAACCCACAATACGCTATTCTAGTTATTGCAAGGCATTACAGGTATAGTGACTTAATGTGTAGGCCCCTTTTAAAGGCTTCATGGTCTATGTGTGACCAGCAAACTGCTCATCTTTGCTGTAATAATTTCTTTCATCACTATTTTGAAAATGTTATAACTGGCCTTTTTATTTAGGGAAGGTGGTCTATGTCACCCTCTTTTGTATCTATTGGCATAATATTGGTGATTTTACATTAATGAACATGCATTTCTTTTTGGAACGTGTGTGAAGATATTTCCTAGTGGATCACTAGATTCTTCTGCAAATTTGCTCAAAATTCTGGGTAGTATTACATCTTGTTCTATTCCTTTAACCCTTTAACTGCGCAATGTGCCTGCAGGCTCACATCTGGGGTGCGCTACGCACCTCCGGGTATTTGTATTTTTCACGTTCCATTCAAAACTCCCGCAGCTACATGGGGTTCACATCAGCTTCCTCAGGGCTCTTGTAAACAGATGTCATCTTTAAAAAAAATCGTGGTTCACATTCCCGAGTGTGAGAGCCTCAGTAGTGAATGAGCAACCAAGGCCGGCGCACGTAGCATGAATTCACAGCACTGCTGTTCAGCTTGTGACCACAGCATTGCCTAATAATGTCAAAAATATATATATATATAACTTGTTTTATTTAGCCATGATAGTATTACAGAAGAGCCTGAGTGTGATAATGACTGTGTACAATGTTCAAATATTAGTGATTCAATGCTGTTCACGATGTTCACAGCGCTAGCCACAGCACCACAGCATTATTTCGTCCATCTAGGAATCTTCAAACGACTTCTTAGGTTCCTTTACAAAATAAACTTGTGGTCAATTATGTATTTACAGGATTTAGTGACCAGTATTGTGATAACAGCAGGATTGTGGTGATAATAAGCACAGTGCGTAGTATTGTGGGAGGAGTAATTGTTGTGAGGGAGCGAGGGAGAGAATCGAGGTAGCCTCACTGTGTGGCAGCCACTCTTGTTTTGCTCATCATACTAGCTTAGTGGTTTGCTATGGTGAACACATTTGTACATGGGTATATGCAATGTGTGTATATAATGTAGTAACAGCAACAGGAGTATGTTGGGAGGAGCTATTTTGGTGAGGGAGGTGACGTAATCGTAGCGCCGTCTGCTGCCTGCTGTGTGATTTCTCATGCAGTGTATGGTGGCCACTGTAAAGTTTGGACACAATACCAGCTGACTTGCATAGTTCTGGTGAATAAAACATGTAGATAGGTATACAGGCGATGAGTCACAATAACGTGGCTAAAGTATGTTGACCAGACCACACACTAGAAGGTGAAAGGACGATGACGTTTCGGTCCGTCCTGGACCATTCTCAAGTTGATTAGATAGGTATACTTAACATGTGTAAATAGTGTAATACAAACAATAACAGTAAGGTGGGAGGAGCAATGTTGGCGAGTAAGATGTTGGCGGAGTGAGGGAGAGACTGGATGTTGGAGGAGGGTGTGGCAGCTGACACTCGCGGAGTTCTGAGTGTGTTCATGGTGAATGTATATAGTGTGTGATAGTGTATAGTGTGTAAATAGACTGTATATATACATAAATTAGCATAATACAATGGAAATATGTGCCGGATGTGTACACGTGTCATGCACATAACACAGTGTCTTCGGACAGTACGGATGTTCTACTGCCATAATATAGTGTACGTGTTCATTATACATAGGATTGGCACGTAAAAGCATGTAAAATGTATTTGGAACTGTGCGCAAAAAATGAACAAAAAAATATATTCGCGGCAACTCGCGCATCTTACCCAGAGCGCCCTACCGGCCCCGAGGGCGTATGCCACGGGCGACCAGGGAATGATGACGTCACACACAAACTTACAGACCCCATAGCAGCTAAAGTACTTACAATTTCGACCTTCTGTTACTATACCCTTACTCAGGGAAGGGTTTTTGACACTTTAAAAACAGAAAAAAAAATCCAGAGATTTTATTTCCTGCACACTGGGGGGTGTCATATTTGGAGGCCGTGCAGTTAAGGGGTTAAATATACTGTAATGTAAATTGAATTAATCTGTTCTACACTCCCAAATGTATTAACTTCAAAATGCATTTCATACATAATGCACACATATTTTGTACTAGAGTATGTACTGTACAAGTTATAACTGATCTTTATTGATGGTGCTTGTTGGTGTATGGAAGATGGTGAGGAGGAGAGGTGTTAGTGTTTGGAAGGGAAGTCTCCTTCCATTATAACATTAGGCAGTGATGACTTTTCTTGGGTACTCTCTCTCCTAAGTTTTGCAGGCATACCACTAGGACCTAGTTGTGGCTCACTGCTTACTTGTCTTACTAAGAATCTGTCTACAGACACTTGTTTTTCCCTACATTTTAACACTTGTCTGTAGTTAGACATCACATTATCATTAAAAAGGTTAATGCAATGGCTTGCTACAGCTTTATCTGGGTGAGTATTTTCAACAAAACTTTGCAGTTCTTCCCATACTTCACACATTTTCTTAATGAGGAAGGGACATCCTCTACTGCCTCTACTTACAACTATTTTCTTAGGCTGAACCTTACCACTGACGTTCTTGGGAACCCATGGCGTGATATATAACACAGTAATTACTTTTATGTTTAAAAACCCAAATAGCAGAAAAACAATTACATTCTATACAGTACAAAAAATTCAAGCGCAATCGTCACTAAGTGGGAATCACTGGTAAAGTAAAGTGCGGTCACCGTGCACCAGGAACCACGCACTCGGTGAACCCTTATGTGTATCAACAAAAGTTGCAAGGCGCGGCAAAGTTCGTAACCGCTTCAAATTTTCTGAAGAAATGAGATTGTAACCCAAAAAATTTGTAAAGATTGGTCCGATACATACTGTTCGCTACCTAGGGTTCCACTGTATCCATAAAAATATAAATAAAATAAAATACATTCATTGCATGTATAGTACTAACAACTTGGTGCTAGGCTGACCTTGGATTGGTGTTACCTGATTATTACTTTCAATAGGGTTTCAATAGGGCTGTTTTTAGTGGTTCTAAATGGTGTATAACATGTTGACTGTTATATATACCATGTGTATATGGCATAATGATAGCAAAAACAGTATGTTCTATTGTCCAATGAATATAATAGTATGTGCATATTAGTGACACAAATATTTTAATGTGTACGGATGTATCGGCACAATTTATTATGTATATTTCTCAAATTACACACCATTGCATGATTTAACTGCAAAAAACTAGTGAAAAAACAAGTCGGTGGCACTGAAATACTGTAAATTGTATAAATATATTCACTGCTATTCCTGCTACCCACCTAGCCCAGGTGACCTTGACAGTCCATCAGTGAACATGAATTAGTGACATCATTGCAATTTTCTTCTCTCAAGCACATCCAAAGCAAGCTACATGCAAATTTTTTTTAAGTTGCCTGTGATCAAGGAATGCATTTTAATATTAGAAAGAAAAATAATTTTTAAATTAATTTTTTATGTGCACCATGGATTTGTCACATGTAACAGGTGCCCACTGCCAAGGTTAAATCATTATTTTAAGCTATACTCTGAATAACACCTGTACATTACCATAGAGAAACAGCACTGAGTGAAGTGAAGCCATTGGGCACTTTCCAAATTCAATCCATGGCAGCCTCTTTTAATTTTGAGTTTGAAGAAAGAACTAAAATTTTGCCAGGTCTATGTTCCAGTTTTCTCTTACACCAACATAAGATTTTGTTGCATTTTGTCTGTAGAAATGCATCATATTTTTCTCATAGTGTTCTTGGCAGAATACTATGAGAAAAGTCTAAAAAATCCCGCCACAAAAGACCCTGTGATGGGGTATGAAAGAGTTGACTGTTGCTACACGTGTTTGGAAGACTTTAAGTTATAAGTTATAACTGTATGTACTAAAAATTTTTTCCTCCACTGCAGGATTATGTACATTCTTCAGTAGGAGCTCTGGTAGACACCCATTTGGTCCGGGTTCCTGGATGTGGTTTGGGGCAGCTTTAGTGGAGTTAGGACGTTGTGAAACATGGGTAACTCGCATGGCTAGAGGTCAACCAGCACTGGACGTAGCAGATTTGCCATCCTCTTCTCCTGGTTCTGCACTATACCAACTTCTGGCAGATCCTGATGCTCTGTTACTAGATAATCTCTCAACAGAAGTGTTCTCTGTAAGTATATTTTGAAATATTGTAATAAAAGCCATGTAAACGAATGTTTAGTTTACTTTCTACATAGGTTTATTTATTGGATGTATAGAAGTGAAGGGCACTTTATTTTAATAAGAATAATCTAATATAGAACAGTATAGTCTAATCTACAGTCTAATCAATAATTACTCCTGCCATTATTGGTGAAATTGCTACCCTACGATAAGCAGATTTTTTTATTTATTATGCGCACAGTTCTAAAAGTCTATGGTGGTTCACTATCCCAATCTATCTGCATACTGCTTGACACTAAGAACTAACTCAAAGTTCAGGTTAAGAGGAAAAGAATTGGAGGGATCGGGTCAATCTGGGTGTTCTACCCAGAATTAAATTGTTCATATTTACACAGTCATATTTCTGAACTATCACATTTAATTCTTCCCTAAAGTAAGGATCTTCAATGGTAAGAAATTTGAATAAACCAAATGAGGGTAACTCAACTATGCTGTAGAATGATGCCTGAGGGGAAACTGAAGGACAAAAGTATGCTGTACAATAGATACAACAGAGGATGTGCACATTAGAGGCTCTGCAGGGGAAGTCCACCCAGGGCAACATTACTGTACTGTCAAGGAATTGCTTTTGCAGAGGCTGCTGTCGCACAGTTTCTGCAGGTTGCATCGTCTAGTTGTTGTCCTCTGTCAGACTTATTAGTTGTCCAGGGTGGCCATTCTCAGCCTTCTCGGAAGGGTCATGCCAGGGCTCAGGGTTCCTCCGGTTGGGGTGGGCCATTGGTGGCAGTTTCTGAGCTGGCGCTTCCTTCGGAGCCAGCGTTGTCTGTTCGGCATGATATTCGTTCTGCTCTGGCCCCACTCTTGAGCGGGGCCTGACAGTTGAGTGGACAGCGCTTTGGATTCATAGTCCTGAGGTTCCGGGTTTGATCTCCGATGGAGGTGAAAACAAATGGGCAGTTCCTTTCGTCCTGATGCCCCTGTTACTTAGCAGTAAATAGGTGCCTGGGAGCTATACAGCTGCTACAGGCTGCTTCCTGAGGGTGTGTAACAAAACGGAGGCCTGGTCGAGGACTGGGCCGTAGGGACGCAAAGCCCCAAAATCATCTCAAGATAACCTCAAGATAACCTGTTCATCGGCTGCCTTTTCTTAAGGGGCATCGGCCCTTTCGTAGGTCGCCCCATTGATGGGGCGATTAGGGGGAGGCTTGCTCTGTTTGCTCACGCCTGGTCCCACTATTTGTGAGCTTTTCAGGTCGTCTCCTCTCAACGTGTCTTCTTAAAAATGACGTTGCTTTTCACTGGTATGCATGCTATGGCCAAAAATGGACCTAATTTGAAGTGAAATCGGCTCACGAAAGTGATGTACTGTCCTGTTTTCTGTTTGAGTCCTCCGGCTTACTTGGAATGGTTAGGAGAGGAAACTTTCAATTAACATTTTCATGACATTTTGAAACTTTAGGATATTTCCTGCCCTCCTAACCTACCAGAGGACCCATACCTTACTGTTTTGGAAAAAAAATTCCAAATTTATTTTCAATTTTGTTTCATTTTCAAATTACAGTACGTCCATTTTTACCCATACGGGTAAACGACCAAATTCAGACGTAATTTGTAAGAGGACAGGTTGCTCCTCTGACCTGTGGTGGCATTGGGTGGCTCTGCCTCTTTCGGGGGGTTCGGGCTGACGGGGCAGGCTTCTTCCACTGCACTCTGTCTGGTCATTTTGGAGTGGGTGCGCTTGGGCGTGGTCGAAACGACCCTGTCCCTCAGGTGGGTTTGTGTCCAGTTGCGGCTCTTCACCGTTAATTTGTGTGCCTCAGCTTCAATGGCGCTCAAATAACTTTGCTTTGGGTTCATCCGGTTTCCCTCGCTCCCTGTTCCAGGGCTCAGGTCTCCTAGGTAGTCTGCAGGGTTATTAAGTCTAGCCAGCCTGTGCTCTATTCTCGTGCCCATGATGTTTGTAACTTTGCTGCTTTGGCTGCCATCTTTGGCAACATGTCTTGGGCTGACATTTGGGCAAGGGGATTTTGAAGGTCGAACTGGTTCCTAGTCGCCTGTTATTTGGCCAACATTCCTGGTCCTGCTCGTTCGTGTGTGGCTTTGGGTCGCAGGTTGCAGCCAGTCATCTTGATTTCGAGCTGAGGAGTGCGTGGCAGCTGCCTCCCAGGTAAGTCCCTCTTTTACCTTTTATCTTAAGTTATGTAGCTCCAGGGAGCTGAAGGGGCTCCGTACAGAAAACCAGCATTGAATTTAATGAAATACCATTTTCTGGGTGAGCCCCAGAGGCTCCCTGGCTCTCTCCCTCCCTCCAGTCAACGGTTTCATTTTGCTATTGATATTCAGCCTTCGAACTGGGGTTTGAGTAGCCGGAGTGGGGGTTCGGGGGGTCCAGGGCTCCCCCCTCCCCCCTCCCAAGGAGGGGAGGGCTGCACGGACAATGCACCGCAGCGACGGAGTATGACGTTTGCTTGTTTCCATGAAAGTTGGGGAAGTTCTGCCTCCCTGTTCGGTCTTCAGTTGCAATTTTTGTACCAAAACAAAGTGGGGTTTGTTTTGTTATGCCTTACTTTTTTGGGTGCCTAACCCCAGTTCATGGCAGACAAGGAATACCCCCAACCACAAGGGGATTTTCCAGAGGCCATTGCTCCCTGTGCCTCTCTGAGGTGGCCAGGTTCTGGCTTGTGGTCTCCGGTAGGCTGAAATCCATTGACTAATGCCCTAGACTAATATATCGCATATCAATCTGATAGCTCCAGGGAGCCTTTGGGTCTCACCCAGAAAATGGTGTTTCATTACATTCAATGCTTTTTTTTATGTTTCTTCTTGATGAACATGCAGTACTCTTGATCTCTCCAGAACTCCCTAGCATTGATTTTGCAGAGACACTGTTGAGAAAATGCAGTGATTGTGGGAGATTTATGCAAATCATTTGCCATTGGGTATCTCCAAGGTTGACCAAGCTTGACTATCCTGTGCATTAAATGCAAGATGCTAGCCATTGAGCAAGTGCATTGCTGACCTAAAGTATGTGATGTAGCTCAGGGCACATGAGACAAGCTGGAATTAATAACAATAGTACACTGAAAAATTTCTGTTTAATTCAGAGTGTGATGCGGCATGTGCGTCGTGCAGTACGTGAGGTTGGAAGTGCTGTGCCTGGAACTAATCCTCAAGTAGGCATAGCTAGGGGCTTGTCACCCGGTGTTGGCCGAGCTACAGCTTCTTCTCCGTGGCCGTTGATAACACTGGCAGTAGTAGAACTTCATCTGGCTATGGATATGATCCTTGCAGCATGCAGGTAGTCAAATCAGAGAAGGTTTTGCCAGATATTTTATGAACATACTATATTAAAAACATGTAAACAAAATTGAGTTGATGCCTTCCCTCCTAATGAAAGACGAATCTAGGTGGTGATAATATATATACTGTACATGCATACATCATTAGTACCCCATTTCCCATTTCTTGTGGGTTGAGAGGCAGTGGCCTTTGTATATTCATTTGTTAAATTAAGTGAACAAATAAAGGTGGTTAGATAATTAAGAATCAACTTTGTATTTCAGGTTAGGAAGGTCTTTAGTATCTGTGGGCACCAACCCCCGTAGCAACATTGGTGTGGCTGTTGTTAATCCTGGCGTGGGAAATCTACCTCCAACACTGCGTACAGATCTTGCCAATAAGTAATTTTTAATTGGTTTATGTTGTATACAAATAATAATATGTGCCTGATAGATAAACTATATATTTGATGGTTTACCATTAATTAATAATTTATCTGGTTAAAATTAGGTTGAGTCTCATTGTTATATTTTAATCTCGTTTACTACTGAATTACTTTTATATGGGTGTTCCTTTAGCAAGGGGAAATGTGGTTTTGTATATACACAAGAGACTCGAGGCCAAGTGTTGAAATTCACTCACTCACACTCACACTCACACTCACTCACTCTTCATACAGTAACGAAAGACTTCAGCTGGTAATTACCAGAGTGTAGTTAAAGGATGAGAGCTATGTTCATTGTGTCCTGTCTTCCCAGTACTGTACTGTCATATGATGCTTTGAAAGTACAGATGGTCTTGGCATCCACCACCTCACTTATTCCAACTGTCTACCACTCTGTTTGCAAAAAGAGAACTTTCTAATGATTTTTCAGCAGCTTTGTTTCCTTAGCTTGAGTCTGTGACCTCTTATTCTTAAAGCTGCAGGTTTCAAGAATTCTTCTTTGTCAGTTATGTTGATTCCTATTACTCTTTTCCCCCTTGAATTACTGCCCAGGCCTGTGCCCTGGAGAGGACACAAGGTGATGGTTCAACACGGGAAGCGACAGTTACCAGTGATGAGTCTACCACTCAATTGGCGTAAAGTGAGGCACCAGGGGTTGCTTCTGTCGGTGGGAGAAATCATCCGATTTCATAGGACAGCTACCACCCGCCTCAAGCTGGGCAGCCCCCAGTCAATAAGGTGCTGTCCCGCCACGGTCCACCTGCTCCACTAGGTGCGTGGGGCTTAGGCCACAATCTAATAAGCGGATCATCAACCATGCACCAGGCAAAAGAAAAACACAGAGCCACCCAGCTCTCAAACTGGCACGTGGAATGTAAAGACCATGACACCGGGTCTCTCGGAAGATCTACTGGCAGTGAATGACGCCCGCAAGACAGCTGCGATCAACAATGAACTATGCAAGCTCTAGATGGACATAGCCGCCCTGCAGGAGACACGTCTGCCCGCGACCGGCAGCATACGGGAGAAGGACTTTACCTTCTTCTGGCAGGGCAAACTACCAGAAGAGGTAAGGGAGCATGGCATTGGCTTTGCCATCAGGAACAGGTTGTTGGAGTTCATAGTACCGCCCACAGAGGGGTCTGCACGGATCATCAAACTTCAGCTTCATACAGCAGCAGGAACGGTCAGCCTCATTAACGCCTATGCACCAACACTGACCTCCTCTACCGAAGTGAAGGACGATGATGATGACTATGATGACCTCGGCCTGACTTTCAGAGACATACCTCAACAAGAGCCAATCTTCCTCCTGGAAGACTTTAATGCAAGAGTTGGTTCTGATCACAGCTCTTGGCTTTCCTGCCTGGGCCTGTTTGGATTTGGGAAGATGAATAGATGAATGAGAGTGGGCAGGGCCTCCTGGAGTTCTGCTGTCGTCATGATCTCTGCATCACCAATTCCTTCTTCGACACCAAGCCCCAGCATAAGGTTTCCTGGAGGCACCCCAGGTCTAAGCATTGGCACCAACTTGACCTGGTGCTTACGGGGCGTAGCAATCTGAGAAGCGTCAAACTGACCCGCAGCTTCCAGAGCGCAGATTGTGACAATGACCACTCTATCGTCGTTTGCAGAGTAAAGTTCCAACCCTGGAAAATCCACAGAGCAAAGAAGGAGGGAAGAACACGCATTAACGTAAACAAGACCCGTGACCTTCACAAGGTGGAGGAATTCACTGCTGCACTGGTAAATGCCCTTCCTGTACCACTCTGCGATAGCGCAAGTGAGAGGTGGTCACATCTTAGGGGCATTGTTTTCAACACTGCCATGTCCACCTTCGGTAAGAGGCAAAACAAGTCATCAAATTGGTTTGAGGCCAGTGCAGAGGAACTGTTACCCCTCGTAGAGGAAAAAGAGACAATCTCTGTCATCCTACAAGAACCTGCCCTCAGAAAGGAACCTACAGGCCCGCCATACTGCCCACAGTAGAGTTCAACAAACTGCGAGGCGCTTTGCTAACGTTTACTGGCTCCGACTCTGTTCCAGTATCCAGACTGCGACCACTGTTGGCAACATAAGAGGCATGTACGAAGGGATCAAACAGGCAACAGGCCCTAAGCAAAAGAGGACTGCTCCTCTGAAGTCAGCCACTGGAGAGATCATTAAAGACCGTGATCAACAGATGAATCACTGGGTGGAACATTACTCCAAACTCTACTCCAGAGAGAACTTGGTCAGCGTAGAAGCCTTGGATGCAATCGAGTGCCTGCCCATCATGGAAGAACTTGACCTTGAACCGACTGTGGAAGAAGTTGAGAAAGCACTGGATTCACTTTCCTCGGGGAAGGCCCCAGGAGACGACAGGATTCCGCCTGAAGTACTCAAGTACGCTCGTGGAACACTTAAAACTGAGCTTCATGAACTTCTGTGCCAGTGCTGGAGGGAGGGCTCGGTGCCACAAGACATGAGAGATGCAAACATCATCACTCTCTACAAAAATAAAGGTGACAGAAGCGATGTTAACAACTATCGCGGCATCTCCCTTCTCAGCGTTGTCGGCAAACTCTTTGCCATGGTCGTCTTGGTCAGGCTTCAGATTCTTGTTGAAAGTGTACCCCGAGTCACAGTGCTGTTTCCAAGCAGAGGTCGACCACTGACATGGTGTTCTCCCTGAGACAGCTTCAAGGAAAGTGCAGGGAGCAGAGAAAATCTGTGTACATCGCCTTCATTGACCTTACAAAGGCCTTTGACCTTGTGAGCAGGGATGGACTTTTCAATATCTTGGCCAAAATTGGCTGCCCACCCACCCTACTCAGCATGATACAATCCTTCCACAAGGACATGATGGGAACAGTCATGTACGACGGCTCAACTTCTGAACCATTCAACATCAACAGTGGTGTTAAACAGGGGTGCGTTCTTGCTCCAACCCTGTTCAGCATCTTCTTTGTGATCCTCATCAAGCATGCCTTTGGAACAACCACAGAGGGCATCTATCTTCGTACAAGATCTGATGGAAAGCTCTATAATCTATCCAGACTCCAAGCAAAGACGAAAGTACAACAGTCTCCGTGGTGTAGTGATAAGACACTCGCCTGGCGTTCCGCAAGCGCTATGTCATGGGTTCGTATTCTGGCCGGGGAGGATTTACTGGGCGCAATTCCTTAACTGTAGCCTCTGTTTAACGCAACAGTAAAATGTGTACTTGGATGAAAAAACGATTCTTCGCGGCAGGGGATCGTATTCCAGGAACCTGCCCGAAACGCTACGCGTACTAGTAGCTGTACAAGAATGTAACAACTCTTGTATATATCTCAAAAAAAAAAAAAAAAAAAAGAAACAGATGCGAATCCTCAAGGAGTTCCTCTTTGCCGACAATGCAGTGATCACCACATACACACAGCAGAAGGCCTGCAGCAGCTTCTCAACCGCTTTGCCGCAGCCTGCTCTGCATTCGACCTGACAATCAGCCTGAAGAAGACGCAGGTGATAGGACAAAACGTCAGTGACCTACCCTGTATAAACATCATAGACTATGTGCTGGAGGTAGTTCACGAGTTTGTGTACCTGGGCTCCACAATCTCAGACACCCTTTCCCTGGACACTGAGCTCAACAGGTGTATCGGGAAGGCCGCAACAACACTTGCCAGGCTCACAAAGCACGTTTGGGAAAATGCTAAATTGACAGTGCACACCAAGGCACAAGTCTACATGGCATGTGTGGTGAGTACACTTCTCTACAGCTCGGAATCCTGGACCCTGTGCTCTCGCCAGGAGAGACGGCTCAATACCTTTCACATGCGGAACCTGAGACGCATCCTTGATATCACGTGGAAAGACCACGTCTCCAACAATACAGTACTCGAGAGGACAGGAGTCCCTTCAATGTTCACTCTCCTGAAGCAGAGACGCATGCGATGGCTGGGACATGTCACACGCCTGGAAGATGGCCGGAAACCAAAGGACCTCTTGTATGGAGAACTGGCATCAGGAAGGAGACCCACCAGAAGACCTCAATTGCATTTCAAAGACGCCTGCAAACGCGACCTCAAGCAGATGAACGTCAACATCAACACTTGGGAGGCAGCAGCTGCGGACAGATCTGCCTGGAGATGCAAAGTGTAGAAGGGACTCCAGCAATTCGAGGATGAACTGAAGAGGCAGGCAGAGGATAATAGACTTCAGAGGAGGTCTAAACCACTGTCAGACACACCCGCTTCGGCGTTTATCTGCGCTCTCTGCAGTTGGGACTGTCATTCTCGGGTTGGCCTTCACAGCCACAGCAGGCATTGCATCCAACTAGACTACAACAACTAGACACCCAGGGCACAATTCCATAACCCCATGGGATTGACGGATGCCTACTACTACTATTACTCTTTTTGTACATAGTGATCATATTTCCTCTTGTCTTCTAGCTTTGGTATATTTAACTCCTTTAACTTTTCCTCATAGCTCTTATTTTTCAGTTCAGAAGCCATTTAGTTGCATGTCTTTGCATCATTTCCAGCTTTGTGGTCCTCAAGTGACATTTTTCAATCCAGGACCATCCCTAGATCTCTTTCTTTATGAGAGCTCTTTAAAGCCATTTCACTTAATTTGTATGTTGTAAGGTATAAATGTGACACTAACAAATACCCATCATATTCAAAGGTTGCACCACACTCCTTGCTGTATTTCTTCTTCATACAGTGGGCTTGCTCAGTAACTGTGCATAATTACCTAAGTGTCATTACAGGATGAGAACTATGCTCGCTGTGTTGAGCATCTGTTGATAATTTTGGCTCCAGCACTTAAGGTGTTTCAAGTGTCTGCTGCTCACTCTGCAAAAGAGAGCTTGTATATTTTGGGGGCACCATTGTTTCCTTAGCTTGACTTTATGGCCTCTTGCTCTTAGAGTTGCAGTTTTCAAAACTACCTCCTCGTCAATTTTGTTGATTCCTATCACTGTTTTGTTTGTGATGATCAAATTGCCACTTTTTCCATCTTCCAACTTTGTCATATTTAATGCCTCAAGCCTCTCCTCACAGCACACATCTTTTAGATCCAATAGCCATTTTGTATTGGCTTTATACCCTCTCTAGTTTATTGATGTGCTTCTTGAGATACAGACGCAACACAACTGTTGCATGTTCCAATTTTGTAGGATAAATTTTTATACATTTTTGAATGGCAATTTTGTTTTCATCAGAGTTTTGGCACTACGCGAGGTGTACAGCTCTGTTTGGATGCAAGGGCAACAGGCTGCAGGGCTACAGTCATCATTGCTAGTGCTGACGTCTTTACTTGCACGTCTTCTTCCTGACCACTCTCTACAACCTTCGTAAAACATCGCCACCACCGTCACTCTGTCTGCATACATCATTTCTTCAGTGATAAATATCTCTGTTAATGAAAATATTTTTATTTTTTTAAATTCATCTAATACCTTTGGCAGAATCCATCTCTGTTGTTGAAAAGTTTTAAAAAAGTTCTTGGAAGTTTGTGATAATGCATCATGCAGAAATGAGATACTATACTTAATACCTTGACTGTAAAACCAAAAACAATAATATTTTGACAATTACTTGAAAGTTCCTTCCCTTGAGAACATGCAAGTGTTCATATACGTCTGAGTTTAACTTGACACTTTTGTATACATTTTTTGTATTTACAAGACTTTTAATTATATAAATATGTAGTGTCCATGGAAGGTTAATACAGTGAAAGCTTGTGATATCCAGTTCAAGAATTCAGTCAAGTGTAAAGCCTACAAGAGCAATGAATGATCCCATACTTTCAGGTTAAGGCATTTATGGTTTTTATTTATAAATCATAATTGATATATAGTACAGCAATACTTTGTTACTATGCACAATGGTAGTAGGACAAGTGGCTGAAGAGTGAGGTGTCAAGTGATGTGATGTGTTTGCTGGTAAGCACTTGGCAAATTATCATTTAAATTAATCATAAGTCATTTGAATTTAGTTGTTAAAAATCAAAATTATTTTCAAATATTTTTACAAAATGAAGGGCAGTACTGTACTTAAATTACCTGAGCAAAAACAGTCACACATGTACTCTGCTTCCTTAATGCATATTACAGCATTTTGTTTATGGCTACATTCAAGTATTTCTTAATAGTATTATTATTTTGATAAGTGATTTAAATCTGAAATAATTTTTTGTATAATGTATGTGTTGGTAGCCTGTAATACTTATTCCTTTTGTGGTTTCCTTTAAAAGTAGTTTTGGTGTATGTTATTTTGTGCTTTTATCGATGTTGACTATTTCATGATCATGATATAGTGTGCCTCCTTCCTTCCTTCTGGAAATTTCCTAAGGTAGAGACTGGTACAAAGTTCCAGAACAGTAACCATGTTTACATCCTTTGTTTTACATTACTTTTTTGTATTATTATTGTATGTGCCTTTGCTCATTGATTAAAACAAATTAGTGAACATACAGTATTGCTTGACTTGGTATGATAGCTTCTTTATAATAAGCTCTATTTCCAGGTCAAGGTTACAGCCTTACAATTGTAAAGTTCAATAAAATTCATTTTAAAGTTCACTCAGTTTTTACTACTAATGCTGATTGTTCTACATGCCTGCACACTTGTGACCTTTAACTTTTGAGTATGAATTTGAAACCTAACATGCACTTAATCAGAACTCTAGATATCGAGAATGATGATGTAACAATGTTGAGCACATGAAGCCAATTAGCCCTCCTGGTGCTTTCCCTAGCTAATTGCAGTGTGTGTGTGTACAAGAGACCCCCTTCAAAATTTGGATCTTATTGTTATAGACTTGATCTGGATTAACGTGAAATCCAGATTTAAACAAAAATTACCATTTTGGCTATCACTCAATTTTCTAGATTTTTTGTATAGCAAATGTTGCATGTTTCTGCATATTTAGACTTGGATATATAATGAATGATTTTGTGTATATAAATAATATAAAATATAAATTAAACATTAATTTTTTTTTGAAGCACAGGCTGACCTTGGTAACACAATAAAACAGCAAAATATGGTTAATACTGTTATGCTACAGTATTTGGTAAACTTACACAGCAACTTTGAACTAGCCTTGAACTCCTCGATCATGGTTCATTGCATTCTTTCAGCTATAGACTGTAACTGTGCACCAATAGCAAGCCCCTGGCTACATTAGTGCATAAAGATTGGTAATCAACATCATCCAGATCCTCACATTGTAAAGTATGTTATTGTTTTGTCACTTTCCATATCTCCACTACTTTCCTTCACCTGCTTTTTTCTTGTCAAATTATTAATGTAGTGCCAATGCTATTAACCTCTGTCACCTGCTAACTTCCCCAGTCATGATTATATTTCTTAAACAATTCTGCCTTCTCATCCATGGTAAAGAATTTCCTCTTATCTTTGCCTGATTTACCAATACTACTTGTGCCAGATGTCACGAGGCTTCAACTGGCAAATAATGATACAGTATATCCTAAGGATAGTTGGTGAAAATGCTTGAGTGATGAGAGATGTGGCTGCACTCGCCCAAGGATAAACCACGGCTAGTATGCGTGCCCTTACAGTAGGTATCGATGCCACAGAAAAAGTAAAACTATTTTTGAACAATTATAGTGCCTGGGAGTACTTGTCTGGCATATTACCAGCAGGCCTTGGTAAATTACCGGCAGGCCCTTGCAGGTTTCTGACAAGGTCAATTATATATAATAAAAACAGCCTATTGAGCCCACTCTCACCAATTGCAAGTTTGAAGGGTGTTCATGACCTTTGCTACATTACAATAATCATTCTTACTGACTCTGCCATGCTGGCTGTTGGGTTAGCATGACTCAACAGGCCCCGAGTCCCTTGAATCTTATGACTTTAAATCTGAGTCACTAAATCTTATGACCCTGAATCCTGTGGGGTTTGTTTTCCATGGGTTCTGATCCTGCTTCTGAGGTGTAAGTGTACCAGCCAGCTGCCCTTTACAGGCTACATTTGCCAGAGTTTGGTGTTTGCAGCTTTGTGCTTAAATGGATGTCATTGGATTGCCCTGTATGTTTACGAACCTTGAATTGAAGGTGGTGTTGATCTCCACCTTGGCTGTGGCTGCACTTCCTCTTTTGTCCCCTGCAAGTGTGGACAAAACATTTTATCACACAAAACTTTTATCTCAATTATCTTTAGAAATTTTTTCAAGTTTGTTATAGGGGAAAACCTCTCTAGATTGGTTACGATCAAAACATGTTTAGCAGTAATTGTTTTATTCATAGTCATTACTTTTTCTGCATGAGTTTATGAATAAAGTGGATATAAATGAGCTATTGGGGAGGGGGAAAATACTTAAATGAGTCACCTTCTAGAATGTTATGCTGTCTCTTAATATAAATTACTGTTCTAGGTACACTCAAAAAACAACAATTTATTAGATTAGATATAAGTAAACATTTTCCTATTTCCTTTTGAATATTGGTGTATGAGAGGTGGCCACCATGATGGCAGAAACTGTTAAGGGGCATTGTCGTCTCGGTTGCAACCAGAAGCTCTTGTTGCACTGTCTAGGATGTTAGCTGGCTATCCATTATTTTAGCCTTTTGGATCTTGTATACATTTGTATAATACTTGCACGCCTTTAATAAAGTTATTGGAGCGCGGTTGTAAAAGAAATGCATTACGAGTGTATTCAACCGATTAACTTATTGAACTGTAATTTGTTATGTTCAAGGAAAGTAAATATATTCAATAGTTGTGTTTAAAATGTTAATATGAAAATATTAATAAGTTGAATACATTGGTGAAAATCATTCACTGTGCACTGATTTTGATCAATTAACACTGCCATACAAATTTACCAGTCTCTACTCTGAGGAGCATGGCCACATGGAGAATTACCCTTAGCTATTTAACTTTCGGAGAGCTCTGCAGCTTTGTGTTAAAAGGTATTAGACATTTGTTAAAGAATTTTTCATGTTGGTTTGTCAGTCTTAACGAGTGAGGCAGCATCCAGTTACACTAATCAAGACATGGCCAATGTGTGGAAATAATGAGGGTTGCCTAAGCAAGGATACCTATGAGATTAAATAGGATACCTTGAGGTGCTTCCGGGGCTTAGTGTCCCCGCGGCCCGGTCGTCGACCAGGCCTCCTGGTTGCTGGACTGATCAACCAGGCTGTTAGACGCGGCTGCTCGCAGCCTGACGTATGAGTCACAGCCTGGTTGATCAGGTATCAATAAATCAGGATGACAATAAATCATGAACAGAAACAACAGTACAAGACCAGAAATGAGGAAGTAGCAATAACTGAAAGGGCACCATGACAATGAATAATGTAAACAATCAGATGGTTCTGCAATGTCACTAGGTCTATAGGAAACAAGTGTCAGTTTTCATCAAGCCCACAGTTGTATTATCTCTAACCAATTTCATGATAAATGAGAAAGATTGCCATGAGAGAATAATTAATGGGTTGTTTTGTAAAATTTGATGTGATTCAAAAGGAAATAATCTAAAGTGCTTGAAGCTGTCAGTTCTATATTTAAGCATTTATGAATTTTCATTAGTTACTATATACTTTTGTCACTATTATAAAACGTATGTCATGGATTTGTGCATTACTGTAAAATAAATTTTGATCATGGGTAGTGTTATTTTCTGATTGTTTGTGCCTACAAAGTATAGAAAGTGGCTATTATTTCCCTCGCTCAAACTTTGCTTTCATCTTTGCCTCAGACAGCTTAGGGAAGATGTCTTGAAGGTTCCTGAAGGCTGCCAACTTAAGAAATAATGTTACAGCTGTAGATAAGGATTTGGCAGCCTTTAAATACCTTCAAGATGTCTTTCCTAAGTTGTATTGGGCAAAGGTCAAAGCATAAGGTATGAGGGGAATAGTGGCCATTTTCTGTTCTTTGGAGGCATAAACATTGAGAAAATAACACTTGCTACTCAGGAACAAAACTTGTATTACATTGTGTTACCCCTTTTCCATGGTGGAAGATAGGAGATGCATCACCAATTAAAGGTGTGGAGGGCTTGGGCATGAGTGGTGTTGGGCCCACAACCATGTGTGTTGTTTGCTTGCTCTACCTAATTTAGTTCAGCTAAATAAAGTTGATTAGAAGTTCTGCCTCTTTAGGTATATTTACTCAGCACATCATTTCCCAGCATGGCAGCACTCCTTGCATCACTACTGCATTGCTTCATGTGTCTCACCCTCCTCACCCACACAACATTCCTTGCACAGCCCGTCCTCTAAATAAAGGCCCAAAGTCCATTCCATGCACCTGCCAAACCCTTGTTTATGAATGAAAAATTGTTTACACACGACTCACAACTTATGACATCCGTACACTTCGCTGACGACTTTTGTTCGAACTACAACACTGTAAGTGCTTCACACACGTACTACAAATACAAATCATCAGCAACAGAACCTAAACACCTAACCTACCTAGTGCCTAAATATGCACAATATGTAATGTACAATTATAATAATTTATGTTTAAGACAAGTTTTGTATTGAATGATCAAAATGTTAAAATTGATGAATGTCTTTTTGGGGTTGACTGCTGGATAGAATGGACTTTGGTCTGAGGCCGGGTCGCCTTGCACCACTCCCTGCGCTGCTTCATGTGTATCACACTATTCACAACACAGCGCTCTTTGGTTACAACTCTGTGGTGCTTCTACATGTAGTAAATTACTCACATGCTGAAATATTCATGCTGTAAATAGCAATGCATGTAGATGAAGGATTATTTTGTGATATTTTTTAGTATTATTCCCATTAATTTTCTGTACATTGATGCTTAAATGTGATGTTTACATTGTAAGTTTTTTTTTAATATTTTTATTATTTGTGTTTTTATATACAGTATAGCACTATGCTTTCCTCTACTGATGTAGAAAACCATGAAAGTGATGGTGAATGCCTTGTAAGTTTGTGAAATTATTTATTTTTGGTACATGCACAAAGTTTGTTATAACTTTACATACAGTAGTGAAAGTTGTGGTTATTGAACTGAAGGATTTTGATTGCTTCATGTATTTTTATATTTGGATCAAGTAACCAAGATATTTATATTTATTTGCTTGTCCAAGACAATTTACTTGGGTATAATTTTGCCTTTTATTATCCTCCCAACTTCTAGTTCATTCACATTATTGTATGTAGTAATTAAATTGACAAATTTCTTGGATTTCCTTTTTGTACCTTTATAATATATATTCTAAATTTGTACTAATGGTTTAAAGTTTAGTTTTGACAGTACAATATTTTCTGAGCCAAGGCTCCCTCTGATACTTCCTGAGCCAAGAGTGTAATTACCTAAGTGTAGTTACAGGATGAGAGCTACGCTCGTGGTGTCCCGCACGTATGTCCCGTGTATTTGGTATACAGTGCCTGTAGGACATAAGTTATCTGTCAGGCTTTCACTGACCCTGTACTACACACTGACAAAGATCTTTATAAAAAAAAAAAATACAAAAAGAGTAATAATAATACACTGTGGAAGGCTCCTTTAGTAGCTCCCCAGTTTGTTTTATTAAATTTTAGTTTCACAATTATGCTTAGTGCCACCCTCATTACATGTTCCCTGCCTCTTTTTTTTTTTTTTTTTTTTAAGCTCCGGCTAAGTGTCAAAGTTACTTTTCTTTGCAACATGAGGCAGACAGTTTATCGTGCATCCTATACTCTTCCTGTGCGCAGTAAAACAAGATGAATTACATAGAACACACAAGATCTGGATGAGACCTTATTGGATGTTTGACATTAGATTTTACAATTTATCTACCCAACCATGTAATTAATTGCCCACCATTAATTGGTGGGTAACTGCCCACCAAATAGTTCCCATGGTGCAATGGTAAAACACTCACCTGGGGCTTTGGCCTGAGTTCATATCCTGGCCGGGAGGATTGACCAGGCCCAATCCTTAACTGTAGCTTTCGTTCACTCAGCAGTGAATGGGTACCTGGTTGCTAAATGATTTTGTGGGTCGTATTCCGGGGAAAATTAAGATTAAGGACCTGCCGAAACACTAAGTTAGTGGCTTTACAAAAATGAAAACAACTCTTGTATATATAAAGAAAAAAATATATTGATGGCCAATAGTATAACAAACATAATTGTAACAAACTTCTTACAATGCAACTATTATGAATTGCAATACAGTACAGTATATTATATATTAGAGGTAAGTAATTTTCAGTATTGGACATTTCAGGGTTACTGTTCATGATTTTAGTCAGACCAGCAACCAGGATGCCAGGTCAGAGACTAGACTACTGGGGCATTGATCCCGGGAATGTACAACAGGTAGACAAGACTTATACTTTCATCATATATATTTCCTTTATCTACTAGGAACAATATCAATAACAATCCATCAAAATCCGTCTCAAAACCCAGATGCGATTCATCAGTGCTTCGTTAGAGATGGCTTGATTAAAGTAGAAAGACTTCAAGGTAAAATGTTTACAATTGCTAATGAGGACTAACCTCAACACTTTCCTCTCCCAATTTGGTTTGTCTTACCTTATTACCACTCTCAATGAGTCAACATAATTAACCCCCTTGTCACCTGGCGGGCTAGGTATCCTAAGTCTCTTTGTTTCACTTTTAAATTAATTTTTTAATTTACTTTTTACTAGTCATTTATTGGACTTAATTATTGAGTGCATTAATATTTCTTTAGGTCATATTAATTATACGATCATAACTAAACTATTTATAGTAAATAATCATTAGCTTAAATTGCCTATGTTTTTATTATCTTTTTTCTTGATTTCATTTATTACCTAAGATTGCCTAGCCTCGCCATACTCCCTTACTCCATTGTACTCCTGCTTTGCCTGTGTCTCAAATGCAAATTATTACTTACAGTGTACCAGAAGTACTTGTAACAATCTACCTCATTTTTCTTTTTTTGTCATTTTGTTTTGTTTTGTATAGTCTTGTTTTTTTTCCCCTTTTATATAAAAATTCTATTGTTGTAATTGCCATTCTTGCTGTTTTCCCTGCAACCAGCCTTTTATGCAGACAAGTATATACCTAGAACTAAACCTCTTATCCACTATCTATACAATACATCACTTTAATGATAAAATTGCAGATATTTTACAGCACATGATGTAAAAATGTATTAACACATAATCACAACCGTATCTCTGTAATCAGACTTAACATGTTAGATCCCTAGAGTAAACACTTCGATTATGTTAGTGCCTTGATTTGAAACTATTGACAAACAATTCTCTTTTATTATACTTACTGAACGTGGTAAAATGAGGATACTACTCCAATCTCTTTACAATGCCTAACTACTCGCAATGTCACAACTGTCGTCAAATTAGAGCGTGGTGGTACTGCTCTTTACTACCACCAGAACATAACATGCTTAAAAGTAATTAGCACTGGAGACTGCGTGGGGAGTATATCTTCGCCATTTCAGGTCAAGAGGTGCTGATCTGTCCTGACTGTGGGAGCATCTATAGAATTCCTAACATTATGTGCCCGAATTCAACTCAAACCTTAGAAATCTAATACTAGATAACAGATTGACAAAAACCATCTTAATTATCGCAGGTGACTTTAATATTGACCTTTTCGAGCCTGAACACCCTACTGCTGTTAGCTTCCTCAACTGTATGAATTCCTGCTTCCTCATACCCTTAATCACTAAAACTACTAGAATCACTGATAGAACTGCCACGACTCTAGATCACATCTGGACCAACATAACCTCTCAGCTTACTTCAGGTATAATCACCGATAGCACTACAGACCATTACCCCACGTTTCTCTTGTCTAACATTAACAAACCACCTGTAGAGACAAGGGAGTTAAGCTTTAGGCTGCACAATGAAACTGCTATAGGCAATTTTATAACTGCTGCTGCTAATGTCAACTGGGAGTCTGAGCTAGGTAACATAGGGGAATCAACCTAGCAGTGCAATCTTTCTTCAAAAAACTCTCAGCCTTTATAACACCCACTGTCCTATGCTTACGTAACAAGTCACAACCAAAAGGCTAAACAATCCTTGCTTACAAAGGGAATACTTAAATCCATTATAACAAAACATGACCTTGAGAAGAAGTATAGGTTAGGAACCGTCCCCAAGAATTCTCAAAGAATTACTCGTTATTGCCACATATGTCAGTTGTCTTAATTTAGAACCTGTACTTGAGGTCGATCTCGAACCCATTGTTGATGTGACGACTTATATTGAATTTTGTAACTAGCTCATCAAGATTGTAATCTTGCTTAGCTAAATGAATTGTGGGGTTCAGTCCCTGAGCCCATTATGTGCCTCTGTAACCCTTTCCACTACCGCCCACGGGATGGGTATGGGGTGGCATAATAAATGAAGTAAACTAACTAACTATTGCTATCTAAAATAATTAGACGAGCCAAAACAAATACTGTACTACGAAGATAAATTTACCCAAATAAAAAACAACATTAAAAAACTTGGAGCACAATTTCACAAATATTGGGATCAAGAAGATTTAAATAACAAACAACACTCCTGTCCAATACGATGGTCAGCTTTCAGCCTCTGATTCTGCTATTGAGTTCAATAGGTTCTTCTCTTCTCTTCCATTGGGTCAACCCTTGCAAATGATATTCCATCTTCCAGTACTGATGTTAAGGACTATCTTACAGGTAACTATTCACAGTCTCTGTACCTAACGCCTACAAATTCCACTGATGTTAATGAGATAATCCTTTCCCTTAAAACAAAGTCTAGTGCCCTTAAGGAGATACTAACTTTAATTTACAAAAAAGCCTCCAGATCTTTAGCCCATGCTATTGCAGTGCTCTTCAACAAGTCACTTGAACTCCAAACCTTTCCAGATATTCTAAAAAAAAGCGAGAGTAACCCCTGTCCACAAATGTGGTGATCTCACAGATGTTAACAACTATAGAGCTATATCAATCCTGCCTAACTTGTCAAAAATATTTGAAAACTAATCTACAAGCAGCTTTACTCTTATCTAGCCAAACACAATATATTTATCTCTTGTCAATATGGCTTCAGACC
>WNGS01113158.1:36130563-36145004 GCA_020271785.1 Procambarus virginalis | reverse complement strand
TTGTAGGCTTTTGTTAGTACAACTGCTGTGGGAGCCTGTTGGTGTGAGTGTGTGTGTTAATGTGGGAGTGTTGTATTTGTGTGGGTGTTGCGGTGGGAGCCATGGAGGTGTGTCAGGGCTTGGCAGCAAGGGTCAAGTAACTGTCTGTAAGCTGCCTTAGGAGGGCCGGGGCGTCTCACCTGTGTGGGGTGGGTGACGAGCGCCGACGGGTCCTCCCTCACCACACCACGCCTCTACCGATCATGAACTGCACCACTATCACACTTCTAAAAGGAAAAAAAAAATAATCCGAGGGCAGCGGAGGATGGACGCGCACGTCACCACAACACTGTCAGAGACACCACTGACACGACCTGTTGGCCGAGCAGCGGCATCCCACAGGTACCTGTGGCCGGAACCACACATGGAAGTACCACCATAAAGCCAATTGATCTCGCTTTATTTGGTAACATAGCCGCAAATTAATTGAATATCTTATCGCTCTCGAATACATTTAAGGTTGTAAATAAACACAAAGTAAATGGCGGGCCAGGACATTGACGGAAATGGTTGATGTTATCCGTAAACAATCCTCATTGACGCCACAGGTGAGCCATTGCGGCGCATGCGCACTCCGCCTCCCGGAAACATGAAAACATCTGGAAACCTGGAGCGTTCCTGCCGCTCTTCTCTCTCTACAACACCCTCGCCCAGGCTCCTCTTACTCATTTCTGCTTTTTCAGATTACCTGGATTGACGGGCAAGACGCGGAGGACGGCTACTGGCGGAGGATGCGTTAGTAACTTGGCCGGTAGCGGTGGATCAGGTGGTGCTTAGGGCCCAGGCATCGTCTCTTCTGTCATCACGCCCACCGTGCCTGTCTCGCCACCCACGCCCACCGTGCCTGTCTCGTCCACCCCCACGCCCACCATGCCTGTCTTATAGTCTGGCGACCCCCACGCCCACCGTGCCTGTCTTATAGTCTTGGTGGCGAATTATATTACCTCCCACGCCCACCGTGCCTGTCTCCCCACCCACGCCCACCGTGCCTGTCTCCCCACCCACGCCCACCGTGCCTGTCTCGTCACCCACGCCCACCATGCCTGTCTTATAGGCTTGGTGGCGAATTATATTACCTCCCACGCCCACCGTGCCTGTCTTATAGGCTTAGTGGCGAATTATATTACCTCCCACGCTCACTGTGCCTGTTCACCTCCCACGCCTATCTTAATCCGGCCCTGCATTGTTTGTACCTCTTCATCCAACACTTGCGTTGACCTCGTCTCACGTGTTATATAGCCATACTGTCCAAACCCATTGAATCCGCAAATACCAAAGCAATTAAATTTTAAAATCCAGCTCGAAAAAAAATCATCTGTGCAAATGGGTTGACCTTCGACAAGCCGTCGGCGTCCTGTCGTCGTCGAGGTCACAAGTGTATTAGTGGCCCTCAGGTAATTTTAGGTAAACCTCATCTCACTACATCCACCTTGTATACCTCATCGTCCACTCTCCGAAACAGGTGAAGATCCAAAGAGAGCATAATGATTATGATGAACAACATCTTACCAAACTTAATAGAAAAAAAACACGGAGATCATCCAATATGACCTTCGAATCTACCCGAAGGTCGAAATAGTCTCCTCCCAGCATATACAGAAGGGAACTGGGGGCCAGAAGACTTCAGAACTATGCAAACTTCAAGTGGGTGTGGTCGCCAATGTAAAAGCCAAGCAAGACTTCTTCAAGGCCTACAGTCTCAAACCTGAATTTCCCCGAATTAACCTGAGGAGTATTGCATGAAAACTGTGTTATTCAGAGATATGTACTCTAAGTAGGTAGTTATCAGAAGCCACCAAGTCAACAACCCTGCCAGTGGACAACGATTGCAGAATGAAAAACTGGGTAGAAATCCATATTAGGAACCCCCTTCCGGGAAATATTGTAAGCATGGATGGTCTCTAGCCACTTAGAATGGACGGTAGAACGATGGTCTCGCTTCATGCAGGTCGGCGTACAATCCCCAACCGTCCAAGTGGTATAGACACCATTCCTTACCTCCGTCCATTCCAAATCCTTATCTTGATCCCTTCCAAGAGCTATATTGGCGCTTTCTCCTGATAGTCCCCTTGCCTTCCCTCTTTAGCACTGGTGTCCATAAATTCGTGGCGTAGTGGTAAGACCTCGCCTGGCGTTCCGCGAGCGCTTTGTCCTGGGTTCGTATCCTGGCCGGGGAGGATTTACTGGGCGCAAATCCTTAACTGTAGCCTCTGTTTAACTCAACAATAAAATGGGTACTTGGTTGTAACAACGATTCTTTTGCCGAGGTCGTATTCCAAGGAACATAGGATTAAGGACCTGCCCGAAACGCTACGCATACTAGTGGCTGTACAAGAATGTAACACTTCCTGTATATAAAAAAAAATCATTCAGGTAACTCCAATATGGTCAGGACCTCAGATTGTTGAGTGATTAATAAAGATTAAGCCACCTAAAATATGGCATGGGCATGAATAGCCCGTAAGTGGAGGCCCTTCGGAGCCACCAGTATCAATAGCTGATACTGGAGATCTGTGGATGGGGAGGACCTCAGTAAAATTTGCCTGTCTTATACCTGCTTCAGGTAAGAAGCAGTCAGTATACTACGTATACTGTATATAGTAGTATACTCAGTATACTTTTAACTACCACGCAATGCAAAGGATTAAATGACTCCAGAGCCATGAGGGTGCTGCAAGAGTCAACCACAATGACAAATGAAAGTTGACATTGAAGAAGCAGATAACTATTGGTATACAAAATTGCAATATACTGTAAATCTAAATAAAGTGGCAAACTGTTGCACTGTATCCGTTCCTATTAAATAAATAAAATAATAAATAAATGTTTATTCAGGTAAGGTACATACATACAAGAGGTTTTACAAAAATTTGATAGATTTATAGATAGAGCTAGTACATACAATGCCTAAAGCCACTATTATGCAAAGCGTTTCGGGCAGGAAAAACATTAAAGACTAAAACTTAATGCTAATTGAGATTAGAGTATAAAATGTGTTGAGAACAATTAAAAATAAAAATAAAATAAAAAAAGGGGGGAACATGGCTGCAAAAGCAGCACAAATACAATTAGGACGACAAACAGCGTTGTTTAAAAAAAACAGACATGGGTTGACAATATAGGGGTAAGGTAGGTTACAGGGAATTTATTAGGTAGTGCTTAGTTTTTATCTTAAACTGGTTGAGAGAGGTACAGTCTTTAACATGATTGGGAAGGTCATTCCACATTCTGGGTCCCTTGATTTGTAGAGCATTTCTAGTTTGATTAAGTCGTACTCTTGGAATATCAAAACTGTATTTGTTTCTGGTGTGGTGCTCATGGGTTCTGTTACAACCTTCAATGAAGCTTTTGAGGTCAGGATTGGCATTACAGTTCAGCGTTTTATATATGTATAACTCATATGAGAGAATGTGCAGTGACTTAATATCTAACATATTCAGAGATTTGAGTAGGGGTACCGAGTGATGTCTGGGGCCAGAGTTGGATATTGTCCTAATAGCAGCTTTGTGTTGAGTAATTAGAGGACGTAAATGATTTTGGGTAGTAGAACCCCAAGCACAAATACCATAATTGAGATATGGATAGATGAGGGAGTAATAGAGCGTCACCAGGGCAGGGCGAGGTACATAATATCTGATCTTAGAAAGAATGCCGACAGTTTTTTAAACTTTTTTTGATATATTTAGAATGTGTCCCTGGAAATTCAGCTTGTGGTCAATGAGAACGCCAAGGAATTTGCCATCTATTTGTTACAAATTTGGGTATTGTTTATCCTGAGATTTATTTGATTAGAGGATTTATTGCCAAACAGAATATAGAAAGTTTTGTCAATGTTAAGGGTGAGTTTGTTGGCAGTTAGCCAAAGATGGACTTTATTTAGCTCAGTATTCACTGTGGCATTTAGAGCAAGGGGGTCAGGATTGGAGTAAATGAAGGTTGTGTTGTCAGCAAATAGAATTGGTTTGAGGTGTTGGGAGGCATTTGGAAGGTCATTAATGTAGATGAGAAAGAGGAGAGGGCCAAGTATGCTGCCCTGAGGAACACCGATGTTGATGGGTAGGGTGGGAGAAATTGAATTATTCACAGAAACATACTGGAGCCTGTCAGTAAGGTAAGATTTGAGGTATTGCAGGGAGTGACCTCTGACTCCATAATGATGTAATTTAAGAAGAAGGTTTTGGTGGTTGACAGTGTCAAAAGCCTTACGCAGGTCCACAAATAACCCAACAGGGAACTCATTTTTATCAAGAGCTGCATGAATCAAGTTAATCATACTAATAAGTGCATCGTTAGTGCTTTTTTGGGTCTGAAGCCATATTGACAAGAGCTAAGTATATTGTGTTTGGCTAGATAAGAGTAAAGCTGCTTGTAGATTAGTTTTTCAAATATTTTTGACAAGTTAGGCAGGATTGATATAGGTCTGTAGTTGTTAACATCTGTGAGATCACCACATTTGTGGACAGGGGTTACTCTCGCTTTTTTTTAGAATATCTGGAAAGGTTTGGAGTTCAAGTGACTTGTTGAAGAGCAATGCAATAGCAGGGGCTAAAGATCTGGAGGCTTTTTTGTAAATTAAAGTTGGTATCTCCTTAAGGGCATCAGACTTTGTTTTAAGGGAAAGGATTATCTCATTAACATCAGTGGAATTTGTAGGCTTTAGGTACAGAGACTGTGGATAGTTACCTGTAAGATAGTCCTTAACATCAGTACTGGAAGATGGAATGTCATTTGCAAGGGATGACCCAATGGAAGAGAAGAACCTATTGAACTCAATAGCAGAATCAGAGGCTGAAAGCTGACCATCGTTATTGGACAGGAGTGTTGGTTTGTTATTTAAAATCTTCTTTGATCCCAATATTTGTGAAATTGTGCTCCAAGTTTTTTTAATGTTGTTCTTTATTTGGGTAAATTTATCTCGTAGTATTTAGTTTTGGCTCTTCTAATTATTTTAGATAGCAATAACGAGTAATTCTTTGAGAATTCTTTGGAGACGGTTCCTAACCTATACTTCTTCTCAAGGTCATGTTTTTTATTAATGGATTTAAGTATTCCCTTTGTAAGCCAAGGATTGTTTAGCCTTTTGGTTGTGACTTGTTTGTTAGCATAGGACAGGGGTGTTATAAAGGCTGAGAGTTTTTTGAAGAAAAGATTGCACTGCTAGGTTGATGTCCCCTATGTTACCTAACTCAGACTCCCAGTTGACATTAGCAGCAGCAGTTATAAAATTGCCTATAGCAGTTTCATTGTGCAGCCTAAAGCTAACTCCCTTGTCTCTAGAGGTGGTTTGGTAATGTTAGATAAGAGAAATGTGGGGTAATGGTCTGTAGTACTGTCGGTGATTATACCTGAAGTAAGCGGAGAGGTTATGTTGGTCCAGATGTGATCTAGAGTCGTGGCAGTACTATCAGTGATTCTAGTAGGTCTAGTGATTAAGGGTATGAGGAAGCAGGAATTCATACAGTTGAGGAAGCTAACAGCAGTAGGGTGTTCAGGCTCGCAGAGGTCAATATTAAAGTCCCCTGTGATAATAAGATGGTTTTTGTTCAGTCTGTTAGTTGTATGTTAAAGGAGTATCCATTCTTCCTGTTGAAGTGAAGCAGTGATCTACCACTAGACTGTAGAAATTACTTTAAAGCCAGTAATTTAGTGCTGGTTATATTTTTATTGGGGGCCGGGCCTATCTGATCTCCACTGATTTTAGGAACACCTAGGTTTTTCCCTTAGGCCCTTTCAGTACAACTACATACGCTCCCATAACAAGCACCTGTTCCATAACAACAAGCGTGCCACAAGGGCGCGCCTCGGAGGGCGAGAAGGGACCGCGCCGAGCACCCTCATGGCTTAGTGCCCAAGAGAGAAGCAGCTGGGCCTTCCAGCCCGGCCAGGGAGGGAAGCTAGCTAGGGTGGCATGACACGTACCTCAAGGGACACGGCGCTAGGCACACGCTAGACACTGGGGACAACCCTAACCTAGGTGGGGGCTCCACACTCCTACGTGGAGTGAAACACAGACACAACTGTATATTAGGACATGTTGAGGAGGGCAGGACGCCCCTGACGGATCACTCTGAGACGTTGATGAGCCTCCGATGAGGAAGTCTGATAGGGCGAGGTCCAGGGCCAAGGTTGCTGGTGTAGGGTCCATGTTGGGGGCACAGTTGAACAAGCTAAACTTCTGTGTCGTCGAAGTGGTCCACGTGCCGGAGCTGTGTCGTGGGGGAGTCTTTTTTTTATGCAGGGATATTCCTGCACGGGCCCTAAGCCTCTGGCTGACTCACTAAGTTTTGCTTGTTTCTCTTTCACTTGGGCGTAGTATGAGTAAATACTCATACTCTGCCCAGGTAAAACAGAAACAAGCAACACTTAGTGGACCAGAGTCGTTTTTAATAAAGACGTTTCGAAGCGAAGCAGACTGGAGCTGATGCATAAATGAGACAGAGGCCCCTCAAACATTCGTTTAAATACGCCGCCCCACACTGCGCGCGCAGCACCCACTGAGAGTGCTGCACAAATGTTTTTCTCCTTTCCCAGAAATTTCCCTGCTTTACAAGTAAAGCAGGGGCCATATCTTTACCATTGTCACTGCCATCATCTTGTATCATGGTTGTTATGTTGAACGCAAATTTTAATACGATGTACCTAGAAATAATCCTCAAATTATGATACAATGTACCTGTCGATAATCCTCAAATTTGACTAAAATGTACCTACTAATTTTCTTAAATGTACATGTTCAACTTTTTGCTACAGATTACCTACTTAAAATTATCTGTTAGATTAAGGACCTGTCCGAAACGTTATGCGTGTTAGTTGCTATAAATATATAATATATATTTTTATTGCATTTTTAATATTAATCTATTATTTATGTATAAATAAATAATAAATACATAAATAAATAATAAATACAAGAATGTAAAAAATCTATGCTATACACTCTCATAAACCCATTGTACCTTCTTGTATATATATATATATATATATATATATATATATATATATATATAATCAAATAAATAAATAAATAAAGATATTATGTTCCAAACTCTGCTCTTCTCTCACTATACTATGCACAAATCTATTCCTATCTTACATATGGTGTCAGTGCATTGGGTTCAACCTCTGCCAACTACCTCAAGCCCATCATCACCCAGCAAAAATCTGCTATCAGAACAATAACAAACTCTGCTTTCAGACAACACTCAGCCCCCCCCCCACACACACACAACCCCTGTTTAAATCCTTAACCATGCTAAACATAAACTCACTCCACACCTTCTTTTGTGCCATCTACATTTACAAAACCCTGTTCTTAAATGCAAACCCGGTTCTGAAACTGGACAGATGTAATAGAGCTCATAATCACCACACAAGAAATAAACAAATCTTTGATATCCCCAGAGTCAAACTTAATTTGTGTAAACCTTATATGCTCTATAACAAATCAACAAATCTAATTTACAAAAAAGCATCCAAATTTTTAGCTCCTATCATTGCAATGCTCTACAACAAGTCACTTGAACTCTAAAACTTTCCTGATATTCTAAAAAAAAAGCGAGAGTAACCCCAGTCCATAAATGTGGTGATCTCACTGATGTCAACAATTTCAGACCCATATCAATTCTGCCAACCTTGTCAAAAATTTCAAATTCAAGTTCAAATTTCAAATTTCAAATTTCAAATTTCAAATATTTATTCAGGTAAAGTACATACATATGATATGATATTACATATGATATTTGTATCAAGGGTGATACAAATATTGATGAATTTATAGATAGAGCTAGCACATACAATGCCTAAAGCCACTATTACGCAAAGCGTTTTGGGCAGGAAAAACACTAAAGATACCTTAATACTAATTGAGATTAGAGTATAAAATTTATTGAGAAAATATACAAATAAAAAAGGGGGAAACATGGCAAAAAAACAGCAGATTGCAATTTGGTCGACAATCAGCATTGTTTAAAAATAAGACATGGGTTGATATTATAGGGGTAAGGTAGGTTACAGGGAGTTAATTAGGTAGTGCTTAGTTTTTATCTTAAACTAGTTGAGAGAGGTACAGTCTTTAACATGATTGGGAAGGTCATTCCACATTCTGGGTCCCTTGATTTGTAGAGCATTTCTAGTTTGATTAAGTCGTACTCTTGGAATATCAAAAAGGTATTTGTTTCTGGTGTGGTGCTCATGGGTTCAGATAATCTGCAGTTACCTTCTTTCTTATAATTCCTTTCCTCCACTTATTTTGGTGGTCAGGTGATCTGCCCAGGCAGATGTAAAGGTCTGATCAGCAATGTTTTCTTATCTTCATTCTACTTTGTTCTGATGAAGGCGAATTAGCCGAAAACGAGTTAAGCATTTTCTATTTTTCACATGTGGTTATTCTGCATACTTGGATCAGTGTTTTTGTGATCATTGTTGCATATATATATATATATATATATATATATATATATATATATATATATATATATAATATATATATATATATATATATATATACAACCTGGTTCGCCTCCCCCCTCGTGCCAAGAACACCAGCCGCAGGACGACCAACAATAACTCATCTGAGAACCACAAAATGAGAGCACAGATCACCAGGAAAATAGAAGAGGGCAATACCACAGGTGCCATCAGAATCATGACCAGCGATGACACTATTGCCCCCAGGAACGCCACGACAGCAGAGGCTCTTCAAGACAACACCCACGTAGAGCCCCGACAGCAGCAGGGATCCCCAGGAAAACAATGCTGGCATAGAACCCTTGACTGTTCGAGAATCTGAGGTGTACAAAGCAGCCATGTCTTTCCCAACAGGTTCAGCAGGGGGCTTTACATGTCTAAGACCCCAGCACATCAAACAAATGCTGAACCCGGTGCTTGGAGATGCTGCAAAGGACCTTCTAGTGGAACTTACCAGATTCTCCAACATGTGTTTGGCTGGCGGCATCCCTGAGGATATCAGGCCTGTCTTTTATGGAGCAGCACTCTGTGCTCTAAAGAAGAAGGATAGGGGTATCCTATCATTGCCGTTGGCAACACCCTCCGACGCCTCGTAGCTAAGGCTGCAGTGAGATCTATCTGCCAGGAAGCAGCCACCTTGCTGAAACCTCATCAGCTCGGGTTTGGGATTCCCCTAGGTTGTGAAGCGCAGCACATGCAGCGCGGGCTTACATTGCTGATCTCCCGGACCAGAAGGCACTAGTAAAGCTTGACTTCAAAAATGCTTTCAATCAAGTCAGACGAGACGCTGTCCTCAGGGCTGTATACAACCATTTCCGTCCCCTTTACCCGTTCATCCGATCGTGCTACAGTGGGGACTCTAAGCTTCTTTTTGGGGAGCATGAAATAAACTCCTGTGAAGGTGTCCAACAAGGTGACCCCTTAGCACCCCTCCTTTCTGCCTAGCTATCAAAGAGGTCAATGATAGTCTGACAAGCGAGCTAAACATCTGGTACCTGGATGATGGCACTCTCGCTGGAACCCCGGAAACCATCTTGGAGGATATATGGAAAATCCAGGAGCAGGGAGCAGCCTTAGGCCTCATTCTCAATGCATCCAAATGTGAAATAATCTCCCGCAACCCAGACATCACTGGGGAAATACAAAATGTTCTTCCAGACATTCTCGTTGTCGAGCCACCGGACTGCACTCTCCTGGGTGCCCCCATTGGCCCACGAGCAATCGAGGAGGTCCTGGCTGCAAAAATCACTGATCTAAAGAGAATNCATGAGTTCCCGTATGGTTCGTGAGGTAAGAATATCCATGCTAGTGTTAATGTTGTTGTTGTTTTAGATTCAGCTACTCGGAACAAGTTCTAAGTAGCACGGGCTATGGTGAGCCCGTAGCTTACCTGGCACAGGAGCGGGGCAAGTAGCACGGGCTAGTGGACTTACCTGGCACAGGATCGGTGACTTGTGTTAATGAGTGGTCCATTCTCTTATGTTAGACACTAAGCCACATGGTATACATACAAGTGACACAGTATACATATGGTGACCCAGCACCCCTCCGCCTGGCGCCTTCCTGCACAGGCATCTGTCACCTGACATACCTTTGAACTTTCACCGGACACGGTGGTAGATCTGTGAGAGCGAACAATAACAGTGTCAAGAATCTGCGACACACCTAACATCACATGGGACTGACGCGTACACACGCCAAGACGCAATAACGAGACTGACGAGAGCGCACACAGACGCAATAACGAGACTGACGCGCGCGCACACAGACGCAATAACGGGACTGACGCGAGCGCGCACAGACGCAATAACGGGACTGATGCGCGCCCACAGACGCAATAACGGGACTGACGCGCGCGCACAGACGCAATAACGGGACTGACGCGCGTGCACAGACGCAATAACGGGACTGACGCGAGCGCGCACAGACGCAATAACGGGACTGATGCGCGCCCACAGACGCAATAACGGGACTGACGCGCGCGCACAGACGCAATAACGGGACTGACGCGCGCCCACAGACGCAATAACGGACTGACGCGCGCGCACAGACGCAATAACGGGACTGACGCGCGCGCACAGACGCAATAACGGGACTGACGCGCGCGCGCACAGACGCAATAACGGGACTGATGCGCGCCCACAGACGCAATAACGGGACTGACGCGCGCGCACAGACGCAATAACGGGACTGACGCGCGCGCACAGACGCAATAACGGGACTGACGCGCGCGCACACAGACGCAATAACGAGACTGACGCGCGCGCGCACAGACGCAATAACGGGACTGACGCGAGCGCGCACAGACGCAATAACGAGACTGACGCGCGTGCGCGCACAGACGCAATAACGAGACTGACGCGCGCACACAGACGCAATAACAGGACTGACGCGCGCGCACACAGACGCAATAACAGGACTGACGCGCGCGCACATAGACGCAATAACAGGACTGACGCGCGCGCACACAGACGCAATAACAGGACTGACGCGCGCGCACACAGACGCAATAACAGGACTGACGCGCGCGCACACAGACGCAATAACAGGACTGACGCGCGCGCACACAGACGCAATAACAGGACTGACGCGCGTGCACACAGACGCAATAACAGGACTGACGCGCGCACACTTACTGTTCCTGGCGGAAACAATCACTAGGCCTATCTAAATGATGTAATATATAAAGCCTACCGACTTGTAAACACAAAGAGAGACGAAGAGAGATGTTAACAATAACCGGATATACAGACCGACATTCAGACCAGCTGCGGAATGAAAAGCCACACAAAAAACGTGTTATTCGACCGTGAACTCAAGCGATTTTCTAGGCCAGTATAAACTAAAGAAAAAAAAAGCGGGAGGACAGGTATATGTGGACATGGCGCTGAAGCCACGGAGGCGGGACAGTGAACACGACACCTGTTATGGTCTGCTGGACCTGCCACACATTGGGGAGTATGTTGAACACCTGCCACTAGGGGGCGTAGCTGGAACACTATACCACACCTGCCACTAGGGGGCGTAGCTGGAACACTATACCACACCTGCCACTAGGGGGGGGGGGTAGCAGGAACACTACACCACACCTGTCACTAGGGGGGGTAGCAGGAACACTATACCACACCTGCCACTAGGGGGCGTAGCTGGAACACTATACCACACCTGCCACTAGGGGGGGTAGCTGGAACACTATACCACACCTGCCACTAGGGGGCGTAGCTGGAACACTATACCACACCGTCCACTAGGGGGCGTAGCTGGAACACTATACCACACCTGCCACTAGGGGGGTAGCTGGAACACTATACCACACCTGCCACTAGGGGGCGTAGCTGGAACACTATACCACACCGTCCACTAGGGGGCGTAGCTGGAACACTATACCACACCTGCCACTAGGGGGGGTAGCTGGAACACTATACCACACCTGCCACTAGGGGGGGTAGCTGGAACACTATACCACACCTGCCACTAGGGGGCGTAGCTGGAACACTACACCACACCTGCCACTAGGGGGTAACTGAAATACCATACCACACCTGCCACTAGGGGGGGTTGCAGAAGCACTATACTACCACACCTGCCACTAGGGGGGGGTAGCTGGAACACTATACCACACCGTCCACTAGGGGGGGTAGCTGGAACACTATACCACACCTGCCACTAGGGGGCGTAGCTGGAACACTACACCACACCTGCCACTAGGGGGGTAACTGAAATACCATACCACACCTGCCACTAGGGGGGTTGCAGGAGCACTATACCACACCTGCCACTAGGGGGGGGTAGCTGGAACACTATACCACACCTGCCACTAGGGGGCGTAGCTGGAACACTATACCACACCTGTCACTAGGGGGGTAGCTGGAACACTACACCACACCTGTCACTAGGGGGGGGGTAGCAGGAACACTACACCACACCTGCCACTAGGGGGGGTAGCTGGAACACTATACCACACCGTCCACTAGGGGGCGTAGCTGGAACACTATACCACACCGTCCACTAGGGGGCGTAGCTGGAACACTACACCACACCTGCCACTAGGGGGGGTAGCTGGAACACTACACCACACCTGCCACTAAGGGGGTAACTGAAATACCATACCACACCTGCCACTAGGGGGGGTTGCAGGAGCACTATACTACCACACCTGCCACTATGGGGGGGGTGGTAGCTGGAACACTATACCACACCTGTCACTAGGGGGGGTAGCAGGAACACTACACCACACCTGTCACTAGGGGGGGGGTAGCAGGAACACTACACCACACCTGTCACTGGGGGGGGAGGGTAGCAGGAACACTACACCACACCTGTCACTAGGGGGTAGCAGGAACACTACACCACACCTGCCACTAGGGGGCGTAGCTGGAACACTATACCACACCTGCCACTAGGGGGGGGGTAGCAGGAACACTACACCACACCTGTCACTAGGGGGGTAGCAGGAACACTACACCATACCTGTCACTAGGGGGGTAGCAGGAACACTACACTACACAACACCTGCCACTAGGGGGGTAGCAGGAACACTACACCACACCTGCCACTAGGGGGCGTAGCTGGAACACTATACCACACCTGCCACTAGGGGGGTAGCAGGAACACTACACCACACCTGTCACTAGGGGGGGTAGCAGGAACACTATACCACACCTGTCACTATGGGGGATAGCAGGAACACTATACCACACCTGTCACTAGGGGGGGGGAAGCAGGAACATTACACCACACCTGAAACGAGGGGGGGGAAGCTGCAACACACCACACCTGCCACTAGGGGGGGTAGCTGGAACACTACACCACACCTGCCACTAGGGGGGGGGTAGCTGGAACACTACACCACACCTGCCACTAGGGGGGGGTAGCTGGAACACTATACCACACCTGCACTAGGGGGGGGGGTAGCTGGAACACTACACCACACCTGCCACTATGGGGGGGGTAGCAGAACACTACACCACACCTGCCACTAGGGGGGGGTAGCTGGAACACTATACCACACCTGCCACTAGGGGGGGGGTAGCTGGAACACTACACCACACCTGCCACTAGGGGGGGTAGCTGGAACACTACACCACACCTGTCACTAGGGGGGGTAGCTGGAACACTATACCACACCTGCCACTAGGGGGGGGGCAAGCAGGAACATTACACCACACCTGCCACGAGGTGGGGGGAAGCTGCAACACACCACACCTGCCACTAGGGGTAGCTGGAACACTACACCACACCTGCCACTAGGGGGGGGGGGTAGCTGGAACACTACACCACACCTGCCACTAGGGGGGGTAGCTGGAACACTACACCACACCTGCCACTATTGGGGGGTAGCTGGAACACTATACCACACCTGCCACTAGGGGGGTAGCTGGAACACTACACCACACCTGCACTATGGGGGGTAGCAAGAACACTACACCACACCTGCCACTAGGGGGGGTAGCTGGAACACTACACCACACCTGCCACTAGGGGGGGGAAGCAGGAACATTACACCACACCTGCCACTAGGGGGGGAGGGTAGCAGGAACACTATACCACACTGCCACTAGGGGGGGTAGCAGGAACACTACACCACACCTGCCACTAGGGGGGGGTAGCAAGAACACTATACCACACCTGCCTCTAGGGGGGGTAGCAGGAACACCACACCTGCCACTAGGGGGGGTAGCAGGAACACCACACCTGCCTCTAGGGGGGGGGGTAGCAGGAACACCACACCTGCCTCTAGAGGGGGGTAGCAGGAACACCACACCTGCCTCTAGGGGGGGGTAGCAGGAACACCACACCTGCCACTAGGGGGGAAGCAGGAACACTATACCACACCTGCCACTAGGGGGGTAGCAGGAACACTACACCACAACTGCCACTATGGGGGGTAGCAGGAACACTATACCACACCTGCCACTAGGGGGGGTAGCAGGAAA
>WNGS01113158.1:36105772-36129563 GCA_020271785.1 Procambarus virginalis | reverse complement strand
TTTCGCCCTCTGAGGCCAATCACTACTGCGTAGTGTCCAGTGATGTGAGCCATCGGAGATGCTGGTTGTACGTGAAGCCGAATTCTTTGCTTAACTTCTGGTTTTAGCTGTATGTTTGTTCTGTTACTGACTTTTTCTGTGCTGTCCATCCAGATAGTTGAAACGCGAAAAAAGCACACCCAAAGACTTTTACCAAGAAATTACGTCCTTTGTATCAAATCCACCATGCGGCCAGGTATCTACAGAAGAAAAGGTTGTCCTCCCTTCTCCTGAAGGTGACGTTCATACCTTAATTTGCTGTGGCAAGCACTTAACATATGAGTGACCATAATACATAATGTATATACTGTATAGCATTTATATGAGCATTCATGTATATAGTTTACCTGCTTAAGTAATAATGCCTTGATGCACATGATTTTTATTTTTTATACTACCCCTGTAACATTTTGACAAATTTGCTTATTGAATTATATAAGCTGTCTTTACTTAGCAAGATGAGTACTTGTGTGTAATTACCCAAGTGAATTGATAATTTGTGTGTGTGTGTGTGTGTGTGTGTGTGGCATGTTGACTCTTGGCATTTTACAGGCCCTGTTTCACCCTACATTCCACAGCTGCTTCTCCTTATCACCAACCCAATTTTACTTAAATTTTGTCCCATTATTAAACATTTGTACTTTTAATCGTGTAAGTGTTTATGAATCTCACTTTTTATGTACCGGTACTTTTATAGGAGAGTTGTTGTTTCAGTGTCATTTTTAAGTTATTAATGCATTTCTAAACTACTAGTGTGTAAGTAACCTTTGTTAATGAGTATCTGAAAAAAATATAAATGTCAAATTTTTTTGTTCTATACTTTTTGAAAATGGTTGTACAAATGTTGGAGGAAGCTAATTATTAAACAAGATGCACTACTTGGCAGATATTGAGACCGAGCGAGCCCATCAGGGTATATTTCAGCGATTGGTTTCCTTCGACAGAAGTGAGATGAAGCACGCGGACACAAAAGAGAAAAATGTTTTGCCCTCTAAATCAGGTGGAGGAGCATGGTAGTTTGCGTAATGTGTGGTGTACCTTTGTCTTGTGGAGCTGATTTACGTTATAGAAATAACAAATTTTGATATTTTGGAACTGTTGCTGTTTGCTCTTGAAGATGTTAAAAAGCATATAGCAATAATCTTAAAATGGTTTACTAAATTGCCTCTCCATCGGATGTTCTCAATTTGCCATTAGCTGCCAAGTTGAACAAAGGCTTAATTTTGAGGGCGTTCCATTTCATACTCGGCATGCAGATTTTGAACATAGAGAGTGAATAGTTGTGCCCATAACCAAGTGCATCCACCCATGTGCACCTCACCCGTGCATACTCAATAAGTGTAAGGTTTTCATTGGACTTAGCCTGATATTAGGAGTGTTATAACTAATGGTTTATGGAGAAAATTGTTAACCTGATACTAAGAATTGTTTTGATTTAACTAATAGTTTATGAAAGTTAATGTGTTTGAGGTTGTTAGTAAACACCTGTCCATTTAAGTCTTAATCCTAACAGAGAGGATGCAAGATTTGTAATGCTTACTTATTGCATGTGCTAAAGTTTAAGTCCTGTATTAATTTTTACCTACTGCTTAACTTTGAAAAAGGTAATCTCTAAATAAAAATTGTGTGAAAAAAATGGAATGGCTGTTTAGGAAAATTTATTATATACTGTTCATTGTTTCAGATATTGATGCGGAAAAGGGTCATCAGGCCCTACGTGAGGGTATCGAGGGATTTAATCCTTCTGCCCTGAAAAAGACTGAAACGCTGGAGAAGTGCAAACTCCCTACTAAGGAAGGCAAGTATAGTAATTGAGATTTAATTTGACAGGTTTTGTAGATGAAAAAAACATTTTGGCTAACTAGCTGGATCAGGCTTGGACCTGCCTGAATTTTTGTGAACTGGATTCAAAGAACTTGTAGTAAAATATTATAAGATTAATTTCAAAACAATGAAAAGTAACCCTTTACAAAATGCTCTGTGTAAAAGTTTGTGAAGTACAAGCATTGTAACAACATGGTGAATGTTAGTGTACTTCTGGCAGCTTTCTGGCAGCCTGGCATACCTTGGTTGGTATGCAAATAAGGTTTTTAATGTGCTACAAACATCGTTATTCATGCAATAACACTGCCTTGCTATTTGAGGGAGTATTTAGTTCTCATCTTTCCCCAAGAAGCAACTTGCAATAGATGTAAAACTCGCTGGTATATAAGTTTTTTAAAGTTGAACATCATTTGCGATGTAAATATGAGTAACTACGTAGTCTAGGCAAATAAAACTAAACAGGCTTCCATGTTGAGCCAAATAAGATTTATTCATTAAAATTCAAATGAGAATTTTTGTGGATTTCATGAACGATTTCACAGGTTTTCAATATGCGTACTGCCTGTGACCTGGCACAATTTTAGCAAGTCCTTCATGTGCTAAACTGTGGCATGGGGATTTTGTTTGACCCAAATGCAAACACAGCATTATGCTTGTTGACTTTGCCATTCATATGAAATGTGGCCTCATCACTGAAAACCAAGATGTTCAAACTCTTCAAGGCTCACATGCATATCAACACAGAATTGCTTGCACTTTTGCTTGTCATCGTGTCTTTAAGGACTGAACGAGCTGCAATTTATAGGTTATCATTAGCAAACGTTTCCTTGTGACACGCCAAACTGTCGTTGGAGGAATCTGGGTTTCCAAACTTGCTTTTTTTATGGACTTCCTGGGGCTTTGCAAAAAATGTTTCCTGATCCCACTCGACCATCTCTTCCGGTACTGGTGGTCGTCTAGAGCCTTTTGCCCTGCACAGATAGCTTCCTCTTTGAACTTTTTGTGCCATGTCCAAATTTGTATTGCATTTGGTGCATTTTAGTGAATTCTCTCACGAATGCATGCTGCACAGTCTTGTTCAACTGTGTTTGAGCACACTCTAAACACACACAACCCTTTTTTTTTCCAGTGAATGGCATTTCTACAGCTGAAAAGAAACAAATATTATACATAGATTTTTCAGTTTTCTACATATGCTTTTAAAATTTGAGATCATTTGAACAAGAATTGGTAAAGTTGTTAGATTAAGAAATTCTTTTATTTAACTTATTCAACTTATTCTTTAAACCTACAATTCTATTTCTAAACCAGTTTTCCCTAAATTTAAACTTACCTAATTTACAGTACAGTATTTATAACATTTCTTATTGTATTTTGTGTTAATATATTCAGCACTGTTAGTATCCCTTTTGTTAAACCTTTTAACACTTTAGCGCTTTCGGCGCAGCGTAAAAAACGAGAGCGAACCTGTGCTTTGGGCGTCGGGCGCTTAAGCGGTAGGAGCGAAAAGTGTATACTCTTCTTACTGTCCTGACACTAATTGTAGACCTACGTATTTAAATTTGGTATCACTGTGTTCGCAATAGAATTCTCTATAAGAACATACATATAAAATACTGCCAAACAGAAACTGTTTGAAACAGTTCAAACAGAAACAGAAGCTCTCGCCAAACTGTTTGGCGAGAGCGCCAAACAGCAACAAATGTTTCCACTCTCTTAATGATTGCGATGACCACATTTATCCTACATCATTGATTATGGTATCATTGGAACCGCAATAAAATTCTCTATACGGACATATGCATATAAATATAGAATCAATGTCGCAACCAACCCACAAGACGGTTGGAAGTGGCTGAAGTGTTACCCGCGGCGGCATATCGGCACCATACAATTGTTATACCAAGATGAATCACTGCCATGCCGTTTTCTTTAATAAGCTCTTTGGTTATTAGAAAAAACATAAATTTCATGGTGAACATTTTGAGACTAACTAAAAGAAAATCGCATAATACATAAAATTTATACAATTATTTAACCATTGGACGCCAGCCAGCGTCCAGAGGACAGAATCAGGAAAAAAAGATTGGACGCTAACGATCGTCCGCTAAGCGCGAAAGTGTTAATAAATTGGTATACTATACTTCAAACATATCCTTCCTTTCTCATCACCTTTCTAGAGAATGTAAATTAAGCTTTTTACAAATATATCTGTAAAGCAGGTTCCAAATTTCTTGAATAAACAGTCATTCTTTTCTGCACGTGTTCAAAACAATTGGTTCATCTTGCAGTAAGGTGCCTATATTGTGCTGTAATAATGTAATATGCACAAGAAAGCTGACAAATATTTGATTTCACATGACTAACGTTTCTGGATATGAATCCCAGTATCCTATTTGCCTTATTTCAAACATTTATATATTGAATTCTTAACTTAAGGTTTCTTCTAATTATGGATTCCTTGTCTATTGCATTTGGATGTGGCAGTTTCAAAGTTGTTCAGTTGGTTTATGGTAAAACACTTTCCTAGACTGTACTTTTATCAGTATTATACTGTAGACACTTTCGGCCTCGTGTGTGTTTATTTCTTTAGCGTCATTCACTTTAGTGTTGCCATTCCATTCAATGTTTATACACTGTATATGGTAAACAGGTTTGAGAAGCATGTCCTAGATTACTTATTCACCTTACTTTTAAAGCTCTTACAAATTGAAAAATCAGTACTGTAATTACCTAAGTAATTACCTAAGTGTAGTTACAGGATGAGAGCTACGCTCGTGGTGTCCCGTCTTCCCAGCACTCTTTGTCATATAACGCTTTGAAACTACTGATGGTCTTGGCCTCCACTGTGCTTGGGTACTTGTGACTACACAAATACCGAAACTTTTATACGGGCTACTTTCATCTAAAGAGCGTTAACAATAATAATCTGTACACTGAAACTAATTAGTTTTTGTTCTTGCAGAGATTGAGCAGGAGAAGAAAGCCTAATAGAGTGGTGCAGCAGTGGTGTGTGTTGCGCGTCCAAGTGATATCCTTCTCCCTGCTCCCCTGAGCTTCCTCGGGAGTTCTGCAAGCCAAAATGTTTTGTACTTTGATAATCTAAGTATATAGGTAAAAAACTGATTTTGTAACCTGATATCATATGCTATTCTTTGAGTCATTATTTTTGCTTTAATGTTAAGAACAAGGTGCTGATTGATAGCAAGGCGTTGGCAAGAAACTTTTTAGGGCAATTCGAAGATGGAGTATTTAATTGCTTTTGCACTTCTTCAGTTAATTGTCAGCGATGCTAGTGGACCAAATTTTTACCTTGCTTTCGTCTTGTGTTTAGAAGGTAGAGGTCTCCCATACAGGTAATGGAAAACTGCCAAAAGGTACAAGAGTTCTTATAATTTTGAAGGAAAGCAAGTTTGATAAGTCTATTTTTAAAGGTTATTTAGCATTCAATTGTCAGCATTTACTCAAAATCATTTAAACATTGACTATTTTATTTTTATTTTTGCTTTTTGGGGCATCCAAATATGTGATTTTGGGAGTCAATAAAATGCTTTTGTATGTCATTGTTTATTTCATCCATTATTTTACTAGATGTACTATTTTAAATTGATTTTCATTCCAGTTTATTTGCAGTTAAGTTAATTTTAATGTATTGGTAAATATATTCATTAAAAATATTATGTAAGTGATCAGAATCTCCTGGATAAATGTGATGCTTTTCGTCCTCTTTAAGATATGGAAAGAAATGATATGAAATAAAATGTATGTCTAACCATATTCTTAACATGATCTTGCACTAATCACCCTCATTGCACAAGCTCTGTAAATGCAAATAACAGGAATAAATTGAATTAAATACCTTGGCACCCCCCCTTAACCCCCTGCAACTGTTGAAGTGAATTTTACTGTACCCCTCTTGGAAAAAAAGGCATGATTTACAAAGTGTGTAATTTTACAGTTATGCTGTACTGTATTTTTATTTTTAATCCCAAAGCATATACACAAACTTGTTGAAAAAATGTGAACTAAAATTTTAATGCAGATTTTGAAAAAGGAAGTTATGGTCTCCTTTAGATTATTATTCCTACTAATTTTCCTACTCTTGAAAATATTAAATACTTCTCTGTTAGCTTACATTGAACCAATTTCAGTGATTATTTTATGTACTCCAGTTTACCATTCTATGAAGGCCCACTCATTAGCTACCCAGGCCTTAAGAATAGTACCTGAGAACTTGTCTTTGCCTACCAGGAGCCAGGACTAGAATCTGGTTCTTTGCTTGGGGATCAAAGATCAAGCCAAGGAAATCTCTACCAAGAATAAATTTACAAAAAAAAAAGCTCCTGCTTGAAGAACAAGTTTACCCTGAGGTAAACAAGTGAATGATTGTTGCTGCAATGTAAATACTCTCGCCATTATATACCAGACGGCAGCCCATGTCACTCCAGCCTGTCCTATCTCAATGCCATCACAGACTCTGAATGATGTACTAAAACTCATAAACCTAACCGACCATAACCTACCAAACTATGCATAGAAAATGTGATTGTTCCTTAGCTGTTATGGTTTATAGTACCACATTATTTGTTGGGAATTTTGACATCAATGTATTATTTGAGAGGGTGAGTTATCACTTTATTTGTCTTAAATCATACTGGAAGCATTTCTCTGAAAGGGCCCATCCACCATGTTCTGCTCTCGGCTAAATAGTGGCATCTTCCTGGAATACTAGTTTTGATGTGGGTAATCCCCCCCCCCCCTTTTTGTATTGTGTTTTTATGCCACCAACATTACATGCCCTAGCTTTGTATTTCACGATGGACAGGGGTTTACCTTTCATGGTAATCAATTTGTTTGCTTTGCCCCGCCATAGATACTTGTTTATGTTTTAGGGGTTTGAGGCGAGTGCATGGTTCATAGTTTTGGTTCTTCCCCACAGAAGGTTTGTGTGATCTTATCTCTTGCTGCTTTTTGGCTGGGCTCACTTAGGAACTATTTCCACAGTTCTATCTGTTTTTCTTTTATTTTTTCTTCTCTTCCCTAGAGTTGAGGTGAGGTTCATGGTTTTACCAGCCTTGGCCACTTTTCCCCCTACAGTACTTCTGTCTGGGCTGTTCCTCGGCCCCCCTCTATGCTTGCGTTGCACTTCTACAGAGAAGAGAATACAGTACGGGAATACAGAAACGTATACGGCACGCATAGACGAGGTAAAGCACCTAAATTATTGGGATCGTCTCAAAGCTCTCCAAATGTACTCACTAGAAAGAAGACGAGAGAGATATCAAATAATATACACCTGGAAGATACTGGAGGGCCAAGTACCAAATCTGCACAGTAAAATAACGACGTACTGGAGTGAATGATATGGAAGAAAATGCAGAATAGAACCAGTGAAGAGCAGAGGTGCCATAGGCACAATCAGAGAACACTGTATAAACATCAGAGGTCCGCGGTTGTTCAACGTCCTCCCAGCAAGCATAAGAAATATTGCCGGAACAACCGTGGACATCTTCAAGAGGAAACTAGATTTATTCCTCCAAGGAGTGCCGGACCAACCGGGCTGTGGTGGGTATGTGGGCCTGTGGGCCGCTCCAAGCAACAGCCTAGTGGACCAAACTCTCACAAGTCGAGCATGGCCTCGGGCCGGGCTTGGGGAGTAGAAGAACTCCCAAAACCCCATCAACCAGGTATCAACCAGGTATCTACATTTGACAAGTGGCTGGTACCCCTCTACCCCAGACCTTTGTCTACTGCTGCCCTCTCCAATAGATCAGCCTCGGAAATATTTTTGTTTGCTAATTGTTTGGTCAGCCTCTCTGACCAAGGTGGTGGTGTAAGCTCGGGGAGCTACTGAGCAACTCCTCTGGAAGAAAATCAAGCTCTGACTATAACTAAGTTTCCTTTTCTGGTGGGCCTTAAGTAGCTCCTTAATTACTGGCCAGTTTCCTCCTTTCCTATTGCATTTTAAACCGTTTTGTATGGGGGTGGCTTGTGGGTATGGTGGCAGTCTGGCTGGGTACCAAGGCATGATGATCTGGTGGCAGTCAGGCACAAATTGTTCTGTTTACCTCTGGCTATAATAAATTTTCTTCAAATTATGGCTCGTTTTGCGTGTTGTCTGCTTTGAGTTTATCTCAGATCGCCAAGTTCCCCTTTCCTTGTAGAGAGGCAGGTTCTTGTTCTGGCTTCCAGTAGGTAAGGATGGCAGTACCAGAGTTTTGGTTGAGGGAGCTACTGGGGGTCCACGATAAAAGGTTTTCATTCAATGGTTGAGTATTTTGTACTTGCCAGTATGAGAAGTTCTAATCCTCACAAATTTAAGAATTTAATTTTAGATGGCTTGTGTGGTAGCTGTTGGAGTCGAATTTAAATTTACACTAATAATTCTTTGCAGCAACAGCTGAATTGCTTTTACATATCTAATACAATGGCAGAATTTGAAGCTCCCGAGCCATTAATCAATATATACTGCGCTTCATTTTCATTGACTTGGGATTTTTTTAATAACAATAATAATAAGCCAGGGACAGACGACCAGCCAGCCTGTCCCCTGGCTTTTTCACATTGCGCTTTTGCCTGGTGGTGTATAGCTCACTTCATCCACAGACCCTAAGATAGGCAACAGGTGCCTTGTAACTTTCTCCACCTACCAGTTCACAGTAATGATAAGCTCAAACCAAAAACCTAAACAGTCAGGCTTCAGGTGCCAGAATGCTCTCTACACCAAGCAAGCTATAGTCTGTTACCAAGTACCAGATAGCTCACTATATTCAAATTCAACAAGCTACAGTAGTAGGTGCCAGGTAGATACTGCCATTCATTGTGCCACACATGAATGAAGTGCAAGGTAGTTGGATAGCTCCACCCACCTAGTGGCAGTTGGGCATTTGACACCTTGCAGCTAAATCCACCCACTGAGATATATTCAGGTATCAGACATCAGGTAGCTCGCTCCACTTACTAAGCCACAGTTGGGCATGAAGTGTCGGGTTGCTCATTTCAACCAAGCCAAAGTCAATTACCAGGTAGCTCACTCTAACCAATCCGAAATCTAGCATTTGGTGTCGAGTAGCTCGTGCTATCCACCAAGCTGTAGTAAAGCATGTGACACTGGTAACTCCACCTATGAAGCCAGTCACGCATTCCTGTATGTGGCAATTTGCACAGACATGCTCCATGATATGATGGCACCGGGACACTACAAAAGGAAATTTGCACCCACTGATTAAAATTGTTATACTACACTAATTATTTTTTAGTTTCTACTTTAGAACTCTTGTCTACATCAAATCACAATGGCAAACAAAAAACCCAGAGTACAACAAATACAACTCATATTTATAGGACCTATTTACAATACAGTACCTACTTTTTGCTCAATCTAGGATAAAGACAATGTATATGTATGGGACACAATGGTCACATGGCTGCAGTGAATGTCATCCAAGGAGGAAGGAAACAAATAGAAATTGTTCAGCATTCCTCCCGTAAGTAAAATATTGGAAAAACCTACACCATTTACAGATGTGTAACATCAAAAAGTCACAGCTGATCTGGGACCCCTGCATGCCACAAATTCCAGCCCAACATAAGTTGATGAGGCACAGACCTCTTGCATATTGGAATAGTAATAATCATATCAGTCTAGCATGAATAGCTTATATTTATCCACCCAGCCACCATGGATCCTAGGGTGTCAGATATCTTGACAGAACAAGCCATAGGCAGGCATCAAGTACTTCACTCCACCCACAAAGCCTTTTGCATACTGTACTTTGTAACTTCATCCATCAAACCAGTCTTGAATCTGGAAGCAGCTAATTCACTTCACCCAACCTGCCACAGTCTAGCACCAGGTGGCTCTCAACCAACCGAGCAACAGTCAGGCTTCAGGTGCCAATATGTTGTTGTTGTTGTTGTGTTAGGGGCGACGACGATCGTGGGATCGGATGCGCCCCGGCGTACCCGGTAAGGGTGAAACGCGAAGCCAGGAAAGGCGAAACGCCAAACCAAAACGCGAAACGAGAGATGCCAAGCACTAGAAACTAAGACGCCACACAGCAAGGAAACGCACAAAGGGAGAGGCACAAGCACAAAAGAAAACGGAAAACAAGCATCCAGAGAGGCACACAGCATTCAAATACACAGGAAATCAGGGTACATACTTGCCCGGGAACCGGGCCCGTGGGAACCGTACATGATATGCTTCCCAGAGCACCCACCGCCAAGGGTCCCGTCCACCCACCGGGGACTCCATAACATCCGGAACCGGGGCAACAAACACCCGCAAGCAGGGGACCCAAATGGTAGAACCCACGAGGCGAGTAGTCGCCACACGGCTCGACAGGAAGGGAACCCGCCCACCATCAAAGTACTCTGGCCCGTCAGACAGCTGTAACTGGGCAATCGCCGTCCAGTGACCCGGTGGCATCACAGACGCCGGCAACACGTCCTCCAGGACCCCAATTCGCACCCTCACAGGAGCGAACGGGCCACAGGGCACCACCACAGGGGCACCCAAGGCCCCAGGCACACCACCAGACGACAGCAGGGAATCCGGATGGCGCGCATCCCTCCGTAACGTCACTACCAGGCCACGCCAGCACCAGAGTCCACACCATCCCTGGCAGCGGAAGCCACCACCCCCCACTGCCGAGAGACCCCTGGCAGAGAAAGAACCGAAGGCACGTCCGAGACACAGGCACCAGCACCGGCAGGCACATGGACCTCCGCCATTACTAACTGTGGAGACATGGACGTATCCGTATCGACACCGGCAACACCCGAAGACTCACAGTCACTAAAGTCACCAACATCGGCCCAGGCAGAAGACGAACGCCGGGAACGTTTGGGCACTGGCCGGATATCGTCAGGGCCGGAAGCGGACCCAGAAACACGGGAACCACGAGCCGGACGAACCGACGCCTGAGACAGAACGGCAGCAGCCTCCACCACAGGGGGAACCGGGACACACACCGCAGGAGGCTCCACAGCCACCCCAGCACCCAGCACATCCGGGACCTGAGACACGGACACAGGGCCAGGCGCAGCATCCGAAGACGATGGAGAAGACGGCAACGCCACACAGGGAGCACCAGGAAGGCCCACGGGAACAACGAGGACGGGGACAGGATCAGGCAGATCAACCGATGGTACCGCAATACCCGGAGGAGGGCCGGCAACAACCGGAGGAACGTCAGGCGCCGCCGGGGGAGCTGCAGTAGCGAACGGAACGCGCACCTCCACAACATCTCCAGAGGCAGCCTCCAGCGGGAGCGGCGGGAAGAGCACGCTGACAACAGTACCAAACCCCCCGAAGTAACGCCGTAGGAGGTCGTCAGGAAACTCCAGGGGCGCACCATGGATGCTGACATAAGTCAGGGCACCACTACGATCCGAGATCGCCACAGAGCCGGCATCATCCGGCAACGACAACGTACGCCCCTCGTACCGACGGAGGAAGTCACGGTACTCCTCCTCCCCCACGAACTTGAGAACAACCCGGTGGGCAGTAACAAGCTCAATACCAAACACAGCCTCCACCGGGACACGAAGCATGTCACACATAACCAGCTCCACGTCTGAGTATCCAGCCCGACTAGTGAACTCCAAGCCCACGGAATTCACACGCACAACGGCGGGAAGGCCTCCCATGTCAAACTCGCCACGTCAACACGCAGCCGAGCAGCAACACAAACTGGGGGGGGGGGGGGCAGAGACGCCCACACCACCTAGCGACCAAAATGGTAAACAACCCCAACAGCCACGGAGGGTCGGCAAGACGTCTTCACTCCACTGCCGCCAGCAGTTGACTCGCCAGGTGCCAATAGCTTACTCTGCCTACCTACCAAGCCATGGCAAGCATCACGCACCCAGTAGCTCACTTTACCCACCAAATTAGCCAGACATCAGGTACTTGCCTATGAATTACTTATCAATGAGTATTGGGAAGTGAGGTCTAGCTCTTTATACCCCACCTATTAGCCGCATTATACCTGTTGCATTATAATTAACTTGACTGAGGTTTGAATTATTTGTCAAATCTGGATAAAGGTGGCTTCCATAATTTCTTTACATTTCTTTGACTCATTTACATTTCCAACTTTCATTTATATACTGTAATCCTACTTTGTGAATTTAAAGAGGCTGTCTTTATCTACCTTGATAATTCCCTCAGTACCATGTAAGTTGCGATCATATCTTCTGTTTTGCTTTACTCCAAGGTTGTGAGGTCTAGTTCCATTAACTTATCCTCATAGCTTAATCCACTTAGCTCTGGCACTAATCTTGTTGCAAACCTTTGTACGTTTCAATTTTGGCTTATGCTTCACAGGTAGAGATTCCATGCCGGTACTGCATTTACCAGTATTAGTCTAACAAAGGATGTGTGGATTGCCTCGAAAGAGTTGTGACTTAGGCTTCTAAACAAAGTTCTGATGTTCAGCAGTGTCCCCATATGTTGCCTAGGTTACTCTGTGTGCATCTGAAGATATTGTTGGAATTATATCCTCTCCAAAATCTCTCCAATTCCTGTTGCTGTTTTTCCCTTATGGTGTATACCCCCTGTCCTCACTTCTCCCTTTCCTATCTTCATTACCTTACACTTGTTGAGACTGAATTGTAGCAATCTTTAGTTTGCCCACTCTTGGCATTTTTGTCAAGTTATTCTATAACTTTCTAAAGTCTTCCTGTTTTCATATTCCTCATTAGATTTTTCTCATCTGCACACACACTGACAAGCTCAAGCTCATTCCCTCTGGTAAGTCATTCACATAAATTAGAAGCAGTAGTGGTCCCAGGCTCAAGCCTTGGGAATGCCACATGTTACATTTCTATACTAGGTATTACAGGAGTAAGTGCTAGGTAGCTCACTCCACCCACCAAGCCTCAGGTATCGGGTGCTAGGTAACTTGCTCCAGCTAACAAGCCACAGGCAGACATCAGGTGATAGGTACTGTACCTCACTAAAGCCACATGAAGACATCATATGCTAAGAGCTCACTTCACACACGGAACAAGTTAGGCATCAGGCACTGGGTAGCTCATTCCATCAAGCAAGCCTTTAGGTGGTTTGGTCAACAAACCTTTAGATATTTGAGGGAGACCCTTTAATTTAATGGTAGTACAGTTTGGTCCATTCTTTACTCACAGTTGGGTATTCCGAATTTATATCCCCAGCAGGACAGAAATGGTTGGGATCGTTTCCTATTACTTAATGACCTTTTACCTAGCAGTAAATAGGTACCCAGGAGTTAGCTTGTGGGATTGCATCCTGCGAAGGGTCAATAGTTCGACCCTGCAGGGGGGAGGCTAGACTTAAGCCTAACATGTATATAGACCACTGGCTGCCTGTTCCCTGACACAATGAATTGTTGATTATTATACAGCACTGAATATAACCATATGTTCAATCTTAGCAAATCTGTTATAGCAATTTTAAACCCATTTGACTCATAATTTGCAAGTCTTAATCTAATACTACTTGGCAGAGGCAGTCCGGTAAATATTGTAAAAGCAATGCATTATATTTTATTTTCAAAGTTATCGCTTATCATTTTTTGGATGGCATCAGAATTGAAAGTCAAGACAAGAATACAAATGCAAACAAAAAAGTTATGACATCTGGTTCAAAATGCAATTTTTAACAATAGTGCAATTATCTATGGTAGTGAACTATAGAATCTGTAAAATGCTAAGCTAGATCGGAATAAATCCTCATTTTTTTTTGGGGGGGGGGGCTGTCTTTAAAATCCTCACAGTAATGGGCTTGCCGAACCGCTAATAGCATTAGCTGCGTTTTCATGCATTTGTTGATCATTGCTCACGATCTTACCTATAAATATAAACACAATAACAGGTACTGTATAAGACAAACAACTCAGGAATGAGTTTTTTCAGGAATTACACTCACAGAGGCATGTATTCTAAATCAGGCATGTCAAACTGAGTGTCCCCCGAGGGCCATATGGACCATATTTGTGCTGTCATGAGGGCCACACACCACAACCAATTGAAATCATTTAATAAAAATTATTGCAGAATATTTTTATTACTTAAACTTAGAAACATAGAATGCGCATACAAATGGTTTAACGGCTAGCTATAGTCATGAATGTAAAGTAATGAAGAAATTTAACTAAAGAAAACAACGAAATTTTGAACGGCAACATAGACGTACTGTAAATGCAACAGCAACAAATACATTGTACAAAAATTACAACAGTTCAAAATTAAGTTATTTACGACTATTCAGTTATTTTTAGTGTTTTTTTCTGAGGCTAAACACCTCTTTTTAATGACAATTTTTGCAATGTCTGGCTGAATTGTCTGTGCAGTTCCCACTTTTATCAGAAATGACGTGTTGATCAGTCAGCCTTGTTCTAAGAGAAGGAAAATAACTGTTCACACACATAGGTAGAACCGAACTATAAACAGTGATAGTTTAAATTCTAAAAACTGTAATTTTGGCCGTTAAATACCAAATTACAGTATTCTTTGTGCGGGCCGCAGGTGTGCTTGTAAAGGACCGCATGTTTGGCATGCCTTTGAAATTACGTTGGTTGTTACAGGAGCTGTGGCTAGCGTGGGCGACCCTGTAAGTAGCCCCTAAATCTGCCGATGATAGAAGGCACGATGTACCGTGGCGCTAAAACAGTATTTGTATATATGCACGAAATGTATACATATCTGTATGAGGCTAATACCTCATTGCTTAAAACAGGTATTTGTATATATGCACGAGATGTATACATATCTTTATGAGGCTAATACCTCATTGCTTAAATTAAGCAATGTATGTTTTTCGTCAATATTTGTCTTAGGACTTCAACTTTACACCTTATATTATATGTAATTCATAAGCTAATCAAATTAGTTAGATCATGTTGGAAACAATTATAAATGTAAACACCTGCACAGTACATTTATAAATAAAAATATTTAATGCAATTCAAAGTTCTAACAGAAACACAAACTCAAATTGCCCCATTTTCTTGAGCAGAATCTCTCATTGTATCATGTATTTCAGGCAAAATTGATAAGAGCACATGTGTGGTATATCTGTCCTGGCTTCCCCCCCCCCCCCTACCCTCTCTTCCTTCTCTCCATCTACACCCCCCCGCCTTCCCCCCCCCTGTCTCTCTCTCTCTTGCCCACTCTCTCTTATCCTCTCACTCTTGCCCTTTCACTCCACCTCTCCCCCCCCCTAGTATCAGTATCACACCCCTCTGAACTTCCGGCCAGCGACCCGCCCACCGGCTGCTGACCTCCACCCTCCCCCGTCCTCCATTTGTGGTGTTGATAGTGGAGGTGACTGTGGTGACGGACAAGCTTCTTCACTATTACGTATTACAGCGGAACTAGAGGAAGAAACAGGTGCATGGCGGTTTGGCAGAGGGCTAAAAATAGCTCTTACATACGTTTGTTAACATAGAAGAAAGAAATCTAAGGATTATTCTTTTATTTGTGGAGTTTTTTGGCATTATATGAATAATCATTGCTTAAAATGCCTAAAAACTGAAAACAATAAATAAAATCGATAACATGAAGCGGTACTTAATTACAAAAAGAGCTCGACTGCCTAAACTGAACTCTGCGGGTGTTTACACTCTAGAGTGAACTCTGTGAGAGAGCCGCTAGTTTGTGTTAGTCGTCATCCACTTCGGGTCAGTCGCTGCCAGTCCTGTCGCACTTAACTGGGAGAACATGCCCGCAAGATGCCTCTTGTTGGTTTTAGTGGTAAGTGGGTTTGTAGTTAAATTAATGGCGAGTGGTTTTAATTGTGAATAGTTTTAGTTGTGAATGGTTTTGTGAATATTTTTAATGGTGAATGGTTTTTGATTGTGAATAGTTTTAATTGTGAATGGTTTAATTGTGAATGGTTTTAATTTTGTATGGTTTTAATTGTGAATAGTTTTAATAGTGAATGGTTTTAATTGTAAGTGCCATTAATGACTTTACTTGTAAATATCTGCTGGTGAATGGTTTTAATGGTAAGTGGCTTTAATGTTAAATGGCTTTAATGAGAAGCAGCTATAATGGTGAATGATTTTACTGATAAGTGGCTTTAATGGTGAATCGTCTTAATGGTGAATGGTTTTAATGGTCAGTATGGCCTTAATGGTGAATGATTTTACTGAAAGTGACTTTAATGGTGAATGGCTTTTAATGGTAAGTGGATTTGTGGTCATATTTTCAATGGCCAGTGGCATTAATGGTGAATGATTTTAATGTTCATTGACGTTAATGGTAAATTGTTTAAATAGTGAGTGACTTTAATGGTAAATAGCTATATGGTGAATGGTTTTAATGGTATGTGGTTTTAATTTTTAATGGTGAATGGCTTTAATCATGAGTTCCTTTAATAGTTAATGGAAAATGAGCTCCCAGCCCGCTGGGAAGTGGATAATATAGTTCCGATATACAACAGAGGAAGAAAAAAGAAATGACTATAGACCATTATTTAAAAACATCCCCCTGCACGTTATTAGGACAAATCTACAACCGGTTATATTTACACTTAGGGAGTACATCATAGAGCGCATGCACCACACCACACACACCACACACACACACACACAACACACACCCACACACACCCACACACACACACACACACACACACACAGCAGATGGATCTGGACTACTAATCATGGAGACTTCAACCATGGGAAGATAGATTGGGAGAACAGAGACCCGCATGGAGGACCAGAAACATGGAGAGCTAAGCTGCTGGATGTGGCAACAAGAAACTTTCTAAGCCAGCACATCAAGGAACCAACAAGAATGAGAGGAGAAGATGAACCAGCAATGCTTGATGATATTTACCTAAATGAGTGGGATATAAGGGAAGTCAAGATGGAAGCACCCTTGGGAATGAGTGATCACAGTGTATTGAACTTTGAGTACCTGGTAGAGCTAGGAATTATCTCCCCCAAAAAAGAACTAGGAAACAAAAGGCTGGCATACCGAAAGGGAAATTATGAGGAGATGAGAAGCTTCCTAAGGAAAATACCTTGGGACACAGACCTCAGAGCTAAGTCTGTACAAGATATGATGGACTATGTCACCCAAAAGTGTCAGGAGGCAGTAAGCAGATACATCCCGGCCCAAAGGAAAAATCCGAGAAGCAAAAGAAGAATCCATGGTATAATAGGGCATGTATGGAAGCAAGAAACTGAACAAAAGGGCGTGGAGGAACTTCCGGAATAACAGAACACCAGAAAGCAGAGAGATACCAGAGAACCAGGAATGAGTATGTCAGGGTGAGAAGAGAAGCAGAGAAAAGTTATGAAAATGATATAGCAAACAAAGCCAAGACCGAACCAAAGCTACTCCACAGTCACATCAGAAGGAAAACAACAGTGAAAGAACAGGTAGTGAAACTTAGAACAGGCGAGGACAGGTATCAGAGAATGACAAAGAGGTGTGTGAAGAACTCAACAAGAGGTTCCAGGAGGTCTTCACAACAGAACAAGGTGAGGTCACTGTGCTAGGAGAAAGGGAAGTAAACCAGGCGGCCTTGGAAGAGTTCGAAATTACGAGAGAGGAGGTCAAGAGACACCTGCTGGATCTGGATGTTAGAAAGGCTGTTGGTCCAGACGGGATCTCACCATGGGTACTGAAAGAGTGTGCAGAGGCACTTTGCTTGCCACTCTCCATAGTGTATAGTAGGTCACTGGAGACGGGAGACCTACCAGAAATATGGAAGACGGCGAATGTGGTCCCAATATACAAAAAGGGCGACAGGCAAGAGGCACTGAACTACAGGCCAGTGTCCTTGACTTGTATACCATGCAAGGTGATGGAGAAGATCGTGAGAAAAAAACTGGTAGCACACATCTGGAGAGAAGGGACTTCGTGACAAATCGCCAACATGGGTTCAGGGAGGGTAAATCTTGCCTGACTGGCTTAATAGAATTCTACGACCAGGTGACAAAGATTAAGCAAGAAAGAGGCTGGGCGGACTGCATTTTCTTGGATTGTCGGAAAGCCTTTGACACAGTACCGCATAAGAGGCTGGTACATAAGCTGGAGAGACAGGCAGGTGTAGCTGGTAAGGTGCTCCAGTGGATAAGGGAGTACCTAAGCAATAGGAAGCAGAGAGTTACGGTGAGGGGTGAGACCTCCGATTGGCGTGAAGTCACCAGTGGAGTCCCACAGGGCTCTGTACTCGGTCCTATCTTGTTTCTGATATATGTAAATGATCTCCCGGAGGGTATAGATTCATTTCTCTCAATGTTTGCGGACGATGCCAAAATTATGAGAAGGATTAAGACAGAAGAGGACTGTTTGAGGCTTCAAGAAGACCTAGACAAACTGAAGGAATGGTCGAACAAATGGTTGTTAGAGTTTACCCAACCAAATGTAATGTAATGAAGATAGGTGTAGGGAGAAGGAGGCCAGATACAAGGTATCATCTGGGAGAGGAAATTCTTCAGGAGTCAGAGAAAGAAAAAGACTTGGGGGTTGATATCACGCCAGACCTGTCTCCTGCAGCCCATATCAAGAGGATAACATCAGCGGCATATGCCAGGCTGGCCAACATACGAACGGCATTCAGAAACTTGTGTAAAGAATTATTCAGAACTTTGTATACCACATATGTCAGGCCAATCCTGCAGTATGCAGCCCCAGCATGGAGTCCATATCTAGTCAAGGATAAGACTAAACTGGAAAAGGTTCAAAGGTTTGCCACCAGACTAGTACCCGAGCTGAGAGGTATGAGCTACGAGGAGAGACTACGGGAATTAAACCTCACTTCGCTGGAAGACAGAAGAGTTAGGGGGGACATGATCAAAACATTCAAGATTCTGAAGGGAAGTGATAGGGTAGATAAAGACAGGCTATTTAACACAAGGGGCACACGCACTAGGGGACACAGGTGGAATTGAGTGCCCAAATGAGCCACAGAGTTATTAGAAAGAACTTTTTTAGTGTCAGAGTGGTTGACAAATGGAATGCATTAGGAAGTGATGTGGTGGAGGCTGACTCCATACACAGTTTCAAGTGTAGATATGATAGAGCCCAATAGGCGCAGGAATCTGTATACCTGTTGATTGACGGTTGAGAGGCGGGACCAAAGAGCCAGAGCTCAACCCCCGCAAACACAACTAGGTGAGTACACATACACACACACACACACACACACACACACACACACACACACACACACACACACACACACACACACACACACACACACACACACACACATGAGAGATGAAGTCCTTCATGAAACTTACAGAGATAAAGATCTAGAAGTTGATATCACATCAGACCTATCTCCTGAAGCCCACATAAAAAGAATAACATCTGCGGCGTATGCGAGGCTGGCTAACATCAGAATTACCTTTAGGAATCTATGTAAGGAATCATTTAGAGCCTTGTATACCGCATATGTAAGGCCAATCCAGGAGAATGCGGCCCCAGCATGGAGCCCGTACCTTATCAAGCACAAAACGAAGCTTGACAAAGTTTAGAGGTATGCCATTAGGATTAGTCCCAGAACTAAGAGGGCATGAGTTACGAGGAAAGGCTGCGGGAAATGCACCTCACGACACTGGAAGACAGAAGAGTGAGGGGAGACATAATCACAACTTACAAAATTCTCAGAGGAATTGACAGGGTAGATAAGGATAGACTTTAACACGGATGGTACGCGAACAAATGGACACAGGAGGAAACTGAGTACCCAAATGAGCCACAGGGACGTTAGGAAGAACTTTTTCAGTGTCAGAGTAGTTAACAACTGAAATGCATTAGGCAGTGATGTGGTGGAGGCTGACTCCATACACAGTTTCAAGTGTAGATATGATAGAGCCCATTAAACTCAGGAAACTGTACACCTGTTGATTGACGGTTGAGAGGCGGGACCAAAGAGCCAGAGCTCAACCCCCGCAAGCACAACTAGGTGAGTACAACTAGGTGAGTACACACACACACACACAGCATACACACACACACACACACACACACACACAGCACTCGGGGGTCGTAGTCTTAAGAGCCCGGGCCCGATCCCCGGGGGAGGCAGAAACAAATGGGCAGAGTTTCTTTTACCCTGGTAAACATGTTCACCTAGCATTAAATATGTATCTGGGAGTTAGCTGCTACGGGATGCTTCCTGGGAATGTGTGTGTCTATGTTGGAGATAAATATATGTAGAAGAAATAATAGAGGAAAAATAAATTGGTGAAAAAGGCGGGGTCCAAGAGCTAATAGAGCTGTAAGCTCCAAAAGCCAAGAACGGCTAATTCTGCAGATACAAATAGTAAATACACGCACACATACACGTGATTACATAAAAGTGAGTACCTGCAAAGTGTGGAATGGAAGAAGGAACTTAGAGGGAAGTCAATCCAGGAAATGATGGACCAAGTCGAACTGAGATGCAACGAGGCAGAAGAGAGATTTATGCCAACAATTAGAGAAAAAGTAGGAAGAATATAATAACCCATGGTTCAATAGACAGTACCAAGAAGCAAAAAACGAAAAGCAGGAGAAGTGGAATAAATACAGAGGTCAAATGGCATAGGGAAAACTAGAATATATGCAAAAGGGCTAGGAACGAATTCATAAATATAAGATGAGTGTTGGAAATAAACTATGACTAAGAAAGAAACTATATTGCTTTCAAATGAAAGAAAAAACAAAACGCCGTACATAGCCATATCAGAAGAAAAATTACAGGGAATGACCAAGTGAATAGGTTACGAAAATGGGAGGTGAATGCACAGTAAAATGATAAGAAGATTTGCGAGGAACTCAATGCCAGCTTCCATTGTGTGATCACACCTGATCCAGACCAGCTCCCAATGCTAGAAGAGGTTACCCCTAGATTAGAGACTATGACATAATGAGGTAACAACAGAGGAAGTAAGGAAACAAGTAGCATTACTAGACGAAACTAAAACTTTTAGACCATCACCATGGATGTTAAGAACAAAAGTGCCACAGGCCCACAGCACATCCCTAGCACTGATTTTGAATGTCACAGTGGAGGAATTGCCCAGCTGCTGGAAGAAGGGAAATGTGGCACCAGTTTACAAGAAGGGCGATAAAGAAGAGTTATTTAACTACAGACATTTTCATTGACAGGGATACCGTGCAAAGTACTCAAGAGAAATAGTGCTAGTACTATAATAGTGCTAATAGTAATAGTACTCAAGGGAAAGTGTGTGTGTTAGAGAAATATATGTAGTATAATAGAGGCAAAATAGATTTGTTAGAAAGGCGGGATCCAAGAGCTAATAGCTCGATTATGCAGACACAAATATTAAATACAAATAGTAAATAAATACTTCTGTTTTTTCTTTGTCTGAGACTTGCTGCGAGTTGATATGGCCATGTCCCATCTTGACCCCTTCCTCTTACTATATCACTCCATGTCATCCTCCGCATACACATTACAACCCCACCCACTTCATTCCACCAACCACCATTTCATGTCACCAGTCACCCACTTCACGTCACCAGCCACCCACTTCAAGTCACCAAACATTATATTGACGTCATGGTCGCCTTAATTTCATCAACAAACGTAAATACTGAGATGTGTATGCTTTGCAGGGTGTGGGCGTGGTGTGGGCAGCGCCAGCTGAGAATGTGGGCGAGGTGAGGGCGACGCCAGTTGAGAGTGTGGGCGTGGTGTGGGTTGCGGCACCTGAGAATGTGGGCAAGGTGAGGGAGGCGCCAGCTGAGAGTGTGGGCGAGGTGAGGGCGGCGCCAGCTGAGAGTGTGAGCGAGGTGAAGGCGGCGCCAGCTGAGAGTGTGGGCGAAGTGAGGGCGGCGCCAGCTGAGAGTGTAGGCGAGGTGAGGGCGGCGCCAGCTGAGAGTGTAGGCGAGGTGAGGGCAGCAGCAGGCGAGGACTGCCCCCAGGTGTGTACCTGCGAGCACGCCCCACTCAAGGCGGCCCCATTTGTCCTCACCTGGATGACTTCCTGGGGCGAGGACGATCTTCCAGAGATTCATCCCAATGAGGTGAGTCCGATTGAGTTCAACAGGAAATGTCCATATCTTCGATGATTCCAGTAGGTTTCCCCTATAAAAGCTTGTCAAATCTAGCAGAGATACACAGTAGTGCCGATAAAGGGGTGCAATGTGTAAGGGTAAGAGGTCAGTGAGGTCAAGGTGAAAAACTGCTAGAAATTAGATTTGTGACTTTCTGATTGTCCCAGTGAGGACTGTTAACTGAAAGCAACCAATCGTGCCAAATAGGATAGCATTAGTGGTAGCAATTATAATTTTTAATATAGTTTGAAAGTGTTTAATGGCCACAGACTCTATATACGTAGTCATGGTTTCTTCTTTGATGATGATTTTATCGTCCATGAAATTCATGAGGAATGGGTTCCTGTATGCCATTAGTTTTGCTGGTGTTATCGACACGACAGACAGCCATGTTAGTAAATCCTCGCGTCTAGGTTTTCTCCCAACAGATGCAATCCGTCATCAACAAAGACCCAACCTGTCCTCAGACCACAACCCGTCCTCAGACCAAGTCCATTCCATCCAGCGGTGGCCAACCCATCTTCGACTCAAGTCCATTCAACCCATCCTCTACTCAAGTCCATTACATCCAGCGGTCGACCCCACAGACGCACATAATTTTTTACATGATGTTCATTCAAACGGAATTATCTCAAATATAAATTAATATTATAATATATTAGCATATTGTGCATATACATATAGGCATAAGTTAGGTTAGGTCAGGTGTTTAGGTTCTGTTGGCGATTATTTGTATTTCAACCCGTCCTCGACTCAAGTCCATTACATTCAGCGGTCGACCCCACAGACGCATTCATAAATTTTAACATGCTGTTCATTCAAAACGGGAATTTTCTCAAGTATAAATTAATAAGATAATATATTAGTATATTGTGTATATATAGGCATAGGATAGGTTAGGTTAGGTGTTTAGGTTCTGTTGGCGATTATTTGTATTTGTAGTACGCGGGTGAAGCATTTACAGTGTTGTGGTTCGAACAAATCTCGTCAGTGAAGCACTTGTTGCGGAAGTGTTCGAACGCCATCAGTTGTGAGTCGTGTGTAAACAGTTTTTCATTCATAAATAGGGGGTTTGGCGTAAGCATGGAATGGACTTTGGGTTTTTGTTTGAATTACGGGCTGTTCAATTAAACAATTAAAATAAAGATTTAATTTTACTTCTCACTTGTTAACTACTTACTACTTTATAAATATAAATTGTAATACATAATCTCTCATGTACACCTTACTGACCTCAACCTCTCCTTCTCCTACTCTGCGTTGCCTCGTTATAAAAGCTAATTCTGTGTATCTCTGTTCGATTTTATAAGCCCTTACAGGTGAAACGTTATCTACTATTAAAATCTAGTGTCATCTTGGTGTTGCTGTACAATAGCAACGACCAGAATAGCAACAATAACAGCGACGACAACAGTACTAACAATTATCTTATATACATAAGTATTAAATTACATATGTATATAAGTACTTACAGTACTTATATACTTTCAGTACTTATATATACAGTACTAGACAGCTGAGAAAACCAAGCTCCGTGGAGTAAGTTCACTTATGGATTCCCACAGTCAGGGTTATAGCTTATCGAGGTCCTCCCAGACCAACCATTGATGACCTTCCTCAGGATGGAACCCCACAACAGTTGCCTTACTCCCGAATACCGAGTTGCTGCTAGATGAAAAAAAGAGGTATCAGATGAAAGGAAATGTACCCAACTCTGTCCGCCAGGGATCGTACCGGGATCTTTGGTACGAGCCGACGACGCAGACTACTGCGCTACAAGTTCCAAATCTGTTCTGTAGAATATATAAAATTGGCCTAGAAATCATAAATAAAGGACTTAACAAATGTTCTGTACCCTTAGAGAACATGGGGCAAAATTTAAAAAAATTTAAAAAAAAATATCAGATAGTGAAGAAAC
>WNGS01113158.1:36078543-36095554 GCA_020271785.1 Procambarus virginalis | reverse complement strand
AACAATTATAATGGTACTTGAGATAATAACCACTGCAAGAAACACCCCCCCCCCTCCCCGACAGGCGACAGGGGGCAGGACGCAAGTGAGGTCGACGACAGCGCGCGGACGCTGGCGTGGGACGTGGTGTGGTTGGGCCTTGCACGCCACTTGCGCCAAAATGCCAGACACTAACCTCACCCACTCTTCCACGCCCTCCCCACCGCCACCATGGGTAAAGGTACTCACCTAAATGTATATTGACTTTATGTGCACTGCAGGGCCGGACACTTAACAATGCTCCCGTTTCTGACAACATTTGAAACAATCTTTTTTTGTATAGGTGTCACATAATTCGAACCATAAGGTAATAATTTGGGAACCTTAGACATTCTCTTAATGTCCTTTAAATTACAATTTTATTCCTGTTTCCAGCCGTGTCCTCTGGTTGTGCCCCACTCAGCCACCGGTTTTCCTCGTCCACAGTGTTTGTGTGAATATTCTCTTGTCAAATTCAGGTTTCTGAGTTCAGTGGAGATGGTTCTTAGTCACAGTCTTACCATTCCAGCTCTCTATAATTAATTCGCAGCCTCCTCCAGCTCGTATCTACCTATCCCTTCCACCATCCACAGCACTCGGCCTTCATTCCTTATATCTCTACATGCCCCTTCCACCCTCCTATCCACTCACCCTGTAGCTCTTGTCTGGTCGTTTTGCAAAATCCATCAGTCTATCTAACTTCACTGATTCCCCTGTGTTTCTCCCTCGTCCATTCTCTAGCCTCTATTCCAATGTCTCCTTCAGTATCTCCAGAGCACTGATTGTCAGCATTTCACACACCTCATTCTCCACATCAGACATAACTGCCGCACGAACCTTTGGGAGAAGTTCATTATAGCTGTGGGTCTAAATCCCCCTCTGCTCCAAGAAAAGAAAAGTTCTTGATATTATCCGCCCCCCCCACCGCCCATCCTGAGCAGCCGCTTGGAGTGGGCCGGCCGTGTATTTCACTTTCGACCGGTTTTGGTTATTCAGATTCCAGATTGTCACTTCACAAGCCTCCAGCTTCAGGAATCTGCACCCCAGCGAGTTTTGATTTAGCTAAGCAAGTCCATAGTGACAATGTTTAGTGAAGCTATGAATCACAATTGGTAATGTTTACATGAGGACTCAAGGTATACTAATATATTATTTTTATATATATAGGATAGCTTATTAGGTAGTATAGAGATGAGATATATATTCTAACTACTGTTTAGTAACCTCGTATGTAGCCCAGGAACTTCGCCATGCCGAATTTTTCATCTGTTGCTCGGTCTCCCCACTACCGCATAGGCCCGAATTTGTCCACATATATATAGCACAAGTTTCCTTGAAATTTATTATATTTTGTATTTTTTTTTTGATTGAAATGTATTACACCTTGTACCATCTTCCATTTACATGTATTTTAAATTTTATCATGACCTCTAACATTGCATGTTAAAAACTAAACGTTATAAGTTATATCCGATTCACAGGCCTAACAATACTAAACTGTGTTGAACATAATCTCACAAACAAGTCAATAAACTTATGTTCACAAATAATATAATAATATTCAAATATGTGTGTGATGGAAGCAGTTTATTGAAAATAAAGAAAATCAGCTTCCGGCCTGCTATTAGGACTAACATCAGGCTTATGAATAGTAGGTTAGGCCCAATAGCAAAGTGACATTATGGCTACTACGTACGACATACTTGACTTAATTGTATTTATCAGTATATATATATATATATATAATATATATATTATATTATTATAGTATTATAAAATGATATAATTATTTTGTTTAATTACGGGTACCACATATGGGCAATATTGCTACAGTGACCACATCCTCGGAATGAATGCTCATTAACAAAGAGCCATCAGAGAAGATCTTGTGGATTCTAACTGAAACTTTGTATTCTTTCTTCTCTGCTACCCCTAGTATTTTTTTGTATGTTTTGGTTTTATGTATCTGCAATGTATGCTACAGCTTTGAATCATTGGAGGAACACACACACACACAAATTATTATACAATTAAACAAATCAAAACCATCGGTTCGAAGACTCGTCCAGCTCCTCGGAGTTGGATGCGTACCCAGGGGATCCACACGGCATTCCCGTCTGGATCGCGACACTAAGGCGTTGGAACAGGAAACTGGCCGCCCGTGGGTCTCTAGTTTTCCCAATGAGTTCCTCACCAACCCTCTTTAAAAAACCTTGATGTGCACATTTACACCCGGCGCCCAGAGTCTCTGAGCCTATCGGCACGAACCTGTAACAACGTTTAAGGTCTCTGTACTTGTTGGTTTCCTGGGTTTCTCAAACTCCCGCCACGGTGGCTGACCACTCCCTCCGCCAGGTCGCGCACACACACGTAAATTAGGTATCAGCAATAGTAGATGCACGGGAACATACACACAATACGAACCTTGCTTACCCTCCCTCCATGGCAGCAGCAGCGTGTCAACTAAAATTCTGGGGGTTTTGGCTGTTGTCACTGTGAGCACAGCTGGGTTCCCTTTGTGCTGTACACTCAGCTGTAGCCAAACGTCTACTTGATGATGTCATTGACCGCCTCGTGTCTGGCAATCTTTCATTGTGTCTTACGACAGATGAGACCATGGCTGCCGTATTGGTCTGCCCCGTGCACTGGCCGCAAATACACGGTGCTCGGTGGAGATAGGGGCGGCATAGCGCAGGGCAACACCAACTATCTAGGGTCCCCGCGATGAGTCCGAGGACGAGCGTGCCCAAGGCGAGAATTAGTGGACTGCCAACAGGAAGTCCCCAAGACATGGGTGGCTTGCACGGCTAGGAGACGCGCTCTGTCCTTTCCAGAAGCTGCCTCCAGCAAAGATGTGGCGATGTTCTCCACAATGCGGCTATCCCATTTGGCCTGTTTACCGTACGTTTGGACAAGAGTTAGGTCGGGCTGACTTGTGGTGAATTGCCCGCGCAGTGTGTCCCAGTCCGATGCTCGCTCCACTGTCCACCAAAATTGGGATCACGAATCCCAATGGAGTTCCCATTAGGTATTCTGGTAGTATTTCTTTCACTATCAGTCACTTTGGTAAGGCACGTGTCGAGGATAAGTAATGCGGCAATGCTAACTGTGTCGCCTTGTGAATACCTATACCTCCAAGTCTAACTGGGAGCGTTGCTGGTCCCACTGGTCATCTTGCAGGGAGGAGGGAGTTTAACAGCTTGTTCTAGTTATTGTTCTTTAGGATAGTCCGTGACTCTGATTTAGTTCCGATTTTGGGCTGTCGAAGGACGGAGCACACCTGAGGAAATAGGTAAGTCTGGGCAAGGGCCATTGGCACCTTGTAAGAAGGTACACCGCATCATGAGCATCCAAAGCCCCTATTCGCGCCTCCAGTCCTCCTCAGGTCTTTACGCTTTTCTTCGAGGACTTCCTCAATGGCGTTCGAGCCCAGAGTTGCCCCTAGCAGCACACTGTCGGTGGGAGCGATCACTTGGGCTCCCCTGGCCATAAGATTTGTACTGCATTTATGATTTGTTGGTTGGACGATATGATTGATTTCACACTTTGATGGACTTAGTGTAAGGCCTAACTCCTCTCCCCTAGATTTCACTAGCTGACAGATCTCCTGAGTTAGGCATTCCTTCGTGTCCCTTCCAGGTGATGCCATTTCGTCCAGGAACCAGATGTTGCATTCGCTGGACAACCCACTACTTGTGACATCCCTTAGCTGCCATGCAGACAAGAAAGGCGCAGATCGTCGTGGTCTTCCCTTGCTGGACTACCTTCTGCGTGGATCAAACAACTTCATGGTCTCACCACACCTCAACCAGCTGCTTCGATTTTTTTTTTCCCTACTGTCCCCTGCTGAGACGAAGGGGATTAGAGAAGGAAAGCTTGTTCGACCTGCTTCCAGTACCACATCCTTTTTTACCTGGTTGAAGGCATTTTTAAAGTCTAATTAAAATAATGCCTTATTTACTGGGATGTCCTTGATATAGGCTCGTGATGTATGAGCTGCTGCTTCACAGCAATGGGGACCACCAAATCCTAGTTGATGGGGTCGAAGCATCGTTCAGCGTCTATGCTGATTTTTATGACAGCTTGCCTAAGCAACAAGGCGCCGAAGTGTGATGCCCACGGCAATGGGTCTGACTCCACCATATTTCTTCTTAAGGGCACAAAGGGATGCTCCGAAGAACGACCCCCACCCCACCCCCCGGTTAATTGTTATCTGGGGATCAACCCGGTGAGACGAGACAGTTGTTGACAAACTTTGTGATCTCTGACAGCAGTGTATCGGCAACTTCGCCGAGAACAGGGTTTGTCATTTCCTTGAGGTACTGAGGTCTTACTCCAGTGTCCCCCTGTTCTGAGCCTGGTGAAATGACATGACTGGCTTTGTATACCTCTGACTAGCTTGAAGAATAATAGGGTCCCATGTCTGGACATTTGTGTCCCAAGCAGTGGGTTCCCATGGTTTTCTGGGAGGGTGCTTCTCTCAGTGAGTCGGCAGTTTCTGTATCTCTAGGTGCGATTGTTTCTTCACTAGTAACCTAATTGCCCCTACCGTGTTTCCCACTTCAATATTTTTGCCTGGTGTCTATATTTTCTTTGTTTGGTTCCACATGCTTAAAATTATTCAATTTGGAACTCTTGGATCGTTCCACTCGACGGTTTTTGTGTTGAGGAGGGATGGGGATCTAGTTGTCAACTCTGGGGAAATTATTTATTGGCCTAGTGACTGATGAGGATAGTGACTTGCCTCCTCTTGCAAGTACGCCTAAGCAAATATTGCCAAACAGGTGCAAATTATGCCATGCCGAGGAGCAAATTGCCAAACAGGAGCAAATATATATATATATCTATATATATCAGATATATTTATATATATATATATAGTATATATATATATATATATCTATACTAATATCTATATATAAATATGCGGAAATATACACGAGAAATGTGAAAGGGAAGTGAACGTTGTCGGCCTGATTATAAGCCAGTTGTCAACATCAGAATGACTGAGAGAAGTAGAGAGTGGGTACAGGTCAGCACATGGAGCTGACCAACCCATCTCTAGGGAAGGAATTAACCAGAAACAGGTAAGGCTTAGCTTAGAATGGTCAAAGAGGAATAAGAGGTCAGAGAATAAGGAGCCATGAAAGATAAAAGATAATAACCTCATGATACAACACATATAAGAACCATAGAACATAACGAACAAAGGCTAGCTGCAGAAGGCTATTGGCCCATAGCAGAGGGGCAGCTCCTATCTTATAACCACCCTAATCCCACCTCAATATACATTCCAACCATGCTTGAAACATCGAGGGACCCCATCCGCCACGTTACGCGGTAATTGGTTTCACAAATCAACAACCTGTTACCAACCAGTATTTACCCAAGTCTTTTCTAAATCTAAATTATCTAATTTATACCCATTGTTTCGTGTTCTGTCTTGCTTGTTGATACTTTTAATACCCTATTAAGTTGATCCTTAATTTTTAAAACACTATTAATATTGTTGACGATGTTAGGAGTGCAGGAACTCTACAGTAGGACTTCAGGAGCAGCCATTGTATATTTAGTTCAGGAGGCAACGGGCAGGGCTATCCCTATTCATATTGTGGCATTCTTCCACGAAAGGGCTCGAGTGGGACAAATAAATGGCATGTCAGAGGGCATCTTGGTGCTCCAATTGCCAGCTGGAAAGAATATATTGCAAATCAAACTGCAATATCTTTCATAGACAACTGGCGATACAACTTCTCCTACCTTGTCCCCTGATAATGTATATCGGCCCCTATCTTCCACGTCGCTGGACCTTGCCCGGTCTATCGACTGTTGCGGTTGTGCTGTTGCCGAATCCGTTGATGGAACCAGTGGTGTTAGATAGGTGTTTGTTTGGGTTTAAACTGTTAGTAGATAGTGGTGACCTGTGCAGTATTAATTAATGGAGGTGAAGGATCGGTAATAGCCAGTATGTGTTTGTGGGAGACAGGAATTGGCAAAATGATCAGGGAAACCCCCCCCCCGAGAAAGATGAAGGGCCTCAAAATATACAATTCACTTCGGATACTATTATACCTTAACAGTAGAAGTCTAAGAAATAAACATAACGAATTAAATGCTCTTTGTCTGCACAGAAAAAATATATAATATTGCACTTACCGAAACGTGGATGAATGTAGAAAATAGAGAACTATTAGGCTGAATATCAAATAAATGAATTTAAACAATTTAATTTTAGAATAATATTGTCATGAGACATTGTAAGCCTCCCTTGGAGCCAATATATATAATATATATATAACTTCTCTTTCTCATCGTACACCCCACACAATACCATATACGTATCAATAATATTTTTATATTATCAAGTTCAACAAGAGGCTCACAAGTTACTATTCAAGGCACTTTACATCTATGGTGAGTGCACGGCAGTTACTCGTCTGTTCCCACACCCACCCAACTGGGGGAGGGCAGCTTTACAGTCTCTGCAAGAGTGAAGAATTCTATTGATGAGAGATGCTTTTATTCCCTCTGCCTCTACCCTACTGGTGACATTTTATCACTCAAACACCTTGTAGTGGTCTTCTGCAACACTCGGGAGAAGTGGGCTCATTCTTCCTTCGTTGACTTCAAACGTAATCTATGCCATCTATACACTTCTCAGTCTCTCAACCTCCTACCATATACGATGGACAGCCAAATGTTATTATACTACTACACCCAAGTCCCATAATATTCAGGCGGACGGTGTTGGGAATTAGAATCTGTGACAACTGGTTCTCATCCATTCCTTCGACCTTTCTAGCAGATGCCACAGTCCCTTTACTCTAAACACCTTCTGCGACCCGTTTCGGCACTCCTTAAGTAGACGAGAACACAGACGTCTCCTCAAGAGTCCGTCTTATTGGACGAAACTTTTTTCGTTTCGTTCTCTTATTGTCGTATTTCCAGGTGCTGCATAACTTGTTCACTCCTGCGCAAGATTCTGATGCATTTTATCATTACAGGTGTTGACGGTGTTTGCAAGCAGCAGGGAGTAAACTGGTGGTTGTGGAGGCTGGGCAGCTGACCCCACTGAAAGAGCTAAAGGCACTACACCTCCAGGGGTACGCCAGACGTCGTGCCAAGCAGGTCTCCGGTTACTGTTCCCAACAGAGTGTTGCAGATGGTGGAACACAAGGAGGAAATAACCAAGATAGAAAATGAGGAAGAACAAGATTTACTACTGGCACTATCCGAAGATGCTCTAATCCCACTGACCAATCTACAGCTGCTGGATCTGCAATATGGTGCGTCTGGTGGCAGGCATGGAAGGGGGACGCCCTCGGCGACAGACGGAGCCATTGTCCACCTTCCACTCTCCTCGACATGCCCCTTCCGTATTTCCTTTCCCTCACTGATCAATTACAAGACCTAGACCTTCCTCCTGAATTTCTATCTGGACTGCCTCCCCCTCACCCCCCTGGTCGCATTGACCCCAACACGCACGACGTGTCGGTCCGTCCTGGATCATATCAAGTGTAAGGGGGAACTTTACACTACCTGATAATGATCCACGACGGACCGAAAATGTTGTCGTTTCTTCATTTTCTGATGAGTGGTCATCATGATGGAACTAATATCAGAAGCAGGAGGAAATGGGAGGGGAGAGGGGGGAAGGGGGTGATAGGAAGGAAGGAAGGAAGGAGACGCGAGAGATGGTAGGGAGAGTGGTAGAGAGAGAATGGTGGTGGGGTGGTAAGGTATGGCTGGGTGCGGTGGGAGTGAGAGTTGACTAACGGGGAAGCCTCCACGCTAGCCACTAACTTAATATAGTTCCTCTAGTTGCTGCACGCAACGACCAGAGGAGAATACGTGTAAATTGCTTCAGTGCAGTGATTCCCCGCCCATCGGGGGGCCCTCTGGGCGGCAGTGAAGCGCATTTTGTCCGCCCAGCCATGGCTTACAGGATAATGATTGTCTTCCCGGGGAGCTGGTCACCGATATTTCACGTAGTGGCATAATTGCCCAGTTTTCCGCCGTGGTGACGTCCTCCGAGGAATTTTTAGGGTCATTCATCAGTGCGTTGAGTCACTGTTGGGCGGGTTTGAGTCAAGCGAGGGCGAGGCGTGGCAAAGCAAGGCGTGGCGAGGCCTGGCAACCGCCCGCCAGTTGAGTCATTGGTGAGGGAGCTTGTGAGCCGCTACGCCGCCTGCCAGTTGAGCTTTGGATTTCACGGAGGTAGGACGTACTTCTTGCTCACAGTGAGTGCAGTGGTTATTACCTTGTGAATTTGCTTCTCAAGACTACACTGAAGTTCGTTGGGCCTGGTGTGCCTTCTGGAGCGTAAATCACTTTTTTTTTTACAGCCATATTTATGTTGAGGTTTCTGCCATGTTTCACACCGTTCATTGTCAGTATGCCGGTGGCTGTCAGTGGTGGGGCGGGGGGTCACGAACGCTGCTCTTCAACTTTTTAACTCGCCTGATGAGCAGGATTTGTGTGCATGTTCGTGTGTGTGTTTGTGAGAGAGGTTGGGGGAGAGGAGCGTGGTGCGGTATGCATGGTGGAGCCGGCGAGGGGTGAGGATGGTGGGTGTGTTGAGGGTGTGGCAGGGGTGGTGAGGGAGGGGCGGGGTGATGGGGGAGCCCTCGTCCAGGAGCGCTCCATCGTCGCGTTCATGAAGTCTTTGAGGGCGAGGGTGTATATTAAGCTTGGGAACATCACATACAAGTGAACTAGTACACAAAATTTAATGAAGAAACTAGGGGGCTACGAGGGGCCTTGTAAGGGAAGGCAATAAGCTATGAATTTGAAGATGATTTGCTTGCATATTTCTCTCGAGTAGTTCGCAAGAGACCTTTGTAATAAGAATTATAGTTTCAGTTCATTCGATGTTTGACGGGGTTGCGATAACTAGGAGAGGCGGCTAGCAAGGGCTAATATACCCTAGAGACCAGGCAGGTATGTCGCGTTATTTGACCCGTGTTGAGCTACAGCACGACTGGCAGATGCATGGCAAGGCCCACTCTGGCGCCATCAGGGACAGGTGTGGCCGGAGCTCGAGTGCAGCTCTACAACGCCACGTGAGCATAAAGAGCTCTTAAACAAAGACCCCATATGCTTGCCATGGTCTTATTTGCTTAACACTTTATTTTAGTGAGGGAAAAATCTTTAAAATGGGTCTGCTATAACTAGTATGATCTTAATACACACCTAGTTTGTTACCCACTGACGCTTCTATCTAAACTGGAAATAATGTTGAGTCCGGGTTCGAGTAGGTTCATATTGCCTGCCCAAGCACCACAAGGGTACCACAAACACCTTGTGAGCGGGGGAACTGGCTGACTGGCTCGTCGTGTCTGTGAGCGAGGGTACTGGCTGACTGGCTCGTCGTGTCTGTGAGCAGGGGTACTGGCTGACTGGCTCGTTGTGTCTGTGAGCGAGGGTACTGGCTGACTGGCTCGTTGTGTCTGTGAGCGGGGGTACTGGCTGACTGGCTCGTCGTGTCTGTGAGCGAGGGTACTGGCTGACTGGCTCGTTGTGTCTGTGAGCGAGGGTACTGGCTGACTGGCTCGTTGTGTCTGTGAGCGGGGGTACTGGCTGACTGGCTCGTTGTGTCGGTGAGCGAGGGTACTGGCTGACTGGCTCGTTGTGTCTGTGAGCGAGGGTACTGGCTGACTGGCTCGTTGTGTCTGTGAGCGAGGGTACTGGCTGACTGGCTCGTCGTGTCTGTGAGCGTGGGACTGGCTCGTTGTGTCTGTGAGCGAGGGTACTGGCTGACTGGCTCGTTGTGTCTGTGAGCGAGGGTACTGGCTGACTGGCTCGTCGTGTCTGTGAGCGAGGGTACTGGCTGACTGGCTCGTCGTGTCTGTGAGCGAGGGTACTGGCTGACTGGCTCGTTGTGTCTGTGAGCGAGGGTACTGGCTGACTGGCTCGTTGTGTCTGTGAGCGAGGGTACAGGCTGACTGGCTCGTTGTGCCTGTGAGCGAGAGTACTGGCTGACTGGCTCGTTGTGTCTGTGAGCGAGGGTACTGGCTGACTGGCTCGTCGTGTCTGTGAGCGGGAGATAAACGTAGTCCCAATACAAAAAATCCCAATAGCCAAAGAGAGGCAGAGAAAAGACTAAATGACAATGACTAATGCCATTGACCACTACGCCTTGTGCTGGAAAATGCAATTGGATTGAGACTGGAGCATCTGGAGAGGACCCGTGTCTGACAAGCTTGATCAAGGTCTTAAAAAGAGGTTCTAAATTATGATAAAAAAGAAAGTCTACCTAGACTGTTTTCCGAGATTGTCACAAATCATTGTTTAATATTCCTGGTAAAAGTCTGGAATAACAGGGATACACTGAAGTGGGTGAGGTAGCGCTTCTGACAGTTAGAAGTTTCGAGTCCTAGACTGCTGCTGTTACAAATTTGTGTTTACTACATATCTAAAGCCTTCAACCTCGTTCTGACAGTGCCTGCGACGGCGCTGGAACTAATCGTATTGGCGTTTGTCTTTCCATTGGAGACTTTCGGCGCCGTGGAGAGGAGGGACCTGCTGCATGGGTAACATCTTCTCCCCCCTGTATCCAACCCACCCTGGCTTTGCGCCCAGGATAGGCCACTCTAGAGCGCAAGTCCATAGTCTCCTGAGACTGATGGATGACTACTACATGTCTAAAGGCGGTGAACTCGTGCACGTCAATTTTTGCAGGTGAATGATAAATGTAAAATCGGAGGAGGATTGCAAAAAGATACAAGAATTTTTTTATACGTTCATAAAGTGGACAAACAAATGGTTGCTGGACTTAAAATTCCATCAAGTGTAAGATAATGATGATGGGAAAGGGGGAGGGACCAGGAGGTATCTACAACATAAAGGGACGGCAGCTACGGGAATTGGAGAGAGAATTCTGCTGTGGATAAGTACTAACACAGAGGCACACAACCAAGAAAACACGAACACCATATATGAGACGCTGGTGTACACAAGAACATTTATAAACCAAAGTCACGACTCTTTCAACGCAATGTACGTAAATATTTATCAGACTAATACAGAAATATGCAGCACCCGTATGGAATCTGCACCTTGTGAAGCATAAAACTAACATTTGTGAAGTTCAAGGGTTGACGATTGGTGATGGAGCCAAGAGGGTAGATTAATGGAGCTATTTCTCTCCACCCTAGAGGAGAGAAGAAATGGAAGGGATATAATCACAACAAAAAGATACTGATGAAATAGACAAGGTGGACAATCAGAGAACACTGTATAAACATCAAGAGGTCCGCGGTTTTTCAACGTCCTCCCAGCGACTATAAGAAATATTGCCGGAACAACCGTGGACATCTTCAAGAGAAAACTGGACTCTTTTCTAAGAGAAGTTCTGGATCAGCCATGCTGTGGTGGGTATGTGGCCCTGCGGGCCGCTCCAAGCAACAGCCTGGTGGACCAAACTCTCACAAGTCGAGCCTGACCTAGGGCCGGGCTTGGGGAGTAGAACAACTCTCAGAACTCCATCAAGCAGATATCAAGCAGGACAAGATCAGCCTCTTCGAATTGAGAGAAAGTAGGACCTGCTGCATGGGTAACAGCTTCCCCCCTCCCCCGTATCACAAGAGGACAAGACAGAAGACAAAGAGGACACAAATGTTAATTGGAAATGCTAATTGGTCTAAGAAACAAAGAAATAACCATGCTCAGAAATATAAAGAAATAATAATACCGTGCCCAGGAGGTCAACAAGTGGAATGCCCTAACACTTGTGGAAGCCTCTTCCATCCACAACTTCAAGGACAATCAGACAGAGAATTCGAACGTCAAAATAGTTATAGTTTAACGTAACAGGTAGTCACTGATAGGTAAGTATGATTTGCTCCCTATGAGAGGGGGGGGGGGTACCTGACTGGCTCACTGTGTGAGGGAGGTTGGGGAGGGGGTCCTGACTGGCTCACTGTGTGCGTGAGAGCGGGGGTTGTGGGAGATCAGTGTGGGCTCGCTGTAAGGGGAGGGTCAGTTTTCCATGTAAGAGGCTGGTGTATACTAGTGTGAGAAGGGGTGAATGGAGCGGAGGGTGACCTGGTGTAGTGATAACGCTAGCGGATATCCCGTGGAGCCACAGCTGTGGCTCTACGCTCCGTCTTGTAGAGTCTACCTACAGCAACCCTCCCAACATGCTCCAGTTTAGAGCATGGACGAGAAACCATGTAGAGCATTGGTCGATAAACTTAAGCTCTGTATATCGCGCTCTTCTAAGATGTTCGTGCTATGCCGTCTTATGTTTTGTCATTTCACCAACTTAGTGCACTGCACGTAGCCACTGAGCCACCTGCTTGCATGGTTGTAGGCAGAGGTGGAACTTGCCCATGAGAAATGCTCTATATAATATTTGTGACGCTTTGCACCTAACCTGTAGCGGCACCTAGTAAGTAGCAAAGGGGCATCGATGCAGAAAGCAGCAGCAGCTGCTGCTTCAGTATCCATGACGTCACATGGCTGCTCCACTGAAAGTTATCATGACGTATATCCTATATGATATTTGTACAGTAATTTGTTTAGTGTAATTTAATGTCCCATTTCTTGCTTAGCTTAGGTATATGATATACATTTTATTAAACTTTTTATGTAACACATTTTACAGTGTGGTTGTGTAAACAACATAACCCAACCCTGACCTGTGTGAACATAAGAACCCTAGGGCTGCGTGACCATTCTCCACCCTGACCTTAACCAGTATTGATTGTTGCCGCCGGCGTAGAATGGTCTTATCCTCACGGTAGAATGGTCCTATCCTCACGGTAGAACGAATCTTTAGAGAGATTTTAGCTTTAGGCCGAGGGTTGATGGGGAAAATAAACGATACCTATCCTTAAGACCTTTGCCATTCTTCTGTATTAAGCTTGTACTGTTGGAATTACGTGTAGTTAAAAGTAGCTGATCTTGGCTTGCATAAAAATAGAAATGGTTAATCGAATGAATGAAATGTAGGGAAATAAAGCCAAAAAAGAGGAGTACATAATGAGTTTAGAGCTGACACTGGCGACATTATTAATAAAATTAGGTGGCTACAGTATTCATCCAGGAGGGCTTATTGGATGTGTGGATTTTTCAATAATGTTAAACGGCTGAATAATGCGGTTTAAATGAACATTACGCTGACGTTTATTGTATACGTTTTAGTATATAATACCTTGATGTGGCAGTTTTAAGTCTAGGGGCGTGGAGCGCCAGGGTAGGCTAGTGCCTGTACGGAGAACTCTCAGGAATGTTGAAGCGCGCTCACCTTGCCCTTGTCTGGCGGTACTTGGTAGTCTTCCCGGCTGGGTGCCGCCTTTCGATAATTACGTACGTGTCCTTGTCTGCCTTGTGCAGAGTGGCCGTAGTGTGGGTTTCCTTAAACCGTGTTTCGATGTGTTTCCTGAAGAAAGTTCATTTGGTTATGCTGGATACAATGTTCACTAAGCATTTATAAATGAAAGTTTATTACAGGAAAAATTCTTAACACTTGACTGACAACATTTTTGTGGGGTTAAGCATCAGCTTGAGAGGTGCAGTGGGTGGGCATGGTGTCTGGCTTTGTTGTAACCTTGGACGGGCTGTACCTAAGCTTAACTGTTGAAGTGTTAAGCTTCAGGTATTAAGGCACTGCATTTTTAGCTATATGCTAACTAATGCAGAGTTCTGACCCTCATGTTTACCCACTTCCGTACTTGCTACTCACTCTACGAACAGCCACTCGCCATTTTTTCCCATGATTGGCTGTGGGTGAATACTTTTGGGCACATAAGGAGTTGATAGCATGTTATTAATTGTCCTCCTAGCTTTTATGGTAAAAGCAGAACTTACTACCCCCGCCGACTAGGCTGTGTGTACAACCCGTCCTCTTAAAAAGAACGTCACTTTTGGCTCGTTTGCGTGATATGGTCAAATTTCGACGTAATTTGAAATGAAATCGACTCACAAAAGTGACGTTCTGTTCCGTTTTCTATTTGAGTCGTCCGGCGTACGCGCAGAGGTTCTGAGAGGACACTTTAAATTAACGTTTTTCATAACGTTTCGAAACTTTAAGAGAATTTCCTGCCCACCTAACCTATCAGAGGACCCTTAACTTACTGTTGTTGAAAAAAAAATCCCAAATTTATTTTCATATTTTTTCATTTTCAAATTACGTCCAAATTCGGCCATACGAGCAAACGGCCAAATGCGACGTTCTTTTTAAGAGGACTGGTTGAACACACGACTGGTTTGATGTTAATGAAGTAAGCATTGTTAGGGGTTGGGTGGTGATTCCACGAGGGAGGAAAAGGCAAGAATACTAAAGAGGATCTGAAATGTATAAGTTAAAAATAGCCTAAATGGAGTTGATCGAATCTTGTGTATGCGGATGTAGTTTTGGCATATAATATCGTAGGCTATGGTTTTGTTAGTGTCTGGTTCATGTAGGTATCCAACCTTCATTCGTACATTCGTTCCGTTGCAATAAATTTTGTACATTTCAATCATGATTCCCCCTTTGTATCACTGAGAGGCTGTTTCCTCGGTCTTTCCACGTAGTTCGGCCCTCGAAATTCGCGGGACGAGTCTACCACCGCACATCTGGTGGTTGTCCTTGTGCTGACTACACTAAATACGTTAGCAACATAACATAATTAGCTTTGGTACTACCAATTATACTTAAACCAATTTTGTATGCAAGGTAATTGTAACCCAAATGTGAAAGACCGTTGTTTAACGGGAAGAGATTGTTCAATTTTACTGGAGATTCTCCTGTTCTCTAAATTGTTATCTATGACAGATGTATTATTCATAGGAAATGTTTACTCCTGTTCAGTACTGTACTATAAAACTGTCAGCTTCCGTATCCAAGCGGCCCCAAGACTTCCTAGAGCATCCTGCATGCCTTGCGTGTTAAAATTCCAGTTTTCTTAATTTGTATCTTGTTATGGTCTCGTATTTACAAAAAATGTATGTAGCAAGGATGACGGTTTTACAGTGTTGTAATAGACTGTTGTTACCGCTAGCCCCATGTAAGCAGTTTCCTGTCACTACCAGTACAAGCTGCTGTTCAAACTGCGACAATTTGTGCAGTCTGGTAGCCGTATGTTGTAACTGATGATGGCACGGTAACCATCTGTGGCGCAGGTTATGTGGTAAACCCGTGGTGGTAACATTGTGTACCATGTAACGAGGATAGTTAGGAGAGAGGCAGTGTCGCTTAGACAGGTGGTGCCTCACATACCATCACCACCGTTCTCTCACACCTGGTCGTTAATTGACCTTCTTAAACGCAGGAAGTGGCCGTGTGTGTGTAGAGCACCGCGCCGTGATCACCGCAGACGGAAGTGACTGCCACGTGTGACTAGGAACTAACACGTAGGCCAGTTATGCCATATGGCATGGCGTGGGTTGTAGCATACCGCGCCTCACCTTGTACTCTCACTTGCCCTCCAGACCTCTCTCGTCTGGCGGGGGGGGGGGGGGGGGCTCTTATCCATCCAGGCGTTTTCGCCTCCGTTTTATCCGGATTCATGTTTTGTATCGGTTATTATTTAGACACGTTTAATTTAACTGCCAGCAGCGTTCGAGCATCAGGCACGACTCTGCCATTATTTAGGGAGTGAGTTGAGGATGACTCACAGTTGCCAGGTGTTAGCCTCCCCTCCCATCCCCCCTTCCCTCCCCACCCAACTGTCTCTCCAAACATCCCCCCGCCTCCCCCTCCCAGCCCCCATCCAGCCATCCCAGGTTACCATGAGGGCGCCGTTCTCTCACGTCTGCAGTTCTATCTCCTGAATTCTCCACTCATTATTTTTTAAAGTTTGTAAATATTAAGACCGCAGTAGTTTTAGCCTATTTCTAGCCCATGGGAAGGATGTTCATTGTTTAAACGCCGTTTTAAGCCCAACGTAAAATTAAGGGCGGGTGTACAGTAATGTGAAAATTGCAGGCCTTAAATGGTAGTGTTTTGGCAAGGATTAGAAATGTGCTTAACTGTCGGGGCTTGAGCGATTTGTGAAGCAGTCCGATAATACCTTAGCAGTGTGATGTAGGAAGGTCAGAGGCGGTTCCGGTGACTGGGTGGTTACTGACCTGTGACCTGACCTTATCCCAGGTTGATTCACCTGGGATAAGACTTGGTATTTGGTCTAGGCCTAACCCTAGACTATTCCATGTTTTATTTTCTTTTGTTATTTCAAAGAAATGGTTCACTTCAGTTTGTACCATACTGTTGGTTTACATAAGAACAGAGGCAACCGCAGAAGGCCCATTGGCCCATACGAGGCAGCTCCTATTTATATCCACCCAATCCCACTCATATACATGTCCAACCCATGCTTGAAACAATCGAGGGACCCCACCTCCACAATGTTACGCGGCAATTGGTTCCACAAATCAACAACCCTGTTACTGAACCAGTAATTACCCAAGTCTTTCCTAAATTTAAACTTATCTAATTTATACCCATTGTTTCGTGTTCTGTCTTGCGTTGACACTTTTAATACCCTATTAATATCCCCTTTGTTATGTCCATTCATCCACTTGTAAACCTCTATCATGTCACCCCTAACTCTTCGCCTTTCCAGTGAATGCAACTTAAGCTTTGTTAATCTTTCTAATTACCTAGTTTCCTGTCACTATTCTTATGACCTTATTCTTGACGGTATATATGGTCCAATAACCATTTTACTGACCAACTCTGCAGTCTGTCTAGGTCATGTAGTATTTTTACAATCTTCATCTGTCCCGACTCGTCTCGATAATTCGCATCATCTACAACGTTGACTAGTTAGGCCATTGTCTTAAGGGAGGAATAGAGAGTATACTTGGACCAATCCTACTAGTCTTGAATGAGAAACTGTCGAAAGCCTTTTGGGAAGTCGAACCATTTTCTCCGTCTAGATTTATTTTTGTTAATGTATAAAATTCCAGTACGTTAATTAAGTAGGATTTATATCAATGGGGCTACGCAGCTCCATTAGTCATCATGGTGATACATTATCAGACTTTAGCTTGAGACCTAGCTTAA
>WNGS01113158.1:36048288-36078518 GCA_020271785.1 Procambarus virginalis | reverse complement strand
TTCTCAGTTCTTAGAATGAGACTTTCATCTCAACAAGATGTTGATAAAGCATTCAAGAAAGTGCAAAAGATTTGGTGTAAATTCCTGACATAAATTTCACAAATACACAAGTGTAGATTTTATCCTCTTAATTATTTATTTATATACAAGAAGGTAATGGGATTGCGTTTGGGCAGAATTATCATACCTAGCCTCAAAACCGTACATTTGTCAGCATAAATAAATCTGCATCTTTTGACCATTTCAACGTTGGGATAGTGAATTATAATCGATGGATACAACATGGCTAGTAGATGGAGCGTAAGAGCTAGATCCCACTTCCCCATAATGTCTGATAGATATGTATGATGGCCAAGTATTTATGTGAATCACAATTTAATATACTGGGTGACCATGCAAATAAAGTGGGGAGGAGTGTTCAATAAATACAAATTCCAATAATAGTCATTGAGGGATAATATTATGGGGTTTTTTATTTTGCTTTCCGACTGCAATGAGTACGTCGCCAATGTACATGTGGCAGATGTTTCACAAAGCTGTCGGAATCAGCAGAGAAAATACGAGAGCAGCCGTACAGGGCCTGGGAGCAAGGTCGAGTTAGAGTCCTTCAGGGTCTCTTCTCAGACTAGCCTCACTGGTCTGGTCCCATTGATAGTTGGAATCTCCTCAATGCTCAAGACACTTTAAGGGACTCCTAGGGTCCTCATCACATTATAGATTTGTGAATAATAGGCAACTCAGTGTTGAAGACACTGGAGCTGAAGGCTTGAGTAAATAGTTGACAGTATTCAGAAGTGGTTCAACGGAAACACCGCATAAGTTTAACAGTAGTTTATTTACTAACTTAACCACTAATACAAAGGGTGCTTGATTTACTTTAGATTGGCGTCAGAAAGGCTGTGGTTGCATTAGCGAGACTCTTGATCTGGCTAATCGATTCGGATCCACTTGTGGAGAAACACCTAAATTAACACAATTGACAGCCAATCATAACACGGCAAACTAACTGCCGGTATGCAAAGGGATCACAAGAGTTCCAACCGGATACTCGGGTAATGATGATATGCAATAACTCAACACATGGCACTGTCATTGGGACAGGCAATAATAACATGCACAATAATAATATCACACAATACTAAATGTGTGGTGTATGTGAGGCTCACATTCACAGACGAATGTAATGTCGTGATACCACACAGATAAAGACACATACACCGTGGGTGTCTTCACCTATACCTGTGTCAGGTATGAGAAGGTGAGAACTGTGGTTGATCCCTCAGATCAACACACAGACATAATAAACAATGACAAGATCTTGTACTTACAGGTAGGCTACTCTCTTATTCACTCACTCACTCAAGCACATTTATGCAAGAACGTAGGTGGCCTGACAGCTGGTTTCGGCGACAGGCTTTCCCACAAACCGTACTTGACACGGGGTACTCGCAGGAGGGCACGCTGTATGTCAACACACACACGCACACGACTTAATGGCACTGGCGGTAAGTAAGGTGGTGGCGTCACGTAGTGCCGTGAGGTAGGGCGGCTTGAGGCTACGAGGTTCTGAGGTACTAGCTACACACTCTGGACAGTGGTGGCTGGTGGCTGCAGGCTATATGGTACCATGCTATGTGGCTGTACCAGGCTGGTGGCTGCAGGTTATATGGTACCATGCCAAGCACAGTGGTACCATATGGTACCACGTGTAAAGTCACAACACAGATTACTTAGGCGGCGGCACTGCCTTAGTTCACTCTAGGTCACTCACAGACGATCTATTTGTCACTAGGGGTTACCTGATACCAGTCTGTTTCGATCTGGTGATTGTCACTGGGCTTCTAAGCAATATAGCCATGATCGTGATTACAGGGGAGCATTGGTATATCGAAAAGACGCCAAGTTTAACTTGACGGTGAGGAGTAGACTGCGTTCAGTCTATTGGCCGATAGACAGAACAGGACACGTCCTTTATGCATGGGCTCCCTCACGTGAATACCCTGCAAGAGGATGCCATGCATCTCATGGGGCACAACACAAGGGATTACAATTTGACCAATAGCATTGCAGCAAAAGAGCAGGAACCAATCATATTGATTGTTCCCTGATCAGTAGCAGAGGTGACGTCATGAACACGTCGCGACCACATCAGGGTTGTTATTCTCCATCGCGCCGGTTGAGGCTGATCCCAGAGGTCAGTCTGTCGCCTCACTGGTGTCCTCTCCCTCTCTCACGCCTGGCACCTCCTGTGTACTCTCTGACCCTGAAGCAAGTATGCTTAACTTCCCTGTATCTACTTCCTGCCTGGACATACAGCGGCCTCCATATTATAAACGTATTCCTGGTTAAGTGGGCATCCTGGAGATACCCAACATGCCAGTTTACTATCCAGGGTTAACAGAGATAGGGCTTGTGCACGATATCGGTGCACTGTGCACTGCAATGAGCCATTCAAGTCAGCTGTGGGAGAATCCTGAGAGACCATCCCCTCACAAATATATGTGAAACTAGGAAATATTCCAAAGAATAAATATTGTCCATGGAAATAGGAATGTTCAAAACAGTCGATTCAAGTACTGCTTCAAGGTAACCCTCAAAGACCTGGACATCAACACCAGTGCTTGGGAGTTGCTTCCTCAGGATCGTCCAATTTGGAAAAGCAAAGTCGCCACAAGGGCCCGTGCGGCAGAAAATAAAGGAACTGCGACGGCTCAGAGGAAAGTGTTTTGCGTGCAAAACTAGAGCAACCTTCACTCTGTAGTAGCACCCACCCACAAATGTCCCATGTGTGTGGGCGAGTCTTCTGGACCCAGATGGTCGCGCCCTCCATCATTTGACACAGCCACTGACCTTATTTCTGGTTATTAAAGTCATGGTCATCTTCACATCTGAAGAACAAACATCATCATAAGAAACTTTCATTAGATTAAAAAAAAAGTGCCTTACCAAGCATGCCTTACAGAACTTAAGCATCAGTATTATTCACAGCAATATCTTCTCATACAGACCATTTCCAAAGTCATCTGCCTCTAACCAATCCACATTACTGGATTTGGCTTTCTGATCTATTAGTTTTCCTGATCTTATCACAACTAATTCTGTGGTAAGCCTTTTTGTTGTATGGATAACCCTCTGAGGTATCAAGAGAGGTATTAGGAGTTGTGTTATAGATGTGGTATTAGATGAGACTCAAGGCTGGTGTACTGAACCTGCAGAATCAGAGTACAGTATAGTACCAGGGTTATCTTGAGATGGTTTGAGGCTTAGCGTCACCGCGGCCCCGGTCCTCAACCAGGCCTCCTTTTTGTTACACATCCCCAGGAAGCAGCCGTAGCAGCTGTCTAACTCCCAGGTTCCTGCTAGGTAACAGGGGCATCAGGGTGAAAGAAAATCTGCCCATTTGTTTTTGCTTCCACCGGGGTCTGAACCCGGAACCTCGGGACTATGAATCCGAAGCGCTGTCCACTCGACTGTCAGCTCCTTACCATGGGTACAGGGATACAATAGTGTGTTTTACATGCATTGTCTTGGTATATTTAAAGGAAAGGTGGCATAATACTGTACAGTATATGGAAAGGGATGGGAGGGTTGGTGACTGGACACCTAGTGCCATATATCTAGTCACTTGCATATATTAAGTTCTGAAGGTGTAATACTTATTGAGAACAGATTTATTTATAGTTAAATCTCCATTTGGCTCCAAACTAATTAAACCAGTTATTGATTTTGGTTAATGCGAGGCATTTGGCTACTTTTTCTTACATGTAATACCTCTGTCCACTTAGTAGTAAATAGGTACAGTATATGGTAGTTAGGCAACTGCTGTAGTGTTGGTTGCATCTGGGAGAAGTAAGTCATTGGCATGGGGGACCATGATATACAGTACCTATCAAACATCATGTTTCTGATTATTGAGAACCATCTTTGCTTGTAAAAATATTATTTGTTATTGTCAGATTTAAATATGAATTGCTTAAATTAGGGGAATGGATTCCAGCAGTTTTTACCCTAGCCTTGCAACTCTTGCTTGGTGGTATGGTTTGAACTCAGATTATGGAACAGTATATCAAAAGAAATGGTTATCTTCTTATCCTGAGGTTATCTTGAGATGATTCGGGGCTTTTAGTGTCCCCACGGCCCGGTCCTCAACCAGGCCTCCACCCCAGGAAGCAGTCCGTGACAGCTGACTAACACCCAGGTACCTATTTACTGCTAGGTAACGGGCATAGGGTGAAAGAAACTCTGCCCATTGTTTCTCGCCGGCACCTGGGATCGAACCCAGGACCACAGGATCACAAGTCCAGCGTGCTGTCCACTCGGCCGACCGAGCGGACACTGCAATTTATGGTGCATAACAAGCAAAGTGCAGCAAGACATTCTTGAACCCAAATTTTGTGTAATATTTAAACATTCTGTACTTATTGCCAGATGAACACACACGCTAAATGAAAGGAAATGTGCCCACATATGTTTATCTTCCTGCAAGAATTAAACCTGGCACCATTTACTAATCTATATTTATAAAAAACTTGTTCATGAGCCTTGCATATTGGTTATATTCATAACATTTGTGTACTGTATGTTTCATACAGTACAATATAGGCTAATGGTGTTGTACTTTCAAATTACATACTGGGATTTCCATAATTTCCAATACTGTATAAGATTTGGTACATTTTCTAACATCTTGTATTTTCTCCAACAGTTGTATTGTGGTGACCCTTGCCATTCCAATCCAACACCATGAGCACTGAGGCATCAATCAAGGACTTGCCAAAGGTTGACACTGCCCTCAAGGGACAGCTGGAGGGCTTCTCCCCCGACAAACTGAAAAAGACTGACACAGCGGAGAAGTCCACTTTACCCACCAAGGAAGGTGAGTAGAACTGGTCGATTTGGAAAAGCCCCAAACTGAATGGAATAGGTGAGGTTAGTGGCAGGGTGTACATTTTGCTAATTTGAGTGGCAAAAGTACAATAACATACTGTATTGGTATTCTCACTTTACTTCCCATGAATGAGTTTCTTTCAGGTCAGCCAGATGAAGAGGGATGGGGGTGGTTATTTGGTGCCAAATATGAAATGTTTTTTTTTAGTGTTGATAAGTTGGCTTAAAAGAAAGTTTATCCAGAAACTAAAAAAAATTAAATCAGAGTGATGAAATAGATTTAAGTAAGAGGTAAGGGGAACCATGAGAAGCATCGATCTAATATGTATATGTATTGTGGAGATGTAAACTAGATGGAAGATTATAAGAGCAGTATTTGTGTAATAAAATTTATGTAATATATACTAGGCTATACAGTATTTTACTTGTGTTGTGCAGTAGACTACTGGTTATTTGCAGCAGGTTTAATATACACTCAACAGATGTTTGGTATTGCTATACACTAAACAGGTGCACATGGGATGAAAATGTCATTATTAAGATACAGCTCACTTAATGTATAGTGCTTCTAGGTAGGTACGAGTTGGGAAATTTTTTTATTACAGTACAATCAACTGTAAATTTTGTGTGACCCTTCAGTATAAAAAATTAAAATGCACAAAACTAAATAAAAGCCAACCATAGAATTGTCTGGTAAATATGCAAGAGAAAAAAACATCAACCCCCATGTGGTAGATGTAAATCTCTTGGGAACACCTCACTCGTGTTTCTGGCTCAGTCACCATTATGAGTGACATTATAATATTGTAATTAATACCATTAATTAATGGTAAATATTATGGCATTCTTTTTTATTTGAAAAAATCAGTGTTGGCTTTTTTCCCACTAAAATATGGTACATAAAATTATTTGGAGTACAATTCAGTATATCTATTGCTTGCTTTTATGATATTGTATGCACTGGGAAAACCTATAACCAGTACTTATTATACTTGAAACTGTTTTTTTACAATAATGGTAAGAATGTACAAGAATGTAAGAACTCTTGTGTACATATAAATTGGATAAAAAAAATGTGCTCAAATAAATTTTATTGAGAAAAATAATTGTAATTTTCTCATACAGTAAGTACAGTATTTGGTAAATATAGAACAATAACAAATTAGAGAAAAATGTCTTTAGCAGTTGTTTATTGGTTGAATATATGTATTTTATCTTGAACATTTATGGTCTGATACACTGGTAGTTACTTGGACCATAATTTCTATTAAAAACTGAAGACTCGAACTTTATTTTTATAAATTAAAAAAAAATATTTTTATATTACTATAAATATAAAATAATAATGATAATTTTATAATAATACAAAACAGAAGTGCCACACCATGAGGATTAACCCTCAAATGCAGCTTATCAGAATTGTGATCTCGCTTGTGTGTGTGTTGGAGGGGGGGGGGAAGATTTGGATACTTGGTACTCTTGGTACTCTTTATGGTATATAGTACTAGCCTTACATGCAAGCATGAGAAAAATATCATACAGCATTTATCTGGGCTCTTAAGTTGAACTTCCTTAACATACCACCAGGTCTTGGTACCACCCAAAAAAAGGAATTACAGTATTAAGCAGATTTAAATTTGGCAGATCAAGCACACTGAATGAATCTTAATTTTTATGTTTAGACCACATTTGTGCACTGCAATATATGATGCAACATTATTTAACATGATGAAAACTTGCACTGGATGGTTGCCTTCAGGTGGTTCTAAGGATTAATGGCCTTGTGGCTTATCTCTGACCAGGCCTCCTGGTTGGTGGTCTGGTCAACCAGGTGGCTGGATGCCACTGCTTGAAGTCTTGACATGAGTTACAGCCTGGTTGATTACATACTCTTTTGGAGGTATTTCTCAACATAATGGTATGTTTTCTGTATATTCTTGAAAAATATAAACCTGTATGATCCACTGATTTGAAACATAACACACTGAACAGATAACTGAAAAGTCCATAATATTTGCATTTTTGCCAATAGTTTCACTGTGAATCTATTGGGAACTGATTTATTTTTATTTTTTGTGCAGGAAGCTTTGGTAGAATAGTTTGCAATAGTTAGAGGTGACCCAAGAGGATAATGATATTTTTAGCAGTATTAGTGATATATTTACTATAAGGATTTTTTGTATAGACTGTTTAATTCAAACCGTTTAATTTATATAAACTAAAGGGATGATAAAGTAACTTGTCTAGTGTATTGTGATGAGGAGGAAGCATGGACAGTGGTTCATATAATTTTAAAAGCAGTCATAGCCCATACTCATACGATCATGTGAAGCATAGACACAACTTACTGATGCAGAATTTGGCAGTGTTGGCAAAAGAATCGTACAAGGGTAAGTATGTGTTTGCTTTTGTTATGCCAGTTTCCCACCTTCGTTCTTTTCTTTTATGGTGTTTAGATCTTTGATGGCAGAATTAGTATAGTAACTGTAGTGGAGTAGTTGCGGCAAGTTAAGAGAGCTCGGTGAGCCCAGTTTTGTGGCTTTATAAAAGTGTCTGCCTGGGTGCTATGGACTCTTAGGCTGGTCAGTTGGCTTATCACGTTATCAACTACCCTGTAATTTATTAAAATTATTTTATCCTTGGTCAATTAATTTAGAACCACCATCAGACTTTTCCCTATAAATGGATACGTTTCCAATGTACTTTTGTGTACAAGGTAGTTGTCACGTACTTGGGCAATGGAAAATCTAACAGTTAGAAGCTGGGTGAGGGGCAGTTAGGATAATATTCTCAATGGGCTCTACAGACTGTTGGCTTGCGTGACTTAATTAATTTACAAGAGTTGAGAGCATTTTATATAATAAAGTCTGATTTTTATTCATTTTGTAGTGGTGAGGTCATTAATGAATAACATTTTGTTGTTCAGTTAAATGAGGTGGCAACATTGCTCTAGTTCAGGCAAACAATGCTCGGTATTTGTAAAATTACATTAATCTAAGCTGGGATCAGTTTTAAGTTACTCCACTTGCCTGTATACTGTATATGTGATAACCAGACACATTATACTTTTCCTGTTCAGGATAGTCTTTAGAGTAGCATGTTGCCACCTGGATAATGTTTCTTGCATGAATTACTAGGTGCATTAGTCTTGCATATTACAGCACCTCACCAATTATTGCATGCTCACATGTCGAGTTTTGTTATTCTAGCATGAGTAGGCCAAAGTATGTTTCTAACTAGTGTTGTAATGTATTACAGTTATAAAGCCATGGCTGGTCCATCTGTTAATGATAAATGCAATGTTATCTTTATGACATTATAGATTTGGTACTTAAACATGAATTCTTGGTGGCTTTATACTGCTCTTTAGAATATTTGGCTTGCCATTTGCCTTTGCACGCAGTAAAATGTCTTCACTCATATGTACTAGTACAGTAGTTCCTAATGATAAATGAAATGAGCACAGTATATTTATACACTTGGCTTAAAACTAGATGTAGACGTAAGAATTTATATTTTAAAGAGGGAACTGTCAATTGCTCTTAAACTTAAAGTTTAATATTTGTGACCAAGGTTGCTAGTATTACCATGGGTGTGGACAGAAGAGTTTAGAGATGTACAGTGGGTGTGCATGATAGCTTTGTTATTGCATGGCATGCAGACGTGGAACAGGAGAAGCAACACACTGAGCTCCTCGAGAACATCAGCCACTTCCGCAGTGATAAACTGAAACGCACTTCTACCTCCGAGAAGATCGTCCTCCCTACTAGTCAAGGTATGGTGTCGGCAGTACCACGTTTATAATACGGCTGCATTTTCTTGTGCAATCTTTGATTTCCATCCACTTGTTGACGAGATTTCTAGATATTGTTCTCTATACACTTGACTATTCACTTTATCAAAGTGTACTTGTAGTAAGCAGTCGACATATCCGATCATAACATTTTAGGGCATGATAAGGGATTAAACGTGTTTGCATATACTGTACTATATTACATACAGTATACTCTACATTTCTTGGTGGCTAATTTGTACTTTGGAGGAGGTGGGGGGAATGTCTAATAACTTAAAATGATTTGAGAGTAGTCTAGCCTCCATCCACACATCACATGTGTGTGTACAAACACCACCCCACACTTGTGTGCACACTGTATTCCTGTGCACGTGCACTTTTTGACCACTCAACATCATAAGACTGCTTATAGTATGGTTATGTAACCAGTTATCGATTTTAGTTGCTTTTATATGCCAAATTTATACAATTTTCTTTTAGTTAATGAACCACTATTATAACTGTTTATTAACAGTTTTGAATTGAAGGTTAGTCTCCCGATTATTCAATGGAGGTGAAGGGATAAAATTGTTGCATGACCTATCATACCTCCAGTTACCATACTAAAAATGCCTAAATTAAAATTGGAATTGCCAAAATAATTGCATTTGTTTAATTATTAAATAAATAGTTTGTCACTAGAGCAAGATTCACTTTATTTGGCCTATACAGTATAATGCAATACTGTACAGTACTGTATTTAGTTAATTTTTTGAATTAAAAGCACTATTTGATATTACTGTATTTTGCATTGCTAAGTGTCCTTAGGTTAGAAAACACTGTTTTAGGGTTTCATGTAGAATTGAATCTCACTCGGTCCTCTGTCCATAATTGATGAATTGGGACTTGACAAGCCACAGTAGTCTGCATAGCATTGCATTTATTCCTAGCCTGGTTTGCACAAAAGTACAGTATTGTTTTCAGCCAGAGTTCACAGACTGTGTGTGAAATATGACTGAAATTCATATTTCAGTACTGTTGATTTGGTAATTGAGATAATGCAATTAATCATTAAGAGTGGCTTGTTTATGGTAATTGCAAAATTGCAATTGTTGTACATTCTTTAGTGAATGTTTTGTGATTACATTGCAATTGAAGGTGGCTGGGGGTTAAATGTTTCAAGGTAAATTTGACTGCCTGTTACAGTACAGTATATACAAATTGGCATAGGTCAGTTATTAATGTAAAAAATGTACAGTACTGTACTTGGTTTTGCTTTCTGTTTTTGATCTAGGTAAATTTTTCTATTATGCTAGTGAAGATTTAATATTTTCAAGCTACTTGACCTTACGTTGCCAGATAATGTTGGACAAGAAAGCCCAATAACAGGCATTATTTGTCTACCTTATTCCTGGTTGGTTGGTACCCACATCCAGGTTAATGGTTTTATGTGCATTATATATAATGGTGTATGTGTAGTGATGCAGATATATTGTATGTTTAGTGATCTATATAATATATTTTGTACAGTACTGCATGTATACATGTCATACCTAACAGCCAGAGTTGCCCAAAAGACAAATTTCATTAAAAGTCTTTGCCTAACATAGGTAAAATTAAGCCTTATCTAATTTGTAATTAATGTTAATAAGCTCATTGTGTTAAAATCTGGTAACACTTTGCAGATACATACATGAGAAAATAAACAAACATATATGAGAAAATAAACAAAAATGCTCTGAATTTTAGATAAAATGCACGTTGTATATCCTGATAGTACACCATTGTAATTTAATTTGTTTATTCTTGTTTAAGCACAAAAATAGAACATTGTAGTTATCACTGACTAATGGATCACAGCTGCCACTTTGTAACTACAGGCCAATACAAACCCCCAAGTTAAAAATACACTTTGGCCTTCTCATGCTAGTAAATCAATAAATCTTGATGTGTGCATGCAATAATTGGTGCAGTAATGTGCCAACTAATTCTCGCAATAAACATGCTCTAGTGACAATACACTACTCTAAAAGATTATCCTGGAGGAAAGTAATAATGCAGTTCTGGTTGTATGGTATGACATGCACATTGCTACATGTATAAAATATACAGTATACATGGGTTAGGGTCCTGACAGCTGAGTGGGCAGCGCTTCGGATTCGTAGTTCTGAGGTTCCGGGTTCGATCCCTGGTGAAGGCGGGAACAATGGGCAGTTTCGTTCACCCTGATGCTCCTGTTCACCTAATAGTAAATAGGTACCTGGTAGTTAGACAGCTGCTATGGGCTGCTTCCTGGGGTTGTTTAACAAAAAGGAGGCCTGGTCGAGGACTGGGCTGCGGGGACGCTAAGCTCCAAAATCATCTCGAGATAACTTCAAGATACATTATAAATATATGAGATATACTGGTATACAGTACGTATGAGAGTATCATGGCTCGGTGTTCCTTATGCATGTTTGCAGTGTGTGCTGCTTTGTGAGGCTTCATTGTTTAAAGCTGATCGATTGGTAAGAACTTTAGGCAAAGTCCCCAATGTCATATTTTTGTATCTTTAAATATACTGCTCTTTAATCCCAAATAAAGGAGATAGCGGAGGATGGAAATTACTGTTTATGTACACTTGAGAAATACACCACTGAATAATCCCCCATGTGTGTGTATAATTATACAGTATTCTATATGTATCAGTATACATTTATGTACAGTATATATATTTATTAGTTCACTACATCTATTTATTAGCACACTACATGTTCATTCACAATGCTTTTAAATGCACAGCGAGCAATTTTTAGAAACAATTTCTGTATGAGGGGGGAATTACGCAGATCCAAGTTCCTTGCATCATTTAAATTTTGTTAAAGATGTTGCTTAATAATCTTGCCTTGCCAAAAATCCTCCAAACTGCATAGTATAAGATGGGTACTTTTGTTCAGAATGTGTTGATTGACTTATCAAGTTGTTATATTAAGCAGTCTCACTCTAGCACTACAAAATGAAGTCTGTTGCAGAAACACATTGGTAAATTGCCAATGGGGTGAGTGCATATGTATATGTGTGTTGTGTGTATATATATTGTTATATATATATATATATATATATATATATATATATATATATATATAGATATATTATATATATATATATATATATATATATATATATATATATATATATATATATATCTATATATATATATATATATGTACAGTATATAATATGAACGAGTGTGTTCAGGTTTAGTCTCAAACCTAGTCTTTAGTGCACCTGTAGTTGATGGAAATGCATAAAATTGGAAGCAATAACTTATGATTTGTGTGGTAATTGCTGCATGGAAGAGACACGATAATCTTGAATTAAAAAGCTTCGGCACTTGCTTCTATGGCTTTACACATCCCATGTGCTCATGTGAAACTCACTAAATTTTACATTTATTATTTAATGGACTTAGTGCAGTGGTAGATTTGTATATTTTCCTCTTATTTTCTAAATATTACATGTACTGTATTACAAAATCCTTACCTCCTATGAAGTGAAAAATTGCCAAATTATTACAGGTCACAAAATAAATCCTCCCATAGGAGCAAAATTCTGTACTTTTGCACAATGGAACATTCTTACTTGTGTGTTTGCCTCTACAGGGGAAAATATAATTGTTTACAGAGTTCCAGAGGTGACCTTGTGTATTAAATTACATCTTGCTCTTTAAATATTTTATGACTTCTCTTTACATGAAATAGCCACCTTGTGGAGGAAAGTAATCATATTCTAAATGATTACCCCTCCATTAAATATTATTCATATATGCTGAGTTTGCTTTAGCTCATAATTCCTAACTTTGCCCCTATTTCCCCATTTTTACATCTGTTCTCCCCCCCCCCCTCCTGTTTTTTTTTGTCCCTTTTCATCTTTTATGGTTTGTCCCCCCCCCCCCCTTTCATGTCTCCTGGCCCTCGTTTCCTTGCATTTACCCCCATTTCTGTACTTTCCATTTTCCTCTCTGCTACTACTCTCCTGCTATATTTTGCCTCTCTCGTTGTTGAGCCATTGTTTTCCTTCTTCTTAAAATGATTCAGAATACAGTACTGTACTACATTACAAAACCAAAAATTCACATTAAAATTTTGTAATGTGCTTTTTTAGTAATTGAGGCTATACAGTATTTATTTTTCACTGGCTCACTTTTAATAAGCAAGCATTTTTTTTTGGGTGTGTGTGGATTTTATTTATTAATACTTGAGAGCTTGGTCTGTTTTCCTGTCTTAAGCCATGCTTGTCTCTTGCTTGACATTACTTTATCCTAAACTGTCCACTTTTCCAGGACCATAAAGCTTTATTTTGATACATTTTGGCTTTATTATTTAAGACTGAATAGGAAAGAAGAAAGCCCATGATAGATCTTGCCTTGCTTAGCCTAAGTGTATAGGAACTAACTATATATTATCTTGACTCCTATATGATAAATATCTAGTTAATTGGGAAGTGGTAAAATTAGAAGCCCCAAAATCTACTGTAAGGGCTCGGTAATCCGAATTCCAATAACCCAAATCTTTGGATAATCTGAATTCATGTTCATCATTTTCGAGTAAAGAATGGGAGTTTACAGGCAAACAATGAAAGTACAAAATGTTAATTTTTGGGCACTCCTAGTAAGAAACTCGGCTAACTTGACTGGTTGGCTAATTCGAATGGGGATAGACCCTGTATGATTCGGACTACTGAGTGTAGACAGTACAGTGTATAGTATTTTCAAAGTTTACAGTTGCTAACTTTAAATAAAAATGAACACGCTCCACAAAACACACAAACCCCCTCCCCCCATGCTTGACAGCCCCACTCCCACATTCAATAACCTACACTAGACACTGCCCTCGACCCCATTTCCCTACACTTTACAATGCCTCTGCCTCCACAATGCTTCTGCCTCTACACTCAACAGTCTCCCACATATAATCCCTGCTACAAGCAAATAACCCTCATACAAAATCCACAACTCGATGAAAAGACATGGACCAAGCTCTTGTGAGTTTTTGTGCATTAACTGCTATTATCAAATTGTGGTCTGGTTGACCGTCATATTCTGCTGCATGGCTGTGCAAGGTGTGGTTGTTTCAGACGTGGAAGCGGAGAAACAAGCAAAAGCTCATCTTGAAGCTGTCGAGGGCTTCAATTCCGCCAACTTGAAGCATGCAAATACCCAAGAAAAAATTGTTTTACCAGCAAAGGAAGGTTTGTTTGTAGGAGTTGATTTGGGTATTGCATTTGTTTGTGTATGTGGAGGAATTTGAAGAATTCAAGCAAGATCAAAATATATATGTTCACTGTAGCATTAAATCTTTAGGTTTATGGTTAGCATAAACTTGTAAAGCATGATTATGAATATTTTCTTAATGAAATTGCTTATTTGTAAATTTCAATCACTGGTATGTATAATTAAAATGATTGAACTATCTAGTGTGAAACTGTGTAGTGTGGTGGTCAGATTCTATAAAGTAGCTATATGTTTGAATGCCAGAATGCTGAAAGTGTAACCCACAAGTATTGGGTAGCCTACTCTTGTGTGCATAAGATATCTGGATTATTAAGGGCAAGTTTCCAAATGAAGAATGTAAGGAGAATAAAGCTAAGGGTGCACACTTGTTTCACAATGGGCATTGTAGACTGTTTTAGGTGATGTTTTGATTTGACTGATGTAAAACCAGTTCCTTTACCTGTGGGTGTTTGAGTTTATATATTTTTGTGTTTGTGGTGGGTGTGTTGGTCATATTTGTTTTATTCAATAATGGAAAATTGCTGTACAGTATTAGAAACCTGTGCACATGAACTGACTGATCATTGTAACATTGTGAGCATGTAATAGGCATGATTGTTAGCATATTTTATAATCAAGGGGAGGAGTAGCTTTAGGTAGTGTAGTTTAGTAATTGTTAATAATTTTAGGAACACTTGTGTATTTGATACACGGTTTCATTTTGAATCAGATCATATAATGTTTTGCTGGATAATTCCACCTGCAGATATTGAAACGGAACGAACACACCAGAGCATATTCCAGGGAGTAACTGGTTTTGATAAGGCATCTATGCGACATGCAGAAACACAGGAAAAAATTGCCCTACCAGCCAAAGAAGGTACAAGTTGGGACATTACCTCTTTGCTAATAAGTCATCACATTGAATATTAACAATAAAATGGCTGTTAAATTAGAAGCATAAAAAGGGGGCTAATTAAGTAATTCTAAATAAAATTGCTTATGAAATACATTAATTTTAAATCTCGACTAACATTTACTGTGGCAAATGTTAAAGGTTTTAAAACCCTGCATGATCTTTGCATCAGTACCAGTACTGCTTATACTAGTAATGTAAAGTTTCACGTATGTGCTAGCTAATCAACTCACAAAGTTCTTATCTCCAGTAGGAATCTTCATAAATAGATTAAATACAGTATCATGGATGGATTGTAGTGTGATGGTCTGAGAAAGGCTAAAATGCCTTCAGATTCACTAATACAGAAATGTGGTTAGTGTATGAATGGAGGAGGACTTTTTTTTGGGTCAGAAAAATTCACTGGTCAGGTATTATTCCTTGTATAGTATGTACTGTACATGAGAATCGTTTACCCAATATTTCAACATGGTCAGTTTGACTGAAAGTGCAGTAATCAACCTCTTGCTTAAAGTAATGAGTTGTTAAATGTTTTAGTAAGATATAAATGGAAAGATGCAGTAAATACAAGCAAGTAAATTTTAGGAAATTAAACTGCCATGATTGAGTGAGATACACAGTAACTTGAGAAAAAATAAGTTGGAGCCATGAGGATGAGTCAAACCCACACACTTGGTACTCCCAAGCCCATGCCATAGACCACTACACCACAACATGGTAAAACCAATACAATCTGGAATTCAACTGAATCTTCTAGGGTTCCTGATTCGTCCACTGAAGCCCAATCAAGGTTTCACATTGTCCTTCTGTACTCTGACTGGTCCAGTAGGAGAAATGAGGAAGACCTCATGAGTCCTACTGATTTTTTCAGTTAAATCACATTATTGTGATTTCATTGTGCATTTGAATAGAAGCATTGGAAGTAGAACACTTGGATATTTGGTGAGGACGTATTAGTTAATATATTAAGAATGCAAGGAGAACGTGCAAGGTATGAAAGTTGCTGGAGTGGGGGAAGTGGGTAATTTGTCCAAATCGGTTATCCAGATTAAATGAAGGCTAGTTTAGGTTTAAAAGGTTATTTCATGCATAATGAATAAACTTGTAGTGGACAGACTATTGAAAAGGATTAAGAGTGCATCAAATGACATCTGAAACTGAGAATGAGTGGTTATGATCTTGCAGGAAAGCATTTTGTGAGTACAGTAATGTAAACTAAGGTACAGGCATATTATAAACACACTGCAATAAATAGTATGGTACTCTTCAATTTGCATAATGGATCCCCATTGTTGAGGCATTGCTGAATTTAACCCTACAGTTTTTGTGGGATAAGTTTTTTATCAGTCTGTCTAGTCAAAATAAATTTAGACATATAATGGAATGAAGCAAATTTAATGGATGAATTAATGAATCCAATAATATGTTATCAGTAGGCTTAAATGTAACATTAAAATTATTCTGGTTAGAAGTAGCGTATACAAATACAAAGGCTATCAAATAGGACAACAGGAGTGATAGTTATAATAGAAAGTGTATTTGAAAGGATGAGTAAGATAGGTACGTTTGTTTTCACAACTTTCATATATTTAATGAAGCAACATTTTGTAACCCATTTCCTGCTAACTATAAATGATTTATTTATATATATATATATATATATATATATATATATATATATATATATATATATATATATATATATATATATATATATATACATATATATATATATATATTAGTATATTTTGGTAGCAGTCTTTCCTGTAGACATATGTTATTAAATATGACCGAAAAAGTAAGATTAATAATTCTAACACGAATTTTCTCAATTTTCCTTATGTTTGTTTTTACTGATGACGGTAAATGAAAAATCAATTCTCCATAAAATTCATTCTTTATTTCTTAGTCTGACGCGACACTTGAGCGCGTTTCGTAAAACTTATTACATTTTCAAAGACTTTAGTTACACACACTGAACAGAGTTTAAACAGCTTTTCTTTTTTATACCTGCATTTGGGTGAGGTGACATGTTACAATGGTTTGGGGTGAGGTGAGAACAAACACAGAACACGAAACAATGGGTATAAGCTAAAGGGAAGAATAGATCTGTAACTGCAGAAGGCCTATTGGCCCATATTTCTTGATGTTTCTATATTGCAGCGGAGAATTGATTTTTCATTTACCGTCATCAGTAAAAACAAACATAAGGAAAATTGAGAAAATTCGTGTTAGAATTATTAATCTTACTTTTTCGGTCATATTTAATAACATATATATATATATATATATATATATATATATAATTTTTTTTTGTGGCACGTCTCTTAAACTTATTTTGAGTTGAAACTTAATAAACTTGAATGCCTAACTAGTTAATTTATGGAATGCTAACTTAGCACAAATTTACTAAGCATTTTAATTTTGTTTTGTTGCTGAAACCTGTGTTTAATATGAGAAAGTGTATTCATTTTCTTAAGCCATTTCATATCATAAAAATAAGCATTAGTTCTAAAAATGCTGTATTATTGTTTTTAAATTAGTCAATTGATTTTTATAAGAATGTGCTGTAATAATTATTACTTTTGGTCTAATAGAAATATAGTATTTAAATAGCAGAAACTGCCATACTTGGCTACAATTGAAGGAGGTGGAGGAGTCTGGCTGAGATTATTAAGGGTTGTGCACATTATCATATTCGTGTGAGTTTTCACTACAGCTTCATTTCACACAAAATGACATATTACATATGAAGGAAAATATTTTAACCGAGTAATATTGGGCAGTTTACTAGTGATATTGTTCTTCGTTGTTCATCTCGGTTGTGTTTATGGCTGTTCTATAGCACTCCTAAGGATATAATTCAGAAATTTTAAATAATTGTGGCAGGTAAATTGCTTTGCCCTTGTGGAGTGCTTGGGAAGAGTATTCAGTGTGCCAATTATATCTGCTTTGCTTTTACTTGCTGGTTTGCTTTCCTACAGTGATGCCGTAGGCTTTAGACAATGGGTTATGGAATAGAAATGTTTATATTAGTACAGTACTGGCATTGTTTTTACTGCTAGTTGACTTTTGTTTAGGAAAAGTGCAGCTGCATTATGTTGATTATAGAGCATCAGCACAGTTATTGCATCTTGTGTATGGGCAGATTTTATCCATTGTTCATTCTACATTCTTTATACAGTTATTTTACAATTTTTGTTGAAATAAACCTATGCATATTTGTAGTAGGCTGGTGAATTGGTGCCTTTTAGAAATGCTTGGTTTTACTTTACATCCAAGTTTGTAATTGTACTTTTTTTGTATTTGACAAAATACTTGCTACATCCTTTTTTTTTTACATAGTAAATCTGATCTGGAGCTTTGCTTGCAAGATGAGCTTTTACAGTTGCATAGGTAAAATTGTATTCACTGAAATTTGGGTCAACATCTATCTTAGACATAGTATTTCTGAAGTATGTTTTTTGTTTTTACTGTGGGGCTACAGATATCGAGACAGAGAAGACACACCAGAGCATATTCCAGGGAGTAACGGCATTTGACAAGTCACAAATGCGACATGCCGAGACTGAAGAAAAGGTTGCCTTGCCTGCCAAAGAAGGTATAAGATGCATGGAAAAGTCCATCCATGTCGGGAGTAGTGGAGTATGGTTTAGACTATAGTTTAGTCTCCTGTCTACTCGTTAATATGGCCTTTTGATGTGCATTACTGTATTCCAAAATATTGCTTCACATTCATTTCAAAGTAAGGTAGAAAAATCATTTTTGCACAAACAATACTGTTTATTCTGATGTAGCAAGATTTTCTTGCATGTTTGTTTATCAGTAAAGGAATTTCAGTATTTGTACTAGTGCCCCTTGGGTTTTGATGCCATTACAGTACTAACTAACTAGTACTTGAATTTACCCGAGATCCACCATCTATAGTGGCCTCAATGAGGAAGGGTTTCTACTCGCAAAGAAATACGGTAATTGGGTGCAATTCACTGATGACAAAAAAGTGCTATTGAACACCCCATTAATAATAATTTGCAATAAATTTTTTTTTTTCTGCAATGAAGGAATGTTATGGAATTCAGTTTGATTTCATATTAAAACTATTTATGCAGCTTCATTGGTAATGGGTATCTTATCTTTGCACTCTTTAAATATTAATAAGATTCCAGCTTCGGTGTTCCATTTTGTAAATACAAAACACAATTTTCTCTTATTTTAAGGTATTGTTCTAAAGCTCTAAAACTGTCATGTGGTGTTGGCTTACTAAAATGTGTTGTATACAAAAGGGTAAATGCACTTTGGTACTGTACGGTATTTAATATTCTAGTGAGTAATATTGTATTTAAATGCTGCAGTCATAGAGAATCGTTCGTGATTGTATTCTTCGCTGGTTAACACCATCATACATTTTAACTCTTTAGTATACTGTACTATAGTATTTTCATACTTTTTGAGACCTAGTAATAAAAACTGAACATGTTTATTTTGTAAAGCACTGCAAGAAGTGATTGTGGCTTCCTGTTACTGTACACTATTCATTGACAAGATAATAATGTTCAGTCCAGCAAATCCCTGTTACCATGGCCACCTGATATATTATTTGCAGCGACGTTGGTATTGAAAGAATGTGTGTTCTGAATTTTAGTGCAAATTGTTTATTGTCCTAGTTAGAAGAGGTTTCTAAATGGATTTTGACATCCAAAAGAATTATCAAAATCATTATTGTCTGCTTGAACATAATTTTTTTAGAGGCGAGTTGTTTTTTGTAATGATATCATGGGAAAAAATAAATTATTTTTGTACCTTTTTCCCTCTGAAGCAATCACTACTGCTGTATGTCCAGATTGATGAGCATCGAGAGGCTGGTTGTACGTGAAGCCGAATTCTTTGCTTAACTTTGTGTTTTAGCTTTAATGGGTTTTGTTTCTGTACTGAACTTATTTCTTGTGCTGTCATCCAGATATTGAAACGGAAAAAGCACACCAAAGACTTTTCCAGAGAATTACTTCCTTTGATAAATCCACCATGCGGCAGGTATCTACAGAAGAAAAGGTTGTCCTCCCTTCTCCTGAAGGTGACGTTCATACCTTAATTTGCTGTGGCAAGCACTTAACATATGAGTGACCATAATACATAATGTATATACTGTATATGCATTGTATATGAGCATTCNTGCACACCCCCCCCCCCTTCCCAACCTACTCCTCCCTGATCCTTCACCTCCCTGCCCCTCTTAATCTTTTCCACCACACTCCCCCTCCCATTATTTCCTCCCATCTCCCCTCTTATATTATACAGATAGTCAAGAAATTCATTGTTTGTTCTGACAATGGGCGATGGCGTGTACTTTGAGTGGGGAGTCCGTATAAACAATTGGGCCTCTACCCTTCAGACTGAACTATTTGCCTTGCTCCTTGCACTGAAATGTGTACAAGTCTCCAAACTTGATACATTAATTGTAAGTGACTCCTTATCATCCTTAAATGCTCTCAACTCTTTAAGACACAACTGTAACATGCTCGTGTCCGAAGCTAGACACAAATACAACAAAATTATTAAGGATGGTAACAGAGTCCATTTCATGTGGTCTCCATCTCATGTTGGCCTCCGAATGCATGATAGAGCTGATAAGTTAGCCAAAGAATCTGCCTTTAAAGGAGCCGTTGAGTGTAACCTTGGATTGTCAATGAGCAATCTGAGAGCAGCAGTACACCGAGAACTTCAACAAGATCTTGTAGATCTGAGGCAAAGTGAAATTGACACCAGTAATTCCATCTATCATCATACTATCATGCAAGAGGAGCCACACATCTATGGATCATCCAATAAAATCAGCAGACTTCTAGATGTTACTGCTGCTCGGCTTAGACTCGGTTACAAGTATCTCTGGGAATTCTCATTATCTGCCGATGTAGACCTGACCAAATGTAAACTGTGTCAACAAAATTATTCGCACACCCTCCGTCACTATGTGATGGAGTGCGAAAAGATACGTGAATTTAGAGACAATTCTATAACCAATGTTCCAGCGATGTGTAAATATTTCATTCAAAATGATCTGCTACCAGAAATTTTAGCCAAATATCCCCAGTTTGCTAACTGTAGGTAGTAACTGAGTGATTGTAACCTATCCACCGCTGCCCACTGGATGGGGGGCGGTGCAGGACAAACATATAAATTGTGACACTAGCTCTCCACATATGTCAGTTGCTTAATTTAGAACCTGTACTTGAGGTCGATCTTGAACCCATTGTTGATGTGACGACTTATATTGAATTTTGTAACTAGCTCATCAAGATTGTAACTTGCTTAGCTAAATGAATTGTGGGGTTCAGTCCCTGAGCCCATTATGTGCCTCTGTAACCCTTTCCACTACCGCCCACAAGATGGGTATGGGGTGCATAATAAATGAACTAAAACTAAACTGTGGTGAATAACATTGTCCATTAAAGCCTCAGTGAGAGGAGGGCAGCGTTGCCACGTGGGTGTGGGGTACATGATTTATTATGCACCCCATTCCCATCCCCGTGGGCGGTGGTGGACCCCATACCCATCCCATGGGCCTTGTTGAACCCCATACCTATCCCATGGGCGTTGGTGGACCCCATACCCATCCCGTGGGCAGTGGCGGACCCCATGCCCATCCCGTGGGCGGTGGCGGACCCTATACCCATCCCGTGGGCATTGGTGGACCCCATACCCATCCTGTGGGCGTTGGTGGACCCCATACCCATCCCGTGGGCGGTGACGGACCCCATACCCATCCCGTGAGCGGTGGCGGACCTCATGTCCATCCCGTTGGCGGTGGCGGACCCCATACCCATCCCGTGGGCGGTGGCGGACCCCATACCCATCCCGTGGGCGGTGGCGGACCCCATACCTATCCCGTGGGCGGTGGCGGACCCCATACCCATCCCGTGGGCGGTGTGGCGGACCCCATACCCATCCCGTGGGCGGTGGCGGACCCCATACCCATCCCGTGGGCGGTGGCGGACCCCATACCCATCCCGTGGGCGGTGGCGGACCCCCATACCCATCCCGTGGGCGGTGGCGGACCCCATACCCATCCCGTGAGCGGTGGTGGAAAGAATTAGTAGGCATCTGTCAATCCCGTGGGATTATGTAGTTGTGCCCTGGGTGTCTGCAACGTGTGCCGTGGCTGTGAAGTTCAACCCGAGAACGGTAGACCCGACCACAGCTAGTGCAGATAAACGCTGAAGCGGTTGCGTCCGTCAGTGATCGAGACTTCTTCTGAAGTCTCTTTTTATTCCTCCGCCTGCGTCTTCAGTTCGCACTCAAATTGCTGGAGTCCTTTCCGCACTTTTCATCATCTTTCTGCAGATGCTGCCTCCCAAGTGTTGATGTCGATGTTCATCTGCTTGAGGTCGCGTTTGCAGGCGTCTTTGAAACCCAGTGCTGGTCTTCCGGTGGTCCTCTTTCCTGATGCCAGTTCTCCATATAAGAGGTCCACTGGTATGCGGCCATCTTCCATGCGCGTGACATGTCCCGGCCATCGCATGCGTAGTTGAGTAGCCACTGCAGGCCTTCTGCTCTGTGTGTGTGTGGTGATCGCTGCGTCGTCGGCGAAGAGGAAGTCCCTGAAGATTCTCATCTGTACTTTTGTCTTTGCTCAGAGTCTGGATAGGTTATAGAGCTTTCCATCAGATCTTGTACGGAGATAGATGCCCTCTGTGGTTGTTCCAAAGGCATGTTTGACGAGGATCGCGAAGAAGATGCCGAACAGGATTGGAGCAAAGACGCATCCCTGTTTAACACCACTGTTGATGTTGAATGGTTCAGAAGTTGAGCCGTCGTACACGACTGTGCCCTTCATGTCCTCGTGAAACAATTGTATCCCGCAGAGTAGGGTAAGTGGGCAGCCAGTTTTGGCAAAAATCTTGAAGAGTCCGTCCCTGCTCACGAGGTCGAAGGCCTATGTAAGGTCAATGAAGGCGATGTACAGGGCTTTTCTCTGCACTTTTCTTGAAGCTGTCTCCGGGAGAACACCATGCCAGAGGTCGACCCTTCGGCTCTGAAACCGCACTGTGACTCTGGGTACACTCTTCCAGCAAGAATCTGGAGCCTGACCAAGACGACCCTGGCGAAGAGTTTGCCAACGACGCTGAGGAGGGAGATTCCGCCATAGTTGTTGCAATACCTTCTGTCACCATTATTTGTGTAGAGTGAGATGATGGAATTACCATCTGCGGTGAGACAGTTACAGTCGGTGACCATCTTCCCCACACCCACCCACCCAGCTGGGCGGCGGCAGTCACGTGTCTGAGGGCAAGAGTCATCACGTGTGACGTCTGGCGTGTGTAACCCGACATTCTCCCGGTGGTATTTTCTGTGGTACTGATTATATTCGTTTTCTATAGGAAATGTCCGGGGTTATCGTGAGAGTAGGCATCTGTATCACTAGTGCTCGGCACCGCTCCTGTGCCAGGTAAGTCCACTACGGGCTCACCATAGCCCGTGCTACTTGCCCCGCTCCTGTGCCAGGTAAGTTCACTACGGGCTCACCATAGCCCGTGCTACTAGGAACTTGTTCCGAGTAGCTGAATCTATAACAACAACAACATATCGTGAGAGCCTATGACACTTGTGTACTCACCTAGTTGTGTTTGCGTGGCTTGAGCTCTGACTCTTTGGGCCCGCCTCTCAACTGTATATTTTTTGTTTTGTTTGTCCTTTCCCTCCTCACTCACTCACTCACTCACTCACTCACTCACTCACTCACTCACTCACTCACTCACTCACTCACTCACTCACTCACTCACTCACTCACTCACTCACTCACTCACTCACTCACTCACTCACACACACACACACACACACACACACACACACACACACACACACACACACACACACACACACACACACACACACACACACACACACACACAGGTGTATGTGCAGGAGTATGAGGACAGCAACAAGGCATGTATAGATGAACTGCAGAGGGCAGCAACTATAGTGCATAGAATGAGAGCGAAGCTGCTGGTCATGAGGGACCTAAATCACGGAGAGATAGATTGGGAAACGAGGAATCCCCATGACGGGGAGGAGACCTGGGGAGCGAAGCTGGTAGACGTTATTGACAGGAATTTCCTAACACAGCATGTGAAGAAAGACACTAGGGAAAGAGGAGGGGATACGCCCAGCCTATTAGACCTCATTTTCACCCAGAATGTAGAAGACATCGAGCATTTAGAACATGAGATACCACTAGGAGCCAGTGACCATTGTGTCCTAGTCTTTGACTACATGATGGAGCTTAAGATTATGACCAAAGGACAAGAGGTCCGAGAAAGGAGAATTGATTACAGGAAAGGGGACTACAGAAGGATAAGGGACTACCTGGGAAAAGTGCAGTGGGAGGAAGAAATTAGAGGAAAAACAGTGCAAGATATGATGTACCAAGTCAAATGGAAATGCAAGGAGGCTGAAGAGATATTTATTCCAACAGTAAAGGAAAAAAGCAGGAGGGAGTATAATAGCCCATGGTTTAATAGACAGTGTCAGGAAGCATAAGTGAGAAGCAGGAGGGAGTGGAGGAAGTACAGAAGACAAAGGAAAGAGGACAACAGAATTAGATGTAACAGAGCTAGGAACGATTACATTAACATAAGACGAGTGTCGGAAAGAAATTATGAGAATGATATTGCAATCAAAGCGAAAAAGCAACCTAAATTACTACGTAGCCAAATAAGAAGGAAGATGTCGGTAAATGACCAAGTGACAAGACTGAGGAAAACAGAAGGGGCATGTACAGAAAGCGACAAGGCAATCTGCGAGGTTCTGAATGCAAGTTTCCATGGAGTGTTCACAACCGAGCCTGAGTGGCACCCATTGTTAGAAGAGATTACCCTAGATGAAAGACTATCAGATATAGAGGTGACAGCAGAGGAGGTAATGAAACAGTTGACAACACTGGATGCAAATAAAGCTGTTGGACCAGACAAAGTATCACCGTGGATACTTAAAGAGGCAGCGCAGGCTCTCAGCGTGCCTCTGGCAATGATCTTTAATGAGTCACTTATGTCGGGAGAATTGCCCAGTTGCTGGAAGGAGGCAAATGTCATACCGATTTTCAAGAAAGGTGATAGGGAGGAAGCCCTTAACTACAGACCCGTATCACTGACAAGCATCCCCTGCAAAATACTTGAAAGAATAATTAGGCTAAGATTTGTTGAGCACCTGGAGAGCATTGGGTTTGTAAGCAAGCACCAACATGGGTTCTGGACAGGGAAATCATGCCTAACAAACCTTTTAGAATTCTATGACAAAGTAACAAGGATAAGGCAGGACAGAGAAGGCTGGGCAGACTGCATATTTCTTGACTGCGGAACCAAAGAACCGAAGCTCAACCCCCGCAAGCACAACTACATGAGTACATAAATTTCACCTGCCCAGCCACGCCCACCCACACAATACCCGCCACCCACCAACTCCACCCACAACCCGCACTCTCCCACCCACACCTCAGCACGCATCCACTCATCACCATCATATCCGCAGTTCCAACCAATAACTGATGACATGGAGGAAGATTCCGTATATTGGAGGTAGACCCCATACACAGTTTCAAGTGTAGGAATGATACAGCCCAACAGGATCAGGACCCCGAGCCTTCTCCAGTTAATTAAAGACTGAGAGGTGGGAGCAAAGTCCCATAGGTCAACGCTTGCATGAACAATTATGTGAATACCCACACAAACCAAACTTCCACCCACACTCACACCCACCCGCCACAACCATTCCACACCCACACACGCACCCGCCTACAACCATTCCACAGCCACACACACACACACACACACACACACACACACACACACACACACACACACACACACACACACACACACACACACCTGCCCTATCAAAGGGTTTAAACATTACAGAAACAACCACAGTGGAAGTTTCAAGCGTCTCTTTGATGCATAAATGAGGGGGGGGGGGGGTTAGGAGCAGCATAAATAGGAGCCATCGTGTACATTACGTAATTCTTAGCATCTTCTGCGAATTGAATGTTGGGATGGGGGGAGTGGATGGGGCGTGGGGTGGGAAGGAGGGGGAGAAGTGGATGGGGCGTGGGGAGGGAAGGAGGGGGGAGAAGTGGATGGGGCGTGGGGAGGGATGGAGGGGGGTGTGGATGGGGCGTGGGGGAGGGAAGGAGGGGGTGTGGAAGGGGCGTGGGGAGATACCGGTGTGAAGACTACCATCACTCCTCCCGCGCCTTAAGCCTCCCATTTCTCTCTATATATAAACACCATGAGTAAGTGAAGTGTTGCACCAGCACCGAGGCTTACACACACACACACACACACACACACACACATACACACACACACCACACACACACACACACACACACACACACACACACACATACACACACACACACACACACACACACACCACACACACACACACACACACACACACACACACACACACATGAAACTAAAATAAATGGCATGATCTCGGATGCAATCTTTCCAGAGAAGTACCAGGTGATAAGAAAAGAAAGGACACAGAGACAGGGAGGAGGAGTGGCACTCCTAATAAAGCGGAAATTGAAGTTTGATGACCTGGAAAATCCGGGTACCAATGAAAGCACGAGCTTCATACATGGAACTCTGACAGTGGATGGGAAGAAGATTGTGATCTTAATAATCTACAATCTCCCACCAAACAGCAGAAGGTTCAGGCAGGAGTATGAGGACAGCAACAAGGCATGTATAGATGAACTACAGAAGGCAGCAACAATAGCGCATAGAATGAGAGCAAAACTGCTAGTCATGGGGGACCTAAATCACGGAGAGATTAATTGGGAAATAAGGAATCCCCATGTCGTGGGAGGAAACGGGGAGCTAAGTTAATAGACGTTATAGGCAGGAATTTCCTAACACAACACGTGAAGGAAGAAACAAGAGAAAGAGGAGGGGATAAACCTAGCCTATTAGACCTGATCTTCACCCAGAATGTAGAAAACATCGAGAATTTGGAATATGAAATACCACTAGGAGCCAGTGACTAATGTGTCCTAGTCTTTGACTACATGATGGAACTCAAATTGTGACCAAAGAACAAGAGGTCTGGGAAAAGAAGAGTTGATTACAGGAAAGGGGACTACAGAAGGATAAGGGACTACCTGGAGAAGTGCAGTGGGAGAAAGAAATTAGAGGAAAAACAGTGCAAGATATGATGGACCTAGTCATATGGAAATGCCAGGAGGCTGAAGAGAGATTATTCCAACTGTAAAGGAAAAAAGCAGGAGGGAATATAATAACCCATGCTTTAATAGACAGTGTCAGGAAGCAAAAAATGAGAAGTAGGAGGGAGTGGAGGAAGTACAGAAGACAAATGACAGAGGACAACAGGATCAGATGAAACAGAACTAGGAACGATTACATTAACATAAGACGAGTATCGGAAAGAAATTATGGGAATGATATTGTAATCAAAGCGAAAAAGCAACCTAAATTACTACACAGCCATATAAGAAGCAATATGTCGGTAAATGACCAAGTGACAAGACTAAGTAAAACAGAAGGGCATATACAGAAAGTGACAGGGAAATCTACGAGGTACTGAATGCAAGTTCCATGGAGTGTTCACGACCGAGTCTGAGTGGCTCCCATTGTTAGAAGAGATTATCCTAGACGGAAGACTATCAGATATAGAGGTGACAGCAGAGGAGGTAGTGAAACAGTTGACAAACACTGGATGCAACTAAAGCGGTTAGATCAGACAAAGTATCACCGTGGATACTAAAAGAGGCAGCGCAGGCCTCAGCGTGCCTCTGGCAATGATCTTTAATGAGTCGCTTATGCCGGGAGAATTGCTCAGTTGCTGGAAGAAGGCAAATGTCGTAACGATTTTCAAGAATTGTGATAGGGAAGAGGCACTTAACTACAGACCCGTATCACTGACAAGCATCCCCTGCAAAATACTTGAAAGAATAATTAGCCTAAGACTTGTTGCACACCTGAAGAGCATGAGGTTTGTAAACAAACACCAACATGGGTTCTTGATAGGGAAATCATGCCTAACAAACCTTTTAGAATTCTATGATAAAATAACAAGGATAAGGCAGGCAGAGAAGGTTGGCCAGACTGTATATTTCTAGACTGCCAAAAGGCCTTGATACAGTACCGCACATGAGATTGCTCTTCAAACTTGAGAGGCAGGCAGGAGTAAGTGGGACGGCCTAGCATGGGTAAGTAACGAACTACCTAATAGGAAGGAGCCAGAGAGTAATGATAAGGGGCGAGAAGTCGGACTGACGAACAGTAACGAGTGGAGTACCTCAAGGATCGGTGCTGGGACCAATTCTATTTCTAATTTACATACAGTAAATGATATGTTTACAGGAGTGAAATCCTACATGTCAATGTTCGCGGATGACCAAAACTAATGAGAAGAGTTGGACAGATGAGGATTTGTGTGTGTGGTGTGTGTGTGTGTGTGTGTGTGTGGTGTGGTGTGTGTGTGTGTGTGTGTGTGTGCGTGCGTGCGTGCGTGCGTGCGTGCGCGCGCGTGAGAAAAATTAGTTAGCACTAGTGCGTAACAGTTGATTGATTGACAGTTGGGAGGCGGGCCGAAAGAGCAGAACTCAACCCCCGCAAGCACAACTAGGTGAACACAACTAGGTGAGTAGACTCAGGCACACATCACTTGTGCCAGGAGTGTCACCCCCTAGAGTGCCACCGTCCTCCCAAGCTGGCATACCTGAGTATAGGTGTATACTCACCTCTAAGTATACCCCGTTATTTATATACTTCACCAGGCCCACCATAGCTAGTATGTCCCCGCCACCACCCAACCTGGTGGGGGGGGGGGGGGTATATTGCTTCCCCCACACCTCCCTTCCTCATGCCTCCCGTCCTCTATCACTCTCCCTACCTATCACTCTCCCTCTGCCCATCCTCACTTCCCTCTCCAACCGAAACCAAGACGTATGATCATCATCATTTCCGGCCTGGCTTGGGGAAGGCGTCCGGCCTGGCTTGGGGAAGCCGTCCGGCCTGGCTTGGGGAAGCGTCCGGCCTGGCTTGGGGAAGGCGTCCGGCCTGGCTTGGGGAAGCGTCCGTCCTGGCTTGGGGAAGCCGTCCGCCTGGCTTGGGGAAGCCGTCCGGCCTGGCTTGGGGAAGGCGTCCGGCCTGGCTTGGGGAATCGTCCGGCCTGGCTTGGGGAAGGCGTCCGGCCCTGCTTGGGGAAGGCGTCCGGCCTGGCTTGGGGAAGGCGTCGCGAGGCGTCCGCTGGCTTGGGGAAGGCGTCCGGCCTGGCTTGGGGAAGGCGTCCGGCCTGGCTTGGGGAAGGCGTCCGGCCTGGCTTGGGGAAGGCGCGTCCTGTTGGAGGTCCGGCCTGGCTGGGGAAGGCGTCCGGCCTGGCTTGGGGAAGGCGTCCGGCCTGGCTTGGAGAAGGCGTCCGGCTGCTTGGGGAAGGCGTCCGGCCTGGCTTGGAGAAGGTGTCCGGCCTGGCTTGGAGAAGGCGTCCGGCCTGGCTTGGGGAAGCCGTCCGGCCTGGCTTGGGGAAGGCGTCCGGTCGGAGGGGGAGGTGTTCCCTGCTCCGTTACCTCAGGAGGGGGGAGGTGTCCCTGCTCCGTTACCTTAGTAGGGGGGAGGTGTTCCCTGCTCCGTTACTCGCGGCGCTTTAAGTGGGTCGTGCACCGTTCAGAGGGTGCAGCCCAGCAGCGCCAGCAGCAGCAGCGCCAGCAGCGCCAGCAGGCCAGCGCGACAGCAGCGCCACAGCAGTAGCAACATCAGCAATAACAACAATATAACCAGCAACTACAGAAGCAATAACAGCACAACAGTAAAAAACAGAAGCAATTGAAACAATGTCAGCAGTAGCAAGAGCTGCAACAGTAGCAACAGGAACAGAAGCAATAACAGCAAGAGAAATATTAGCAGTAGTCAACAACAGCAGCAGCAGCAGCAGGAGCAGCAGCAGCAGGAGCAACAGCAGCAGGAACAAGAGCAGCTGGAAACACCGGAGAGCAGCAGCAACAACATCGGGAACACCGAGCATCAGCAGCAGCAGCAACAACATCGGGAACACCGAGCATCAGCAGCAGCATCAGCAGACAAGCAACGGCGAGCATAGCAGGGAACACACGACACCACATCCAGCAGCAGCAGCACAGCAATGAAGCAACAACGAGGGCAGCAATATACAATACCAGCAGTAGTCGTCCCCGATCCACAGCGGCGAGCGGAAATGTCCGCAGCTGCCGTTGATCAGACTCCCTTTTTCTGGGGAATTTCGCGGCTAGGGTTGGCGGGAGAGCCCCGATACCTGAACATTTCCCCGCCAACTACTTTTATTTGAGAAAATTTATTGCCAGATCTACGGATGTCTCAATTACTAAAAAGTTTCCCTGACGGCTTCTT
>WNGS01113158.1:36035834-36047288 GCA_020271785.1 Procambarus virginalis | reverse complement strand
GGTTCCCTCGATTGTTTCAAGCATGAGTGGAATGTAGATGAGTGGGATGGGTGTGTATAATAGGAATGCCTCGTATGGGCCATAAGAAATAAGAACATAAGAACAAAGGTAACTGCAGAAGGCCTATTGGCCCATACGAGGCAGCTCCTATTTATAACCACCCAATCCCACTCATATATATGTCCAACCCATGCTTGAAACATCGAGGGACCCCACCTCCACAATGTTACGCGGCAATTGGTTCCACAAATCAACAACCCTGTTACTGAACCAGTATTTACCCAAGTCTTTCCTAAATCTAAACTTATCCAATTTATACCCATTGTTTCGCGTTCTGTCCTGTGTTGATACTTTCAATACCCTATTATATCCCCTTTGTTATGTCCATTCATCCACTTGTAAACCTCTATCATGTCACCCCTAACTCTTCGCCTTTCCAGTGAATGCAATTAAGCTTTGTTAATCTTTCTTCATATGAAAGATTTCTAATTTGGGGAATTAACTTAGTCATCCTACGCTGGACACGTTCAAGTGAATTTATATCCATTCTATAATATGGCGACCAAAACTGAACTGCATAATCTAAATGGGGCCTAACAGAGCAAGATATAGCTTGAGAACCACACCAGGTGTCTTGTTACTTACGCTGCGATTAATAAATCCGAGTGTCCTATTTGCCTTATTACGAACATTTATGCATTGATCCTTTTGTTTTAAATTCTTACTAATTATAACTCCCAGATCCCTTTCGCAATCCGACTTCGCAATCTCAACACCATCTAGCTCGTATCTTGTAACTCTATCATCATTACCTAGCCTCAGAACTTTACATTTATCAGCATTAAACTGCATCTGCCAGTCCTTTGACCATTTCAAAACCCTATCTAGATCAACTTGAAGTGATAGTGAGTCCTCCTCCGAATTAATTTCCCTACCGATTTTCGTATCATCGGCAAATTTGCAAATGTTGCTACTCAAACCTGAATCTAAATCATTTATATATATTATAAACAACAGAGGTCCCAAGACAGAGCCTTGAGGCACTCCACTTACAACATTTTCCCACTCTGACTTGACTCCATTTATACTAACTCTGTTTCCTTTGGTATAGCCATGCCCTAATCCAGCTTAATATAGCACCCCCAATACCATGAGCCTCTATCTTTTTAATCAGTCTTTCATGTGGCACTGTATCGAAAGCTTTGCTAAAGTCAAGGTACACAACATCACAATCCTTACCACTATCAACTGCCTCAACTATGCTAGAATAAAAAGATAACAAATTTGTTAAACATGAACGGCCATTTATAAAACCATGTTGCGACTCAATTATTAATTTATGTTTTTCGAAGATGAATTTTGCTTATATTCGATCACTCTTCCCACAATAGACGTTAGGCTAATTGTCGATAGTTAGACGCAAGTGATCTATCTCCTTTCTTAAAAACTGGTATCACATTAGCAACTTTCCAAAACTCTGGCACTCTGCCTGACTCTATTGATTTATTAAATATGATTGACAGTGGGTCACAAAGCTCCTCTTTGCATTCTTTCAGCACTCTGGCAAACACTTCATCCGGCCCTGGGGATTTGTTTGGTTTGAGTTTTACTATTGTTTAAGAACATCCTCCCTGGTAACTGCTAAACTCGTCAACCTGTCCTCGTCCCCACCCACATAGACTTGTTGGCTGAAGGCATATTGTTAAGTTCCTCTTTAGTAAATACAGATACAAAATATTTATTAAAAATACTACTCATCTCTTCATCACTATCTGTTATTTGACCTGTCTCAGTTTTTAATGGACCTATCCTTTCCCTAGTCTTAGTTCGATATAACTGAAAAAACCCTTTTAGGATTTGTCTTTGCTTGCCCTGCTATACGAACTTCATAGTTTTTTTGCTTTCCTTATCTCTTTTTTAACATTTCTAACCAGTTGTACGAATTCCTGTTCTAAAGTGACCTCCCCATTTTTAATCCTCTTGTACCAAGCTCTCTTTTTACCTATAAGATTCTTCAAATTCTTTGTTATCCACTTTGGGTCATTAGTAATCGATCTATTCAATTTGTGTGGTATACTACGTTCCTGTGCTTTGTTTAGAATATTCTTAAATAAGTTATATATGAATCCACATCGAAATCCCCATTTACATCACCTATCGCTGGGTTCATGTCTCGCTCCAAGACCGGCCCACACCCCATACCCAAGACTTTCCAATCAATTTGACCCAAAAATTTCTTAGGCTATTAAAATCAGCTTTTCGAAAATCTGGCACTTTAACAGAATTTTCTCCTACAGGTCTATTCCATTCTATGCCAAATCTGATTTCTTTGTGATCACTGTTCCCTAGCTCACTCCCTATTTCGATGTCATTAATTTGTGTTTCCCTGTTAGTTAACACTAAATCTAAAATATTATTTTCCCGTGTTGGTTCCTTAATGTGTTGCGTAAGAAAGCAATCGTCAATTAATTCTAGAAAATCTTCTGCTTCACTATTCCCTGTTTTGTTCAACCAGTTTATTCCACTCAAATTAAAGTCACCCATGACATAAATACTGTTAGATCTAGATGCCCTAGATATTTCATCCCATAGATGCTTTGCTTCCATTCTGTCTAAATTTGGTGGCCTATATATAACTCCTATTATAATATTATTTGCTTTTTCGTTTAATTCTATCCAAATAGTTTCTGTGTGTGGCTCAGTTTTGATTCCCTCTTTGAGACTACATTTCAAATTGTCCCTAACGTATATGGCTACTCCACCTCCTCGTCTAATATATCTATCTGTGTGAAATAGTTTAAATCCATTTATTTGATATTCGGCTAATAGTTCTCTATTATCAACATTCATCCACGTTTCGGTAAGTGCAATAATATCTATTTTTTCTGTGCAGACAAGAGCATTTAATTCGTTAATTTTATTTCTTAGACTTCTACTGTTTGTGTAATATACCCTAAGTGAATTGTTATTTTGAGGCCCTTCTCTTTCCCTGATCATTTTGCCAATTCCTTTCTCCCGCAAACACATACTTTTATTACATCCTTCCTCCAAATCAATTCCCATACCTCTATCTACTAACAGTTTAAACCCAAACAAACACCTCTAACCACTTCTTCCAACGAGTTTGCAACAGCAACAACCCCAGCTCTCGATAGATGCACCCCATCCCGAGCATACATTTCATTTCTTCCATAGAAGTGTTCCCAGTTGTCTATATAAGATATTGCATTAGATTTGCAATATCTTTCCAGCCTGCAATTGACACCAAGTGCCCTCGACATCCATTCATTTCCCACTCCCTTTCTTGGAAGAATGCCACATATGATCGGGATTCCTCCCTTGCTCCTAACTAATTCTATTGCTGTCTTGAATTTCAGTATTAGTTCCTCACTTCTAACTCTCCAACATCATTACCCCCTACACTAATACAAATAATGGGTTTGTTCCCATTTCCCGTCATAATATCTTTCATGTTTCCAACAATATCACCAATTCCAGCTCCCGGATAGCAAACTCTTAATCTGTTCCCCCTATCTCTGGCACAAAACGTTCTGTCTAAATACCTCACCTGGGAATCTCCCACAACCAAAACTCGCCTCGGTACCTCCTTAACTTTCTGAGCACCCTGAGGGGCCCGCGCTTCGCCGCTCCTTGCTGATTTCTTTTCGGAGTGCCCTGCTGGCTCACCACAGCACTCGTCCTCCAACACGGCAAATGAATTTGCGTCTTTAGGGCGTCTGTAGGCGGCCTTGTCAAGGTCTTCTTAAGACCCTGTCCCCAACGACTCTCCACGACGAGGTCTTGTTTATCTTGGTCTTCTCCGTTTCTTCCCGACGTTTCAGCTGTCGTACCTCCTCTCGTAAGGAATCCACTCTGCTCTCAGAGCCCCAACCAAGTTCACCAATTCCTCCAGTAATCCCTCCATTATTGCTACAATAATGCCGCTACAATCGGAGCTCCAGCCAACACAACCTCTCACTGATCAACTTGAATTGATAGCGAGTCTTCTTCCGCGTTAATTTCACCCCTACCGATTTTTGTATCATCGGCAAATTTGCAAATGTTGCTACTCAAACCTGAATCTAAATCATTATATATATTATAAAAACAGAGGCCAGGACAGAGCCTTGAGGCACTCACTAACAACAATATCCACTATGAACTTAACCATTTATACTGTCTGTTTCCTTGGAATAGCCATGCCCTAATCCAACTAATATAGCACCCCCCAATACCATGAGCCTCTTATTTTAATCAGTCTTTCATGTGGCACTGTATCAAAAGCTTTGCTAAAGTCAAGGTTTAAAGCTAGGTCTCAAGCTAAAGTCTGATAATGTATCACCATGATGACTAATGGAGCTGCGTAGCCCCATTGATATTAAATCCTAATAATTAAACGTACTGGAATTTTATACATTAACAAAAATAAATCTAGACGGAGAAAGATGGTTCGACTTCCCAAAGGCTTTCGACAGTTTCTCATTCAAGACTAGTAGGATTGGTCCAAGTATAATCTCTATTCCTCCCTTAAGACAATTGGCCTAACTAGTCAACGTTTGTAGATGATGCGAATTATCGAGACGAGTCGGACAGATGAAGATTGTAAAAATCTTCAAAAAAAAAAAAAAAAAAAAAAACTACATGACCGAGACAGACTGCAGAGTTGGTCAGTAAAATGGTTATTGGACCATATATACCGTCAAGAATAAGGTCATGAGAATAGTGACAGGAAACTAGGTAATTAGAAAGATTAACAAAGCTTAAGTTGCATTCACTGGAAAGGCGAAGAGTTAGGGTGACATGATAGAGGTTACAAGTGGATGAATGGACATAACAAAGGGGATATAATAGGGTATTAAAAGTGTCAACGCAAGACAGAACACGAACAATGGGTATAAATAGATAAGTTTTAGATTTAGGAAAGACTTGGGTAATTACTGGTTCAGTAACAGGGTGTTGATTTGTGGAACCAATTGCCGCGTAACATTGTGGAGGTGGGGTCTCTCGATTGTTTCAAGCATGGGTTGGACATGTATATGAGTGGGATTGGGTGGTTATAAATAGGAGCTGCCTCGTATGGGCCAATGGGCCTTCTGCGGTTGCCTCTGTTCTTATGTAAACCAACAGTATGGTACAAACTGAAGTGAACCATTTCTTTGAAACAACAAAGAAAATAAAACATGGAATAGTCTAGGGTTAGGCCTAGACCAAATACCAAGTCTTATCCCAGGTGAATCAACCTGGGATAAGGTCAGGTCACAGGTCGGTCACCAGTCAGTAACCACCGGAACCGCCTCTGACCTTCCTACATCACACTGCTAAGGTATTATCGGACTGCTTCACAAATCGCTCAAGCCCCGACAGTTAAGCACATTTCTAATCCTTGCCAAAACACTACCATTTAAGGCCTGCAATTTTCACATACTGTACACCCGCCCTTAATTTTACGTTGGGCTTAAAACGGCGTTTAAACAATGAACATCCTTCCCATGGGCTAGAAATAGGCTAAAACTACTGCAGTCTTAATATTTACAAACTTTAAAAAATAATGAGTGGAGAATTCAGGAGATAGAACTGCAGACGTGAGAGACGGCGCCCTCATGGTAACCTGGGATGGGGCTGGGAGGAGGAGCGGGGGGATGTTTGAGAGACAGTTGGGTGGGGAGGGAAGGGGGGATGGGAGGGGAGGAAACACCTGGCAACTGTGAGTCATCCCTCAACTCACTCCCTAAATAATGGCAGAGTCGTGCCTGATGCTCGAACGCTGCTGGCAGTTAAATTAAACGTGTCTAAATAATAACCAATACAAAACATGAATCCGGATAAAACGGAGGCGAAAATGCCTGGATGGATAAGAGCCCCCCCCCCCCCCCGCCAGACGAGAGAGGTCTGGAGGGCAAGTGAGAGTACAAGGTGAGGCGCGGTATGCTACAACCCACGCCATGCCATATGGCATAAGCCTACGTGTTAGTTCCTAGTCACACGTGGCAGTCACTTCCGTCTGCGGTGATCACGGTGCGGTGCTCTACACACACACGGCCACTTCCTGCGTTTAAGAAGGTCAATTAACGACCAGGTGTGAGAGAACGGTGGTGATGGTATGTGGGGCACCACTGTCTAAGCGACACTGCCTCTCTCCTAACTATCCTCGTTACATGGTACACAATGTTACCACCACGGGTTACCACATAACCTGCGCCACAGATGGTTACCGTGCCATCATCAGTTACAACATACGGCTACCAGACTGCACAAATTGTCGCAGTTTGAACAGCAGCTTGTACTGGTAGTGACAGGAAAACTGCTTACATGGGCTAGCGGTAACAACAGTCTATTACAACACTGTAAAACCGTCATCCTTGCTACATACATTTTTTGTAAATACGAGACCATAACAAGATACAAATTAAGAAAACTGGAATTTAACACGCAAGGCATGCAGGATGCTCTAGGAAGTCTTGGGGCCGCTTGGATACGGAAGCTGACAGTTTTATAGTACAGTACTGCACAGGAGTAAACATTTCCTATGAATAATACATCTGTCATAGATAACAATTTAGAGAACAGGAGAATCTCCAGTAAAATTGAACAATCTCTTCCCGTTAAACAACGGTCTTCACATTTGGGTTACAATTACCTTGCATACAAAATTGGTTTAAGTATAATTGGTAGTACCAAAGCTAATTATGTTATGTTGCTAACGTATTTAGTGTAGTCAGCACAAGGACACCACCAGATGTGCGGTGGTCGTCGCGAATTTCGAGGGCCGAACTACGTGGAAAGACCGACGAGGAAACAGCCTCTCAGTGATAGAAAGGGGGAATCATGATTGAAATGTACAAAATTTATTGCAACGGAACGAATGTACGAATGAAGGTTGATACCTACATGAACCAGACACTAACAAAACCATAGCCTACGATATTATATGCCAAAAACTACATCCGCATACACAAGATTCGATCAACTCCATTTAGGCTATTTTAACTTATACATTTCAGATCCTCTTTTAGTATCTTGCCTTTTCCTCCCTCGTGGAATCACCACCCAACCTAACAATGCTTACTTCATTAACATCAAACCAGTCGTGTGTTAGACTAGTCGGCGGGGGTAGTAAGTTCTGCTTTTACCATAAAAGCTAGGAGGACAATTAATAACATGCTATCAACTCCTTATGTGCCCAAAAGTATTCACCCACAGCCAATCATGGGAAAAAATGGCGAGTGGCTGTTCGTAGAGTGAGTAGCAAGTACGGAAGTGGGTAAACATGAGGGTCAGAACTCTGCATTAGTTAGCATATAGCTAAAAATGCAGTGCCTTAATACCTGAAGCTTAACACTTCAACAGTTAAGCTTAGGTACAGCCCGTCCAAGGTTACAACAAAACCAGACACCATGCCCACCCACTGCACCTCTCAAGCTGATGCTTAACCCCACAAAAATGTTGTCAGTCAAGTGTTAAGAATTTTTCCTGTAATAAACTTTCATTTATAAATGCTTAGTGAACATTGTATCCAGCATAACCAAATGAACTTTCTTCAGGAAACACATCGAAACACGGTTTAAGGAAACCCACACTACGGCCACTCTGCACAAGGCAGACAAGGACACGTACGTAATTATCGAAAGGCGGCACCGAGCCGGGAAGACTACCAAGTACCGCCAGACAAGGGCAAGGTGAGCGCGCTTCAACATTCCTGAGAGTTCTCCGTACAGGCACTAGCCTACCCTGGCGCTCCACGCCCCTAGACTTAAAACTGCCACATCAAGGTATTATATACTAAAACGTATACAATAAACGTCAGCGTAATGTTCATTTAAACCGCATTATTCAGCCGTTTAACATTATTGAAAAATCCACACATCCAATAAGCCCTCCTGGATGAATACTGTAGCCACCTAATTTTATTAATAATGTCGCCAGTGTCAGCTCTAAACTCATTATGTACTCCTCTTTTTTGGCTTTATTTCCCTACATTTCATTCATTCGATTAACCATTTCTGTTTTTATGCAAGCCAAGATCAGCTACTTTTAACTACACGTAATTCCAACAGTACAAGCTTAATACAGAAGAATGGCAAAGGTCTTAAGGACAGGTATCGTTTATTTTCCCCATCAACCCTCGGCCTAAAGCTAAAATCTCTCTAAAGATTCGTTCTACCGTGAGGATAGGACCATTCTACGCCGGCGGCAACAATCAATACTGGTTAAGGTCAGGGTGGAGAATGGTCACGCAGCCCTAGGGTTCTTATGTTCACACAGGTCAGGGTTGGGTTATGTTGTTTACACAACCACACTGTAAAATGTGTTACATAAAAAGTTTAATAAAATGTATATCATATACCTAAGCTAAGCAAGAAATGGGACATTAAATTACACTAAACAAATTACTGTACAAATATCATATAGGATATACGTCATGATAACTTTCAGTGGAGCAGCCATGTGACGTCATGGATACTGAAGCAGCAGCTGCTGCTGCTTTCTGCATCGATGCCCCTTTGCTACTAGGTGCCGCTACAGGTTAGGTGCAAAGCGTCACAAATATTATATAGAGCATTTCTCATGGGCAAGTTCCACCTCTGCCTACAACCATGCAAGCAGGTGGCTCAGTGGCTACGTGCAGTGCACTAAGTTGGTGAAATGAAAAACATAAGACGGCATAGCACGAACATCTTAGAAGAGCGCGATATACAGAGCTTAAGTTTATCGACCAATGCTCTACATGGTTTCTCGTCCATGCTCTAAACTGGAGCATGTTGGGAGGGTTGCTGTAGGTAGACTCTACAAGACGGAGCGTAGAGCCACAGCTGTGGCTCCACGGGATATCCGCTAGCGTTATCACTACACCAGGTCACCCTCCGCTCCATTCACCCTTCTCACACTAGTATACACCAGCCTCTTACATGGAAAACTGACCCTCCCCTTACAGCGAGCCCACACTGATCTCCCACAACCCCCGCTCTCACGCACACAGTGAGCCAGTCAGGACCCCCTCCCCAACCTCCCTCACACAGTGAGCCAGTCAGGTACCCCCCCCCCCTCTCATAGGGAGCAAATCATACTTACCTATCAGTGACTACCTGTTACGTTAAACTATAACTATTTTGACGTTCGAATTCTCTGTCTGATTGTCCTTGAAGTTGTGGATGGAAGAGGCTTCCACAAGTGTTAGGGCATTCCACTTGTTGACCTCCTGGGCACGGTATTATTATTTCTTTATATTTCTGAGCATGGTTATTTCTTTGTTTCTTAGACCAATTAGCATTTCCAATTAACATTTTTGTCCTCTTTGTCTTCTGTCTTTGTCCTCTTGTGATACGGGGGAGGGGGAAGCTGTTACCCATGCAGCAGGTCCTACTTTCTCTCAATTCGAAGAGGCTGATCTTGTCCTGCTTGATATCTGCTTGATGGAGTTCTGAGAGTTGTTCTACTCCCCAAGCCCGGCCCTAGGTCAGGCTCGACTTGTGAGAGTTTGGTCCACCAGGCTGTTGCTTGGAGCGGCCCGCAGGGCCACATACCCACCACAGCATGGCTGATCCAAACTTCTCTTAGAAAAGAGTCCAGTTTTCTCTTGAAGATGTCCACGGTTGTTCCGGCAATATTTCTTATAGTCGCTGGGAGGACGTTGAAAAACCGCGGACCTCTTGATGTTTATACAGTGTTCTCTGATTGTCCACCTTGTCTATTTCATCAGTATCTTTTTGTTGTGATTATATCCCTTCCATTTCTTCTCTCCTCTAGGGTGGAGAGAAATAGCTCCATTAATCTACCCTCTTGGCTCCATCACCAATCGTCAACCCTTGAACTTCACAAATGTTAGTTTTATGCTTCACAAGGTGCAGATTCCATACGGGTGCTGCATATTTCTGTATTAGTCTGATAAATATTTACGTACATTGCGTTGAAAGAGTCGTGACTTTGGTTTATAAATGTTCTTGTGTACACCAGCGTCTCATATATGGTGTTCGTGTTTTCTTGGTTGTGTGCCTGTGTTAGTACTTATCCACAGCAGAATTCTCTCTCCAATTCCCGTAGCTGCCGTCCCTTTATGTTGTAGATACCTCCTGGTCCCTCCCCCTTTCCCATCATCATTATCTTACACTTGATGGAATTTTAAGTCCAGCAACCATTTGTTTGTCCACTTTATGAACGTATAAAAAAATTCTTGTATCTTTTTGCAATCCTCCTCCGATTTTACATTTATCATTCACCTGCAACCATTGACGTGCACGAGTTCACCGCCTTTAGACATGTAGTAGTCATCCATCAGTCTCAGGAGACTATGGACTTGCGCTCTAGAGTGGCCTATCCTGGGCGCAAAGCCAGGGTGGGTTGGATACAGGGGGGAGAAGATGTTACCCATGCAGCAGGTCCCTCCTCTCCACGGCGCCGAAAGTCTCCAATGGAAAGACAAACGCCAATACGATTAGTTCCAGCGCCGTCGCAGGCACTGTCAGAACGAGGTTGAAGGCTTTAGATATGTAGTAAACACAAATTTGTAACAGCAGCAGTCTAGGACTCGAAACTTCTGTCAGAAGCGCTACCTCACCCACTTCAGTGTATCCCTGTTATTCCAGACTTTTACCAGGAATATTAAACAATGATTTGTGACAATCTCGGAAAACAGTCTAGGTAGACTTTCTTTTTTATCATAATTTAGAACCTCTTTTTAAGACCTTGATCAAGCTTGTCAGACACGGGTCCTCTCCAGATGCTCCAGTCTCAATCCAATTGCATTTTCCAGCACAAGGCGTAGTGGTCAATGGCATTAGTCATTGTCATTTAGTCTTTTCTCTGCCTCTCTTTGGCTATTGGGATTTTTTGTATTGGGACTACGTTTATCTCCCGCTCACAGACACGACGAGCCAGTCAGCCAGTACCCTCGCTCACAGACACAACGAGCCAGTCAGCCAGTACTCTCGCTCACAGGCACAACGAGCCAGTCAGCCTGTACCCTCGCTCACAGACACAACGAGCCAGTCAGCCAGTACCCTCGCTCACAGACACAACGAGCCAGTCAGCCAGTACCCTCGCTCACAGACACGACGAGCCAGTCAGCCAGTACCCTCGCTCACAGACACGACGAGCCAGTCAGCCAGTACCCTCGCTCACAGACACGAACGAGCCCCTCCTCCAGTCAGCCAGTACCCTCGCTCACAGACACGACGAGCCAGTCAGCCAGTACCCTCGCTCACAGACACAACGAGCCAGTCAGCAGTACCCTCGCTCACAGACACAACGAGCCAGTCAGCCAGTACCCTCGCTCACAGACACAACGAGCCAGTCAGCCAGTACCCTCGCTCACAGACACAACGAGCCAGTCAGCCAGTACCCTCGCTCACAGACACAACGAGCCAGTCAGCCAGTACCCTCGCTCACAGACACAACGAGCCAGTCAGCCAGTACCCTCGCTCACAGACACAACGAGCCAGTCAGCCAGTACCCCCGCTC
>WNGS01113158.1:35991297-36009164 GCA_020271785.1 Procambarus virginalis | reverse complement strand
TAGCACTGACAATATGTCAACGCTGTTAAGTGAAAATCAAATATGAAAAAAGTACAGAGATTTGCAACAATTCAGTGTCAGAACGAAGAGGGTTACCCTATGAGGCTAGGTTACAGGAACAAAATCCTAGAGAGGGAAAAGAAACAGACAATATATGATCTCAATATACAAGATAATAAGGGAAATAGACAAGGTGAACAAGTACCTTTTAACAATTTCTCTCTAAATTGAGAGAAAGTAGAACATGAGGCGGAAATTAATTTTACAATTATTTGAATAGGCGGTGTTATTTAAAATAATGTACAAACCTGCTTTTAGATCTATATTTCTTTGACATTTAAGTATTTTAACATAAGTGCTTAGCATAAAAACCATTAAAAACAATAACTTGTACTAATTGTGTGGAAATCTAATAAAAATTGGATTCAAATTTAAGTTTTGAAATTTTAATTTTCCCGCCAAAAATGCAGCTTTATAAATGCTAAACAATAACGCTTTTAATTATGTAACTTCCTTTTCGAATGACTTATTTGATTAACCCGACTATGTTTTATGTTTCTGTATCAAAATTGTACTAAAAAATACTAGTTGGCAATTTTCCCAGTATTGACGTCACTGGGGGACAAAAAAATAATTAAACGCCCATTTGAATCTTAACAAAATGAGTTGCCATCAATGCATACTAACATTTTACATTTCATAGAAATGGCAAGGCAAGGATGTTTGATACTAGCTATCAATATATAATGATAAGGAGAGCAGATAAATGGTAAATGCTAATAATGTCAGGTATCCGTGGAGCTCTGATTGAGACCTCTTGAGACCTCTGGTAACTTTCTCCAGAGACTACGCTCCAAGACTAACGCCAATTCAGCGCTGAAACAACATTGATTCAACGCTACGCTTGGATATTGTGGCCACCGAGTTTAAGCTACTGCTCATAGGGTGAACTGTAAGCAGGGTACATTATTGTACCCTGCTCACTGATTATTGTACCCTGATTTTATTGTGTACAGGGTACACAATAAAACAGCCGCTGCTGGGGGCAACAATCAAGGTGAGACGCTGGCAACGCCAATGAGTAGAAGGAATGTAGGGAAATACTCGTACGCTATACATGGCAACAACATGGTATTGCATAAAGTGCAATACACTTTAGTGAGTTAGTTGTGAGAGTTACCTCCATCCACAACTTTAAGGCCAGATTCGACAAAGAATTAGACCGCCAGATATACTTCTGTCAAATTAAATTATAAATTATCGAATTAATTTATAAATTATCGAATTAATTTATAAATTATCGAATTAAATTATAAATTATCGAATTAAATTATAAATTATCGAATTAAATTATAAATTATCGAATTAAATTATAAATTATCGAATTAAATTATAAATTATCGATTTAAATTATAATCAATTTAAATTACAGCACAACAGGTACAATTTAACTATTAGACGGTCTATGGAGCTCTACCACATTTACTAGTATTCACTATTAGGCAAGCACGTGCGCGCACGCACGCGCGCGCGCACACACACACACACACACACACACACACACACACACACACACACACACACACACACACACACACACAGGTAGGGGGCCAGGTAGCCAGGTGGATAGCGTGCAGGACTTGTAATTCTGTGGCGCGGGTTCGATTCCCGCACCCGGCAGAAACAAATGGGCAAAGTTTCTTTCACCCTGAATGCCCCTGTTACTAGCAGTAAATAGGTACCTGGGAGTTAGTCAGCTGTCACGGGCTGCTTCCTGGTTGATACCTGGTTGATACCTGGTTGATGGGGTTCTGGGAGTTCTTCTACTCCCCAAGCCCGGCCCGAGGCCAGGCTTGACTTGTGAGAGTTGGTCCACTAGGCTGTTGCTTGGAGCGACCCGCAGGCCCACATACCCACCACAGCCCGGCTGGTCCGGAACTCCTCCTTGGAGGAATAATCTAGTTTCCTCTTGAAGATGTCCACGGTTGTTCCGGCAATATTTCTTATGCTTGCTGGGAGGGTGTTGAACAACCGCGGACCTCTGATGTTTATACAGTGTTCTCTGATTGTGCCTATGGCACCCCTGCTCTTCACTGGTTCTATTCTGCATTTTCTTCCATATCGTTCACTCCAGTACGTTGTTATTTTACTGTGTAGATTTGGGACCTGGCCCTCCAGTATCTTCCAGGTGTATATTATTTGATCTCTCTCTCGTCTTCTTTCTAGTGAGTACATTTTACTCAGTAGAAAGGGGTGTGTGTGTGTGTGTGTGTGGGTGTGGGGAAAAAAAAAGTAGTTAGTGTAGTTAGTAAATAGTTGATTGACAGTTGAGAGGCGGGCCGAAAGAGCAAAGCTCAACCCCCGCAAATACAACAACTAAGTGAATACACACACGAAGATATGATAGAGCCCAGTAGGCTCGGGAATCTGTACACCAGTTGATTGACAGTTGAGAGGCGGGACCAAAGAGCCAAAGCTCAACCCCGCAAGCACAAATAGGTGAGTGCACACACACACACGCACGCGCACACACGCGCGCGCACGTAAGTATGAACGCACATAAGAGATAAAACGTACAGTATTCTACAGAGACGCAAAGCTTCCCTTGGTTAGCCTCAAGTGAAAGAATGAGCGAACGTAAACTCAGGAAGTTGTAGATAGGGTGAATCCCCTGGACGGATATGATAACAACGTACAAGGTTAGTACATGGAACCGATAGGTTATATAAATAGGCAATGATCACAACTGACAAACAGTAGGACCAGAGGACACGGGTGTATGCTGAAGAGAGAGAGAGAGAGAGAGGAGTTCGAGAGACTTGAAAAACGTCTTCAGGCTAAGTGTCGCAACAATTGGAGGCAAATTCACTAAACAGCTTGTATGAGGAGCTCGCGAGCAACCTGATGAATGAGAGTTGATGCATTGCCTGACCAGAGGTAAAGGGCAGGGGAAGGGAGGTAATGCTCGACCTTGTTAACACATCTAAGGGAGTATATCCAAGTACACATCCACGCATGTAGACACGGACGAACATGCATACACAGTCACGCACATACCATACACATATGCGGGCATGTATACACACGTGTACACACACGGAGGTGAACATACATAACGGCACACACAAATTGCAAGGTCAAAATGTGGGTTTACTGTGTCGAGAGGAAAGTGTAAGTCGAGGTTAATGACAGACCTCCAGAGATACCCTCACATCCGTTGCCTCTACCCTTCATCACTCCCAACTTGCCACTATTTCTCTCTACTTCACCCCTTTCATCTTTCCTATTCCTGCTCCTCTCCCATCACCCTTCCCCCTCCCCATCCCATCCACACCACCTCCTCTGAGCCTCACCACAACCCCAGAGTTCACGGGCACAACATATCCAGTCATAACTCCAGGTACAGGAACACCAGACGACAGTGATCAGGAATGTTGACTGTTGACCTTTTACCTTATATATCTCAGGTTAACTTGTGTGGTGCTTACCCCCTTTCACCAGAGGAAGGGAGGCTGGCTACGTTACCAGGGGGGGAGAGGGAGGCAGGCTACGTACCAGGGGGGGAGAGGGAGGCAGGCTACGTTACCAGGGGGGGGGGGGAGAGGGAGGCAGGCTACGTTACCAGGGGGGGGAGAGGGAGGTAGCCTGGCATGTTACCAGGGAAGGGAGGGGGTGACACGCCAGGGAGGGAGAATGTGGGCAGTATTTCGGAGCGGGAAAAGCTAAGGCTGGCTCAGGACATCTGTGAACCAGCCACGCAGGTGTGGCTTTTGACACCTGTGAACGCAACCTGTCCTCAGGGAGATCTGCTCAAGGGAATAGGCTGGGGACGACTACATAATTTGCGCTATTATCTACTCTCTATTCATGGTTTGGTTAGGTTTCAATACGTTTGGTTTCGATAAAACGCTGTATTATTGACGATAATAGGAAATATGGAAATCGAAAACTATTTTAGTGTGCACTCGAATTCCCTTTACCAAAAAAAAATCCTCAAAGCAAACGTTTTCAGCATACACTTTTTATATTTTAAGCCAACGATTTATATTAAAGTTATAACTTGAGAATAATCTGTTTACGACAAAGGTTCAGTTGCCAGTTTACATCTAGATTATAACTGTAATATGCTGTCAAACCATCACCAATATCTAGATAACTATCCAGGTGGTTTGAGGGAGGGGGGGGGTGCTCTCATGGTAATGGATTTCCTCAGCAGACGGGCTGCAGCAGCCGGCGCTGCCAACAACAACAGGCAGCACGAACACAAACACCCCATCAATATTCAGCATGTTTAATCTTTTGACAACTAGGTATGCGGTCTTTGCACATTTTGTTAGTTTTTCTTCATAATCAATCACAGATTCAAGTAGCAGTTTGGCACTGTGGTGGCGCCTTGAGCTGTTTTTCCAGCCGTCTGGTGGTACTTGGCCCAGAACTAGTATGTAAACATACACCTAAGGTTTCTTGTCATTACTCTACTACTATTTAACTCTGGAATTATATCTGAGAGAAGAGAGGGAATAAAGGAGACGAAGAGATGGAATAAAGGAGACGGAGAGCGCGTGTATGGATGCGTGAGAGAGACGCTGAACATGAGGTGACCATTAGCAGCCAAATTTGTGGCACTACCAAAAAATCTTGTTCTTAGAAGTGATAGATGGACATTTCCACTGATGGAGTGGTGTAAGTTAAGGGGAATGAGGGAGGGGATAGAGGTGACGCAGGAAGGAAGGAAAGGAATTTAGGTATGTAACCATTGCGCTGGCGTCGTAAACAACACGGAAGATCCTAAGAACAAGCGGAGCTTCACAAGCCACACTCGACTGCTTCACCAAGCTCGCCGGGCCTCCTATAACACCCCCGCCCCCCAGACACACACACACATACCCCTCTAAAGAATCACCAAGGTCGCGTACACCAGTATAAAAAGTTTTCATGTTTTCATTTGACACACACACACATACATACACACAGGTATGTATATAGGTATGCATCTCAGTGAGTGGGACAAAACGTCGATCAGATAGTGTGACAGTCTCTGGTTATCATGTTTGGCTACCGTTACCTGCGGCAGGTGTAGGCAGCAGCTGGATCACAGTGCTGGCTGACTTGTTACCTGCGGCTGCTGTGTGACAAACAGTCTGCGAGACTTGGATCTCAAGCCAAACCTAACTTTCTCTAGCATAATGCACATGTACTAAATAAGGCCTAACATTGCAAATGTTAACTAGGTTTGCTTATTTAGATCTTTGACGTTACATTTATAATTATTATGTTTCGTTTTTGGAATGCCTCCAAGATTAATACTCCATAATGTGTACATTCCATCCATAACGGCTATCATGTTCAATCATTTTTGGAGGCTGGGTTGGAATCTTAGCACCACACACCTGGCTTTTGACCCTTAACCATTTATAGCTTAGAGTAGCTGCGTAAACAAGAAAGATACCCGTCATACAAGACCAGGAGAGGGAGGGGGTGGTGTAGGGAGATACGGAGAGTAGTATGTTACAGAGTAGTTACAGAATAAGGTCTATGAGGCCTCGATATAAGTAGATGAAGCGTCACATATTTAAAGAGCAGTCATAAATCATAAAGGTGAGGCTAACCATAGCCCGTGCTGCTTGCCCAGCTCCTGTGCCAGGTTAGTTACGGGCTCACCATAGCCCGTGCTACTTGGAACTTGTTCCGAGTAGCTGAATCTATAACAACAAATCATAAAGGTGATCAGTCATAAATGTTGTCAAAGCCAAGAAGTTTGTTATACACTGCATGTATTACGAGCCGGGAAGCGCTACGAGGTTGGACCATAACAATAACACCCTTGGGTCGAGGATGACCTCGCACCGTATCCAAGCTCAAACTGTTTAACAAACACGAACTACATGTCTCCATGGTTGAGGCAAGATGCGCAGGGTTTGTAGGTGGATACAAATGCCTGATGAAGGGCAAGGAAAATGTCAGGGGAAAGCGCCAAGCCATTACGACTATATAGCACTTTGAAGGGGGTCAGGATAAGGATTAGGGATGGGACGGAGAAAGGAATGGTGCCCAGTCACTTGGACGGTCGGGAATACAACGCCGACCTGCATGAAGCGAGACTATCGCTCTACCGTCCAGCCCAAGTGGTAATGCTTGATGAACGACAGTTGGTTCTCCCAAGAGGCCTGGAAGAAAATGTCACCATCTACATAAAGTCAATATTCAAGACGGGTACAACTTGGTCAACAATCAACACTGTCAGCCCATGTTCTTGTGTAGGCAGTACTTACAGTAACGATGTGGATCATTGTACATATATTGACGTATTAAGACAATTAGAATTTGGTAATATTGAATTTGGTAAACCAGAAAAGGTTTTGGATTTGTTGCTAATAAAATCACTTAGGGCTAATCCATGCTGAGGCCTAATACAGTACATATATATATGTGCTATACTACGTCTAGGAATATTTATGTTTAGTTTTAAGCTTTATTTTTTACAGATTCTATAAAGTGAATAGTACCAAATTTTACCATCTATTGTCCATTATATTAATGTATGAACGACGGTGCACCTAATTATACAAAGCACTAAGCAGGGGACGGGTTGACACTGGTCACAAGTTGACGGAGCAACAACACGAGCACCACGCCAGGGACGCACACAAGACCTTGTGACACACACACACACACACACACACACACACACACACACACACACACACACACACACACACACACACACACACGCACACGCACACGCACACGCACACGCACACGCACACGCACACGCACACGCACACGCACACACACACACACACACAAGCAACACCAACAAGTTTGGATGCAATGATTCACAATCATAATGATGTCTGCCGTGTCGACGCCACCAGCACTTGCATCACAAACACCAACCACAGGCAACCTCTCACCAATATTGAAGATGCCAAACTTGGGATCATAGAAGCACACACACATTTGAACGCTAGAAATGGAATATAATCTACACCACCATGTGATAGAATCAAGGGAAAATACAGTTAGTTATCTCCAATTGCTAAAGTGATACTAGATATATATAAATGTATATACAGTACTTCATTACTTGATCTTCACCTGTGTTGCCTAATCCAACCTTCACTTCACCTTCTCCGTTTATAAGAAGCTGTTGTGTATATCTTCAGACGGGAGACATCTCCTGTCCACGAGGCTAACCATAGCCCGTGCTTCTTGCCCAGCTCCTGTGCCAGGTAAGTTACGGGCTCACCATAGCCCGTGCTACTTAGAACTTGTTCAGAGTAGCTGAATATATAACAACAACAACAACATGTGTTGTTGAATCTGTGTTTTCAGAATCTGTGTTTTCACACAGATTCTGAAAAAAAATCTGTGTGAAAACAAAATCTGTTTTTTCACACACAACACAGTGTGTGAAAATCACACACAATCTGTGTTTTCACACACAGCACCGCTCCTGTGCCAGGAGCAGTGCTGTGTGTGAATCACCCCATGCTGTGTTATGGGCTATATAAAAGTGAATGACTTATGCTTGAGGCAACTTATATTGGCCCAGCCAGCCAGATAACCACAGAACCATGTCATTAGACCTCTAGTGACCTCTGCAAGCAGCAGGGTGTGGAATAGGCAGCTCTGATCACAAAGACTGTACAGCCTAGTGTGTCAACATAAAAAGAACTTGTATACAGTGCTGATATTAAACCAAAGTAATCCTTTTCATATTTTATCTTTTGTTAATAATAATTTCGTGGTCATTGAAGTCTAGGCCATTCACTGCCTTTTACGTAAATTTGCTTTTGACAAGAGATTCCAATTAATTTATCATTTGCATGTGCATTTGGGATTAAATTGTAGTGTTATTTTGTCTATTTCTTACTAAATTAAAAAGCTTTAATTGGGGTTTAAATAAGCCTACTATGGCAATTTACCAAAAGCCTATTTTCACGCCATTAAAGTACCTGTTAATCTGAATACAGTGCAACCTCAATTCAACGAATTATATGGGACGAAACCCAATTCATTGCAACTGGAGATGTCTCCAGGATGCATTTCCCATGCAATATGGGCTAAATTCGTTTTGCAAAATGTTAATATCAACTTATAGTTTAATACACAACTACGAAATGAACACGTCTGCAAAAAAAAATAAAAAATAACTTCATCTAGCTTATTGTTCGCGTCCCCAGCACAAAACTGATTTTCATAAAGCAGCGAGACTATGCCCCAGAGAACGAAAACCTTGCCAACTCAAAATGAAAATAAGCCATATAATTTGATTTTAAATATTCTCAATGGCTTTCCCAAGGCCGCTTACTATGACTACTAATTATTATTTCAAACAACTTCTACATGTAAGAGTGTCAGAATTAATGAGTGGTTTAGGATTTCAAAGCACGATACTAAGTGTTGGAGAAGATCCTCTCCGGCCATATACTGTCCAAGAGAGAGTGGGTAATAGAGGAGACGACTCCCAGGACACGTACTGCTACTTGTCACATCCCACGTGCGCCCTCTGTGATCCTTTACACGTGCGCTACCCATCACAGTATTAGTATGGGGTGCACAATAAACTAGACGCCTCCGGCGGCAACACCCACACCAAGCGTACAGAAGGCGGGTCGCCAGCGTACAGAAGGCGGGTCGCCAGCGTACAGAAGGCGGGTCGCCAGCGTACAGAAGGCGGGTCGCCAGCGTACAGAAGGCGGGTCGCCAGCGTACAGAAGGCGGGTCGCCAGCGTACAGAAGGCGGGTCGCCAGCGTACAGAAGGCGGGTCGCCAGCGTACAGAAGGCGGGTCGCCAGCGTACAGAAGGCGGGTCGCCAGCGTACAGAAGGCGGGTCGCCAGCGTACAGAAGGCGGGTCGCCAGCGTACAGAAGGCGGGTCGCCAGCGTACAGAAGGCGGGTCGCCAGCGTACAGAAGGCGGGTCGCCAGCGTACAGAAGGCGGGTCGCCAGCGTACAGAAGGCGGGTCGCCAGCGTACAGAAGGCGGGTCGCCAGCGTACAGAAGGCGGGTCGCCAGCGTACAGAAGGCGGGTCGCCAGCGTACAGAAGGCGGGTCGCCAGCGTACAGAAGGCGGGTCGCCAGCGTACAGAAGGCGGGTCGCCAGCGTACAGAAGGCGGGTCGCCAGCGTACAGAAGGCGGGTCGCCAGCGTACAGAAGGCGGGTCGCCAGCGTACAGAAGGCGGGTCGCCAGCGTACAGAAGGCGGGTCGCCAGCGTACAGAAGGCGGGTCGCCAGCGTACAGAAGGCGGGTCGCCAGCGTACAGAAGGCGGGTCGCCAGCGTACAGAAGGCGGGTCGCCAGCGTACAGAAGGCGGGTCGCCAGCGTACAGAAGGCGGGTCGCCAGCGTACAGAAGGCGGGTCGCCAGCGTACAGAAGGCGGGTCGCCAGCGTACAGAAGGCGGGTCGCCAGCGTACAGAAGGCGGGTCGCCAGCGTACAGAAGGCGGGTCGCCAGCGTACAGAAGGCGGGTCGCCAGCGTACAGAAGGCGGGTCGCCAGCGTACAGAAGGCGGGTCGCCAGCGTACAGAAGGCGGGTCGCCAGCGTACAGAAGGCGGGTCGCCAGCGTACAGAAGGCGGGTCGCCAGCGTACAGAAGGCGGGTCGCCAGCGTACAGAAGGCGGGTCGCCAGCGTACAGAAGGCGGGTCGCCAGCGTACAGAAGGCGGGTCGCCAGCGTACAGAAGGCGGGTCGCCAGCGTACAGAAGGCGGGTCGCCAGCGTACAGAAGGCGGGTCGCCAGCGTACAGAAGGCGGGTCGCCAGCGTACAGAAGGCGGGTCGCCAGCGTACAGAAGGCGGGTCGCCAGCGTACAGAAGGCGGGTCGCCAGCGTACAGAAGGCGGGTCGCCAGCGTACAGAAGGCGGGTCGCCAGCGTACAGAAGGCGGGTCGCCAGCGTACAGAAGGCGGGTCGCCAGCGTACAGAAGGCGGGTCGCCAGCGTACAGAAGGCGGGTCGCCAGCGTACAGAAGGCGGGTCGCCAGCGTACAGAAGGCGGGTCGCCAGCGTACAGAAGGCGGGTCGCCAGCGTACAGAAGGCGGGTCGCCAGCGTACAGAAGGCGGGTCGCCAGCGTACAGAAGGCGGGTCGCCAGCGTACAGAAGGCGGGTCGCCAGCGTACAGAAGGCGGGTCGCCAGCGTACAGAAGGCGGGTCGCCAGCGTACAGAAGGCGGGTCGCCAGCGTACAGAAGGCGGGTCGCCAGCGTACAGAAGGCGGGTCGCCAGCGTACAGAAGGCGGGTCGCCAGCGTACAGAAGGCGGGTCGCCAGCGTACAGAAGGCGGGTCGCCAGCGTACAGAAGGCGGGTCGCCAGCGTACAGAAGGCGGGTCGCCAGCGTACAGAAGGCGGGTCGCCAGCGTACAGAAGGCGGGTCGCCAGCGTACAGAAGGCGGGTCGCCAGCGTACAGAAGGCGGGTCGCCAGCGTACAGAAGGCGGGTCGCCAGCGTACAGAAGGCGGGTCGCCAGCGTACAGAAGGCGGGTCGCCAGCGTACAGAAGGCGGGTCGCCAGCGTACAGAAGGCGGGTCGCCAGCGTACAGAAGGCGGGTCGCCAGCGTACAGAAGGCGGGTCGCCAGCGTACAGAAGGCGGGTCGCCAGCGTACAGAAGGCGGGTCGCCAGCGTACAGAAGGCGGGTCGCCAGCGTACAGAAGGCGGGTCGCCAGCGTACAGAAGGCGGGTCGCCAGCGTACAGAAGGCGGGTCGCCAGCGTACAGAAGGCGGGTCGCCAGCGTACAGAAGGCGGGTCGCCAGCGTACAGAAGGCGGGTCGCCAGCGTACAGAAGGCGGGTCGCCAGCGTACAGAAGGCGGGTCGCCAGCGTACAGAAGGCGGGTCGCCAGCGTACAGAAGGCGGGTCGCCAGCGTACAGAAGGCGGGTCGCCAGCGTACAGAAGGCGGGTCGCCAGCGTACAGAAGGCGGGTCGCCAGCGTACAGAAGGCGGGTCGCCAGCGTACAGAAGGCGGGTCGCCAGCGTACAGAAGGCGGGTCGCCAGCGTACAGAAGGCGGGTCGCCAGCGTACAGAAGGCGGGTCGCCAGCGTACAGAAGGCGGGTCGCCAGCGTACAGAAGGCGGGTCGCCAGCGTACAGAAGGCGGGTCGCCAGCGTACAGAAGGCGGGTCGCCAGCGTACAGAAGGCGGGTCGCCAGCGTACAGAAGGCGGGTCGCCAGCGTACAGAAGGCGGGTCGCCAGCGTACAGAAGGCGGGTCGCCAGCGTACAGAAGGCGGGTCGCCAGCGTACAGAAGGCGGGTCGCCAGCGTACAGAAGGCGGGTCGCCAGCGTACAGAAGGCGGGTCGCCAGCGTACAGAAGGCGGGTCGCCAGCGTACAGAAGGCGGGTCGCCAGCGTACAGAAGGCGGGTCGCCAGCGTACAGAAGGCGGGTCGCCACCGTACAGAAGACGGGTCGCCACCGTACAGAAGACGGGTCGCCACCGTACAGAAGACGGGTCGCCAGCGTACAGAAGACGGGTCGCCAGCGTACAGAAGACGGGTCGCCAGCGTACAGAAGACGGGTCGCCAGCGTACAGACTTTAAAACCTACTTCACCTTAGCAAACCCAACCCGGCTACATCTAGCATCTGATCTTGTCAGAATTTTCTATCGTCTACATCTTCGCCTGACCCAACCAATCTAACCGAAGCTAATACAACCTAATAGGCAAATACTTCGTAACCTCATAACGTACCAACCCAAACCAACCCACAGTCTCATGCATAGAAAACGTAGGTATTTGTGTACCGTTACTTTTCATTTGTAACATTGGTTACCAGAACGTAAAGAACAGCCCTGTTGTGCATAATGGTATAGCAGGTCTAAGGGATAGAATGAAACAAGTCGAACAAGAGGTGTTAAGGACAGTCCTAAATACCCCAGCTGAATATTAAGGGTTTCTCTGGCAAACAGATGTGTTGACAAGTTATTTAAATTGTGTCGACATGACATGTGTGTCGACATGAGATGTGTGTTACATGAGATGTGTGTCGACATGAGATGTGTGTCGACATGAGGTATGTGTTACATGAGGTGTGTCGACATGAGTGTGTGTCGACATGAGATGTGTGTCGACATGAGGTATGTGTTACATGAGGTGTGTCGACATAGATGTGTGTCGCATGAGATGTGTGTCGACATGAGATGTGTGTCGACATGAGGTATGTGTTACATGAGGTGTGTCGACATGAGATGTGTGTCGACATGAGGTGTGTGTCGACATGAGGTGTGTGTCGACATGAGCCGAGTGTTCAAGGCGAGTGCGACCCCGGCCACCCCACAAGTCTCGTCATAATAATGATGATGATAATAATTGATTCGCTAAAAGGTACAATGGGTTGGTGAGATTACAGAGGACTTGTTTTAGTTTAGTTCATTTATTATGCACCCCCATACCCATCTTGTGGGCGTAGTGGAAAGGGTTACAGAGGCACATAAGGGCTCAGGGAGTGATTATGTACCTCTGACCCTTTCCACTACCGCCCACAAGATGGGTATGGGGTGCATAATACTGGTATTTGGACATTCTTGCAGCACCACTAACACGCAGAGCGTTTCGGGCAGGTCCTTAAGTTAACCTATTAACTTCATTTAACATTAACATTGCAACATAAACTAACTCATCTTCATTAGGTAAGATGAAAAGGTACATTTAGAGCAAGTTTTACATCAACAAATAACAACGATATTATCTGCCAAAGGTGATTACACTGGTAAAGATTCATGTCTTGAGTGCTAAGATTGGGCAAGTGGGTAGTACAAGATACAGTGAGAGTTTGAAGCACAAGGTAAGAAACAATGAGGGGAAGCAGGCGATGAGTCACAATAACGTGGCTAAAGTATGTTGACCAGACCACACACTAGAAGGAGAAGGGACGACGACGTTTCGGTCCGTCCTGGACCATTTCTCAAGTCGATTGAGAATGGTCCAGGACGGACCGAAACGTCGTCGTCTCTTCTCCTTCTAGTGTGTGGTCTGGTCAACATGAGGAGGAAATTAGGTACTATTTTGGTTACACTTTTGAACAAAGCATAGTTTAGACAATTTTTGAATTCATTAGTGAGTGACTTCCATGTACACCTCACACATTGTACAGCATTCTACACACAGTTTTTATTTAGTCTACAAGTCTTTAAAATTAAAATAGTACGCATGTTATTGATTTTACTTCTCTGCCATATGTTTTACCGCCCTTATGGTCAGTAACGTGGTTGTCAACTGGCCTCTTACAGCAGCTGCAGAATCAGCCGTCTCTCTATAAGTAGATTTTAATATTTCTCCTGACTTTTATATTCCATCGGTGTCTATAGAACTGTACGAATTAATGTTGTTTAAACTATTTTTCATGCATTGAGCATCATGGCATGAACTGACTTGCCTCTTAAAGACTCGTCGTGTATCTTTACAATCGAGAAAATCCCGCCGTCCGGCTCCTAAGTTTGTTTGAATTAAATGACGTTATTGTGATTTGACTGTCTGACAGGTGTGTCTGACAGGTGTGTGTCTGACAGGTGTGTGTCTGACAGGTGTGTGTCTGACAGGTGTGTGTCTGACAGGTGTGTGTCTGACAGGTGTTGTCTGACAGGGCGTCTGACAGTGGTGTCTGACAGGGGCGTCTGACAAAAGCGTCTGACAGGTGTGTTTAGTGAACTCCACTGCCCACGTCAGAGTGCAAGCGGCTTACGTGTGAACATTGCGTTAGGTACCAGCTCGGTGCCTGCAAATTCCTTGAGAGTTTGGGCGTCCTCCAGGTTATGCAACTTTTGGCCTATCGTGGACCGTGGATATATTCACAAAGAAACAAAATGAAAGTAGTCCATAGTTTAAGGTGCGTGTCTGGGGGTCGGGGTGATGATTCCGCGTCCTGCTCCAAAATGATGTTGTTAAAGATTCGCTACCTGGAACAAAGTTCCAAGTCGCACGGGCTATGGTGACCCAGTGCCTTACTCCAAAGATATTCTCATCAGATATACCCCCGTTATTGCCATTTTCATTGTCTTTATAATAATTTTGGGGGGAACCAAATATGATAACTGTACAGTATATACGAGGATTATGATAACCAGCGGTGGGTATTGCAGGAGTAGTGAAGGTCGCGGTCATCGCAGAACAAGTGACCTTCAGAGAGCGTGGAGGGCAGTGTTGTACACTGAACAAATCTTTCGCGCCTCTCTGCCCCAGCAGAGCTTCCTTAGTGGGAGAACTGACAGTGTATCANTATTCTTATATGAAAGTGGGATATAATAACCATGTCGTAGCTCAGTCGATTAAGGCAGTGTCTGGGATGCTCCCGGACGCAGGTTCGAATCCTCGTCACGGCCCTTGTGGTTTGTTCGTGGGATTGAGGTGTACGTATTTATTACACTGATCACTAAGTACAAAGTGAACCTGTTTACAGGCACAAGACTGGGCAGTGCCAGGTGCTGAGGCAAGTATTTGTGGAAGGCTATATAGCATCGTCTGTGTCATAGAACATTCAAAAGTTCAGAGATACCCGACAGCATACCAATACCAAAGCAAACACACATCAGACGGAGTCATTCAGACTGTTAAATGTAGTTTCATTATAAGAATTTAACAGTGATAAAGTTAGTGACAAACATACAAGTGCAATACCTGTTTAGTGTGCGAGTAATTAACACCAACCACAAGACGAGAGACCATCAGCAAGAGAGAAGCTTCGTCAAGGTGTCATCAAGCCATCAAACAACTCCCAGGGTCTCAGTCAACACATTAAAGATAATTGGTTATATCAGAGGTTTTCTTGGCAGAGTCTGGGCCCGTAACTAGCTCATACCCCCTCGTTTAGAGCCAGTAGTTGCCGTGGGTGAACACACAACCAGATGCGAGTCTTCATCACAACCGTCACATCATTATTAAATTGTATTACATTGAAGACAAGTAATTTTAGTAAATAAAAATAACCAACAAAGGGTTCGGTGTGGGCTTGTGCTTGCAACTGAAGCTGAATTCCTGGGACTTGCAACCACCGAGTGTTTCAGGCAGACCGGTTCAAGACAAGCCAAGTGTCAAGGCCTAGGCTGTCTTTGTATTTAGCCAAGCAAAACACACACCGTCCAATTTTGTACTTATGTCAAGAAACCACGAACGTTAAGAGGTCTCTAATGCACCAGGTACAAGTGGACACGAGGCAGGGCCAAAGAGCTAGAGCTCGTATATGGTCGACACTGACAGGTAGGCCACACAGCCTCCAGCATCCCGCAGGAGCACCGCCACCAGTTTGTAAACAGAGGTGTGCAACAAATAAAGAAAGTGTGTCAGGGTTCAGGGCCAGAACAGTCACCCCTGCCTCGCAACACGGGCGCGCGCTCACACACAGGCATGGTTTAACAAATGGCTACTAAAGTTCAACCCAAGCAAATGTAAAGTAATGAAACTAGGCGGTAGAGGCCAGACACAGGGTACCGAATGGGAGATGAAATCCTTCATGAAACGGACCGAGAGAAAGATCTAGGAGTTTATATCTCACCAAAGCTGTCTAAGGCCCACATCAAAAGAATTACATCAGCGGCGTATGCAAGGCTGCTAACATCGGGACTGCCTTCGGGAACCTGTGTAGGGAATCCTTCAGAACCTTGTATACCACATATTTAAGACCAATCCTGGAGTATGCGGCCCCCAGCATGGAGCCCATACCTTGTCAAGCGCAAGACGAAGCTGGAAAAGGTTCAGAGATATGCCACTAGACTAGTCCCAGAACTAAGAGCCACGAGTTGCGAGGAAAGGCTGTGTGAAATGCACCTCACGTCGCTGGAAGAGAGGAGAGCTCGGGGAGACATGATCACTACTGTTATGACCCCAGGTAGCCTGAAGAACGAGTCTACTCCTATGAGAGTTATTCGACAAACTAGACCCAATTGAGAGGTCAGAGGAAGTATAGATATGTGAATGTATATTAAATACTTGACAAATGTCAGTGAATAGTTTAAAAGCATGGGCAGAGGATGAACATGTAAAGAAATGACATGACATGAGATGTCGATATTATGCTGACAAGGTGTGAGGCTCGCAACGTCATCTCTACCTCACTTGAGCAGCAGAGGTCATGAGAGGGGGTTGTACTGTGTTTGTGCTCCTGGCAGCAAAGGAGAAACCCATAGTTGTGTACTCCTTCAAAGGAGGGAACCAGTCAGGCGTTTATGTATGAAGCCTGAAGGGAAGGGAACTATCAGGGGAATGCACCAAGCCATTACGACTATATAGCACTTGGGAGGAGGGGTCAGGATAAGGACTTGGGATGGGACGGGGGGTAGGAATGGCCTGAGGACGACTTAAAGTGCTCAAGTCAGGACTGCAGGAAGCCTTGTGAGGCAGTCCTATAGCGATTTTGTGGGCGACCTGTGAACGCCATTGTTGAGGATGGGGACCTGAGCGTCCTCGCATCAGATAAATTCTGTGGTTTGTTTGGGGGAGGTGATGATGGAAGAACTTCGAGGCCAGGGAAGAAGTTAATGGAGGAAACTTCGAGGCTGGAGAAGTGAATGCTGAACTCTGTGGGAGAGCAGAACCCCCATAATGAGGAGTGACATCAAGCAGTGTGGAGGAGCAGTGAAGAGTTTCACGTGTTTGTGTGGGATCAGTGGTGAAGCATCACTGGTGTTTGATTAGAACTTCATTGTGTAGCAGTTTGGGAGGACTGCAGAAGAGCCTTGTTGACTATTCTGGGAGAGCCTGGAGGTATACAGGGTAGTGAGCCTCAAGGAGCAGAACAGAGGTTCGTAGTGATCACACAATGTATAAGGGGAGTGCTTGAATGCTTATTGGCGTGTAAGGTGAGAGATTGATTTATTTTTGTGTTGAGGAATATTTATGCAGGTGTTTCTGCCATAGGTTACTTTTGGGCTGATTGTACAATATTACGACGAGATTTAACCCCCACTTAGTGAGGGAGTAGTAAGTGGTAAGCCAAGAGTTGAGCAGCCACTTGATATGGATGGTTAGTGAAGCCAGGATATGATATTGGAGTGTTACCTGGTTGTGCCAGCTTAGTGTTGTATGTCAATATTTTCATTTCTTTTTATGTACTGTTGTATATGTTCTTTTGGTTATTAAATGTATATTGTTAGCTGGCTTTTGTTTTTGTCCTGGTGAGGCTTCCCAGAAAGCAAGCAAGAAAAGAGAGAGAGAGGGGGAGGGGAGGTCACAGCTGCAGACAGGGTGGCAATTCTAATTCAGAAAAGGGAGAACAGAAAAGGGAGAATTAGCAGATCATTCCAAACAAGGAGAGAGTGGGGAGTCACGGCGGCTCAAGTAGGGTGTGTGCACAGAACAACGAAGCCAGTGCTGGAGCCGCACCCCTAGATGTGTGATGCTGAACCCCTCTCCAAGATCAAGAGGGGTACAGGGTGATCTGAGAAAACTTCAAGCGCTCTAGAGTTCATTGCTGGTCGACCGACGGTAGCGGGAGTGTGGCTGCCGAGGTCGGTTGTCTGTTCCGACAGTGGTTGGGGAACGTTGTCTACCTGTACGCGAGTAACAGTCTGGTGCAGCAACCAGAGCTCTCTTTGGAGGTTTAAGTTCCATAAGCCCCAACTTCCTCAGGTCAGAACACTACCTACAAAATACTCAGAGTAATTGACAGGGTAGATAAACTATTTAACACAGGTGGTACGCGAACAAGGGGACACGGGGGGAAACTGAGTACCCAAATAAGCCACAGGGACGTTCGAAAAAACTTATTCAGTGTCAGAATAGTTAACCCTGGAAACACAAACCGAAACTATCTCTATTTTCCGCTTGTTACAACTTGTAATAAAGTTGTTACATCTTGGCTTAACGTGTTTATGATGCATTAGAACGTTGTTACAAATTGCTATATTGGTTGTTATAACTGGTTAGGTGTTAAA
>WNGS01113158.1:35961467-35989060 GCA_020271785.1 Procambarus virginalis | reverse complement strand
ACTTGTTCGAACGTTGTACCAACGTCGTAGTTTTGGTGTGTGTTTGGCGGGAACAGATGGAATGCATTAGGCAATGATGTGGTGGAAGTCGACTCAATACACAGTTTCAAATGTAGATATGATAAGAGCCCAGTAGGTTCAGGAAACGGTACACCAGTTGATTGACAGTAGAGAGGCGGGACCAAGAACCAGAGCTCAACCCCCGCAAGCACAACTAGGCGAGTACACGCACAGACACACACACAGGGTAAGGTAATAAACAAGGGAAATGAGACCAGGAGGCAAGTACACCATAAGAGGAAGACAACTGCAGGAATCGGAAAGAAAAAAAAAAGAATTGAGAGTGGTTTTGTTTACTATATGCATTCTGTTTAATAAGGTTTGGTCCCCAAAGCCATTGGCTACCACGTGCCAGCGTAGCAAGGGAGGCTGAGCACTGGTCGGTGTGGCGAAAGTGCGTAGTCCAAGCAGGCGGCGGCTCCTCCTCCTCCAACAGAAGAGTCCTCCTGCATTGAACATTGTGAACATTCTCCAACAACAATGCAAAGCTATTTTTTTTCCTTTTGTACTCCAGCTGGACACCCCAAACCTACCTCTAGGAGTGGCCCCTCACAGGCGACCCCTCCGGCGAGTGGTCCAGTCCAAACAGGTCTCTTGTGTACATGGCTTCTTCATACGTACAACAGGTTTCACTACCAAGATCACATTCACTCCAAAAATCTACGACTTACGGGTTATTCATGCCCGTGCCACCCCAAGGCTTGCTTAATCTTCATCAGTGACCGTACAACAGCCAGAAGTGGGGCCCGAGGCAAACCCTACCCGTCCCTACACACAACTTTCATGCAACGTGGTGCTCATAAGGAGCCCACTTGCAACTTTCATGCAAACGTGTGTGCTCATAAGGAGACCCACTTGCAACTTTCATGCAACGTGTATGTTCATAAGGAACCCCGCTTGCAATATTCATGCAACGTGTGGTGTTAATAAGGAGCCCCGCTTGCAACTTTCATGCAACGTGTGTGTGTGTGTGTGTGTTGAGTAGTCAGAGATGAAGACATAAGCCACTGCTCATGGCTTATGTCTCCAATATTATCACGTCAGTCACCACCCACCATTAAAAGCATCCACATTACAACTAGAGGTTGGCACTGTATACATTTATTGTGTATCCCTTGGCTCGTTAGTCTGTCCCTTATCAACCCTTCAGCATCTTGTAATTAAATAATTACAAAACAAAACAAAATAGTGAACTGCACCCACACCTGTAGTGACTTGTGCAACAGGTGTGGCTGCTCAGGGTTACAGGCAGTGATGGAGCACGTTTTAAAACCTTTCAAGAATAAAGATATATAACATGTGGTGTTTTAATACTTCTATTTTACGTAATGGAATCGAACGCTTGTAACCCTCTGCAGTCTCCCTCATCTCACAATGCTCTGGTGTTACATTACTGCCTTACTAATAATGCTTCTCAGCATTTCCTTAGCATGAGTGTGTAATTAAGAGGGTGGCAGTTAAGTTCCCATGACCAGACGCTTAACACTAGCGCGCCTTGCGCTAGTTTCCGCCACTTTGTGCTCTGCTCGCTTATTATGACGTGTTGAATATTAGGTCATGGTACAGCGGGTTGGAAGACTAGTGATTATGCTATTGTGAGTTTAGTCCCCGTCGATGAGTAAATATTCAATTTCTCTAACACTTATGTGGCAGGTGGATCATCCAGCTACTATTGAATGTATACATCTATACTGCATGTATACTGTTGTATACTAATGTATACTGCTAGGTCAACACAGGCATCAGGACAACCGTGCCTAAACGTCTCTGCCCCACCTGGGAATCTAACCCAGGACCCTTAGTTGTGTGCTAAGGACGTAGACCATATTCCCTTCACGGTGTTGCCATATAAATGTTTGATCCCCGTAGTATAATTGGCTTCGTTCTCGATTCGCAATCGGGAACTCCGGGAGTTCGTCAGCTTGTTGCGGGGTTGCATCCTGGGGGAGGGGTCAGCAGCTCGACCCTGTGGGAGACCTGGATAGAAGCCTTACATGTAAATATACACTGGCTGCCTGTCCCCCGACACAATGACAAATCATCATCTTAGACCACTTCATAACATTATTTTGGGCGTCCCAGTTCATGTTTATTGTGACTTGTAGAATGTTACTCTCGCTGTTATCTATTTTTCAACGACCTCCGCCGGTCGGGAGCGACATCCCCGTCTGACGGTAACATCCGGTCCACATTACTGCCACACGGGTCGTTGGGGTCACTGTTATTATTGTCACCTTGCAGTTGTGTCATTTAATCATGCCAATTAACCTTGCTGCTTCCTGGCCAACTGACACACCTACCTACCTTGGCCACCTAGTTTAGATTCCGGCGATCAACAGTCCTGCGGCCCGGTCTCCCACCAGGTGGGAGGCTGTTGGACGCGGCTGCTCGCAGCCTGACGTATAAACCACAGCCTGATTAATGAGGTTTTCTGTGGTGTTTGTCGAGTACTCACTTGAACACTAAGAGGTCGGACCGTTATGCTCCTGACGTGTAGCGGGGGGGGGGGGGGGAATCCAATTGATGTTTGGATTGCTCAAATTACCTACATTTACATTCTCGTATTGTATACCTGCTTTCAATGTATAATACAACAGGGCATCATCATGCCTCTATCACTTACATGGTCTCGACACAACTCTCCACCTCCTTTTGTCCAGATTATTGCAACACATTCGTAAGTATGTGTTGCAATATGTTGCACCCTGAGAGGTGTGTTGCATGTGTTTCACTCTGCCCTCCACAGGTATAGAATGTTTTAGTTACACTATCACAACTTGTCCGCTCCACGGCACCTTCTCCGTCACCCTCTACTATACACCATCCTCCCGTTCTATAACAACAAATAGGACAAAGAAAATCAACAAAGACATGGGCACGTAACGACACACTACAAGAACACTTGACACCACTGGACAAGGGCACGCGACACAGGGGGCACGCGACACAGGGGGCACGCGACACAGGGGGCACGCGACACAGGGAGCACGACACAGGGGCCCACGACACAGGGGCACGCGACACAGGGGCACGCGACACGGGGAGCACGACACAGGGGGCACGCGACACAGGGGGCACGCGACACAGGGGGCACGCAACCCAACTACTGGACCAGCAACTCCCGAGCCAGCCAATCACAGCATCAGACGACACCTCTGCACCAATCCTCACTCACACCGCCTCCAGCCACCTCTGACAGCACTGTAGCAGCTTTGATACACTTCGCTACTGAACTCTCAGGAGGTGATCTCAGACAACGGTACAGAATACTAAATGAACTATACAAGGCAAACAATCTTCCCACGTTCGTAATTCCAGAGGCCATGTTTACTGCTGGCTCCTCTCCACCAGAGCCCGACCCCGTTCCAGAGACGCCTGTCAACCTGGACCCTACAACTCCAGATACACCAGCAACTCCAGATACACCAGCAACTACATCTCCTGCAAGTTACACCACGTCTTCTGATGACTCGAACGCCTATGATGAAATTGAAACACAAACATCACCTCCAGCACAAGAGACCACTGCAGCACACTCACCACCCTCAGCCCAGGAGACAGATTGTGTAGAATCTCCAGAAATTGAAACTCCGGAAATAACAGCAGTGCGTCTACAGCGTGAAAGGAATGCAGTCGGATCGCCCGAGTTCAGAAGGTTCTCCAGCCAGATGTACAACATGACGGCAGACATCATGAAGCAGGCCTACCCAGAAAACACATTCAGTTTACATAACAACGTAATCTTCGAGGAATGCGATGAGTCTACACTGTCACCTGACCTCTTCAACAGTGACTACTCCGAGTACAAACATCAGATGATTACAAGAAGCATGAAGAAATAGCTAAGAAAGAAACCAACCAACTGAGAGCAGCCGCTCTCTTCCCCCTCTTTAGGGGGATGGGGACCTAATTCTGCTCGTTTTGAGATGGTGGTACCCGACGTAGACACACTCCACACACCAAGAGGAAAGAAAACCTCCACTGCCGCCTTCCAGACCCGTCTCCCAGCCTAGCCAGATATGGATTGATACAGCATCTACACTCGGACAAGCAGCTGGGTCAAGCCCTGGCACTTTTTCTTCAACTTCAGCATTTCCTCTCACCGACTTCTCTTCAGCTGTCCCCACTTCAAGGCTCGCCCCAATGGGCATCTTCTCCTGTATCATTCGGATTCGGATTCGGAGGGGCACGCGATACACAACCTTCCTAATCCCAATAAACACATTGCTGGACATTTTCCTCCTTTGCTTCAGGAAAATAAACTCAATCCGCGAGTCTACTGAGCGGGCCAGAATTCGCCAAGCATTTACGTGACCACTTAAAGACACCTGTATATTTTTCCTGGATCAAAGCGGCTTTGTATTTATGCAACACTTTACGAGCTTAGAAACTTTACAACCCAAGGTTATTATAATTATAGACAACCTCGTACCGCTTCAGAGCTCATAAAGTGTTGATCACATGCAACCTCAGCCGTCATGACTGAGGAAACATGTATAGCTTTCATAAGTGGATACTTAAATACTTAAATGAATGATGATTGATGAGTCACCTGAGTAACCAGGGAGTCACTGAGTCACTGGTGAGTCACATGTGATTAGATAAAATAGCTAAGTGGGCTATTTTACTCTAACGTGTCAACACGTGACATGACGTCACGTATTGGGAGGGGCCAGAGGTGTGGCCCAGGGCGTGACGTCACGTGGTGGGAGGGGCCAGAGGTGTGGCCCAGAGCATGACGTCACATGGTGGGAGGGGCCAGAGGTGTGGCCCAGAGCATGACGTCACATGGTGGGAGGGGCCAGAGGTGTGGCCCAGAGCATGACGTCACATAGTGGGAGGGGCCAGAGGTGTGGCCCAGAGCATGACGTCACAGTGGGAGGGGCCAGAGGTGTGGCCCAGAGCATGACGTCACATAGTGGGAGGGGCCAGAGGTGTGGCCCAGGGCGTGACGTCACATGGTGGGAGGGGCCAGAGGTGTGGCCCAGGGCGTGACATCACATGGTGGGAGGGGCCAGAGGTGTGGCCCAGGGCGTGACATCACATGGTGGGAGGGGCCAGAGGTGTGGCCCAGGGCGTGACATCACATGGTGAGAGGGGCCAGAGGTGTGGCCCAGAGCATGACGTCACATAGTGGGAGGGGCCAGAGGTGTGGCCCAGGGCGTGACGTCACATGGTGAGAGGGGCCAGAGGTGTGGCCCAGGGCGTGACATCACATGGTGGGAGGGGCCAGAGGTGTGGCCCAGGGCGTGACATCACATGGTGGGAGGGGCAAGAGGTGTGGCCCAGGGCGTGACATCACATGGTGAGAGGGGCCAGAGGTGTGGCCCAGAGCATGACGTCACATAGTGGGAGGGGCCAGAGGTGTGGCCCAGGGCGTGACGTCACATGGTGAGAGGGGCCAGAGGTGTGGCCCAGGGCGTGACATCACATGGTGGGAGGGGCCAGAGGTGTGGCCCAGAGCATGACGTCACATAGTGGGAGGGGCCAGAGGTGTGGCCCAGGGCGTGACGTCATATGGTGGGAGGGGCCAGAGGTGTGGCCCAGGCGTGACATCACATGGTGGGAGGGGCCAGAGGTGTGGCCCAGGGCGTGACATCACATGGTGGGAGGGGCCAGAGGTGTGGCCCAGGGCGTGACATCACATGGTGGGAGGGGCCAGAGGTGTGGCCCAGGGCGTGACATCACATGGTGGGAGGGGCCAGAGGTGTGGCCCAGAGCGTGACGTCACACATTGGGAGGGGGCCAGAGGTGTGGCCCAGGGCGTGACATCACAGTGGGAGGGGCCAGAGGTGTGGCCCAGAGCATGACGTCACACAGTGGGAGGGGCCAGAGGTGTGGCCCAGGGCGTGACATCACACAGTGGGAGGGCCAGAGGTGTGGCCCAGAGCGTGACGTCACATGGTGGGAGGGCCAGAGGTGTGGCCCAGGGCCTGACGTCACACAGTGGGAGGGGCCAGAGGTGTGGCCCAGAGCATGACGTCACATAGTGGGAGGGGCCAGATGTGTGGCCCAGGGCCTGACGTCACACAGTGGGAGGGGCCAGAGGTGTGGCCCAGGGCGTGACGCACACAGTGGGAGGGGCCAGAGGTGTGGCCCAGGGCCTGACGTCACACAGTGGGAGAGGCCAGAGGTGTGGCCCAGGGCCTGACGTCACACAGTGGGAGGGGCCAGAGGTGTGGCCCAGGGCGTGACGTCACACAGTGGGAGGGGCCAGAGGTGTGGCCCAGGGCCTGACGTCACACAGTGGGAGGGGCCAGAGGTGTGGCCCAGGGCCTGACGTCACACAGTGGGAGGGGCCAGAGGTGTGGCCCAGGGCCTGACGTCAACATAGTAAACAAAGACAATCTGATCTGCAACAAAACCCGATTTTCTCAATTTTGCACGACTAAATTTCAGTGTTTAGAATTGAAAGTTTGAAAAGCCCGAACCACACAGAAAACGGGGGGGACTTGACAAACACGAGGACAACTTACAGCCAAACTGAACTAATAACTGTGGATTATAATAATTGTACGACTCTTCACCTTTGGTCCATCTATACGACTTTTTTAACGAGTTCCTGTGACTTGTACTGGCTTTGTCATGACCGTGGGAGCCATGAGTCATAGTTCTCTCCCAGAGCGTGTGAGAATGGTGCCATGCGGGCCCGAGAAGCTCCCGTCACACAGGTGCAGCTTGACGACCCGTCACACAGGTGCAGCTTCACGACCCGTCACACAGGTGCAGCTTCACGACCCGTCACACAGGTGCAGCTTCACGACCCGTCACAGGCGCAGCTCACGACCCGTCACATGAGGTGCTCGGTTAAGTGTAATTAATCAATGCAAGATCGATCGGAATGGAGCCCCCCCCCCTGCTACACACCTGAAGGTCATGCAGGTGAGGGACCACAGAGGAAGAAGCCCCCCCCCCCGCTACCTAAGAAAGAAAGAAAGAAAGAGAAAAGAAGATAAAGAAAGAAAGAGAGAGAGAAAGAAAGAAAGAGAAAGAAAGAGAGAAAGAAAGAGAAAAAAGAGAGAGAAAGAAAGAGAGAGAAAGAGAAAGAAAGAGAGAGAAAGAGACAGAAAGAAGAGAAAGAGAGAGAGAGAGAGAGAGAAAAGGGGGGAGACGGGGGGGGAAGGGGAGGAGGGGGGGGGGGGGGGCGGGATGGAGGGGGGGGAATTGGGGATGTACACATAAGCTAGGCTTAGCTCCCTTAAAAACTATTTAAATTTTATTTTGTGTTAATTCTTAGTTAAACAGAAAAGGCCGGTGGGAGAGCCATGTGGAATGATTAATGTGACAGGCTCAGCCTCCCCGCCCTCCTCCTCCACCTCCTCCTCCCATCATTCACAAACTTAAGTGACGTCTCTATTCATATTTGAACACTNTATTGATCTCAGTCCCCTAAATAAGCGAGTTCAGTAAGCATAAATGCTATATAAATAAAGTAAATAAACGATTATCCTTAGTAAAGGAATGTAATTAACTGGACTTTGTTTAGATTCAACTAAATGTGGAGAATTATTTCCTGTGACTTCGTGTTGCAACACTCGGCTCCGTCATACACTGGCAACAATTTGCCAAAAATGGCTTCGCAATAGAAAACATTAATTGGATTAATCTACGAATTAGTAATGCTAGTAATTACTATGGTTAATACAATAATGTTGTATTATAATACAAAAATGATGTATAAGTGATGGATAATTTCCAACACTGGCTCTTTGGTCCCGCCTCTCAACTGTCAATCAACTAATGTGTGTGTGTTGTGTGTGTGTTGTGTGTGTGTGTGTGTGTGTGTGTGTATTATCATTTATATTACTTTGTGTGTCTGCAGAATCGAGCTATTAGCTTTTGCACTCCTCCTTTCAAACCAATCTATTTTTCCTCTATTATATCTATTATATATATATTATTATATTTCTCTCTAACACACATACACACATCTCCAGAAAGCAGCTCGAAGCAGCTGTCTAACTCCCAGGTACTTATTTACTGTTAGGTGAATAGAGGCATAAGGGTGAAAGAAATTGCTCCATTTGTTTTCCCCTTTGCCGGGAATCGAACCCGGGTAAGTTGGACTTCACTGACTCCACCATTACCACTGCCTCCACCACACTTGCAGAAACAAAGAACTGAGGGGACATGATCACTACATACAATATTCATTGGGCAATTGACTGAGGTGGGTAATTACAGTCTCTTTAAAGTATTATAAAATAGATAGAGGTGGAAACTGGAAACTTAAATGAATCATTTGTAGGGATATACTCTCACTTTCCGCAGAGACTTCAAGTGGAGTACACCAAGATGTTGTACAGGACCCAGCCGTACACTGTGTACGGCCACGGCAGAAAAGATCATTTTACTTTCTTGAAGATGACCGCAATTCTGGATGAAATTCCTGCGCAGAACATAGAATCACTAAAATGCCTGCGCAGAAATTTCAAATGTCTTCAAACAAATTGTCCATGACACCCAGGTACAATATGACGTGGCGCAGAGCGCGGTGTCGGGGATGGTGCCACAGCAGAGCGCGGTGTTGGGGGTGGCGCCACAGCAGAGCGCGGTGTCGTGGGTGGCGCCACAGCAGAGCGCGGTGTCGTGGGTGGCGCCACAGCAGAGCGCGGTGTCGTGGGTGGCGCCACAGCAGAGCGCGGTGTCGTGGGTGGCGCCACAGCAGAGCGCGGTGTCGTGGGTGGCGCCACAGCGGAGTGCGGTGTCGGGGGCGGCGCCGTGCCACAACGGAGCGCGGTGTCGGGGGCGGCGCCATGCCACAGCGGAGCGCGGTGTCGGCGCCGTGCCACAGCAGAGCGCGGTGTCGGGGGCGGCGCCACAGCAGAGCTGCTGCGGGCGCGGGATATTTTCGCTTCACTCCGTTGTCAATATTTGTCATATATGCCATTGGCGACCGGCGGGAGTTGCCATGGTTACGGTAAACGTTTTGGGGTGTGAGGGTGGAGTGGGTGGTGGTGAGGGTGGAGTGGGTGGTGGTGAGGGTGGAGTGGGTGGTGGTGAGGGCCTGCCAAACACACACCGAAACTACGACGTTGGTACAACGTTCGAACAAGTTTTAACCTCTCCTAACCAGTTATAACAACCAAAATAGCAAGTTGTAACAACGTTCTAATACGTTATAAACACGTTAAGCCAAGATGTAACAACTTTATTACAAGTTGTATCAGCGGAAAATAGAGCCAGTTTCGGTTTGTGTTTCCAGGGAGTGGAGTGGGTGGTGGTGAGGGTGGAGTGGGAGGTGGAGTGGGTGGTGGTGAGGGTGGAGTGGGTGGTTGTGAGGGTGGAGTGGGAGGTGGTGTGGGTGGAGGGGAGGTGGTGTGGGTGGAGTGGGAGGTGGTGTGGGTGGAGTGGGAGGTGGGGAGGGTGGAGTGGGAGGTGGTGAGGGTGGAGTGGGAGGTGTGTGGGTGGAGGGGGAGGTGGTGTGGGTGGAGGGGAGGTGGTGAGGGTGGAGTGGGAGGTGGTGGAGTGGGAGGTGGTGTGGTGGAGTGGAGGTGGTGGAGTGGGAGGTGGTGGAGTGGGAGGTGGTGGAGTGGGAGGTGGTGGAGTGGGAGGTGGTGGAGTGGGAGGTGTTGGAGTGGGAGGTGGTGGAGTGGGAGGTGGTGGAGTGGGAGGTGGTGGAGTGGGAGGTGGTGGAGTGGGAGGTGGTGGAGTGGGAGGTGGTATCCAATCTGCAGTTACCAGTCCAATTTCCGCCCGGCTGCCTCGCCATCTTAACAACATCCATCTATGCTATTTTATATATTTTGTCGTTCCCCAACCACTTGGGATGGACGGCAGAGCGACGGTCTCGCGTCATGCAGGTCGGCGTTCAATCCCCGACCGTCCAAGTGGTTGGGCACCATTCCTTCCCCCGTCCCATCCCTAGTCCTTATCCTGACCCTTCCCAGTGTCCTGCCCCCACTGCTCCTTTTCCATTGACATTACCTACACATGTTTCGTTAGTTCACTCATCCCTCCACCTCTCCTATTCCTCTTCCGTCTCTTGTTTTTCCTTCCTACTCACCTTCGTCCCCAGCTTCCCTTCCACCACCCTCCCATTTGGAGACCAGCCAGGCCAGCCATTTCAATCTCTTTTTAGATTTCCGGTTCTCTTTCTCCTATTCTGTTCCCTTTCCTCTGCCATACCCTGCCCCCCCCCCTTCCCTTCCCTTCCTGCTGCCATGCGCTGCCCCTCCTTCCTTTCCCTCTGCCAAACAAGTTGGAGGAAAAAAAAATCCGTGCTTGCGTCCATGTTTGTTTTGCTTGTTTTCTCCGGCGCTTATTTAAGGAGGGAAAATCATGGTAAACTAAAGCGTATTTAATACCTTGTTTACTCCGTCGCAGAGTGGCCCTAAAACACACCTGAGATAACTTGAGGCAAAGGACAGAAATCTTTATTTCTGCATCACATTAAAGCTACGAGAGATAAACAATAACAATCGCTGTGTTAAGTCTCCCCCATTCTTTATTTTTAGAAGACTTTATGAGGCTTTATGAGGACTTTTTTAGAAGACTTTATGAGGCTTTATGAGGGAATGTTTCCGTCAGCGAGGCAGGCTGGCCGTCCACGCTACGGGAGTTGAGCCAAGGTAGTACGGCCCGTCCTCGGGGAGTACGGCCCGTCCTCGGAGTACGGCCCGTCCTCGGAGTACGGCCCGTCCTCGGGGAGTACGGCCCGTCCTCGGAGTACGGCCCGTCCTCGGGGAGTACGGCCCGTCCTCGGGGAGTACGGCCCGTCCTCGGGGAGTACGGCCCGTCCTCGGGGAGTACGACCCGTCCTCGGGGAGTACGGCCCGTCCTCGGGGAGTACGGCCCGTCCTCGGGGAGTACGGCCCGTCCTCGGGGAGTACGACCCGTCCTCGGGGAGTACGACCCGTCCTCGGGGAGTACGACCCGTCCTCGGGGAGTACGACCCGTCCTCGGGGAGTACGGCCCGTCCTCGGGGAGTACGACCCGTCCTCGGGGAGTACGGCCCGTCCTCGGGGAGTACGGCCCGTCCTCGGGGAGTACGACCCGTCCTCGGGGAGTACGGCCCGTCCTCGGGGAGTACGACCCGTCCTCGGGGAGTACGACCCGTCCTCGGGGAGTACGACCCGTCCTCGGGGAGTACGACCCGTCCTCGGGGAGTACGGCCCGTCCTCGGGGAGTACGACCCGTCCTCGGGGAGTACGGCCCGTCCTCGGGGAGTACGGCCCGTCCTCGGGGAGTACGGCCCGTCCTCGGGGAGTACGGCCCGTCCTCGGGGAGTACGGCCCGTCCTCGGGGAGTACGACCCGTCCTCGGGGAGTACGACCCGTCCTCGGGGAGTACGACCCGTCCTCGGGGAGTACGACCCGTCCTCGGGGAGTACGACCCGTCCTCGGGGAGTACGACCCGTCCTCGGGGAGTACGACCCGTCCTCGGGGAGTACGACCCGTCCTCGGGGAGTAACTCGGCTCACCAACACAGCAGACCGTCCTCACCAACACAGCAGACCGTCCTCACCAACACAGCAGACCGTCCTCACCAACACAGCAGACCGTCCTCACCAACACAGCAGACTGTCCTCACCAACACAGCAGACCGTCCTCACCAACACAGCAGACCGTCCTCACCAACACAGCAGACCGTCCTCACCAACACAGCAGACCGTCCTCACCAACACAACAGACCGTCCTCACCAACACAGCAGACCGTCCTCACCAACACAGCAGACCGTCCTCACCAACACAGCAGACCGTCCTCACCAACACAGCAGACCGTCCTCACCAACACAACAGACCGTCCTCACCAACACAGCAGACCGTCCTCACCAACACAGCAGACCGTCCTCACCAACACAGCAGACCGTCCTCACCAACACAGCAGACTGTCCTCACCAACACAGCAGACCGTCCTCACCAACACAGCAGACCGTCCTCACCAACACAGCAGACCGTCCTCACCAACACAACAGACCGTCCTCACCAACACAGCAGACCGTCCTCACCAACACAGCAGACCAACACAGCAGACCGTCCTCACCAACACAGCAGACCGTCCTCACCAACACAGCAGACTGTCCTCACCAACACAGCAGACTGTCCTCACCAACACAGCAGACTGTCCTCACCAACACAGCAGACTGTCCTCACCAACACAGCAGACTGTCCTCACCAACACAGCAGACTGTCCTCACCAACACAGCAGACCGTCCTCACCAACACAGCAGACCGTCCTCACCAACACAGCAGACCGTCCTCACCAACACAGCAGACCGTCCTCACCAACACAGCAGACCGTCCTCACCAACACAGCAGACCGTCCTCACTAACACAGCAGACCGTCCTCACCAACACAGCAGACCAACACAGCAGACCGTCCTCACCAACACAGCAGACCAACACAACAGACCAACACAGCAGACCGTCCTCACCAACACAGCAGACCGTCCTCACCAACACAGCAGACCGTCCTCACCAACACAGCAGACCGTCCTCACCAACACAGCAGACCGTCCTCACCAACACAGCAGACCGTCCTCACCAACACAGCAGACCGTCCTCACCAACACAGCAGACCGTCCTCACCAACACAACAGACCGTCCTCATCAACACAGCAGACCGTCCTCACCAACACAGCAGACCGTCCTCACCAACACAGCAGACCGTCCTCACCAACACAGCAGACCGTCCTCACCAACACAGCAGACCGTCCTCACCAACACAGCAGACCGTCCTCACCAACACAGCAGACCGTCCTCACCAACACAGCAGACCGTCCTCACCAACACAGCAGACCGTCCTCACCAACACAGCAGACCGTCCTCACCAACACAACAGACCGTCCTCATCACACAGCAGACCGTCCTCACCAACACAGCAGACCGTCCTCACCAACACAGCAGACCGTCCTCACCAACACAGCAGACCGTCCTCACCAACACAGCAGACCGTCCTCACCACACAGCAGACCGTCCTCACCAACACAGCAGACCGTCCTCACCAACACAGCAGACCGTCCTCACCAACACAGCAGACCGTCCTCACCAACACAGCAGACCGTCCTCACCAACACAGCAGACCGTCCTCACCAACACAGCAGACCGTCCTCACCAACACAGCAGACCGTCCTCACCAACACAGCAGACCGAGGCCAAATCACCTGTTAATGAATGTTAAGGCTTTACACATGACTCACCTTTAGGTTACCTTGAGATGGTTTCGGGGTTTAGTGTCCCCGCGGCCCGGTCTTCAACCAGGCCTCCACCCCCAGGAAGCAGCTAGTGACAGCTGACTAACGTCCAGGTACCTATTTACTGCTAAGTAACAGGAGCATCAGGGTGGAAGAAACTCTGCCCATTGTCTCACGTCGGTGCCCGGGATCGAACCCGGGACCACAGGATCACGCGTACAGTGTTCTGTCCGCTCAGCCACCGGCTCCCTATCCCTAACAGAACCTAAACACTTAAACTAACCTTCGTCTAGCTATTCCTAGAACTTTAAAAGATAATTTTATTATTTATATGTGAGAACAAATTTATTTCCACTACACAGTATATTAAAATTGATGAATGGGGGAGGGCAGCCGCTCTAACGAGCCTGGAGCAGGTAAATTTGCCTGCTGGAGGGTACATTGTGCCCGCGGTGCCCACCCACCGTGCTGCAAGTGCCCGGGATTACTGGATATATATATATATATATATATATATATATATAAATATATATATAGATATATATATATATATATATATAAAGAGCGTTTAGGTAGTGGAACCATATATATAATTTTCTATAACATTTCAACAGTTATTCCTCACGGCGTGGTAACTCACTCAGTGTGATGAGTCTCCCCCCCCCCTCACTCTCCCACTCCGATATATATATCTCCCTCTCTTTTCCTACTCTCCCCCCTCCCCCCCCCTCCCCTCCCCCCATGATGGCAGGACTGATCCNTGGAAGAGTTTATGAGGTACTTGCAGCAGTGTGTGAGAAGATGCTTTTCCGTGGGGCCTCCAGTGTCGGGCCCAGCCACCTCGCGGGTGTAGATGTCCATGCCATACTGACCCTCCTCTGGGAAGCTCAGCGTGAAAGTCACCACATCATCTGCAACTCGATGGCTGACGTACTTGCTGAGCCGCTTTTCCTCAGAGCCATTCTTGTGAAGCGTCGCCATGAAATCTGTGAGAGGCCGTGTCATACGGAACTGTAACTCGAGGTCACGGCCGGCGAAGACCAAAGCATCCTGGTGAGTGACGGGCTCTAAACCAAAAAGTCGTGTGGCTTTGGCGGGGCCCCACTCTCCTGAGGCACAGTCCGGCAAGGGTACCATGACAGTCTGGAGGTCCTCGCACACTATCTTGAACTTGCACACACTCTTGAACTTCATGGGTTCCCCAGTGAGGTACTCGCGTGGTGTGACAGCGTTGGCGAAGATGTCGAGCAGTAGCGCCCCAGAACACGGTGCGTGGACACGGAATGCTACCAGCTGGCCCACCACTGACTGTAGTGCAAAATACACAAGTTAATTAAGGTATTGAGAGTAGTACAGGTGTGAAGACAAATTGTTCAAAATGTGCTGGAAAGGGAATCATTAGAGTGGAGCATTTTCTCATCTACTTTTAAAAATCATCTGAATAGGGACTGTGGGTACGTTATATACACGATCATGGGGTACTACAATGCTGAGATATAGATGTACAGCATAACCATGCTTCGTTTTACACTTCCCAAAATGCTGTGCAAAAGTGAGCTCTGCTATATACACCAAAAATATTAGTCGATTTACTCTTTTTATGCAAATTATCCTTAATATTAAACAAAATTAAGTACATCTTTTGCAAACAATTTACAAAGTGCTCTGTAGGCCTACATCCAAAGTATCCACTCTCTTTAGGTAAGACGAGGGTTTGTTATTCACATAATTCTCCAATTATTATCGATAAAATGTTGCACTTTCAATTATATGGTTCACTTCTTGGCGATAATTACGTTCACTGGTGATGGGGGGGGGGGCACTCTACAAGGTACACAAAACTACATTAACTGCCACAACTATGCCAAAATGTTCATCAGAGCATATAATAATGTGTATGTACTGTGAAATAACCATCTGCTGGAGTCTCATGATAATTATCTTCATTCCCAATTAAGATTGAAAACATTTGTGGCTGTCATAGAAGTCAGGTGTCGAGTGTCCAACTGACCTGCATGACGAAACGCTTGAGGGAGACGGTGTCGTATTGGTCCTTATCAGAGTCGTAGAGCTTCAGGTTGTAGTGGAAGATGAGGGAGGACTGCATATGGCTCGGCATCCCAATCCTTATGGTAGCGGCACCTGGCAGATGTATACACAGTGTCAGCTACACTCTACATCCCTCACACCCACCAGGGGCACACACATACATCCCTCACACCCACCAGGGGCACACACATACATCCCTCACACCCACCAGGGGCACACACACATACATCCCTCACACCCACCAGGGGCGCACACACATACATCCCTCACACCCACCAGGGGCACACACATACATCCCTCACACCCACCAGGGGCACACACATACATCCCTCACACCCACCAGGGGCACACACATACATCCCTCACACCCACCAGGGGCACACACACATACATCCCTCACACCCACCAGGGGCACACACATACATCCCTCACACCCACCAGGGGCACACACACATACATCCCTCACACCCACCAGGGGCACACACACATACATCCCTCACACCCACCAGGGGCACACACATACATCCCTCACACCCACCAGGGGCACACACACATACATCCCTCACACCCACCAGGGGCACACACACACATCCCTCACACCCACCAGGGGCACACACACACACACACACTACACCCCTCAACTCCCACACACATGCACGAGCACGCCAATTCATTAATTGTCCTTCACTTTACTCATCACTCTCCAGGGGACACCACCTGCTGCTACAGTACAGTCTCCAGGGGACACCACCTGCTGCTACAGTACAGTCTCCAGGGGACACCACCTGCTGCTACAGTACAGTCACCAGGGGACACCACCTGCTGCTACAGTACAGTCTCCAGGGGACACCACCTGCTGCTACAGTACAGTCTCCAGGGGACACCACCTGCTGCTACAGTACAGTCTCCAGGGGACACCACCTGCTGCTACAGTACAGTCTCCAGGGGACACCACCTGCTGCTACAGTACAGTCTCCAGGGGACACCACCTGCTCCCACCCACCTGTAGAGTCGGTGTACATGACCGCCTTCGTGTGCTCGTCCGGGAAGTATAGGCCATAGCGGAAGAAGAGGGACCGCACGAAGGGAAGCTCCTCAAACTCGTGGAGGCTGATGGCTGCCTTCAACAGCTGCCACTCTGGTTGTAGTGGGAAGAACTCGTAGATAAACTCCTTTGGATCCGTCAAGAAGTAGTGGTCGTCATACTCATACCTGTGAGGGAGAGAGGGAGCAGTAAAGAAATTATCAAAAGAACGCACCAGGCCAGTAAGGCTATGTAGCACCAGAGAGGGAGCAGTGTGTGAACGAGTCGAGTGTGTATAGAGGGTAAAGTGATTAAGTAGGAATGACAGGACTGTATGGGGAGGGGGAAGGTGATAAATTTGAAGTGTGAGGGGTGAAGAGAGTGAGAAAAGTATGACGAGGGTAAGGAAACAAGATGGGCTTAATTGGGAAAGTCGATCAAGTATACGGCTATTTACTCCTGCACACCTAACCAGGGGTTAAACTATCAACAAGACAGAACTAACTTGAGAACATGATTGCCTAATTTATAAATTTATACGTTACAAAAACAAAGGCAGAAGTGTAAAGAATCCCAAATATTTACACAAGATTTAAATTGCCTCAGAAATTGAGTAATTTGCTGCAATTAAATCAAATCTGATAGCCGAGGATGATCTCAACATTCTTATCTTGCAGCAAGTAACCCACACGTTGACACTTTCATTAACCATAGGAATTTCTTAATTCCAGTGACTACAATTTCCAAGCCCACAAGAATCACATGGATATCTAATTCAACATCAGTCAACTGATACCACTTAGTGGAAGATTTAGCAAGATCGACCTTTTTTAAAAGCCATATTGTTGATCACATAGAAGCCACTGGTCAAAATATGTCATTTGCCGAGAAATTAATGTCAAGAATGTTATCAGTAATTGAATGCAGTGACATTGGCCTGTAATTCTCGACCACTGAACGGCTCTTCTCTTGTGTACTAGAACATCTGCCTCCACCTATAGGGAGAGCCAAATTCTTGAGCTAGACAGAGTTGGTAGAGGCTATACAATAATCTTGAGCTGATCTTGTCTGCCCCCACAGCTTTACCCATGTAGAATGTTATAAGGAGATGGTGAACTTGAGCCTCTTGTATAACCCCTTCAGTCATCTTTGATGCAGTGCTCGGAACAATATGTGGATATTGTCGTTCAGGATCAGAGACGTGCATCTTTGTAACAAAATGGTTTGCCAGTGGGTCATCCTCCTCCTGATTGCAACAGTTCTATCCTCTCGATTTAGAGTTGGGATTGTATCCTCAGATGAATATCCCTGCCGATCTTTAACCAGAGATCACCAGACCTTTTATCCAACTCTTCCAGATGCAAGCTTAGTTTTGAGTTTCTGATTCCAATCTGGATATAGCCCACTTTTGAACCCCTATATGTGACAAGTTCATCTATCCTGTTGTGAGCCGAAGGATGCCTTTGAAACCTTCTCCCAGCCTTGTTTTTAGCCTCTGCTGGCATCCGGCAACGATAACCAAACCAAGGCTGATCAGTAGACTTGGCCACATACTACCGGTGAAGATTATATACTGGACCTGTGCTAGAGGTCCAGTATACGACTGGTGAAGACGTTTGCTTGGCTGCATCTTCGTGGAGCAATGCATTCCATTAGTTGCTTCTAGCGCTTGAGCGGAGAGCTGGCCAGTTGCCCGTCCCAAAGCTAGGTTGTTGGAGGATTCTTCGCCTCAATCTGCCGGAATATCCAGTATAGTAAAGACAGGTCTAATGAACCAACATATTCTAGGGGTCTTCAGTTAACTATGCTTGCTGGAAGGTCAGTTATGACAGAAAGCTCACAAAATTTGAGGTTGAAAACTGCAAGTTCATCAAATCTCTCTGTACGAGTTAGTGGATAGGTTCAACAACACTTGTGTGTGCTGCCAGTTATGATGCATTCGTAAGGAGTCTAGGTTGTCCATTAGAAAGTTGGATGATTAAGCACACTACCATTGAGATCTGTACGTTGAACATGAAAATATTGAGGTTTTGGGATTTTTGCAAATTTTGAAGTTTTCTGGAATCATGTCGTTTAGAAATGTTTCCAGCACAACAACCACATCAGGACAATGAGCCTTAAAAGAAATGGGAGAGAGAGATCGCCAACATTGGAAATAAACCCCTGATGTTGGCTGACATTATACTAATGGATTAACTTCTCATGTTTGCAAGTTGTTAAACTAGACAGGCGTTTGTAGCTGGTACACTAGTCGTGTGTTAATCTGTTGTGCTGAGTAGAGCACAAAGCTTAATATAGTGTTCGGATATGGATGGCAAGATTGCTGATGTGTCAGTACCAAATTCGAATATTTTTTATTGCTCCAAGATCGGTCTCGACATTTGTTCTTGTCTATCCAAATCCTTTTTGGTTTGGCAAGCATCAACCTGATGCCATCTTCCGTGGCAATAATTATACTAGAGATCTCGCCGGCAGTTTTCAGAAGTATTCCCCATGTGAATGCATTTGCAACAGAGCCTTACTACGAGGCTAGGAGGCTGCCGCCGACTGATTACTACCAGTACTAAGCCGCCAGTTCAAGAGTTGAGTCCCGTGTTGAGTATGCTCCTGGTGTTGATGTTATTCATAACTTTGCTAAAGTTGGTAATTCAGCGTTTGGCTGTGATGTATTATGTGGCAGGGTGTATGGAGGCCGAGAATGGTGGTTAGTGGCCATGCCTGCATCCAATCCTTCTGAGAATCTGCTCTTGCTAGTAGGGTTTTGATTTGGCTCTTGTACAGGTGCAGTGGACACTATTGGCTATCAACAGTAGTTATAAGTGGCTGTGTGTCAAAATTGGTAAAGATGAAATTTCCATTGGGTGCTGTGGTTGTGCTGCTGTGTGTTGCCTCAGTTGGTGCGAGAGAAGGTGTTGGCTGCGACAAAGAGATGACTGGAGGTCCTGCAGGAGATTTGTAGAGCTGGAATTGTCATAGTTCCCTGTAGAGGCTTTACAGGGAAAGAATTTCCAACAGTGTATAGCTACAGAGTTACTAGCAATGTGAGTGTCCCACTCTTATTGAGCAGCAGAGGCTTGTCGAAACTGGACTGATTTTCACACAAAGCCTTGAACGAGTCAATGAACCCTGGTCAGGTCAGGTCAGAACATCCCTGTGTTGGAGAAATTTGAGAAGTTTATAGAACTGAAAAATAATAGTGTACGGCAATTAGATTAAAACTACTCAGGTCTTGCTGAGTTTCAGAGTCAGTCACCGCTTCGTACTCCACGGGATCAGCAATTTCCTGCTGTTTTGAGATCTTTCACTTGATTAAAACAGATGTTGGTATCTATCTTTAATTGTGAACGACAAATGTTAGGACAATTATCCTGCTTGCACTGGACAAACTATATTTATGGTAAAATCATAAACAGAACAAATGTGCAGCAAATCAGATAAAGATATAACCTGTAATTTATTGATAATTTTTGTTAGGAGATTTTACCAAATGTCTTGGCGACCCGTGTGTGTACTTATTAGAGAGAGACTTTAAAAGATGTGAAGACAAGCTACAATATATCAAAGGGTCCCACCTACAACTGACTCCTCCCACAACCAAGAGAGGCAACAAAAACTGTAAATTACTATACATGAACTGCTAAATAAATCAGCAAATATGTTTAAGCAAATAAATAAATGGGGGAAAAAGGATGATGAATACTATCTAAAAATTCCTGGAGCATTTCACTAGCTGTGATAACTGACTGATGGCTAATATCTTATCCAGTGTCTTAAGAATTTAGATGCAATTTCTTCAGTGTTCTTAATAGCTACTGAATTGATCTAAGTACTTTACAACTATCCTTTATTCAAATTCCATAAGAATAAGTGATCCCCGAGCTGCATACTTAATGTATTTGCAACACTCATTCATATATTGAAGGGTTTTTGTGATAGAATCTTAAGGATATGGACCTATATCCTTAAGAGGCTCACTTTATGGTGTGGGGGACACACCACAATGCCCAGGTACAAGCAATCCTCGGCATCAAAAAATCATTGTCAAGGTATCGAGAAATTTTCCTGCATGCAAAGGCTTCAGGTGAGGGATGAACTCGCCATGAATTGTGTACATACCACACACACACATGCAGGTTCGACCCCCTCTCCCTCCCTCTCCCCAACAGCTACAGGCAAGGCCAGTCATTCACGAACACACACTGGCCACAACTCTGATTATTTTCCAAAAGAATTTGAGAAGCAATTGTAAAATTAATTAATGTTTACAGTAGTGCAGAAAACAAGAAAATCCACTTTTCAGATGAAATGCAATAGAGACAAGATTACACTAACGACTAAGAGTGACCCAAGAGACTGTGGAGTTTTGTGTCAGGTAAGAGGCAAAAATCTCTCCAATGGCCCACTAGGATAAATATAAGTCCTTCGATAAGACATTTTATAGACAGATGCAAGATTTAAACCCTTTAAAACCTTGAGATCAAAAAGACTAAAGTTCAGTAAGACACACAAGACCATTTTATCACACACACACACACACACACACACACACACACACACACACACACACACACACACACACACACACACACACACACACACACACACACACACACACAAACCTCAGGTTAACCCACCCAAAAATATCAACTTAACACCTTAGAGGCATAACAAAGAATCCTCCAAGAAAACATGAGACACAAGATCCCGAAATAAACTTCGAAAGAGACATTTGGAGACGGAGATGCAACACAAGATTCCACAAGAGGAGCAAGAATGGGTCCCTGTAGTGTAGTGTACAGACCTTAGATTATTGGTTCGTCCACCCACTCGACCAGAGACCTTCCGTCACGCAAGAAAGTAAGGTTAGCACCAGTGGCAGTAGTTGGTGGGAAGAGCAGCGGCTGAAGGATGTGGTTATAGTCTGTGGTTGGTGGGAATATTAGTGCACGGTAGAGATCTCCTCCTCTTCTTGAGGTTATCTTGAGATGATTTCGGGGCTTTTTAGCGTCCCCGCGGCCCGGTCCTCGACCAGGCCTCGACCAGGCCTCCACCCCCAGGAAGCAGCCCGTGACAGCTGACTAACACCTAGGTACCTATTTTACTGCTAGGTAACAGGGGCATAGGGTGAAAGAAACTCTGCCCATTGTTTCTCGCCGGCGCCTGGGATCGAACCCAGGACCACAGGATCACAAGTCCAGCGTGCTGTCCGCTCGGCCGACCGGCTCCCTGATGGCAGTGGACCATGTGGTAGTTAGTAATAGAGTTTTTTGTTGTTCTTGTTTCTATATATTATTGAAAATAGTATAATGGTGTTGATTTCCTCATTGATGATTATGGTGCAGCAGCAGGTTTTCATGAAAACAATTTGGAGATCTAAGCATTGGCGACACTAAATGGTGCTAGTGAATCATTTTATCGACGTTGATTCAACATTGAATCGGCTGATGTACACACTCTTAAAGTCTCCTCACATTTGGAATGTGTGATAAGTTGCAAGATTATCTGTCTTGGGTAATCTTGTCAGATCAAGACTCGCCCAGGGCTTTGTGTACCAACAGTGGCCTCGGACCACCACCTATGACTTGACAGAGCCTTCTTAACAAAATATTTAAAATCATTTGAGCTAAACACATACATCACTCATATAATGATACAAGTCCTTCGAAACTCGATCATCCTATCAAATCAAATCTCCAAATTATACATACATGTAACCTTCCAGCCATACATATCCTACTATGCAAGTACTCACAAGAGTAAGAATAAAAACACAATTAACCATTTAGCCTCCCAATAACCCCCTCCCCTCCCACCTCCCTTTCTACCTGGTTCATCACGCTTTTCTAGACAATATCTCACTTCCCCCCCCCTATCACTTTCCCGGCGCTGAAACCTTCCCCTGCCCCTGCCCACTACACAACTCACCTGAGACTGTCACTCTTGCTCTTGCCCCCAGGCTTGGGCACCTCCTTGGCGTTGACCAGGTGTCGGGCGCCCCAGTTGCACTGCACAAAACGCCACGACCCTGCCACGTACACGGCATTCCACGAGTTACGGAATCTGTTGTCCTCGAACCTGACCCCGGGCTGGTAGCCTGCGGACTTGCTGTACCCCTTGATCACCACACAGTGTAGACCCGCGTAGCTGTGGACCAACACTCACACGTCAAACGTTTTACAATAATGTTGAGGCTCAATATGCAATCAAAAAGCGTTAATAGTGACAAACTTGTGAACTGCAATGATGGTCGTTATGATGATTATAAAGATTATCGTGACTAGTACATATTCACACCATATATTATAAACACAAAATACTGTATATTTGGTCATATATATATATATATATATATATATATATATATATATATATATATATATATATATATATATATATATATATATATATATATATATATATATACACACACACACACACATGTATATATACATATATTGCTAAATTAATTATTTTAAATTGTGATTTTATTATTATGAAAATATCTTTTTTGTGAAATGCAAACTTTTGGTAAAGCTAATTATTGCTAAAACGAAACAACTGAGTTGCAATAGGAATATTAATAATCATTTTCAAAGCAATGTTTTATGCTATTTTAAAAGATTTAAAAATGTATATTAAAATTATACACAGTCTCACATTGGCAGGTTGTAATCTGAAATGCAAAAGTTTTAATAGATACATTTTAAAAGTTTAATAAAATTGTGCTGTAAAGTTGTGTAATGTTCATTTCAGAGCTGCCGTGTAGTGCCACCTTGAAGGCACATTGAAGCTCCGCGCTGTCAGCACTACAGCACAGTCAGGCATCGATCTTCAAGATCGTGTGTGTGTATTCAATGCATGTATTGGAGGCCTGGTCGGAGCCGTTGAGCCCCGAAGTCATTCGCAAGGTAAGGTATGTCCGGTCTTGTCTCTGGGTCAGCAGCCCAGCAGGCCGGATTTGGTGGGTGGGTCAAGTCAGCCTTCCGGCTGCCTGTCCTCTAATGCAGGGTATGGGCTGTTTGCTATTTTTTGGCAGTATTCTTTGCAGGTTTTTGTCGTTGTAACCCCTTCGTAAGGAAGGCTTCCAATTCCCAAGACCAGCTTTGTCATCACTTTCTGCACGAATTCAAATGAATGTATGTCTATTCTAGAGTATACAGACCAATACTGAACACTAGACAGTAAAACTCGGTGAGTATAACAAGACTCGCCTAGAGCCTCAAGACTCGCAAGAAAGAGTTCGAAAGGATTCTTCTACAGAGTTGCAAGCCCCCCCCCCACCAAGATGCAGGTACAACACTCACTTAGTCTACAGGGACACAAGAGTCCACTAGAGGATAGTTTTTAAGAACTTACCTACAGAGCCGCTTGAAGAGAACGTGGTAGGACTCTGTGCCGTACTTAATGCCCCGAAGGAGACCCATGGGCGTGTCCCCATGAGCAGAGTCGTCGAAGGTAATGGAGTTGAGATTCTTGACGGTGATCCAGCGGAAGATGGTCCGCACCTTCTCCACGTCGGAACTGCACTGCCCCACCAGCATCCTCACCAGGTCTGTGAATGTCTTCTGGTCCTCCTGCGCCACCTGTTAACCGTAATATTATACAATAAAACATGAAGATATACTCTGTCAGTGGTGGGAGCTGGGACACACAACATACCCCAGTATACTCTGTCAGTGGTGGGAGCTGGGACACACAACATACCCCAGTATACTCTGTCAGTGGTGGGAGCTGGGACACACAACATACCCCAGTATACTCTGCTTGTGGTGGGAGCTGGGACACACAACATACCCCAGTATACTCTGCTTGTGGTGGGAGCTGGGACACACAACATACCCCCAGCATACTCTGCCAGTGGTGGGAGCTGGGACACACAACATATAATCATCACAACAAATGCCCACATGTAACACAGGGTAAACTAAGCACTGTAGAGTGGAGTCTCACCTGTATAGCCAGCTGATCTACCTCAGCAAACTCATCGGGATCTGTGTAGATGTCTGTCTTGGTCTGTGGCGGAGGGAGGGGTGGAGGGGGCTGGGCCGGGTAGTGCTCCAGGGCCTCCTCCTCCTCCTCCTCCTCCAGGTACTCTGACCGCTTCTCCTGGATGAGTCGCATCATCTCCTTGCTGTGCTTCTCCACCAGCGCCGCCGTCGCCGCCCTGCCCAACATAAACTTGTATCACTTCTCATTCTCACTTTCTAAGCATTTCTCATTAATTATGGGTTATGTACAGCATTTGCTTCCCCAGTCACCGCCCTCTTTGTTGATCTGTCATTCTTTAACATACCTCGCCTCACATCTGTGTCCTCCCTCCATGTGCCAATCTCTGCCATCCCTGCTGCCCAAAAATAACACAAATGCTCTACGGATATTTTGACATCATAATTCTCAACCCTCCGTTCATTGTTGTGTGTCAGCGGCACTGTGGCAGTGTCAACAACACACCAAACTTAACCTGACTATTTCCTCCTTCACAACCTATCATCGTTGTCTTCACCTCCCCTCCCACTCGTCCTATTTATTTCCCCTCTGTTCCCCCCCAAGGCCTATTCTCTCCCTTCTTCTCCTTGTCTTTCTCCCATTAATGTGATCTTTCTCTGTGCCTCTGGTTATGTCTTCCCCCTTAGTACTCTCCTCATCCACCCATCTCCTCCCTCATTAGTACCATCCTCAGAGTCTCTGAGCTCCCCCACACCCTTTTCTCCCTCATCGTCACCCTTATTGTGCTCTCCCTCTCACTACCCTATCCTCCTGTTTACCCCCGTCACTCCCTCACCTCATTACCCTGTCTACCTCTATTCTACTGTTAAGATGTGTTAGCGTCTACTGTTCATTTCTTGTAACAGCTATTATGTAGATTTTATTCTGTATCTCGTATCCACGTGTTCCTCTTAGCATGTACCTCTTATTTTGTTTCTCCTTTCCTATTGCTCATATTGTATAGCGCTCCCCTGTAGAGCCTCTTGTAGCTAGCCTACGGTTCAGTTGCCTGTTCTCTATCTCCTATCTTGTATAGTAACTGTTATATTGTAGCTCCCGTACTGTGTACCTCCCGTACTCTATAGGTCCCGTACTGTATAGCTCACGTACTCTATAGCCCCCGTACTGTATACAACCACTTGGGTTGGACGGTAGAGCGACGGTCTCGCTTCATGCAGGTCGGCGTTCAATCCCCGACCGTCCAAGGGCATGGGCACTACTCCTCTTCCCCGTCCCATCCTAAAGCATTATCCTGATCCCTTTCAATTGCTATATAGTTGTATTAGCTTGGCGCTTTCCCCCTGAAAATTCCCTCGCCTTCTGGTACTGTCTACCCTCTCATGCTGACCTTTTCCCTTTAAATCTGGTCCCGTAAACCCTATCTTCATGGAGCCTGCCCTACAGGCCCTTATAGTCTGCCGTGTACAGCCTATCCTGTGAGCCTGTCCAAGTGACGGACCTTTCGTGCTCCAGCATCTTCCGGGTGAGATTTTCCTTCTTCATGTCCCTCTTCATGGTCATGTTTTTCTCCAGTTCCTCCCGCTCCTTCTGGTGCCTCACCGTCAGCACCTTCGACTCCTCGCGGGACCGCTTCTTCGTCGCCAGGTCCCGCTCAAACCTGAGGACAAACGTCTCGTTAGTTACAACAGTATTTGTGTCTTCGGCGTCTCCAGTGTGAGGCCCGAACTTTGTTTTTACATCAGCCTAACACAACGTAACCGCAACGTTGTGGTTACATTATATTCCTGTTAGAGACAGGAAGCTTCATCCGGGTTTATTGAAGTCTTCCTCGGTTGGTATCTACCTTCATCAGGATGTAGACTACAACAATTCTCTCTCTTGGGAGAGAGAGAATTTTACTGCCAAGTGACGATTTGAAAGTGTATTAGTGAGGTGTAGTCCGTGTCACGACACACGGGTCCAGCCACAGTGTCACGACACACGGGTCCAGCCACAGTGTGTCACGACACACGGGTCCAGCCACAGTGTGTCACGACACACGGGTCCAGCCACAGTGTGTCACGACACACGGGTCCAGCCACAGTGTGTCACGACACACGGGTCCAGCCACAGTGTGTCACGACACACGGTGCAGCCACAGTGTGTCACGACACACGGGTGCAGCCACAGTGTGTCACAACACACGGGTGCAGCCACAGTGTGTCACGACACACGGGTCCAGCCACAGTGTCACGACACACGGGTCCAGCCACAGTGTCACGACACACGGGTCCAGCCACAGTGTCACGACACACGGGTCCAGCCACAGTGTCACGACACACGGGTCCAGCCACAGTGTCACGACACACGGGTCCAGCCACAGTGTCACGACACACGGGTCCAGCCACAGTGTCACGACACACGGGTCCAGCCACAGTGTCACGACACACGGGTCCAGCCACAGTGTCACGACACACGGGTGCAGTCATGGCTAACCTACCAACTCATGCATTGCCACGAAATCATATTGACAATGGCTGAACAGTTAATTTGACTTTACTTGAGAAACAGATACATTTGCTGCGCTGATAATAATAATTGTGTCGATAAAAACAATGCAAGATCTCGTCAGACGAGTCAAGACACAGTCAATATAAAACTGGGCCCAGGAAATATGAGGGGGGAGGGAAGAGAGGCGACTCACTGTGTGGTAAGTCTCTCGAGCTCCGTCTCCCACTCCTCCTTCAAGTGGTCGTCCATCCTGGCCTCCTCAGCCGCCCGCTGCTTGGCGAACTTCTTATACAGGTCGTCCTCCTCCAGACGGTGAGCCATCTCCATCTGCTTCTGTACGTTCACATCCTGTTGAGAGATACGTGGTCACTCTTGGTCACTGTAATATTGTGTAGCTCACTGTTCCTCACTGTAATATTGTGTACCTCACTGTTCCTCACTGTAATATTGTGTACCTCACTGTTCCTCACTGTAATATTGTGTACCTCACTGTTCCTCACTGTAATATTGTGTACCTCACTGTTCCTCACTGTAATATTGAGTAGGTCAAGATAAAAATTATAGTCAGATTCAGTCTCCAATAGTACATCGTATTTTGCCGTATAAATCCCCTTAAGCCAAAAATTGATGTACTAAAAATCATAGTAACTCGGAAAATTGACCTGATATCCCGTATTCTCTTCGTGGGTTCACGATTAGGTAATGTTCCATCAATTTAGTACATCGGTTTAGTGAGGTTGTGAGCGCTGGAGAGCCCGGGCTCAAGTAATGCCAATGCTCTGAAATCGTCACTATTATGGTGCTTAAGATTTGATTAAAACAACAGTTTTGACGGATTGGTCGATTGGTAGAGGACTGTTGTCCACCACTTGAAACATCGCATTTTAA
>WNGS01113158.1:35946447-35961367 GCA_020271785.1 Procambarus virginalis | reverse complement strand
TAACCTAACCTAACCTATCTTTATGGTTAGGTTAGGTTAGGTAGTAGAAAAAGTTAGGTTAGGTTAGTTAGGTTAGGTAGGTTAGGTAGTCGAAAAACAATTAATTCATGAAAACTTGGCTTATTAGGCAAATCGGGCCTTGCTAGTAGCTGAGAAGTGCGTTCTGGCTACTAGGTACGACATATATATATATATATATATATCCAATGGTCTCAATGGTCTCTTATAGCACAATTGGTTCAAGAACTGGACCATAAGGCTCTAAGCTGAGTAACTGGCATCTGTGGCGAGTCAGCTAAATAGCTCATTTAACTAATCACGGACCCACACTAATGCAGTCGGGTGCAGACTCTACCTTCAGTAAGTAAACTGCATATTTTGCCAAGGTTTATGGTAGTATACCATTTGAATGAATACATTTCTATTTGTAACTGAATTGTACCTGAATTCTGAAATCTGTTCACATTCAATTACGTAGCGAGCCGCGCCACCAGCGTAGCGAGGGACGCCACCAGAGTAGCGAGGTACGCCACCAGAGTAGCGAGGGACGCCACCAGAGTAGCGAGGGACGCCACCAGAGTAGCGAGGGACGCCACCAGAGTAGCGAGGGACGCCACCAGAGTAGCGAGGGACGCCACCAAAGTAGCGAGGTTAAAGTTTACTCCAGCAGGCGAGGCAACTCCCAGAGGTACTTGTAGCCTAGTCTAAGCCGACCTGAGCACGGCCACCGCCAGTATGTTAACGTCAATGTTTTTCTCGCATTAATAGTTGTGTGGCCAGGCGAGGCTAGTGGGAGTGTGGCCAGGCGAGGCTATAGGGAGTGTGGCCAGGCGAGGCTAGGGGGAGTGTGGCCAGGCGAGGCTAGTGGGAGTGTGGCCAGGCGAGGCTGTAGGGAGTGTGGCCAGGCGAGGCTAGGGAGTGTGGCCAGGCGAGGCTAGTGGGAGTGTGGCCAGGCGAGGCTAGTGGGAGTGTGGCCAGGCGAGGCTAGGGAGTGTGGCCAGGCGAGGCTAGTGGGAGTGTGGCCAGGCGAGGCTAGTGGGAGTGTGGCCAGGCGAGGCTAGGGAGTGTGGCCAGGCGAGGCTAGTGGGAGTGTGGCCAGGCGAGGCTAGTGGGAGTGTGGCCAGGCGAGGCTAGGGAGTGTGGCCAGGCGAGGCTAGTGGGAGTGTGGCCAGGCGAGGCTAGTGGGAGTGTGGCCAGGCGAGGCTAGGGAGTGTGGCCAGGCGAGGCTATAGGGAGTGTGGCCAGGCGAGGCTAGGGAGTGTGGCCAGGCGAGGCTAGTGGGAGTGTGGCCAGGCGAGGCTAGTGGAGTGTGGCCAGGCGAGGCTAGGGAGTGTGGCCAGGCGAGGCTAGTGGGAGTGTGGCCAGGCGAGGCTATGGGAGTGTGGCCAGGCGAGGCTAGGGAGTGTGGCCAGGCGAGGCTAGTGGGAGTGTGGCCAGGCGAGGCTAGTGGGAGTGTGGCCAGGCGAGGCTAGGGAGTGTGGCCAGGCGAGGCTAGTGGGAGTGTGGCCAGGCGAGGCTAGTGGGAGTGTGGCCAGGCGAGGCTAGGGAGTGTGGCCAGGCGAGGCTAGTGGGAGTGTGGCCAGGCGAGGCTAGTGGGAGTGTGGCCAGGCGAGGCTAGGGAGTGTGGCCAGGCGAGGCTAGTGGGAGTGTGGCCAGGCGAGGCTAGTGGGAGTGTGGCCAGGCGAGGCTAGGGAGTGTGGCCAGGCGAGGCTAGTGGGAGTGTGGCCAGGCGAGGCTAGTGGGAGTGTGGCCAGGCGAGGCTATAGGGAGTGTGGCCAGGCGAGGCTATGGGAGTGTGGCCAGGCGAGGCTATAGGGAGTGTGGCCAGGCGAGGCTAGTGGGAGTGTGGCCAGGCGAGGCTAGGGAGTGTGGCCAGGCGAGGCTAGGGAGTGTGGCCAGGCGAGGCTAGTGGGAGTGTGGCCAGGCGAGGCTAGTGGAGTGTGGCCAGGCGAGGCTATAGGAGTGTGGCCAGGCGAGGCTAGTGGGAGTGTGGCCAGGTGAGGCTAGTGGGAGTGTGGCCAGGTGAGGCTAGGGAGTGTGGCCAGGTGAGGCTAGTGGGAGTGTGGCCAGGCGAGGCTATAGGGAGTGTGGCCAGGCGAGGCTATAGAGAGTGTGGCCAGGCGAGGCTAGGGAGTGTGGCCAGGCGAGGCTAGTGGGAGTGTGGCCAGGTGAGGCTAGGGAGTGTGGCCAGGCGAGGCTAGTGGGAGTGTGGCCAGGTGAGGCTAGGGAGTGTGGCCAGGTGAGGCTAGGGAGTGTGGCCAGGTGAAGGTACGGAGGTGGTGAGAGGCAAGGTGAAGGGAGGCTGGCCAGGTGAGAGGAATGGAGAGTAGGCGAGGTGAAGAGTGGCCGGGAAATAAGAAATGCCGAGGTGTGAGTGTGTGAGAGGAGCCAGGGTTGGGGAGGGACGGGGCCAGGTGAAGGTGTACACCTGTGGAGCAGACTCCGGGCACCCAGGCGGCAGACGGTGGTGGCACACTGACGCCTTAAGACGGTGTCACACGCCCGCCCTCAGAAACGTTTACCGGATGCCCTGAGACAACCACAGAAACACCCCAAGCTCCCCCACAAGGTTACAGTAATTTACCGGCCTGCCAGCTGCCTCTCCTGCATTCATGCCCGCCACATTATACATAGGCAGGAAAGGTGTCGCAAGTATCCGGATTCCAAAGAATTTAAATCGCCAACTGCGCGGGAGGAGTCGACTGTGTCCCGCCCCCGGCCAGTCATGGCTGTCCACTTGTCACCTGTTATTACCTACCGCTGGTGCTCTCTCGCATCCCACTTACCTCTATAAACACATCCAACTATCTCTCCAAGTGACACTAACACGCATAAGATGGGGGACATTATTTAATAGAAATTGTCTTGAATCTGTTGGGGAGAGGCGTGGTGGTGAGACATGGCAACTGCCGCCTTCCTCATACCTGAGGCGGCGCTGCCAAGTCTCTGGCGCCTTGACACCCACACCTGGGTAATGGCTCCCACGGCAACGTTTAAAGTAATGGCGTGAGGTAATTGTAGCCTCTCTCATTCTATCATTATAGAGCCTACTACAATGATGGGGTAAACGGGGGGAATGGGGAGAAGGAGAGCGAGAGAGCAATGTGGCATTTGTAGGTCGCGTTACAGTTGTACAGAGTTGGTGGTGGAGGCGGAAGTCGCGCTGACACTCACGGGATCCACACTCCTATTACATTAATGGCTACTTCCCATGTTTCTCCCCTCACACCTCATTCAAACACACTCCTACTCTTAAAATTCACTCTCAATAACACTAAAAATTATTTGTATTTTATTTATATATATACAAGAGTTCTTACATTCTCGTACAGCCACTAGCACGCATAGCGTTCCTGGCAGGTCCTTAGTCCTAATATTCCCCGGGATACGACCCGCCAAATCGTCTAACAACGAGGTACCCATTCACTGCCGGGTGAACAGAGGCAAAGTTGAGGAGTGGCGCCAACTAAATCCTCCCCGGCCAGGATACGAAATAGGCCAAAGCGCTTGCGAAGCTCCCAGCGAGTGTTTTACCACTGCGCCACGGGGACCACTGTGTGTCAACTATGTTGACATTTTTATGGTGTAAATGCTCCTCTTCTATTTATTTACTATATCATTAAACCATTTATAAGAGGGTAATGGGCTATATAACAATGTTTGTACTTAAGAGGCAGACGATGAGTGACTAACATGGAGGCCTGGTCAAGGACCGGGCCGCGGGGACGCTAAGCCCCGAAATCATCAAGATAACCTCAAGATATAACATGCCTGAAGAGTTGGTACCAACCCACACATCTGAAAATGAGGAAACGACGAGCTTTCCCTCCGTCAGAGACCATTAGCGAAGACACTTACCAAGTACTGGTCGATGGGCTTGTCGTAGACCCGCTGGATCTTGGTGGCATTGAGGGCGTGCGCGATGTGCAGCGCCGTGCTGTCGAACCGCCCGTACTTGTAGTCACTGAACGATGAGTTGTGGCCATTCTCCGACCCGTTCCCACTACCGCTCCCCTGAAACATCAACGTAACACATCAATGGCGAGAGGGCTGAAAATAATGGCGAAGAAGAGAGCCAATCAGATCAATGCCAACAGTCAAAAGAAATCGCCAGAGCACATAATTGGCAGGAAAGGTGCATTAAGTGGTTGCCGAGGTTCAACAATAAACAAATGCCTGGTTGGATATAGAAGGTCCTGGATGTTGCAGGCCCTGTGTGTGTGTGGATGTTGCACGCCCTGATGTGTGGATGTTGCAGGCCCTGTGTAGATACTGAAAGGCTCATGGAAGCAAACTGCAGAACTATCAAATATATAACACAATATCAGCCACTACTCCGCCACCAGGGAATCCACCATCTAACACCCACTGAGCCGCCACCCACCAGGGGGGAGCCACCATACAGTACCCAGGCCACAGTGACCTCCGTGAAGCAACACCTCCACAAGACGAGGCCAAGACCCGTACCCTGGTATAGGGGGACCTGAGGACGAGCGCGTCCCCGTCTAGCGAGGGTCGTCCTCCAGGTCGTATCTGGTCGTTGACGAACTGAGCTGAGCGGGGCACGTTGAGGGCCGACCTGATGCCCACCGCCTCGCCATCCAGGTGCCCCGGGCCCGGCTTGGGCACGTGAGACGAGCAGTACACCTCCTTGTCATCCTGCAAAACAAACACACGATTAAAAAAAAAATATATATATATATATGGATGTAACAAAAGACCAAAACACAAACACCAGTTGATTGATAGTTGAGAGGCGGGACCAAAGAGCCAAGACTCAACCCCTGCAAGCACAACTTGGTGGTTCATCAGAACATCATAAATAAGCCAAGAAAAGCACCTTGCATGAAAAAATTATCATTAAAACATGTATAATGAGAATGAACCTGAATAATGCGAACGAAAATACATTAATATATATGAAGAACAGAAACATGCGTACTCAAAAAACATTATTTAACAATATCGACGATGATATAACCCACGAGTCTCGCCGTATAAACCTCCAAATGATTTTTGGCGGGAGGCGCCGCCAGGCTGGTCAACAGGTGACTCATCCCGGCCTCCTCCTCCTCCTCCCTGGGCGGGGGGGGGGGCGGGGGAGGCTGGTCAACAGGAGGTAACGGCCTGATTACCGTCAATGACTGGTCGCCTCCACTCGTCAGCCCCCCCCCCCCCCCCCACCCATGGCTCACCCGTCGCTGACAAAGGGTGAGGGGTCCATCAAACACTAGTCTTCCCTATAACAAATCACCGATGGGAGTCGTGACCACCACCACACCACACATTTACAGGCAGGAGTAACAGGTAGGGCGCTCCAGTGGATAAGGGAGTACCTAAGCAATAGGAAGCAGAGAGTTACAGTGAGGGGTGAGACCTCAGACTGGCGTGAAGTCACCAGTGGAGTCCCACAGGGCTCTGTACTTGGACCTATCCTGTTTCTGATATACGTAAATGATCTCCCAGAGGGTATAGACTCATTCCTCTCAATGTTTGCTGACGACGCCAAAATTATGAGAAGGATTAAGACAGAGGAGGACAGCTTGAGACTTCAAGAAGACCTGGACAAGCTGCAGGAATGGTCGAACAAATGGCTGTTAGAGTTTAACCCAAGCAAATGTAATGTAATGAAGATAGGGGTAGGAAGCAGGAGACCAGATACAAGGTATCATTTGGGAGATGAAATACTTCAAGAGTCAGAGAGAGAGAAAGACCTGGGGGTTGATATCACGCCAGACCTGTCCCCTGAAGCTCATATCAAGAGGATAACATCAGCAGCATATGCCAGGTTGGCTAACATAAGAACGGCCTTTAGAAACTTGTGTAAGGAATCTTTCAGAACATTATATACCACATATGTCAGACCAATCCTGGAGTATGCGGCTCCAGCATGGAGTCCCTATCTAGTCAAGCATAAGACTAAACTGGAAAAGGTTCAAAGGTTTGCCACCAGACTAGTACCCGAGCTGAGAGGTATGAGCTACGAGGAGCGACTGCAGGAATTAAACCTCACTTCGTTGGAAGACAGAAGAGTTAGGGGGGACATGATCACCACATTCAAGATTCTCAGGGAATCGACAGGGTTGATAAAGACAGGCTGTTTAACACAAGGGGCACACGCACTAGGGGACACAGGTGGAAACTGAGTGCCCAAATGAGCCACAGAGATATTAGAAAGAACTTTTTTAGTGTCAGAGTGGTTGACAAATGGAATGCATTAGGAAGCGATGTGATGGAGGCTGACTCCATACACAGTTTCAAGTGTAGATATGATAGAGCCCATTAGGCTCAGGAAACTGTACACCTGTTGATTGACGGTTGAGAGGCGGGACCAAAGAGCCAGAGCTCAACCCCGCAAGCACAACTAGGTGAGTACAACTAGGTGAGTACATTGGATATGGTGGTAACCACGATCCCCCACATGTATCATGGTACAAACTACCCTCTCCCACACCGCTCATGGTGTAAACCACAATACTTTCATGCGGGTCTCTCGCAGATAGGGGTACCTCGTGGATAAGGGTCCCTCGTGGAAAGGGGTCCCTTGTGAGGATAGTCGGGGTATAATGACTGAGGCCATCTTTAACCTTCGGAGAGGAGGCAGAGGAATGCCTGCTGATGCTGTCTGCGGATGCTGCCTGCGGATGCTACCTGCGGATGCCCTCTGTTGATGCTACCTGTTGATGCTACCTGCTGATGGCCGCTATACATAATAATTTACACGTGGAAGATATTAGAGGGGCTGGTCCCAAACCTGCACACAGAAATAACACCACATGAGACCAGGAGGTATGACAGGATGTGCAGAATACCCCCCGTTGAAGAGTAAAGGTGCAACAGGTACCCAGAGAGTGAACTCAACATCATTGTGATGGGTCAGTAGCTAGGGATGGGAAGGCAGGATGTGGAGTCTTGATCAGGGAGTACACTGACATCGGCACTGTAGATACTGTTATTGGACGCCGCTTAACTGACAATGTCTCTTCAACGCAGGCTGAACTCCAAGGTGTATTAGCAGGATTACAGGAAGTAGTCTTTATTGACAGCAGAGGGGAGTTTTTAGGGGAGCGGAGACAGCAGAGAGTCTTTAAATAGCGGACGCCCAGTATACCAGAATATTGTGATAGAGTGTAGAGAGAATGTTAAGAAATTAGAAAAACTGGGTATAAAGTAAGATTCATGTGGATCCCTTCACATGTGGGAATATTGTTGAATGAGGTAGTTGATGACATAGCGAAGAGAGCCACGGATAAAACTCTTGTTGATGTTGTATGTCAGTTAACCTTGAAACAAATAAAAACAAGAATCAAGATGATCCAAGAGGGTGAAGAAATGATAAAGAGAATGGCAATGGTGGACAGTAGTAACACACTTAAGAATTATTAAGTAATAAATACAAATTCGTCCTTCACCTATGGTAGAGGAAAGTCTACTTGGAAGGATTCAATTTACATGAGATTAAGATTAGGATACAAATATATCTGGCAATACGGTGTTGATGTCAGTGAAAAAGATAAGGAGTGTAAATTATGTAGTATGCCGCGCCCCCACACCTTAGAACATTATGTATTAGAGTGTCAACTTATTAATAACTATAGAAATAAGGAAATAAGTAGTATACCACATCAAATTGTTTGGATGTGTGATAATGGTATGATAGACAGTATACTTAGGAGCTACAAGAATTTTGCCCCCAAGAGTGTAACAATTGTTTGCTGTGCTTACTATATTAACCTGCAATGTTAAATGGGATTCTTGTAATGTTATTTGTCTATTTGTACTCACTGAATTTGTGCGCCCCTTGAGGGACTTGAAGTAGAGGGGGGTAGAAATAGCCTAAGCTACTCTATCCCTTTGAGATGTATTTCTTTCTTATCTCAATAAACATACTTGAACTTGAACCAGGTTTATGTTTAAGTGCAGTAGTTTCAAGGTACAGAGAGATAGACTCCATCGTCTCAGGCAGGTAGTGAGAACGAGAGCAGGCCCAGACGAGGAATGGTCAGGAGGGTGAATATCGCCCCCAGACGATTGCAGACATCAAAGAGCTAAGCGGTGGAGAAGCTACGCAAATGTGATGCCTGCAACCGACAGAACGGCAACTGCGCCCAAGAAGCAGGGTCCAGGAGATGAATCTCCCTCTGCAAGCACAAACGAGTAAGTACATTTAGGGGAACGCGCACACAGGTACGCAAATGTCAGACAGAGGAAGGGTGGAAACACAGGTCAGAGAAACCAGAGGAACACACTGCGTCAGGTCGCAGAGGAGCGAGAAGAGAGGGAGCTGGTGGACGTGTCGGGGTTTAAGGTTTGGAAACGGCTGTGGAAGTGAGGAAGGGAAGAATGGTGTGGGGTGGAGGAGTGTGACTCAATGAAGAGACACAACCTTGATGTTTCAGGTCGAGGACGGCTTGCTTAAATTTGTAGTGCATGCAAGATCGGGAAAGGCAGGGTGGGCATCACTGTAGTTGATGCAGTGAGCATGGGGAGAATAACAATCTGACCGACAATGGTAAGGGTCACCATTGGGCACCACCACACAAGGGGCATACTAACACCTCGCTACTACTCTGAGGTTCCATACCCTCATTTCCAGCATCTGTTGCAACATGCGAGAAGAGTGGGTACATTTCTGCATGGTGCATCTTGCCCCAGCATGAGGTACCAAAGACTGAATGTTCCGGCTATCAGGCGAGACCTTAACACGAAGGAATTGACAACAGTGGCCGCGAGGAGGCCGAGTGTACATATCAACCGGTTGGATGGGATACCCTTTGGTTTCGAGGACGTAATTAATGTTTTCATGACAGTCTTGAGTTCCATGTACCCAATCAAACATGCGGAGGAGGGAGGATGACGGTAACAATGCTGGCATTGAATTGGACATTTTTAGAGACCCAAATCTGAGTTCCACAAATACGGGACAGACAGAGCAGCAAGTCCAGGTGGGCTTAAGTGTAACATGTGTATCCATTGTCAATAAAGTGTTTATGTATGCGCAAGGTCATCAGGGCGGGTAAGTTCATCGCGACAAATTTCAAAATATTTAGACCGCGTAGTAAGCCAAACAAATCATAGTACAAAGCAGCGGTTGAGGGAAAACATGCGCGTTCACTTGCAAGGACAGCACCATGGGCCCCCCAGTAAGGAGAGCAAAAGGTGCAGTTGTAAACCAATGATGGATTCTCTCCAGGTGACTAGGTAGTTACCACTGGGGACTTTAGAGTCGTCCCTACTGAGAACGTGGGCTGGGGACTGGAGGAAAGGCAGGGTGAACCATAGACGACGCTGGATCTGAGCCTAACACGGCTACTGAGTCCGATCTTCCATTACGTGCAACCCAAAGGAGAGAGGGCCTGGTTGCCTGCTTCAAGAACCTGAATTTGGGAAGCTAGTTTGTTTACTATATGCATTCTGTTTAATAAGTGTTTGGTCCCCAAAGCCATTGGCTACCACGTGCCAGCGTAGCAAGGGAGGCTGAGCACTGGTCGGTGTGGCGAAAAGTGCGTAGTCCCAAGCAGGTGCGGCTCCTCCTCCTCCAACAGAAGAGTCCTCCTGCATTGAACATTGTGAACATTCTCCAACAACAATGCAACGCTATTTTTTCCTTTATACTCCAGCCTGGACACCCAAACCTACCTCTAGGAGTGGCCCCTCACAGGCGACCCCTCCGGCGAGTGGTCCAGTCCCCAAACAGGTCTCTTGTGTACATGGCTTCTTCATACGTACAACAGGTTTCACTACCAAAGATCACATTCACTCCAAAAATCTACGACTTACGGGTTATTCATGCCCGTGCCACCCCAAGGCTTGCTTAATCTTCATCAGTGACCGTACAACAGCCAGAAGTGGGCCCCGAGGCAAACCCTACCCGTCCCTACACACAACTTTCATGCAACGTGTGTGCTCATAAGGAGCCCCACTTGCAACTTCATGCAACGTGTGTGCTCATAAGGAGCCCACTTGCAACTTTCATGCAACGTGTGTGCTCATAAGGAGCCCCACTTGCAACTTTCATGCAACGTGTGTGCTCATAAGGAGACCCACTTGCAACTTTCATGCAACGTGTGTGCTCATAAGGAGCCCCACTTGCAACTTTCATGCAACGTGTGTGCTCATAAGGAGCCCCACTTGCAACTTTCATGCAACGTGTGTGCTCATAAGGAGACCCACTTGCAACTTTCATGCAACGTGTGTGCTCATAAGGAGCCCCACTTGCAACTTTCATGCAACGTGTGTGCTCATAAGGAGCCCCACTTGCAACTTTCATGCAACGTGTGTGCTCATAAGGAGACCCACTTGCAACTTTCATGCAACGTGTGTGCTCATAAGGAGCCTCACTTGCAACTTTCATGCAACGTGTATGTTCATAAGGAACCCCGCTTGCAATATTCATGCAACGTGTGTGTTAATAAGGAACCCCGCTTGCAACTTTCATGCAACGTGTGTGTGTGTGTGTGTGTGTGTTGAGTAGTCAGAGATGAAGACATAAGCCACTGCTCATGGCTTATGTCTCCAATATTATCACGTCAGTCACCACCCACCATTAAAAGCATCCACATTACAACTAGAGGTTTGGCACTGTATACATTTATTGTGTATCCCTTGGCTCGTTAGTCTGTCACTTATCAACCCTTCAGCATCTTGTAATTAAATAATTACAAAACAAAACAAAATAGTGAACTGCACCCACACCTGTAGTGACTTGTGCAACAGGTGTGGCTGCTCAGGGTTACAGGCAGTGATGGAGCACGTTTTAAAACCTTTCAAGAATTAAAGATATATAACATGTGGTGTTTTAATACTTCTATTTTACGTAAATGGAATCGAACGATTGTAACCCATCTGCAGTCTCCCTCATCTCACAATGCTCTGGTGTTACATTACTGCCTTACTAATAATGCTTCTCAGCATTTTCCTTAGCATGAGTGTGTAATTAAGAGGGTGGCAGTTAAGTTCCCATGACCAGACGCTTAACACTAGCGCGCCTTGCGCTAGTTTCCCGCCACTTTGTGCTCTGCTCGCTTATTATGACGTGTTGAATATCAGGTCATGGTACAGCGGGTTGGAAGACTAGTGATTATGGCTATTGTGAGTTTAGTCCCGTCGATGAGTAAATATTCAATTTCTCTAAACACTTATGTGGCAGGTGGATCATCCAGCTACTATTGAATGTATACATCTATACTGCATGTATACTGTTGTATACTAATGTATACTGCTAGGTCAACACAGGCATCAGGACAACCGTGCCTAAACGTCTCTGCCCCACCTGGGAATCTAACCCAGGACCCTTAGTTGTGTGCTAAGGACGTAGACCATATTCCCTTCACGGTGTTGCCATATAAATGTTTAATCCCCGTAGTATAATCGGCTTCGTTCTCGATTCGCAATCGGGAACTCCGGGAGTTCGTCAGCTTGTTGCGGGGTTGCATCCTGGGGGAGGGTCAGTAACTCGACCCTGTGGGAGACCTGGATAGAAGCCTAACATGTAAATATACACTGGCTGCCTGTCCCCCGACACAATGACAAATCATCATCTTAGACCACTTCATAACATTATTTTGGGCGTCCCAGTTCATGTTTATTGTGACTTGTAGAATGTTACTCTCGCTGTTATCTATTTTTCAATGACCTCCGCCGGTCGGGAGCGACATCCCCGTCTGACGGTAACATCCGGTCCACATCACTGCCACACGGGTCGTTGGGGTCACTGTTATTATTGTCACTTTGCAGTTGTGTCATTTAATCATGCCAATTAACCTTGCTGCTTCCTGGCCAACTGACACACCTACCTACCTTGGCCACCTAGTTTAGATTCCGGCGATCAACAGTCCTGCGGCCCGGTCTCCCACCAGGTGGGAGGCTGTTGGACGCGGCTGCTCGCAGCCTGACGTATAAACCACAGCCTGATTAATGAGGTTTTCTGTGGTGTTTGTCGAGTACTCACTTGAACACTAAGAGGTCGGACCGTTATGCTCCTGACGTGTAGCGGGGGGGGGGGGAATCCAATTGATGTTTGGATTGCTCAAATTACCTACATTTACATTCTCGTATTGTATACCTGCTTTCAATGTACAATACAACAGGGCATCATCATGCCTCTATCACTTACATGGTCTCGACACAACTCTCCACCTCCTTTTGTCCAGATTATTGCAACACATTCGTAAGTATGTGTTGCAATATGTTGCACCCTGAGAGGTGTGTTGCGTGTGTTTCACTCTGCCCTCCACAGGTATAGGATGTTTTAGTTACACTATCACAACTTGTCCGCTCCACGCCACCTTTCCCGTCACCCTCTACTATACACCATCCTCCCGTTCTATAACAACAAATAGGACAAAGAAAATCAACAAAGACATGGCACGTAACGACACACTACAAGAACACTTGACACCACTGGACAAGGGCACGCGACACAGGGGGCACGCGACACAGGGGGCACGCGACACAGGGGGCACGCGACACAGGGGGCACGCGACACAGGGGGCACGCGACACAGGGGCACGCGACAGGAACGACACACAACCTTCCTAATCCCAATAAACACATTGCTGGACATTTTTCTCCTTTGCTTCAGGAAAATAACCTCAATCCGCGAGTCTACTGAGCGGGCCAGAATTCGCCAAGCATTTACGTGACCACTTAAAGACACCTGTATATTTTTCCTGGATCAAAGCAGCTTTGTATTTATTCAACACTTTACGAGCTTAGAAACTTTACAACCCAAGGTTATTATAATTATAGACAACCTCGTACCGCTTCAGAGCTCATAAAGTGTTGATCACATGCAACCTCAGCCGTCATGACTGAGGAAACATGTATAGCTTTCATAAGTGGATACTTAATACTTAAATGAATGATGATTGATGAGTCACCTGAGTAACCAGGGAGTCACTGAGTCACTGGTGAGTCACATGTGATTAGATAAAATAGCTAAGTGGGCTATTTTACTCTAACGTGTCAACACGTGACATGACGTCACGTATTGGGAGGGGCCAGAGGTGTGGCCCAGGGCGTGACGTCACGTGGTGGAAGGGGCCAGAGGTGTGGCCCAGGGCGTGACGTCACGTGGTGGAAGGGGCCAGAGGTGTGGCCCAGGGCGTGACGTCACGTAGTGGGAGGGGCCAGAGGTGTGGCCCAGGGCGTGACGTCACATGGTGGAAGGGGGCCAGAGGTGTGGCCCAGGGCGTGACGTCACATGGTGAAGGGGCCAGAGGTGTGGCCCAGGGCGTGACGTCACATGGTGGGAGGGGCCAGAGGTGTGGCCCAGGGCGTGACGTCACATGTGGAAGGGGCCAGAGGTGTGGCCCAGGGCGTGACGTCACGTAGTGGGAGGGGCCAGAGGTGTGGCCCAGGGCGTGACATCACGTAGTGGGAGGGGCCAGAGGTGTGGCCCAGGGCGTGACGTCATGTAGTGAGAGGGGCCAGAGGTGTGGCCCACGGCGTGACGTCACATGGTGGGAGGGGCCAGAGGTGTGGCCCAGGGCATGACATCACATAGTGGGAGGGGCCAGATGTGTGGCCCAGGGCGTGACATCACATGGTGGAAGGGGCCAGAGGTGTGGCCCAGGGCGTGACGTCACATAGTGGGAGGGGCCAGATGTGTGGCCCAGGGCGTGACATCACATGTGGAAGGGGCCAGAGGTGTGGCCCAGGGCGTGACGTCACATAGTGGGAGGGGCCAGATGTGTGGCCCAGGGCGTGACATCACATAGTGGGAGGGGCCAGATGTGTGGCCCAGGGCGTGACGTCACATAGTGGGAGGGGCCAGAGGTGTGGCCCAGGGCGTGACGTCACACAGTGGGAGGGGCCAGAGGTGTGGCCCAGGGCCTGACGTCACACAGTGGGAGGGGCCAGAGGTGTGGCCCAGGGCCTGACGTCACACAGTGGGAGGGCCAGAGGTGTGGCCCAGGGCCTGACGTCACATAGTGGGAGGGGCCAGAGGTGTGCCCAGGGCCTGACGTCAACACAGTAAACAAAGACAATCTGATCTGCAACAAAACCCCGATTTTCTCAATTTTGCCGACTAAATTTCAGTGTTTAGAATTGAAAGTTTGAAAAGCCCGAACCACACAGAAAACGGGGGAGACTGTTGACAACACGAGGACAACTTACAGCCAAACTGAACTAATAACTGTGGATTATAATAATTGTACGACTCTTCACCTTTGGTCCATCTATACGACTATTTTAACGAGTTCCTGTGACTTGTACTGGCTTTGTCATGACCGTGGGAGCCATGAGTCATAGTTCTCTCCCAGAGCGTGTGAGAATGGTGCCATGCGGGCCCGAGAAGCTCCCGTCACACAGGTGCAGCTTGACGACCCGTCACACAGGTGCAGCTTGACGACCCGTCACACAGGTGCAGCTTGACGGCCCGTCACACAGGTGCAGCTTGACGGCCCGTCACACTGGTGCAGCTTGACGGCCCGTCACACAGGTGCAGCTTGACGGCCCTTCACACAGGTGCAGCTTGACGGCCCGTCACACAGGTGCAGCTTGACGGCCCGTCACACAGGTGCAGCTTGACGGCCCGTCACACAGGTGCAGCTTGACGGCCCGTCACACAGGTGGCAGCTTGACGGCCCGTCACACAGGTGCAGCTTGACGGCCCTTCACACAGGTGCAGCTTGACGGCCCTTCACACAGGTGCAGCTTGACGGCCCGTCACACAGGTGCAGCTTGACGGCCCGTCACACAGGTGCAGCTTGACGGCCCGTCACACAGGTGCAGCTTCACGACCCGTTACACAGGTGCAGCTTCACGACCCGTTACACAGGTGCAGCTTCACGACCCGTCACAGGCGCAGCTTCACGACCCTTCACATGAGGTGCTCCGGTTAAGTGTAATTAATCACATGCAAGATCGATCGGAATGGAGCCCCCCCCCCTGCTACACACCTGAAGTCATGCAG
>WNGS01113158.1:35910857-35923787 GCA_020271785.1 Procambarus virginalis | reverse complement strand
CACTGTAGAGTGGAGTCTCACCTGTATAGCCAGCTGATCTACCTCAGCAAACTCATCGGGATCTGTTGTAGATGTCTGTCTTGGTCTGTGGCGGAGGGAGGGGTGGAGGGGGCTGGGCCGGGTAGTGCTCCAGGGCCTCCTCCTCCTCCTCTTCCTCCAGGTACTCTGACCGCTTCTCCTGGATGAGTCGCATCATCTCCTTGCTGTGCTTCTCCACCAGCGCGCCGTCGCCGCCCTGCCCAACATAAACTTGTATCACTTCTCATTCTCACTTCTAAGCATTCTCATTAATTATGGGGTATTACAGCATTTGCTTCCCATCACCGCCCCTTTGTTGATCTGTCATTCTTTAACATACCTCGCCTCACATCTGTGTCCTCCCCCATGTGCCAATCTCTGCCATCCCTGCTGCCCAAAAATAACACAAATGCTCTACGGATTTTTGACATCAAAATTCTCAACCCTCGGTTCATTGTGTGTGTCAGCGGCACTGTGGCAGTGTCATCAACACACCAAACTTAACCTGACTATTTCCTCCTTCACAACCTATCATCGTTGTCTTCACCTCCCTCCCACTCGTCCTATTTATTTCCCCTCTGTTCCCCCCCCAGGCCTATTCTCTCCCTTCTTCTCCTTGTCTTTCTCCCATTAATGTGATCTTTCTCTGTGCCTCTGGTTATGTCTTCCCCCTTAGTACTCTCCTCATCCACCCATCTCCTCCCTCATTAGTACCATCTCAGAGTCTCTTAGCTCCCCCCACACCCTTTTCTCCCTCATCATCACCCTTATTGTGCTCTCCCTCTCACTACCCTATCCTCCTGTTTACCCCCGTCACTCCCTCACCTCATTACCCTGTCTACCTCTATTCTACTGTTAAGATGTGTTAGCATCTACTGTTCATTTCTGTAACAGCTATTATGTAGATTTATTCTTTATCTCGTATCCACGTGTTCCTCTTAGCATGTACCTCTTATTTTGTTTCTCCTTTCCTATTGCTCATATTGTAGCGCTCCCCTGTAGAGCCTCTTGTAGCTAGCCTACGGTTCAGTTGCCTGTTCTCTATCTCCTATCTTGTATATAGTAACTGTTATATTGTAGCTCCCGTACTGTGTACCTCCCGTACTCTATAGGTCCCGTACTGTATAGCTCACGTACTCTATAGCCCCCGTACTGTATAAAACCACTTGGGTTGGACGGTAGAGCGACGGTCTCGCTTCATGCAGGTCGGCGTTCAATCCCCGACGTCCAAGGGCATGGGCACTACTCCTCCTCCCCCGTCCATCCTAAGCCTTATCCTGATCCCTTTCAATTGCTATATAGTTGTATTAGCTTGGCGCTTTCCCCCTGAAAATTCCCTCGCCTTCTGGTACTGTCTACCCTCTCATGCAGACCTTTCCCTTTAAATCTGGTTCCGTAAACCCTATCTTATGGAGCCTGCCTACAGGCCCTTATAGTCTGCCGTGTACAGCCTATCCTGTTAGCCTGTCCCAGTGACGGACCTCTCGTGCTCCAGCATCTTCCGGGTGAGATTTCCTTCTTCATGTCCCTCTTCATGGTCATGTTTTTCTCCAGTTCCTCCCGCTCCTTCTGGTGCCTCACCGTCAGCACCTTCGACTCCTCGCGGGACCGCTTCTCGTCGCCAGGTCACGCTCAAACCTGAGGACAAACGTCTCGTTAGTTACAACAGTATTTGTGTCTTCGGCGTCTCCAGTGTGAGGCCAGAACTTTGTTTTTACATCAACCTAACACAACGTAACCGCAACGTTGTGGTTACATTATATTCCTGTTAGAGACAGGAAGCTTCATCCGGGTTTATTGAAGTCTTCCTCGGTTGGTATCTACCTTCATCAGGATGTAGACTACAACAATTCTCTCTCTTGGGAGAGAGAGAATTTTACTGCCAAGTGACGATTTGAAAGTGTATTAGTGAGGTGTAGTCCGTGTCACGACACACGGGTCCAGCCACAGTGTCACGACACACGGCTCCAGCCACAGTGTGTCACGACACACGGGTCCAGCCACAGTGTTGTCACGACACACGGGTCCAGCCACAGTGTGTCACGATACACGGGTCCAGCCACAGTGTGTCACGACACACGGGTCCAGCCACAGTGTGTCACGACACACGGGTCAGCCACAGTGTGTCACGACACACGGGTCCAGCCACAGCGTGTCACGACACACGGCTCCAGCCACAGTGTGTCACGACACACGCTCCAGCCACAGTGTGTCACGACACACGGCTCCAGCCACAGTGTCACGACACACGGGTCCAGCCACAGTGTCACGACACACGGGTCCAGCCACAGTGTCACGACACACGGGTCCAGCCACAGTGTCACGACACACGGGTGCAGTCATGGCTAACCTACCAACTCACGCATTGTCACCAAATCATATTGACAATGGCTGCTGAAGAGTTAATTTGACTTTACTTGAGAAACAGATATATTTGCTGCGCTGATAATAATAATTGTGTCGATAAAAACAATGCAAGATCTCGTCAGACGAGTCAAGACACAGTCAATATAAAACTGGGCCCAGGAAATATGAGAGGGGGAGGGAAGAGAGGCGACTCACTGTGTGGTAAGTCTCTCGAGCTCCGTCTCCCACTCCTCCTTCAAGTGGTCGTCCATCCTGGCCTCCTCAGCCGCCCGCTGCTTGGCGAACTTCTTATACAGGTCGTCCTCCTCCAGTCGGTGAGCCATCTCCATCTGCTTCTGTACGTTCACATCCTGTTGAGAGACACGTGGTCACTCTTGGTCACTGTAATATTGTGTAGCTCACTGTTCCTCACTGTAATATTGTGTAGGTCAAGATAAAATTATAGTCAGATTCAGTCTCCAATAGTACATCGTATTTTGCCGTATAAATCCCCTTAAGCCAAAAATTGATGTACTAAAAATCATAGTAACTCGGAAAATTGACCTGATATCCCGTATTCTATTCGTGGGTTCACGATTAGGTAATGTTCCATCAATTTAGTACATCGGTTTAGTGAGGTTGTGAGCGCTGGAGAGCCCGGGCTCAAGTAATACCAATGCTCTGAAATCGTCAGTATTACGGTGCTTAAGATTGGTTGATTGGTAAAGGACTGTTGTGCTCCATGGACCGGACTGCCTTCCCAGTGACTCTCCAGATGACAGTCCGGTCCATGGGGCAACATTCCACCACTTGAAACATCGCATTTTAACCAATCGACCAATCCGTCAAAACTTTTTTTTAATGATCTACTACCAAAAATTTGTGTCCAATATCCCCAGTTTGGTAACTGTAGGTAGTGACGGTGGGCGATTGTAACCATTCCTCCCTTGCCCAATGGTTAAGGGGTGGCGTGCAGGGTAAACATGTCAACTGTGACACCAGTTCCCCACTTATGTCAGTGGCTTAGACTAATTGTGGGCGGTCTCGAGCCCATTGTTGATGTGACGATGTGCCTTCAACCTTGTAACTAGCTAGCTCATCAAAACTGTAACTAGCTATCAAAACTGTAACTAGCTAGCTCATCAAAACTGTAACTACCTAGCTCATCAAAACTGTAACTAGCTTAGCTAATTGAATTTTGGGGTCCCTACCAGTAGGGACTGACCCCCTCCCCCCCCCTCCACCAGTGGGGTGGGGTTTAGTTAACGAGGGACTGGTAGTTGGGGGTTCACTACCGCCCACAGGATGGGTATGGGGTACATAATAATGAACTAAACTGTATTCTCGTTGATTGGCGGCCAACGACAATCGTTGACAATCAACAACGACAATCGTTGTGTGTGTGACGTCACATCATCTGCCTCAACAACCAAGTGCCAATACGTAAAACCATCGTGCCTCATATCGTTTACATAAAAGCTCAAGCCCAAAAAATATAGTCATCTCTCTCTTTCACTAACATATTAATTTTATTAACTGCTCAACAGTTAATAAAAATTTTCCTTTCGGCAGGAGTGTGAATTATATAACCCGTGTGTGTTGTTTTGACCAATGAGACTCATCGTTACAAAGCGCCTATTCATTCATAACCTAATCCGTTACTACTACAACAACAAACGCGGCGTTGCCATTCTGCACTTTCCATGACAGTGGGGGTAAAGGAATACTTTTCGTCGTGTGTACAAGGACCCTGTACAGACGTACAAGGTCCAGTTCAGGTGTACAAGGACCCTGTACAGACGTACAAGGTCCAGTTCAGGTGTACAAGGCCGCGACAAGTGCGCCGGCCAGCGTACAGGTGTACGACTTCTGTAATGAACAGTTAGGCAAGACGCGGGCCTTGGGTAGTGGGTGGGTGGGTGACGGGGGGCTTAGAGAAGGGAGAGGGGTGGGTGTCGGGGGGCTTGGAGAAGGGAGAGGGGTGGGTGACGGGGGGCTTAGAGAAGGGAGAGGGGTGGGTGTCGGGGGGCTTGGAGAAGGGAGAGGGGTGGGTGACGGGGGCTTGGAGAAGGGAGAGGCGTGGGTGACGGGGGGCTTGGAGAAGGGAGAGGCGTGGGTGACGGGGGGCTTGGAGAAGGGAGAGGCGTGGGTGACGGGGGGCTTGGAGAAGGGAGAGGGGTGGGTGTCGGGGGGCTTGGAGAAGGGAGAGGCGTGGGTGACGGGGGGCTTGGAGAAGGGAGAGGGGGTGGTGTCGGGGGGCTTGGAGAAGGGAGAGGGGTGGGTGACGGGGGGCTTGGAGAAGGGAGAGGCGTGGGTGACGGGGGCTTGGAGAAGGGAGAGGCGTGGGTGACTGGATGGGGATTGGGAGGGGCTCAATATTGCCATCAGGAAGCCAAACTGGAATATCTCAAGTTGAAGTCACAGTGATGGTGTCCACGGCATTCCATAGTGATCTTGGTCTGTGGTAGTGGTGAGGATTACTAACGAGTCAACAGCGGTGATGTCGAATATGGTGATTGATAAATTTACTGCAGGGCATCATCCGGAGAATATTTTCCAGTTGGATTTTGAACTGGAGTAATGTGTTCAGGGGTTGGGCGGGGAAGAGTGAGTTTATTACCCTCTGAGTGAACACGCTTCTCCCGTGTTCTGTCCTACAGTGTGGCTTGTTGAAGCTGCTGCCCCTTGTGGTAGTGTCGGTGTTCATGAGGCTGGTGAGGGAGACAGGAGGGAGGTGTGAGGGGTAAGCTTGGCGAGGAGGTGTGAGGGAGGTGGTGTGAGGGAGGTGGTGTGAGGGAGGAGGTGTGAGGGAGGTGGTGTGGCGCGCTTAGCCAAGTGTGTCGGGGTGAAGGAACCCAGAAAAGACGCACGGACGGACGGACACACACACACGGACACACACACACGGACACACACACACACGGACACACACACACACGGACACACACACACGGACACACACACACGGACACACACACACGGACACACACACACGGACACACACACACGGACACACACACACGGACACACACACACGGACACACACACACGGACACACACACACACACACACACACGGACACACAACCTACTTTAGCGGATTAAATCACATCATCTTGTAGATTAACCGACAATAACTTAAAGCAGGAAATAAAACTCTAGATAACATAACTAGCAATAACAACAACGGAAATTGGTAAACAAATAAACAAGGATTATATTTCAGTGTTTACACTTATAGTTTAGTACCATAATGTACAAGGCACTCGTCTCGCGTCCAGCCACTCGCGCAGGAGCAGGGGGGAGGAAAACACTACAGGATTACGAGACACAGGAGAGAATGAAGAGAAAAAGAGAAACATGAGAATGAAGAGAAAAGGAGAAACATGAGAATGAAGAGAAGCAGAGGAGAATAAAAGAGAGCATCAGTATGAGCGAGGCGACACTGGTGGAGCACACTGCCACACCAACAGGAGCAACAACAGGCTGAATGACCAGTCACACGAAACTTAAAATGTAATTAAACGTTAATACACGAATTTTACCTGGCTTTACCTAACAGCTACAATCTCTAGTGGTCTCGATGGGTACAGAAAGTGGGCGGCTTAATAAAAGTCCCGTCTTCAGGTAATGAGAAAAAAAAAACGGGCTCCCGCGAGGCGTTCGACAAACGCATGTCCGACCAATCAGCTCTCCTAATACGTCGTTTTTTTTATCGCAATAGACCAATCCGTTAACAAAAGCGATGATCTGGTACAAATTAAGGCACTATGTATTGACGTTTTCTATGCATCTGCCTTTGTAGGTTAGGTTAGGTGGGATGCTTGGGTCGGTACGTTCCTGGCTGGGCATAACAGTTGCATTTTATACGTAGTGGCAAGTGAAGAGAACGGGGTGCAGGACATGTGAGGAAGGTTGTATGGACGCCATTGGTCACTCAGAACTATGACCCGGCCAGGATTCGAACCCATGACGTCCTGGATCGCCCTCAAACGTACACAGCTACCGTGATGGTGAGGTGGTCACGGTACTGTGTACGTTTTGGGGTGATCCTACACGTTATGGATTCCAATCCTGGCCAGGTCACATAGAGTTGTTAATGATACATATATATCATATACATATATATACACATCACTATCATATATGCATATATATCATATGTAGTAGTAGTAGGCATCCATCAGTCTCAGGAGACTATGGAGTCGGTACGGTGCATATGTATATATTACATATACATATATATCATTATCATATATATATTCATGATATATATGAATATATGACTATACTTTAGGCTTGTATCGAGTTCCCCTCCCCCCCCCCCCAGGTCTAACTACTGACCTTCCCCCCGTGTGCAACTCCACAAGAGTTGAGCAATTCCCAGGTACCTATTTACTGCTAGGTGAACACAGAGAAATTAAGTTATTTACATATTGACGTTATTAAATGTATTTTACCGCTTTCAAGCTATTTATAGACAAATGTTGGGTTGACAGGGAACTGCTCTCTCTCCATAACTACCATTATAAGGCAGCCAGGGCACCACGAGCGCAGTTCTCTCCTTGTAACTACAGTTTGATATTTATACTTATGTAATTACACGCACCCGTGAGCACTCTTCGCATAGTGAGGTAAGTACAGACAGACAGACAGACAGACAGACAGACAGACACACACACACACACACACACACACACACACACACACACACACACACACACACACACACACACACACACACACACACACACACCCACACACACCCTTAGGAAGTGATGTGGTGGAGGCCGACTCCATACACAGTTTCAAGTGTAGATATGATAGATCACAATAGGCTCAGGAATCTGTACACCTGTTGATTGACGGTTGGGAGGCGAGACCAAAGAGCCAGAACTCAACCCTCGCAAGCACAATTAGGTGAGTACACACACACACACACACACTTCTTTTAAGGTTCAAAGTAACTTTTTAAAGGCTTAACAGCTTCAAGTTTAAACCAAAATGTAGGACAAAAACAAGTGTTTTTTTTCACTTTTTTTCACTTACATAAACCCGTGGAATCACCTACCTGCTGAAGCTGTAAATGCCAGGACGATATTCCTGTTTCAAATTCAGCCGCTGGCTTCCTGTCCTTGTTGAGGCCAAGAGATAGCTGCCCTCAGGTAAATTGAACTAAACAAAAATGTTGGCATGAACTGGAGTATGCGAGCTGGAAGACCAAGGGCCAGATTCACGAAGCAGTTACGCAAGTACTTACGAACCTGTACATCTTTCCTTAATCTTTGACGGCTTTGGTTACATTTATTAAACAGTTTACAAGCATGAAAAAACTTCCCAATCAACTATTGTTATAAACAGCCTCCTGGTGCTTCTGAGCTCATTAACTGTTTAATAATGGTAAACAAAGCCGCCAAAGATTGAGAAAAGATGTACAGGTTCGTAAGTGCTTGCGTAACTGCTTCGTGAATCAGGCGCCAAGCTTGGAAGTAAATAAAAGAAGTAAACAACAGCTGACAACCTTTGGAGGCGAGCTTACGAGCCCAGCCGAGGAGACAGCCACTAAGTAATTGCCAAAAGAGAGTTACTCAAAAGCTATATAGTATTGAGTTTCAAAACATTCAGAGTTCCAGGGTATCATTCAGAATTCCAGGGTATCATTCAGAATTCCAGGGTATCATTCAGAGTTCCAGGGTATCATTCAGAATTCCAGGGTATCATTCAGAATTCCAGGGTATCATTCAGAATTCCAGGGTATCATTCAGAATTCCAGGGTATCATTCAGAATTCCAGGGTATCATTCAGAATTCCAGGGTATCATTCAGAATTCCAGGGTATCATTCAGAATTCCAGGGTATCATTCAGAATTCCAGGGTATCATTCAGAATTCCAGGGTATCATTCAGAATTCCAAGGTATCATTCAGAATTCCAGGGTATCATTCAGAATTCCAGGGTATCATTCAGGATACCAATACAAGATCAACAATAAAATACCAGAGTGTATGCATATGAAGAGCGGAACTGCAATGAAACTTGTGAGGGTACCAAGGCTAGAAGTTTCTGAGGGGAGACTTGGTGACTGTGTGCAGACTAGGGCAATATGCCACAGAACAGAACAGACGTAGGCTATTGAAGTTGATATTTGCAATAAAGCAGCAGCAAGAATGTTGTTGAAACTTAAAAGGCCTATCTGTAACAGCAATGAGAGGGATTTACTGGTAAAAGCCATGAGCAAATAGGAACAAAAAAAGAGGCAGATAAAGAGCTTATAGGGAGTGGGTTGAGGACTATAAGAAACTCATATCACTAGCACTACAATATCATTCATAGCAAAGAAACTATTCAATATGGGACAAAAGACAGCCATGGTACATGTACAATCAATAAGATAGGGGCATTCAGCGTCCATATACGATAAGAGAATATTAACGAGGGTCGTACCTCCATGTCCCTGACACACCCAAACATAGAAGCCACCCAACTTCATTTCACTTCATAAAAATACATGAACCTCCCCCCCCTCACCTAACAACCTATCCACCCCATTATCACAGCTCCAGTGCCACAAACTGCACATTACCACCAAGTTTCCCTACCCATCTAATACCTTTCCCTTTCCACACGCCCCTAGTCTCTTTCAAGCTATTATAGGCAAATGTTGGGTTGACAGGGAACTGCTCTCTTCCTCACCTCAGCTTCCTTTCCCTATACCGTACATCCATGTAACTGAGCCCAAAGTCACCCAGATTAGGCTTGTATTTGATGTATCTACCCTAGACTTTATGAAGGATTATATAGCTTGCATCAAGCACTAGCTATCTGGTACAAAAAATCCCCATCGCACTGGATGGGTAGTCATACGGGGCCATGTGATCAGTAGTCTCCACTGACAACCTCTGGGTACACTATGACGATATCCTCAAAAACACTGGGGGGGGGGGGGAGGGGGGTTTAATAAAAAAAAGACAAAACTCCCGATACCTCAATACAAGCAGGTCTCAAGGGACTATTAAATGGTTATTCACTAATGTAGTGGGAGAGATCATGCCCCAGTCACTGCTCACAAACTTTGCACACCTGGAGTGCTCAGGGTTGAACGATTCGTCACCTGTAGCCACCTGCCACAGGTAACGGCTGCCCTGCTTGCCAAAACAAAGACAATATTAAAAAACTTCAAGGATCTGGTGCAACAACAGTGATGAAATGCTTAATACAGCAGAGGAACTCAAAGACAAAACTGATAAAACAAACCCTCACTCAATAGCAATAGTTGGGGACTAAAATAACTGGACTGATCACCAAAAGTGGGTGATGGTCATAACCTCCTCCAGGGAACCACGGAACACACACAAGAATACAAGCAGAGAGCAAAGATACTAAAGTAACAGAAAACAGCTCTGATTTTGAGGAGGAAACATGAAAAGGAGGAGGGGGGGGGGGAGATGAGAACACTAGATAGCACTGGTGCTGGAGGAGGTGTTAAGTGTGCTACTGAAGCGGTGTAGAGGTACCAGAGGCGTATGGGTTACAGGGCCGGAATGCGACAGGTGCCACTCCTCGCTTACCTCAACTACCATAATTACCCACTCGTAATGACTCCAGTGGCGCTGATGGCCCACATTTCCCACACCTGCAGCTCTACACACCCCGTCACCCCACCATACCTACAGGGCCCACACCTCACCTGCACACTGCGCATCGCCTCACACCCACACTAAGACAGCGCAGTTCTAGGGAATTCATTTACAGCAAAAGTTTGAAAAAATCCCAAGACTCAGGAATTTAAGATGGCAGATGAAATGACCTCAAGGCATAAACAAGGAAATCGTAATTTGCAGATGATGAGTCTCATACCGTGGCTGAAGAATGTGACCAAATCACACACTAGAAATTGAAGAGACGACGACGTTTGAAGAGATTCTAATTTATTTAAACAATTTCCATCCATAATTACGGAGAACAGTATCAATATTTGTCGTGTACTACACAGTTGCAACAGCAGGAAAATGCTAGAGATTGAGAGCCTACTTAAACACGCAAGTTTAAGTAGTTTAGTTTATCTGATGGACATCACAAAGTTAATCAAAGTAGAGACCTTGGAGTGATGGTGGTTAGCTGTTACCAAGGCGAGTCGACTAATTATGCTTCATTGAAAGATTCTTCGTTCTGAATAAGAGTGTCACCCTTCTCTGTACAAGTCTTTAGTAGGCCCTATTCTTAAATGTTTGGGTAGTGTTAGTCGTCGCCTGTGAGAGGACAGGCAACTTTGAAGGCGCTCTCGCTGAACGATAGAGTAGAGATGATATATTAGAACTAAAATCATTCGTAATCGTCTTAAATATGATTAGATCTTAAAAGAATAAGTGTGATTTAATTTAAGATTTACGATTATCAAGAACGACAACATTTATAAGAAAATTTTTATATTGGTTTATTATTATTGCTGATGCTACTTCTACAACACTACACATGTTGTTACCGCTACTGTTGCTTTAACAACTACTACACACACACACTACTGCAGCTGCACAAGTGTGTGTGCTGTGAGTACAAGACTCACGCAGAATTCAGGACTGAATGCTAAGCTTGCAATTAAGATAGCCAGAGATCCCTATTACAATGATATTGCCAGGACAAAACTGAGTTCTGTGCTAAATGCAGGGGAAAAACGGAGAAAGAAGCAAAAATGGCATCACAGATCAGCCTGCTACCTCGACGAACTTCACTGCTTGTGCAAACCTGCGAGCTCCTGCCTGTAGAGAGGTTACCTCCCCTGGGAGGATTACTCGTGCAGGATTACCATCAATGAAATGACAACGAAAAGTTCAACATGATTGCTCAAGAAATGAGGCACAATTATCTGGAGGAAATCTCTAAAGAAGCCGGAAAATGAGTTAGATCAAATCTACACTGATGGATCATCTAACCCTGTCATGGCAGGACTGGTGCAGCATACACTGTAATTAGGAATAATGCCTTACAACGCGGAAATTAAGGAAAAGTCTGTATAAGAGTTATGCCTCTTCAACACAAGCAGAGCTAACTGCCATTGTTATGGCGTTAAGATAAGATGAACGAAACACTAATGGTGCAGTGATTTGCACTGATTCACAAGCAGCGCTACAAGCCTTAGTAAAAATAGGGCAGAAATTCTACGATAGTCGCTGAAATCAAGAGAGTGTTGTGAGAGTACTAACCAATCAGGGAAGAGCGTCAAGTTTCTGTGGATCCCCTCCCATGTTGGAATATGTGATATGAACAAGCAGATGTGCTGGCTGCTGAGGAGACCATATTGAATACTTCATACCCAAGACTCTTCTACAAATTAGAGGTATTGTCAGGCAACATCACCGTGACAAAGTAACTTCAGAAAGGAGGATAGAAGCACAAACCAGTGAATCTGTACAATGGTACAATGTGGTTGCAGCTGGCAATCCCAATCATTATGGACGAAGAGGAGGTGGCCGCGGGAGAGAATCAGTAATAGCAAGAATCAGTCTTGGATAAAACAAGCCATGGAGATTCGGAATGAAACAACAGTTTAGTAGAGGAGTTAGTGACAGAATCTGTGGTGAGAGTGACTGACCTCCTGAACCACTACTGAGAGAATGTGAACATCTAAGAGTCATTAAGAATGTGTGTAGAATAATAAAACCCACATTGTTTGAGTTGGGAAAACATTACTCGTCACCTATAGATACTGTTTTAAAAGATTCCCCCATTTGCACCCGCAAGATACGTAAGATTTTAAGGTTTGACGAATGTTAATCTTCTTGTTTGAGAAGCTGTTTATTGAGACAATTAAACACAGTCCCGCTGTGTCTGGTAAGTGACAGGATGAACAACCCAGCGGGTTTTCTTCCTATTGGAGGTAGTGTTGTACATGCTGCTATGGCGGTGTGTCCACTCACAGATGAGTGGTACTGCCCAATAAACTCGCCCCTCGGGGAAAAATTAAAAAACAAAATTACCAAACATCGGTTAAGGGGACACACAGTACCCCTAGTGAAAGCGTCCTTGTGTGCAGCGACCTACCTCGTCCCTCCCACACTCCATCGCAACATCCCCTTCTCTGTCGTTGGCTTGCCAGTGCAGGCTACAAACATATGGTCCCGTATGACCTAACCATCCTGTGTGATGGGGAATTTAGCATCACGTACTAGCTCTGACACACACTGTAACTCCCCTTCATATAGTCTAGGGCAGATGTACCTAAATGTGTTAATAACAAAAATGTCTTGCGAGGCAGGACAGGCATGCGTAACCCCCACCAGAGGTGCCCAGATAAGGGAACACCGCCGCCAGTGCCCAGGGGACTATAATAGGTGAGTAGCCCCACCAGGGAGGGAAGGGACTACCACTAGCGAGAATTAAGCCCCTACGAGGGATTGTTAGGGGAGGGGAGGACTACCACTGGAAGTAGCCTCGCTAGAGTGAGCGTAGAATAGTGGACGCGTCTCGGGTGTCCTTGATAAATGTTGACTAGTTTTTACTTTTTAAATAACCAATGAAAACAAAAACTCGTTTGAAAGTGACGAACTGGAGATTAATTTTACGTGGTTGACG
>WNGS01113158.1:35857366-35875329 GCA_020271785.1 Procambarus virginalis | reverse complement strand
GAGTACGGGTGTGGCTGAGGCAGGGAGAGTAGCTGAGTACGGGTGTGGCTGAGGCAGGGAGAGTAGCCGAGTACGGGTGTTGGCTGAGGCAGGGAGAGTAGCTGAGTACGGGTGTGGCTGAGGGCAGGGAGAGTAGCCGAGTACGGGGTTGCTGAGGCAGGAGAGTAGCCGAGTACGGGTGTGGCTGAGGCAGGGAGATAGCCGAGTACGGGTGTGGCTGAGGCAGGAGAGTAGCCGAGTACGGGTGTGGCTGAGGCAGGGAGAGTAGCCGAGTACGGGTGTGGCTGATGCAGGGAGAGTAGCTGAGTACGGGTGTCTGGGCTAGAGAGGCGAACGATTAGTGTGACATGGCTACACCTTCCTCTTGAACATGCCTTCCTGGTCCTGCCTGCTGCTTCCTGGGCCTGCCTGCCTGCCTGCCTGCCTTCCTGGGCCTGCCTGCCTGCCTGCCTTCCTGGGCCTGCCTGCCTGCCTTCCTGGCCTGCCTGCCTGCCTTCCTGGGCCTGCCTGCCTGCCTTCCTGGGCCTGCTTGCCTGCCTGCCCTTCCCCATTCCTTCCTACTTGGTGCTGTGTAAATTTAGCCTGGTTGGCAAACATCACATTTTCATCACCCCGCTGACCGCGTCCTCTGTTCATTTGATGTGTGCTTGTCTACTTACCTAACAGTACTTAGCTAACAGTGTCTACGGGGGCGCGAGGTCTAGCTCTTTACGCCCTGACTACTAGCCTTGTTGATCCTGTTGAACTACAATATAACTATTTTGACATTCAAAGTCTTTGCCAATGCCGGACATGATGTTGTGGATGGAGGTGGCTTCCACAAGATGGCTTTCACGTCATTCCACTTGTTGACCACCAGAACAGGGTTCGAGTATTTGCTTACATTTCTTTGGTTATATGCGTGTCCAGCTTCCTCGTCTGTCTTGTTGTTGTGCTGTCTCTAAATTTAAAGAGGCTATCCTAGTTCACCTTACCGATTCCCTTCATTATTTTGTATGTTGTGATCATATCAGCTCTGTTCTTTCTAGACTCTAGGCTAATGGAACTATATCTCACAACCCTACTCTCGCAGCATAACTATTAATGGTTGTGTTTGTGTGGGTTGTAGCTTTCTTGATAGCGGGAAGGAATGGCGTGCAAACTGTTGTGGCTTTAACTCTTTTATTATAAGAATATATAATATCTTGTGATTACGAGCTATGCTAGTGAGAGAGAGGGTGTGTCAAGCTCTGCAACTGACGATGGTCTGCTGGAGGGCGATGTCTTCGCGTGATGCTTCACCTGCAAGTTTTGCAGACGCTGTTGTTGACTATGCATGTGTGATGAGTGTTAAACAATATGTAGTTGAGATAAGGGTCGCCACACGTACGACCACGTGCGTCCAACACCCCTCGGCACGCTATCATCGGCGTCCTCGACGATCTGCTTGGCGAAGTTCTTGGTTGTGCACCTAAATTAACATTTATCTACAGTGGCCTTAATTGAGACGTCCAACATAACCCTGTAAGCTCTGGCACTGATCTTGTTGCAAAACTTTGTACTTTTAATTTTGCTTTTATGCTTCACAGGGGTGTGAATTCCATTCCGGTGACGCATATTCCAGTATTTATGCAACAAATGTTGAATAGATTGTCTTGAAGACGTCCTGATTTAGGGCTAATGGTCGTCTTCCTACCCTTAAACCTTAGTGGTGGTATAAATCTTTCTTCAGCTTCTGAGTTTGTTCGTTACGTTGTCCATCATGTCCAGAGTTGATTTGTATCAGAGCTCTTTTCCCAATTCTGCTTCCCCCCCCCCAGAAAATTCTCTGACCTGCGTACTCCCCTCTTATGTCTGCTAGCCTTATGTTCTCCCACTTGGTACACCTTTCTTTGGTCTTCATTCTTTATTCCTTTCCTCCTCCGTCCCATCCCAAATCCTTATCCTGATCTCTTCCAAGTTCTGTATAGTCGTAATGGCTTGGCGCTTTCCCTTGATAATTCCTTCCCTCCTTCCTATTAGTATTTCATGTTCCATATTTTCAATATCCATCTCATTCTGTGCGAAGACTAGATCTAACCTAATGACCAGACCACACACTAGAAGGTGAAGGGACGTCGACGTTTCGGTCCGTCCTGGACCATTCTCAAGTCGATTGTGATGAGGATGATTGATTGATTGATGAAGATTAAGCCACCCAAAAGGTGGCACGGGCATGAATAGCCCGTAAGTGGTAGCCCTTTGAGTCATTATCAGTATCAAGAGCTGATACTGGAGATCTGTGGAGGTGCAACTGCACCCTGCTTGATGGGAGATGTCTCCCGTCGTGGTGATGAGGAAGATGATGATGATAAAGATTAAGCCACCCAAGAGGTGGCACGGGCATGAATAGCCCGTAAGTGGTGGCCCTTATGAGCCATTACCAGTATCGAGAGATGATACTGGAGATCTGTGGAGGGTGATGAGGAAGTTGATGCAGGCAATAAATAGGGCAAGAGAGAGGTGAGGAGCAAGGTACGGTGTAGTAGAGGGAATAATAGTAGGAATAAGAACTGCAGAAGTCCCATTGGCCCATACGAAGCAGCTCATATTATAACCTATTATTCAACATTCTTCAGCCACGTTATTGTGACTCATCGCCTGCCTAGTGGTTGGGCAACACCCGTTCTCCTTGTTTCTTCTGACATCTTACATCACCAAGTTCCTATCTACTACTTCTACATGCTTTTGTTTTCCATGTTTCATCTTCTCTTGCGTCCATTGCTTCCCAATCGACTGGGCCACCATTGAAGTCTCCCGTTGCTAGGAGTTTTGCTTTTAGTCTGTGGGCTGTGTTTGCCACCTCTTGGAGGATATTCAAGCAGGCCCTGTTCGTAATTTCATATTCTTGGCTCGGTCTTCTGTGATTCTCTGTAGATTAGATTCCTTCTCTGTAGAGGAAGTGGTTGTAGACTACAGCCACAACCACTTCCTCACCCTCAAATGAAATGATTCCCACACTGCAGACACGTAGTTGTTTGCCACCATTGGCTTCGACATTGTTTCATTTACTCCCAGAACTTCATTTTTGCTAGTGCAGCAGTCCGTCTCCCCTTCATATTGTACTATGCTGCTGTAATGGTCTTCAACCTCCCTCTACTATTCATGAAACCAGGTGTGGCCCAGTGAGAATAAAAATCAAGCCAGGTGTCAATAATCAAGCCCAGTGCGACTAATTAACAAGCCAGGTGGGAAGTGTTCCATGTAGGTGAACGAGAGTGAGGTTGGGAACTTTCTTGGGAGACAGTAACGTTTAGCAAACGTTGACGAAGGTACACCGAGCATGCCAACGTTCTCATAAACAGGAACGTTTGCTCTGTCTTAACTTTCCAGCATCCAGAGGGTGGGGTATCAGCCTAGACCACTAACGTGCCCAACAGCTAGAAATGTTTGCTAACGCCAAATTTGAACGCGATCATGAGTCTGTGGCGGCATGAACAACTCAGTCGTGTATCAGGATCCGCTGTGTGTGTATGTGTGTGTGTGTGTATTCACCTAATTGTACTCACCTAATTGTACTCACCTAATTGTGCTTGCGGGGGTTGAGCTTGGCTCTTTGGTCCCGCCTCTCAACTGTCAATCAACTGGTGTACAGATTCCTGAGCCTATTGGGCTCTATCATATCTACACTTGAAGCTGTGTATGGAGTCAGCCTCCACCACATCACTTCCTAATGCATTCCATTTGTAATGCATAAGTGTGTGTGTGTATGTATTCACCTAGTTGTGTGCTTGCGGGGGTTGAGCTCTACTCTTTCGGCCTGCCTCTCAACTGTCAATCAACTGTTCTAACTACTAACTTCTTTTTTTAACACACACACAACACACCACACACACCACACACCACACACACACACACACAACACACACACACACACACACCAACACACACAAATGGAATGCACTAGGAAGTAATGTGGTGGAGGCTGACTCCATACACAGCTTCAAGTGTAGATATGATAGAGCCCAATAGGCTCAGGAATCTGTACACAGTTGATTGACAGTTGAGAGGCGGGACCAAAGAGCCAAAGCTCAAACCCCACAAGCTCAACTAGGCAAGTACAACTAGGGAAGTACACACACACGCAACACACACAACACAACACCCACACACACAAACACACACACACACACACCCACACACAACCACACACACACGAAGTAGCCCGTAACAGTTGTCTAACTTCTAGGTATCTATTTGCTACTAGGTAACAGGGGCAGGCATCAGGGTGAAAGAAACTGCATATTTTGTTTCTCGCCGGCTCAGGTAATCGAACCCCGGTCCACAGGATTACGTGTCCAGCGTGCTGTCCATTCAGCCACCAGTGTCCCTGTGTGTGTGTGTGTTGTGTGTGTGTGTGTGTGTGTGTGTGTGTGTGTGTTCATCTTTATATATTTACAGATTGTTTTTAAGCTGTCAATCATTTAATGCATTAACTCGCCTCCATCTCTCCTTTCTCTCCTTCCCTCTTATCCTTGCCTGCTGCCTCTCCTTTCTCTCCCCTTCCCTCCCCTTCGCCTGCCCCCCCCCTCTTATTTTCTTCAATATTCTTATTTCCTTCTGTTATTTATTCTTTAAAGTTCAGGTTTCATCTCGAATTGTTATAAGAAGCTCTTCCACACACGGCGTTGATCATGATGAAAACAGAGGCGGGGGGGGGGGGGGGTGATTGATTATTGTGGGGGTCCGGGTGAGGGGGGGGGCTGGTGCCAGGTGAGAGGGGGTGGATCTGGATGAGAGGGGGTGAGAGGGATGGAGCCGGTTGGGTGTCGTAAGGAGTCTTGTGGAGGTGGGAATGGGGGGGGGGGGCAGGTGGTGTCGATGCCACCGAGTCGTTCATCACTACACCTGCCTCTGTCTGACGGATGCTGGCCGTTCATCACACACACACACCCCGCCTCGGTTGAGAGGCGGGACCAAAGAGCCAGAGCTCAACCTCCGCAAGCACAATTAGGTGAGTACACACACGAGGTAAGGCTGCGGGAAATGCACCTTACGACACTGGAAGTCAGAAGAGTAAGGGGAGACATAATCACTACCTACAAAATCCTAAGGGTATTGACAGGGTAGACAAGGATAAACTATTCAACACTGGCGGTACGCGAACAAGGGGACACAGGTGGAAACCGAGTACCCAAATGAGCCACAGAGACCTATAGAAAGAACTTTTTCAGTGTCAGAGTAGTTAAAAGGTGGAATGCATTAGGCAGTGATGTGGTGGAGGCTGACTCCATACACAGATTCAAGTGTAGATATGATAGAGCCCATAGGCTCAGGAACCTGTACACTGTTGATTGACGGTTGAGAAGCAGGACCAAAGAGCCAGAGCTCAACCCCTGCAAGCACAACTAGATGAGTACACACACATAGACATACACGTGTGCGGGTGTACACATGACCTCATATATTACAACCATGTACTGCTATTCCAGCTTGATAATAGATCTACTACATCACTCTAAGTAGGGCTAGATTACCACGATAATAGCTTTTTTGTAATATATATTATACATTGTTATGACCCCAGGTAGCCTGAAAAGCGAGAATAACTCTCTACCCTGTGAGAGTTATTCAGCAAACCAGACCTAACTGAGAGGTCAAAGAAAATATAGACATGTGACTATATATTAAATACTTGACTAAGGTTAACGAAGAGTTTAAAAGCATGGGCAGTGAATATGTAAATAAATGACTTGACATGAGATGTCGAGAGTTGGCAAAATATGAGGCTCACTGCAGACGTCTTGACCTCACTCAAGCAACAGAAGTCGTGGGAGGAGGTTGCATTGTCTTTGTGTTCCTGGCAGTAAGGGAACAACCTAGTTCCGTGCTCCGTCAAGAGGAGGAACTAGTCAGGCGTTCGTGTATATAGCCTGGGGACGACTTAGTGCTCGAGTCAGGAATGAGAGAGGCCTGGTGGAGCAGTTTAATAGCGATTTTGTAGGCGACAGGGATTGCCAATGTCGAAGACAGATAAATCCTGTGGTAAGCCTATTTAACCAGTTGTTAGTAATTGTCTGTGATGGATCGTGTGCCCAAAGATCATGGCAAGTGTTTATGAATACATTAGACATATTTTATTAAGGCAGTATCTGGTTATCTTGAGGTGATTTCGGAGCTTTAGTGTCCGGTCCTCGACCAGGCCTCCACCCCCAGGAAGCAGCCCGTGACAGCTGACTAACACCCAGGTACCTATTTTACTGCTAGGTAACAGGAGCATAGGGTGAAAGAAACTCTGCCCATTGTTTCTCGCCGGCGCCCGGAATCGAACCCTCGACCACAGGATCACAAGTCCAGTGTGCTGTCCGCTCGGCTCCCTTAAGTAAGCTTAAGTAAGAGAGTAAAGATGAGGCGACTACCTGGAGGGTGGAGTGAGGCATTCACCCTCTCCGAGCGCCCATGGGTGACTGAGGTAGGCAGCCTGGCAGTCGAAAGGCCGTCCAGCGAGGGCGGAGCATGGATTCGCCCTGGACGGGGGAGTCCTCTTCGCGACGTGCGAGAGTTTAAAGATATGTCGAGTGAAGATACTTATTTTGTGTGAATATATTTAGTTATACTTCAGTAGGGAAACATTTTTGTTGGCCTGTCAATGGGTTGCAGGTTTGTGTGGGGAAGGAGTTGATGGGAGAACATCGAGGCCAGGGAAGAAGTTAGTGGATGGAACTCCAAGGCTGTAGAAGTGAATGCTGAACTCTGTGGAAGAGCAGAGCCCCCATAATGAGGAGCTGGACCTCAAGCTATGTGAAGCAACAGTGAAGCGGAGTTGCACGTGTCTGTGGAATCAGTGGTGGAGCATCATTGGTGGTCGAGGAAAACTTCATTGTGTAGCAGTCTGGGAGGGCTGTAGAAGACCTTTGTTGACAATTCTGGGAGAACCTAGAGATATACAGGGTAGTGAGCTTCTAGATGTAGAGTGGAGGTTCATGGTGACTACTTATAATGTATTACGAGAGTACTTGAATGTCATTGGCGTGTAAGACGCAGTGAAAGGTTAGAGGTTCATCATTTTTGTGTTGAATATTTATGCAGACGCTTCTAGTGTCTCAACCACAGGCAGAACTTTATATACTTTCAAGATTGTGTAATATTGACGTTTCTAGTGTTACAGCCATAGGCTGAGTTTATATATATATATATATATATATATATATATATATATATATATATATATATATATATATATATATATATATATAATATAATATATTAGGGCTGATTGTATAGTATTATCACAAGAGTTAACCCCACTTGGTGAGAGAGTAATAATTGGCAAGCAAGTCAGAAGTTGGGCAACCACTTGATATAGACGGCTGGTGAAGCCAGGGTATGCTATTGGATTACAACCAGGTTGTAGTAGTTTGGAGTATCTTATGTTAATGCTTTAATATCTTTTATGTAGTGTACTGTACATGTTCTTCGATTATTAAATGTGTATAGTTAACAGGTGTTTGCCCTTGTCCTGGTGAGGCGTCCCAGAAGGCAGAAAAGAGAGAGACAGAGGGAAAGGATTACAGCAGTGGACAGGGTGGTAGAGAATACTAATCCAGAAAAGGAGGATTGGGGAGATCATTCCAAACAGGGAGAGAGTGTGGAGTCACGGTGGCTCAAGTAGGGTGTGTGCACAGGACAACGAGGCCAGTGTTGGAGCCGCTCCCCCTTAGACATGTGACGCTGAACCCCTCTCCAAGATCAAGAGGCGTACAGGGGGTCTGAGAACACTACAAGCACTCTAAGAGTTCGTTGTTGGTCGACAGGCGGTAGCGAGAGTGTGGCTGCCGAGATTGGTTGTTTGTTCCAGCAGAGAGTGGTTGGGGGATGTTGTCTACCTGTACACGAGCAACAGTCTGGTGAAGTAACTAGAGCCCTTTGGAGGTTTAAGCTCCATTAGCCCCAACCCCCTCAGGTCAGGACAATATATATATATATATATATATATTATATATATATATATATATATATATATATATATATATTATCCTCAGCCTAACATGCTTATAGTATTAGAACAATCCATTCAACATGAGTGGATGTTATTTATATATATATATAATATATATATATATATATATATATATATATATATATATATATATATATATAATATGCGAAAAATCCACAGAGAAATATGAAAGGAAGTGAACGTTTCGGCCTGTTAAAGCCTTTGTCAACACCAGACTGACTAGAGGAGAGAGAGAGGATACAGGCCGACACCCGGAACCTGACCAACCCATCTCTAGGGAAAGAATTAACCAGAAACAGGTATAGCTTAGCTAAGAATGGTCAAAGAGGATTAAGAGGTCAGAGAATAAGGATGAAAGATTAAAGAAAAGCCTCATGAACACACATATATGAATATAAAATTGTAATGAGACATTGTAAGCCTCTCTATCAGAGTTTTTTCTTAAACTGTTGTGCAATATTATAACTTAAATTGGATCAAGTTTGTACATACCAGTACTAACGTTAAGAAGATTTGGACACTGATTAGAGCAAACTCAATCAAATTCCGTTCCACGAAACCACCACAGTTGTAATGCTTTTCACCCCATTCCAGTTAATATTGTGATCGCATAAACTCGTGTGCAGATACAATGCATTTGACATTTGGCCAGTTCTAATACTATAAGCATGTTAGGCTGAGGATAAATGTAATTGACATTATCCAATTTCAGGATCATCATTATCTGCTATGAAATTAGATTAGATTAATTTCTGTTTATAAATTCCTCTGAATTCTTATATGGGATTTAAGGAATATTGATCCCAAAATGTGGGACCGTAAGCTACTTATCCATTTAGTAAATAAAAATGGAGCCCCCTATGGGAAATATTGGGATGTAAGGTAGTATTGACTGTGCGTTTTGGGTAATCAATAAGACCATGGTAGGCTAAAATTAATGTCCTTATGCTGTTCCAAGAGTTACTTGCATTTTTGTCACTACCAATATTTCTAATTTGCATACGTTGCTGGTGAGCTCAACATGAGTGGATTGTTGTCCCATTGTTGATGGTGTTAGTGTCTGGCAACAATTGTCCTGCTTGGGATGCTACACGCGCTCCCCATGGCGCCTTCTTTTGGCAGTTATTTACTCCTGCTTCAGATGTGTTCTTTGGATATGTTTAGAGTTTAGACATGTAGTCTAGATATGTAGTTGCGTCAGGCAAAGACTTTGCCTCTCCGTCAGGCAAAGACTTTGCCTCTCGTCAGGCAAAGACTTGCCTCTCCGTCAGGCAAAGACTTTGCCTCTCCGTCAGGCAAGACACAGTCATCAATGTTAACATTGATGAATGAACATATTGTTCATTCATCAATTACCATACCGTTTATTCAAAATAGGAATTTTCTCAAGTATAAAATAATATTACTATATATTAGCATTTTGGCGTAGGTTAGGCTCTGTGTTAGGTTCCTTGGACTATTATCTGTGTTCCTAGTATGTGGGTGAAGCTTTTACCAAGTTGCGACTCGAACAGAGGTCGTCAGGGAAACAATATTCGACAGAGGTTCGAATGTCATCAGTTGTGTGTTGTGTACAAAGTTATTTTCACCCATAAAAAAATTAGGTTGGCGGCCTGCATGGAATATACATTGGCGGAGCGATACACAGCCAAACTCTCTCCATTGAGACATTGAGACCCAACCTAGTAATTCAAATTCATGTTTGTTCATAATAATGTTTGAGAAGTTCGATTCGTTATTTTTTTGAGCATATTGGCAGAGAAGTATTATTATCTGGCATATTTAGTATAGTGTTTAGTATTGTCTAACCTGATAACCTGTTGGGCCCATTCTGAGCACAAGCAAACACTGAAGAGTTGCATTGTTAGATTGCATAATTTTGTGATTGGTGATGACACGACGTTCGTTACAGTACTCTTGTGGCAGTACTCTTGTGACAGTACTCTTGTGACAGTACTCTTGTGACAGTACTCTTGTGACAGTACTCTTGTGACAGTACTCTTGTGACAGTACTCTTGTGACAGTACTCTTGTGACAGTACTCTTGTGACAGGTCTCTTGTTACAGGTCTCTTGTTACAGTACTCTTGTGACAGTACTCTTGTGACAGTACTCTTGTGACAGTACTCTTGTGACAGTACTCTTGTTACAGTACTCTTGTGACAGTACTCTTGTTCACATTGAAGAGATCCAATTTAAAGTATGGTCGGTTAGAAAACCAGATCTTTAGATATTGTCATATTTGTTCATATCCACATATATATACTTATATGTGTAGGCGGGGATGAGGGGCGGCAGCCAGGCGGGGAGGAGGAGGGGCGGCAGCCAGGCGGGAAGGAGGAGGGGCGGCAGCCAGGCGGGAAGGAGGAGGGGCGGCAGCCAGGCGGGAAGGAGGAGGGCGGCAGCCAGGCGGGAAGGAGGAGGGGCGGCAGCCAGGCGGGAAGGAGGAGGGGCGGCGGCCAGGCGAGAGGTGATGGAGTGGCAAGTGGTGTCGGCGGTGCAGTATTAACGCAGCCTGCCACCAGGGGCGTGACCTAGCTCATCCCCCGCCCGACCTAACCATCCCTGGTGCTGGGGGTCCAGCTGCAGGTCGTCATCAAGGAGCACTGTAACCATCCAGGTGGCAGGTCGTCATCAAGGAGCACTGTAACCATCCAGGTGGCAGGTCGTCATCAAGGAGCACTGTAACCATCCAGGTGGCAGGTCGTCATCAAGGAGCACTGTAACCATCCAGGTGGCAGGTCGTCATCAAGGAGCACTGTAACCATCCAGGTGGCAGGTCGTCATCAAGGAGCACTGTAACCATCCAGGTGGCAGGTCGTCATCAAGGAGCACTGTAACCATCCAGGTGGCAGGTCGTCAAGGAACAATAAAACACATGTGTGTGTAAAAAACCTTCTCTATTTACATTGTTTACTTACAGTACAGGTAAATACATTACAGGATGGCAACACCTAAACCTTCCAGGCTGCTACCTGTCTGTGTGATGGCCGCCCAGGTACCCAGGTACACAGGTACCCAGGCACCTAGGTACCCAGGTACACAGGTACCCAGGTACACAGGTACACAGGTACCCAGGTACACAGGTACCCAGGCACCCAGGCACACAGGTACACAGATACCCACGTACCCAGGCACCCAGGTACCCAGGTACCCAGGTACCCAGGTTCCCAGGCACCCAGGTACCCAGGTACCCAGGTACCCAGGTACCCAGGCACCCAGGTACCCAGTACACAGGTACACAGGTACACAGGTACGCCAGGTACACTGGCGGGAGGCATCACACAGAGCGAGCGGTCTCTCACACACAATAAGTACATGTGTTAAGGAACTGAAAGCCAAAACGGTACCGATGATTGATGAGAGTTAACAAAAAGTCGAACCAAAGAATCATGAATGCGCGGCAGGTACAGCTACTATATATAAATATGTACCTATGTATATATTTACAAATTACAGCCATATGTATATACATTTATATATATATATTATTGTTGTGTGTGGTGGGAGAAGCGCAAGTATGATATGGTTGAGTGGCAGCGAGCCGGCGCACCTGCCTGGCTGCCCTACACGCTAATACACACACACACACACACACACACACACACACACACACACACACACACACACACACACACACACACACACACACACACCAAAAAACGTGGGAAGCGGTGACACCTGCCGCTGGTGGCCACCTCAACTAAATATTCTGGTGATGAATACTTGGTAAACAATACCAACAACAACATTAAACTACTGGACGAGACTTGTTGACGTGAAGTCTAGCAGGGGCCCACAAGTCCCTGTGTCCCTGGAGGGGCCCACAAGTCCCTGGAGGGGCCCACAAGTCCATGGAGGGGCCCACAAGTCCCTGGAGGGCCCACAAATCCCTGGAGGGCCCACAAATCCCTGGAGGGCCCACAAACTCTCTGGAAGGGCCATAAGCTTCCTGGACGGTCCACAAACATGTAGGATGACTTACAACGTGTGTGAACATGCATGAAAAGTCACCGGAGGTACAAAAAGCTTTCGGAGTACCAACAAGCTCTTTGTAGGAGGCAAACACTCTCCAGAGGGACCCCAGAGGGACTCCCTCACTAACCAAAAGCCTCCAGTCGGACCCAAAGCTCCTTAGTGTTCAAAATGTATTTCAATGGTTGACCTGATTTTCGGATTGTCCGCAAGCTTACCTCCAAGACCCGTACTTTATTTTTTTTTAAAGTAGTTTTCCCACAGGTTTCACAAGCGCTCTGAAGTGCTTACATGAACCATGGAGCGAGGGAGAGTGTCACTGTCACGAGACCAGCTTCACTGTCCGTCACAGCACGCCCCCTCCCACGCTCATGTCACCATTCATTATAAGCTGGTAATAATTCATCACATGACGAGTGTGTTTCCCTGATACTCCTACCTTGCCAGCTCCCTGACCTTCCCTGATACTCCTACCTTGCCAGCTCCCTGACCTTCCCTGATACTCCTACCTTGCCAGCTCCCTGACCTTCCCTGATACTCCTACCTTGCCAGCTCCCTGACCTTCCCTGATACTCCTACCTTGCCAGCTCCCTGACCTTCCCTGATACTCCTACCTTGCCAGCTCCCTGACCTTCCCTGATACTCCTACCTTGCCAGCTCCCTGACCTTCCCTGATACTCCTACCTTGCCAGCTCCCTGACCTTCCCTGATACTCCTACCTTGCCAGCTCCCTGACCTTCCCTGATACTCCTACCTTGCCAGCTCCCTGACCTTCCCTGATACTCCTACCTTGTCAGCTTCCTGACCTCGCCTAAATGTATCTGTGCTTATGAGTTACGCAATGTAAGGCTATACCACAAGCCCACAACTATACTCTTGGACATACACACTTGCTGTTGGACATGCACACCTGCTGTTGGACACACACACACACACCTGCTGTTGGACATACACACAAACAGATTATATCAGCAGAAACATATGTCAACAAGAAAATATTACAAGACAGCACATCAGATAGACACATTTGATTCATTCCGTCTCCACACGTGAACTGTGGAGGAGTGACAGGTCACCAGACTTGCCTTGTGCTTCGGGTCCGTACAACGGCAGTGGTGTTGGTGTTACACAGTGGTGTCCTGCCTTACAACACTGTAACAGTGGAGGTGGTGATTGGTGGTGGTGATGGTGAATGGTGGCGGGTGGTGACTGATGGTGATGACTGATGGTGATGTAATTGATGGTAGTGATAGTAGTTAGGGTTGTGATGAATGGGGTACTGTTAATGATGCTGTAGGTGGTTGATGTTGGCTGATAATTGGTTTTGATTGTGATGGTGGTAATGGCGTGAAATGGAGATAGTAGTGGTTATAAAATGATACGGTAGTGATGGTGACCATGGATGGGATGGTTGACCTTTGACCTGAGTTACACATTATTCACCTGAATCAGACACTAGGTGACTGCTTACGGTGACCCCTCCCCCCTCCCCTCTCGCGCCTTCTCCTGCCCAACCACCCTGGACATTTAGCTACCTTGAGATCTGCTGTTACTTCCAGAACTACCAGAGAGGACTCCATAGTGTGGCGTGTAAGACTATGGACCTGGCAGAGATCCTTCACTCTCGTCACCCGTCTAGCATTGGGCCTGCTACTGTTTAAAGCATATTGACCTGAAGTTACCTGAGAGCCACTAGCACTCTTTTGGCCTCGACGAGGACAGGAAGCCGGCGGCTTGTCAAAAATTCACCCATCTCCTGACTCCCGAGTTCAAAGCTTAAATTATGATTCGGCAATTGTGTTAATTTCGATGTAGCTCTATTAAAGTTAATCGAATAATTCTTTATAAAAAAGTTTCTTTGGATTCATAACTTAATGATACTTGAGTAATAGTTCAGTAATGGATGGGAGAAGTTGAGCCCCTGAACACTGGTTCGTCCAGTCTTGTAGCAGAGCTTGGTCAACATGGCAAGTGAGTGGCCCTGGTGGACCTCAGGTTAGTTGACGGGTGTGCTGGTCCCGTCTATGTTGCTCTGTCGTCTGTCCCTCTTTGTGTCTATAGCTCTGTCTCACTGCCCTAACCCCTTCCTCTGGCTGTCTGGGGGAGAGTCATTGATCACTGACAGTTTGCTAAGTTTGCAACAATTCTAATGAGCTAAATACATATGTAAACCTAATCTCTAAAAACCTACTCCCCAGCAAACCTTTATTGGTGTAAACCTACCTTTTTCTTTTTAACTTATTTTCTTAAAATCAACTGACTTAATCGTTCTCTAAACCGTCGGTATAATTTGGGTATGAGTGACAGAGGAATGTGTCTGGGAGGTTAGACAGGCAGCAGAGAGTGTCTTGGCTATGTAAGTGGCATCACTGGCCTCGAGCAACTATTGACACGTTTAGAATTGAAAGAGCTCGGCGGTGATAGGTTCCGCGTACATTGCTTCACTATAGTTAACACAATCTTACATAACTCAGGTCATTTAGGTCCGGGCTTTGGTGAAGGTTGAGGTCATGTGTTAAATAGTTGATATAATGAGTATTTTTAACTTAATGATTGCCTTTTAGCTCTTGAAGTACACTCACACTTGAGGCCAACGTGTCTTGACGGTCAATTTCCGTTCTTATGGCCATACAATTGCAGCATGGAATACAGTGTGGTACATGGTACCTCATAATACACATTTGTAACTTGGTTCATTACACGGTACACATACACTGTACACACACTGTACATCTGTACCTCATAAGATAAAGGAGATACAAGTGTACCGTATGTAACTCATAAAATATAGTCTCGTGGCTCACATACACTGTACGACTCACAAGGTACGCTGTGTTACTCACAAGATACACTGTACGACTCACAAGGTACACTGTAACTCACAAGGTACACTGTGTAACTCACACGGTACACTGTGTTACTCACAAGGTATACTGTGTTACTCACAAGGTACACTGTGTAATTCACAAGGTACACTATGTAATTCACAAGGTACACTGTGTAATTCACAAGGTACACTGTGTAATTCACAAGGTACACTGTAGAACTCACAAAGTACAAGATGCAAACAAACAAACACCGAATCACACCTTCGCTTCGCTTGAATACCCAAACAACCTCGTTTACCCTAAGAGCGGCAATTAATCACTTATTCCCTGCCAGGGTTGATCATATTAATCTCTTAATATCATCTTTCATCTTCACTATCAACACAAAGAGTTTGTGCGGCGTAGTTTGAACTGATTTGTCGTTAAATGTTCTTCCCGACCACGTGCGCCAGCTGTGAGCTCACAAGCCAGCTGTGAGTCCAAGAACTGGCGGCGAGTCCGTGTGCCAGCTACAAGTCCAAGTCTTACATTGCGAGTTTGCATCCCCTTTGTAGGTGCGCGTCTACCACCTGTGGGTGCGCGTTGTTGCAAGTGGACGATGCAGGTGGCATCATCCCGAAGTCACGCATGGCGTCACACGAACCAGCTGCCCTACACCCATCATTGAGTTACCTCCTTCCTGTATTCCTTCTCTTGTATTGTGTCTTAAAGATTCTCTGCAAATTCTTCTGTATGGCAGAGTTGCAAGACTTCTGTTTTGAGCTGGTGTGGGGATTCGCCTCGCACGCTGGGGTCCGTGGCGGCGGTGGGGGACACGCAGGACACCCCTGCCTGGAACTCCCTGGACTTCCCTGGGCACGGAGTGACACGACGAGTGTCCTCGAAGTCGACCTGGGCACGGAGGGACACAATGAGTGTCCTCGAAGTCGACCTGGGCACGGAGGGACACAATGAGTGTCCTCGAAGTCGACCTGGGCACGGAGGGACACAATGCGTGTCCTCGAAGTCGACCTGGGCACAGTAGATACCTTCGGGGTCAACCTGGGTATGGAGGAATATGATGTTCATCCTCTTTGTCATTGTAGCCTCTGAGGAACACGGAGGCCTTCCCTGGGGATAGCCTAGATGGAGAGGACACTGAGGAGGACGTAGTTTATCCCAGAGCTGAGAGAGACGACTCAGTGGTCCTCGGGGCGTGAGCAGAGGAAGCGAGCTAACTCAGCGTCCAGCTGTTGGCTGAAAGACAAACAGAAAAATAATATTGTTAAAGTTTAACACTCGATACAACAGTCATATGTAAAACACGGAAGGAGCACAATGGTGGCAGCAAGAGAGAACTAACTCAAGAGTATTGTTAGTGGCATCAAAGATTTTGGTGTTGGTTCGTGGTTTGGAAGGTGTGCAGGGAGTCATCACTCACACACACACACACACACACACACACACACACACACACACACACACACACACACACACACACACACACACACACACACACACACACACACACACCAGCAACATTGTCAGCTCACCACCAGACACTGTCACCCACTATTATATACTATAATTTGACATATATGTAAATGGTCTTTGAAGTAATACTACATAGTATGATATGATTATTATGATTATAATATTGGGGCTGTGAGAAGAGCTCTGGTCATTAAGTGCTGTGTGAGGCGTAGTGTGGGAGTGACATTGGGTCTTTAGCTTGATGTTAAAAGTATGTTACATTTAGCTGTAAGAACGTCTGTAGAAGCAAGAGATGCGGCGGTCTGCAGGAGAGTTCTCCGAGACGGGAGAAGGCTCGCATCTCCCGTGTTCAACCCCATCACATTCCTGCAAACAACATTTAAATATTCGACATTCTGGGGGCGCAACCCTTTCCTACATTTCAAAAGCAGTGTCCTTTTAGCTGGCCAATCCACAGACTTTGGAAGGGTGATCTGATGGTGTACTTTGATGCTCCTGACACTATGACATGATCCGCTTGTGTTTCGAAATGTTTGCTTAGCCAGCAATGTGCGGCAGGTCGCCAGCCTCATCAGTCATCAGAACGATAAATGATTTGCTTGGTGTCAGTAAGGTGATCACGATCCATCAATACGCTAAATCCGGCGAGGCTGACCTAACGAGAATAACAGTGAACTCGGTGAAGGACACCGCTGCGGCTGGAGAGAGACTGTCTTTAGAGACGAGGTATTGAGAGCAGTGAGAGAATAAATGCTAGTCTCCTCTCCATCGTTTTACCTGGATGCAACAAGGATTCGACACGGTTGTTTGGTGAATATAAAATTAGTTATACAGAGGGTGTCCATTAGGGAAACCCTATGATTCATTCCTCTTCTCAATAGCCATGAGAACTGTGGGTAGACTGAGCAGGGAATGTGGTCTGTGGTTCCTGGAAGCTGGCACTCGGGCAGGTGAACGAGAAGCCCTGCTAGAAGACTTCCACCTGGTGAAGCATCACGAAGAGGAGTCTGGACTCAATCTGTACAAGTTTGAAATAATTTAATCAAACCAAGTAAGATGCACTTTACCAGGAGCCTCAACCATCAAACATAACAACAGTTGGAGAAACATTGGGTTCTAATGCCATTGATGTAATCCTCATTGGAAGACTGAATGACCAAATGAATATATAACAAAGAATAAGGGCTGTGGACGCCCACGAAGTTTTGCACTTTACCACAAGGTGCGTGGCCTTGGTGATCAAACCACTAAACTATTCACTGTAAAAGACTGCTCGTCGGCCTAACCAATGCTTCCAGTTAAGACTTGGTTGTGTTGATATTACAAGGCAATGCCGATGGTGTTCCCTGTATTCTTGCTATCGTCCACTACTGCTGTGAATTACAGGAGAAGATCCTGTCAAATCATTAACATTCTAGTGAGATTCATGACCCGAAGTTCATTAAATGAGGCAGTCAATGGGATTCTCTTATACAGCCTCTTCACCCCAAATGATTTCAAACTGGAGATTCCCAAAGTGAAGAGTACCGTCTTAAGATTGTTTAAGGCCATTTCTAAGATAGAACCTGCCTCATAGCTTAGCGCCCCCTCATGCTTGGATTTCCTATTGTATATCTTAAATTCTTTGCGGTGCATCCATCTTGAACTAAGGTCACATCTGTCATAAATCTGAAAGGAAAGGATGAAAGACGTCACTAAGTCATCCACAACA
>WNGS01113158.1:35779306-35837037 GCA_020271785.1 Procambarus virginalis | reverse complement strand
TTTCGTTGGGAGCGTGGCAAGGAGTTCTACTGGACCCACATGCTCGAATGGCGAGAAACTTCTTCCGTTCTGCAGGTTTACCTGGGGAGCGAGTTTGAGCACCTTAATGCGTGCTTGTTTGACCCTGTGCTTCCTCATGATGTTGGCCTTGTACAGCTGCACATGCAGATTACTACCTTTTCAACATCTTTGGTTGGTGAAAATTTGTGTACCCATGGGCATTTGGCTTACATGTCTTTTTTCCTTCTTGAGCTACCTTTGGCCTGGCTTGAAGAGGATGTGGAGGCGTTGAGTACAGGGCCTTCATCTGGTGTGCTGGCATCGGCTGCTCAGGCGTCGGTCGCACTGTTGAAGTTCTTTACGCTGATTCTCAAGGAGGCGGTGTCTCGGTTCTTTGCTTCTCGTCTTGCATGCCAACAGGCTGTGCTCACTCTCTTTGGAATCCACCTGGGCTCCTGGCTCTTAACACTTTTGCACTCCCAGCGGTATCATGTGTAACTTTCCCCTCATGCGCCGTTTGTTTTGGGCCACCGCTCGGCAACACTGAAATGTGTAGAGACTTTTCGGTCTTCTCACCTTAATTTTCTATGTATGTATTTTATTTTGGTATCAATTTGTTTGCAATAGAATGCTCTAGAGGAATATATGTATAAAATTTTACCAAAACCAGCATGAGACCCGCACCAAATAAAAAACTTTGGAGTTCGTTAGCTGTGCGTGCCAAACAGCGATGAATGTTTATGCTTTTTTCAAGGTTGTCAACTCCAGAATTGTTCTACATCGTTAATTTTTGGTATCACTGTGATCGCAATAAAATTCCTCACACGGACATATGCATATAAAGTACAAATCATGGGCGCGCCCTACCCACAACAAAGTTGGAAGTCGCGTAAGTGTTACCTGTTACCGCACGCCTAATGGCACATCGGCTACACTCCTACTGAAAAATGTATACTCTTTTCATGGTTCTGACCTTAATTTTCAATGTACGTGTTTCATTTTGGTATCAATGTGTTCTCAATAAAATGTTCTAGAGGAACATATGTATAAAATGTCACCAAAGCTGGCATGAGACCGGTACCAAATAAAAAACTGTCGATTGTTAGCCGTGAGCACCAAACAGCGCGAACATATTGCTACTCTTTTTCAGGTTTGTCAAGTCTAAACTTGTTTGACATAGTTCATTTTTGTATCACTGTGATCGCAATAAAATCCCCTACACGGACATGTGCATGTAAAGTAGAAAACATGGACGCACCTCACCCGCAACAACCCCTAAAGTCGCCGAAGCCTTACCCGCTAGAGCACACCCATTGCCAAACCCGCTACACCCTGTACGCTAGAAAAACACATACAGAAATTTTCCATTTGCTAACAGAAGTTTTGTGCTAACTCCCAAATAACACCATGTGCCATGGTGTTATTTGGGAGAGGCCACTCATTAGTTTCCCACTTCTACAGGGACCATATTGCTACCTCATGAAACTGGAGCAAGGTCATTTTTTGGGGATCACTGCTGTAGTTCTTGTACAACACAAATGCATTATGGAGAGCCATTTGCAGGAAATAAAAGGTTATTTTTTTGGTCCAATTGTGACATTTTCATGTGAACTTGTAATATTTTACCATTTGGTCAAAGTGATCAACACCTTTCATGTAGCGATTATAGTAACATAATGCATTTGGTTTGTTTACAGTTAGTAAGTGCACTGAAGATGTTCAGTCACGTTTCCAAACTATTTTCCTTCATTCGACTTCCTGTGTGTCAACATTGTGGCAGTTTGTGATGAGTGAGACCACTCACTTGTCTTTCCACAGGATTATAAATGTATTATCATTTGCAGCGGAATATGATTGTATCCAAGGCAATTTTACCCTTTGCTTGCTGTTGCAGATCCTTGGGTGCGCCATGCTGCAATCTGATGGTTCCACACGTGTAAACCCCATGTTCATGTAGCTTTTCTGTGAGGTTGACAGAGTTATAGTAGTTATCCATACACAGATGATAACCCTTGAACATTAGGGGTCAATCAAGCCCATGACTGTCTCCACTGTTTACCAATTCCGGCATACACCTCAAAGTCATATATGTAGCCAGATGTTGATTCAGCAAGCATGTACAGTTTTACTCCATACTTATCAGGCTTATTTGGATTATAAATCTTGAAAGATAATCGGCCATGCCATGAAATTGTTCCTTCATCCAAACTCAATTCTTTCTTGGCAATGTATATTTGCAAATTTACTTGTAAGATATTTCATCACTGTTCGAACTTTTATCACTCTGTCTTTATTGTTCTGGGGAATGGCATTGTTATTATAAGTATAGAAAAACTGGGCAATATGTTGAAACTGTTTCGATGTCATAAAAGTATTGAAGGTACGCATATGCCACAGCCGGCTTGTTTGCCTGTACATTCTCATCGTTGGGAGGGTTGCAACACCCATCAACATACACAGACCCAAATATCTTGACAGTTACTTCCTGCCACATATTCATTACGCTCGTGGAAGCATTCTGTATAATTTATGACTCATACAATTTTGTTTCAAATGTTTCAAATACATTTCAGTCAATGCACGAGTCAGAAATAATTGTATAAATTCTAGAGGAGCGGTAGGTGTCGGTATAGTCATGCCTGGTGTTCCAGTGAAACTGTCTACAGATGATGGAGTTTTGTCAGTACACCAGGCGTCTTCAGAATCTGTTTGTTGAGTTCGTGCATGACACTTTCGAATAGGAGGCTATGGATGTGCCTCGCTCTCCTCCTCAGAATCCTCACTCACAGAAACAGCATCATCTGCTCTATCTGTATCAAAATTATCACTGTTGAAATCACTGACCCGTTCTTTCCCCTCAACATCTGACTCAATATCGGAGAATGCTTCAACCAAACCTGGGATCTTTGTTGGTATAAGCCTCACTCGGCTGAATTTCTTGCAAAGCATACTTATCTTACCTGTTTGGTTGATTTCTTCGCTCCTCTTGGCGTGGAACTGCTTTGCCCTCGATTATGATCCATCATGTAGTGTATATAATGTGTTGAAAAGACATGGGAACAAATATAACTGCCGATAATAGCCGAAATGTGCACAAGTTTGGGACGCGAGTGGATGGGGTGACGGTCACAAGCGCGGTCAACAACACACTAGGCCCACCACATGGGCTGACGACCCAAGATGCCATGCGGCATATGAAAGAAAGCAGGAAGACAATGGCGCTCATTTTGAAACCACCCAGAAGTTGATCGGATAAAAACTGAATTTTTTACTAATACAGTGGCACCTCGACTTAAGATTGTCCCGACTTACGATAATCTCGAGTTACGATGTAAATTTGATAAAAAAATGCGACTCGACTTAAAATAGTGTCGTCGACTAACGATATTTGTTGGTACACGTTTGGGTTGACTGAGCGTGTGGTTCCTGGTCACGCGGGCCGACCTGCCTCAGTTTACTAGAGCTGCCCACTTAGTGACAATCACGCCTATAAGAAGTTCCATTTTTGTGGTGATTTTTTGCTTTTTGAACTTAAAACTGATTATTATATATCATGCCATGGGTCCCAAGAAAGTCAGTGGTAAGGTTCAACATATGAAAAGACATGTAAGAATGACCATAGAGGAAAAATAAGAGGTCATATGTAAACATGAAAATGGTACTAGCGTTGTTGAACTAGCTAGGCAGTACAATAAATCTTCAGAGAAGGAGGCGGCGGCATCAGAGGATGTCCCTTCCTCATTAATTAAGAAAATGTGTGCAGTATGGGAAGGACTGCAAAGTTTTGCTGAAAAGAATCACCCAGATAAAGCTGTAACAGCCCGTTGCATTGATCTTTTTAATGACAATGTGATGCCTCACTACAGACAAGTGTTGGAAAGAAGGGAAAAACAATCTTCAATGGAACGATTTCTAGTGAGAAAATCAAACAGTAAGCCAGAAGCAGGTCCTAGTGGTATGCAGGCAAAATGTGCCAGTGTGTGTACCCCAGAGAAGTCCTCACTGCCTGATGTTATAATGGAAGGGGACTCCCCTTCCAAACAGTAACACCTCTCTTTACCCCTCCTCACCATCTTCCATACGCCATCAAGAGTCCTCCATAAAGGTAAGATAAACATATGTACTGTATTGTAGTTGGAGAAAAAAATTGTATTCAGTATAAAATGTATTTGTAAGTTAATATTTTGGTGGGTGGGGAACGGATTAATTCAATTCCCTTTATTTCTTATGGGAAAAATCGCTTCGACTTATGATCCGTCTTTGGGAATGGATTACCATCATAAATCGAGGGCCCACTGTACAGTATTGTAGTACATAATGTTAGCAATAGTCACTCGCTGAGAATCAGGAGAAAAATGAGTCACAACGAGGGGAGGCACTGGAGAGCGAAAGTGTTAAGTTTTCTTCACCATTTTGTCCAGTGCTGTTTGCAGAGTCTGCAGTCACGCAGTTTCTATAGGCGGCTTCGTCTATTTGTCGTCTCATGTCGGACTTGTTGGTTCTCCGGGGTGACCGCTTGGCCTTCTCGGAAGGGTCGTGCCAGGGTTCAGGGTTCCTCCGGTCAAGGTGGACCTTTGGTGCCAGCTTCTGAGCCGATGTTTCCTTCAGAGCCGGCGTTGTCTGGTTGGCGCAATGATCGCTCTGCTTGTCGTCCCTTTCGCGGTTCGCCCGTTGACGGAGCAATGGGGGGGCGGCCAGCTTTGTTTGCTCGTGCCTGGTCCCACGATTCATGGGCGCTTTGGGTCGTCTCCTGTGGCCTGTGGTGGCATTGGGCGGCTCCTCCTCCTCCTCCTTCGAAAGGTTCGGGGCTGGTGGGGCAGGCTTCTTTCCCTGCATTCTGACGGGTCATCTCCTAGTGGGTACGTTTGGGTGTTGTGGAAATGGCCCCGTCCCTCAGGTGGGTTTCCCGTCAGTTTCCAGTGCCAAAACGGGACTGTAGATCTGAGGTTTAAACTGGACTTGTCTCATCTGATCATACATATGAGGTACCTCATTGACAAGGAAAATTCAAACAGTCTCAGTCAGTAAAAACATAAGCAGAGAAGACCCTCTAAATTACAGACTTACAGACTTATAGACTTTCTAACATTATTGACAAGCATGTTAGTAAAATCACAAAAAAATTAATATAAAATCAACAGATTACCTGGAAATAAATCACATAATTGATGGTCGATTTAGTTTTTGAACAGGAAGATCTTGCGCAAGAAATCTTCTTGGATTTTACAATAGTCACAGAAATCTTGCAAGAAAGAGAGGATTGAGTTAACTGCATCTACCTAAGCTTAAAAAATAAAAAAATAACAAAGTCCCAAACAAGAAACTGTTTTGAAGTTAGAACACAGAGGACAGGCCAACTATTGACAAATAAAAATATTATAATGGACAGACAAATGAGTGCAGTGATCAGATGCAATGATCACAGTATCTGAAGACTAAAGCACACTCCAGAAGACGAGGAGACGACGACGTTTCGGTCCATCCTGGACCATTATCAAGTGGATTCAGTACATCCTGGACCTGTACCATTATCACAATCAACTTGATAAGGGTCCAGGATTGACCGAAACGTCGTCGTCTCCTCATCTTCTGGAGTGAGCTTTAGTCTTCATATCTTCAGCCACGTTATTGTGATTCAGTATCTGCATTCCAGTATCTGACTAGAGAAATGTAACTAGTGAATGGAATACCTCATAGTTCAGTTCTTTCACTAGTAATGTTCTTTGTCTATAAAGAATCTACAAGCAAAGATCTAGGGGTAGTTCTGGATGGTAAAGTATCACCAGAGGATGTTAACATCAAAGGTGTTAAGAGGAGCCTATGGATCATTGGCAAATTTCAGAATTGTATTTATAATAAATGGACAGAGAAATGCCAAGGAAACTGTTCACAACATAGAACTATGAAGAGAGACTAGAGGCATTAAATATGCCAAAGTTGGAAGTTAGAAGAAAAAAAAAGGTGATATGAGGTGATCACCACATACAAACTGATGACTGGAATTAACAAAATTGATAAGGAATTGTTTAAACCTAATACTTGAACAAAACGTCATATTCAAGATAAGAAACAAAGGTACTGAAAAAAAGTTCTTACTAGCAAACAGAGTTGTAGGCCATTGAAACAATTTAAGTGAGAAAGAAAGTGGCAAATGCCAAAACCATCAGCAGTTTCAAACTGTCATGACAAAGATTGTAAGGAAGACGGGACACCATGAGCATCCTGTAACTATACTTTGGTAATTAGTTATGCACATGCACCACCTTGTCCCTTATATACGATACATTGCCAACCTTCTCTACTACTGGACTTTCTTGCCCTCACTATGTCTTCACACTTTCTTTCTGGCCTTTCTTTACTTTTCCTGTCCTCATATTCACTTGAATATATTGATATTCACCTATTTACCCATTTATCAACATCTATTAACCAATCTTGGTGCAGTCTCCTTCATCTTTAGGTTTATTGACTTTTGCGCTCCATATTTCTTGAGCACATCTTGATACCTATACGTTATTATATTTATTCTCCTAACATCACTCCTGTTTCTCAGATTTTCAAAGAATCTGGTCAATTCAACTAGATTTCAGCCAAATTTAATATAAAATAATACTGTATATAAATGACACCTTTGCTGTCTTTGGCACACCAGCAAATTCATCAATTATTAGTGGAATTTTTGTCCTGAGAACAAAGAAAATATATAATTTTGATTGTTAATTGTTTTTCATGTGCTCAGTTAGTTGCTATGATCAGATACAGCAAGAGGCTCCTTGCACATGTCTCTTGTTTTTTTTTCCTTTCTCCAATAAATGTGCTATCACTCATTTATTTTTATCAATATACAATATTCTAAATAAATTCAAATTATATTTTTCTTTGCTATTTATTATTTTTAATGCCAACTAATCTTCAATGTGGCTTGATAAACATATAACTAAGAATATCTTTACACTTTCCAGGAGCAAGCATTGGATGAGTGGGCTCTTAGCATCAACAGCCACTTCAGTGACGTGGAGAGCTGTGACCTGATCATTGATTAAGTCTCAGATGAAGCATATATTGCAAATGATACCCTGGGATGTTTCTCAAGATACAATTGTATTTTTATTTTTAGTACAAAAGTTACAATATATTTTAATTATTTTTTGAATGTGTCTTAGTCCAAATGCTTACATTACAATACATCTTGTGTCACGAGGGGTGGGCTTGTGCTTCCTGAGTCGATCCTCGGTGATCCAGGAACGTTCCCACAGGTCCTCAGGTGTCGTGAAGCCTTCGCGTCTTCGCCGTTCCAATCCCTGGGGTTCAGCTATCCCAATCCTGGTCCATCAAGGGGCGCTGAGCTTATCACCATATTCACCCACACGTTCCTTCCACGAGGCGTTGCTCCTCGCCCTAGGAACGGTGTCGTCCCTCTAACAACCTCAGTGGATGTGACCCGGTCACAGCTATGCCTGCCCGCCACACCTCTTCCAGGCCCTCACATCCAGCGTCGTCACCGAATCTTTCCCAAGTTTGGCACTTCTCTGCTCAATCAACTTGGTTCCTTTTGCTTCCCAGAAGCGCGGGGTCTCCTATATATCAGGTGGGCTGCGATGGCTAGCTCTAATCCACTGAGAAAGGCATGTTTAGCCTCCAATCCTTGAGAGCTGACCGAGATGCGTCCTGACGCTCCCACTGTCAGTCAAACTCTGACGTTGGCGACGCCCGGGGCACTCGGTGACGTCACGGCGGGCTCTGATTGGTCGCCTGTGACCCGAGCTACCCAATCCGTACACGGCTTGGCGTCCATTCCAAAAGGTCATATCTGCAGTAGGGGATACTCCTTCATTTTCATCAGGGCGCCAATTTTCCTTTACTTACCACATATAATGTAAGTTTCTCCCCTTAACTGGGGGCCTATCTGGTCGCCACACATACCAATAGACTTCCCTGTACGTCGGAGAAACAGTAGGGAGAGTCGATATGACTCTTATAGCAGGCAAAGGAAAGAGATTAGGAGAGGGCACCGTAACACTTGTCATCATAACTCCAATAGTTTATATGTTGCAAATTCTTCTTAATTGCAGTGGTTGGTTGTGATTTAATGCTGTGTCCAGATTTTTCCTTAGAATTGCTTTCACATTTTTCTGGTAAGATAAGTATGCGAGTAAACACCAAGCAGGTGTTTATGGGGTTTTTCTTTGTATTGTATAGTATATATATACAATACAATAGGCTATACTAGTATATATATATATATATATATATATATATATATATATATAGCCTATTATATAACTTCTGTCCAGATTGTGAAATTTTAATTATCATATTGTATATATCATTGGCATCCGTTCCACCCAGCAACCCTTGAACATAATGTAGGTGTGTGTACCTATCCCAGACCAATTGTCTTCCACTATCTCCATCATCCAACCTATCATCCATTGCCACCAAAAATATCACTACCACTACCACTATTATTTTCACTGTCACTGGATCACCTCTTACCCAAAACTAGTGCTACATAGCCTTCCCGGTTTGGTGCCTTCTTTTGATAATTACTTACTTGCCCAAAACTACTACTGCATCACCACAACCGCAGTCCTAATCCCACCCCATTACCATTATCAGCATCACTTACATTAACACCAACTCATCCCTTTATTTTTTGTACTTCTGTATCTTTCATTCAGCACCTCAAGATAACCTATTTTGAGTGGTTGTAATGCAAAGTTAATTTGCCTTAACTTTCAATTGAATTGTTAGGGAATGTACAAAGTAATCTTACAAATTGAAATTCTTGTTTGTTTTGAACTGAGTGGGTGTATGCAGGCACATGATAAGCCTAGTCATTGGATCTTACTGTTGAGTTGCTTTTCTCAAATTTGCAGCTCTAACACGGCAGAAATTTTTTTGTTGTGTTTTAGTTTTATTATATTTTTGTATAGTATTTTACTTGAATCAAAATTTTGCTTGAAATAATAGCTTTTATTTGCTTTTCTAGAGAAAGTGGTGAATGGGTATTTAATTGATTCATAGCTAGTGCAGCCATTTTATGGACTAAAATTCCTCTTTAACAGAACTAATAGGACTATTCCTGACCAGCCAGTGTCCATACCACACCTCAGACCACTCACCCTGCAAAGTTGGGTGAGGTTAGCACAAAGTGTTTGGCCACCAACCTTGTACAGATACATTCTCTCTTATAGTGTGTTATTATAATTCATTTCGTCAGGGGGCAGGCATCCACTGTACATACTGGTACAGGTGTGTATATATATATATATATATATATATATATATATATATATATATATATATATATATATATATATATATATATATATATATATATATATATATATGTGTTAGGCTTATAGTTAGGTCAACCAAGGTCAAACTACAAGACCTCTCCCCATGATGCAACCTCATAAATTGACTAACACCTGGGTACCCATTTACTGCTAGATACCAGAGGCAATAGAACAGTGCCCAACCATTTTTGTCCGACATAATTAAACCCCGGGACTCCCTATTGTGTGTCGAAAACAAACCCAATTGGAGGGGCTTTAACCCCAGATGTACTTGGGTATCTCTTCCTCCCTCCCCACTACCCCCTCTCATCTGTTTCCCTATCCTCTCTCTCTCTCTCTCTTCCCATCTCCCTCCCCCCACTCCAACTGTCTCCACCAAGATCCCCCTCTCTCCTTTCTTTCTCCCAATTTCCCCCCCCCGCCCCCACTTCCTCCTCTCCTCCCACCTTTCCCCTACCTCCTGCTTCCTCTCTCCCAAACTCTCCATCCCCCCCTGCTTCCTCTCTCCCCCCCCTTTCCCCCCCCCCCCCACTTCCTCCTGCTTCCTCTCCCCACCTTCACCCCCCCCTCTCCTGCTTCCACTCACCCCCCCCCCCCCCCCCTCCTCCTTCCACTCACCCTCCCCTTCTCCTCCCCTCTCCTGCTTCCACTCACCCCCTCCCTCTTCCCCCGTCCCCCTCTCCTGCTTCCTCTCCCCAACCTTCTTCCCCCCCCCCCCCCCTCTCTCCTCTTCCTCTCTCCCAACCTTCTTCCCCCCTCTCTCTCCTGCTTCCCCCCTCTCTCCCAACCTTCTCCCACACCCCTCTCCTACTTCCTCTCTCCCAACTTTCTTCACCCTCTCCTGCTTCCTCTCTCCCAACCTTCCCCTCCCCACTTCCTCTTTCCTAATCTCCCCCTCACTTCCCTCTCCCAGTACCCTCCTCCCTACTTCACTCCATCTTTCTCCCCCTCCCCCAACATTCCTCTCACTCCTTCCCCCTTCTCCTTTCTCTATCCCCCCTTCTCCTTCTCTATCCCCCCTTCTCCTGTCTCTGTCCCCCCTTCCCCCTCACCTTTCTCTATTCCCCACCTCCTCCCTCAATCTACCTGCCCCCTATCTCTCTTGCTCAGTGTGTGTGCGTAAATGTTACAATTAATTCACATTCATATTTCTCGAGTGAAGAAATCTACTAGGAACTCTGCCAGCCACTTTTCACTGATCACATGGTGGGGTCACTACTGGGGCTGACCTTCATAGGACCGACCCCATACTATTCACCCTGCAGCCAAATACACAGACAGACATTCTTATAGATTGTAAAAAAAAAGAAAGAGGAGGATGGCATAATGTTTGGATCTTATGAAGCTATTCAATACAATGTTTGTATCTCTCTCGGTCAGTTACAAAGTTACTAATCCTGCTCCACACCCATCTAACTCGGCAGCAGCTACACAGTCATGTGCATGCATTACCTACAGTAAGCAAACTTTGGATACTTGGCTAAGATTTCTGGTAGTACATAATTTTAAGTGAAGTACTTACTCATTTCTTGAACACCGTTGATAGTTATCTCTAAATTTCATGATTTTCTACTTTCAGTTACATAGTGATGCAGTGTGTGAATAGTTCTGATGACAAGAGAACATTACTTTTTTGTTACTTTTTACATTTAGTAAATGTTTGACAGCAGGTGGTGCAAACTCCCAGAGGTACTTGTAGCCAAGCCTAAGTTTAACAGTGGTAATGTCTAGAAGTCTGCTAATCTTATTTGATGGTCCATAGATGTGCAGTTCTTCCAGCATAACGGAGTTGCTGGTGTGAAATTCACTTGCCTCAAGTCTACTAGATTTTGTTGCTGTTCCCACTGTTTCTTTACAATTTGTGTGACATTAAAATACCTTCTGATCTATAAAATAAACATTGTCTTCATATGAAAGATTAAATATATTTTTAATTAGTTCTGCAATGTGGAACATTAAATGTTTCAGAATTTACAATAAGTGTACCAATTAAGAGGCATTAGATCCCAATTTACCCCAAAATGCATTTAATGAAAACTGGTTCAATTTCAATCAAACTTTTTTGACGAGTTGTACATGAAAAGAGTTTCATCTGGCCCAAGTCTCAGCATCATAGCATAAATAGGAAGGGAGAAAAAAATATTGAAGTAGGTGTCAAAATTATTCCAAAATGGTCAAAAACGATTATCAAACACAAGTGTCAACTGAAATCATATCTATGATTCAGCTATCACAATAGCATATATTTAAAAAATATTATAATTAGTTTTATTAGAAAAAAATTAAGTTAAATTTTTTTTTTTTCAATTTTTTTTATCGGACGATTTGCATGAAACTTATATACCTGACTGCACATAAGCCTATCTGTAAGGGTGCCAATTTTGGAGAAAACTGGTTGATGTCAACCTCAGCCACAGATGGCAGCACCTTAGACTTTATTATTTTCTTAATTATTTTCAATGTTTTCAACTAACATAAAAGTTTGAATAACTTTTATTTTTTATTCAATTTACATGAAACTTACACCTTATATGTAAAGTGTATATATCTAAAATCCCAAGTAAGCTTTTTTTCCTAAGTACATTTATTGATTTTATAATAGCAATAAACATGACATATTTGCATAATTTTTGGGGGAACTTTGAATATTTGTATTAGGAAAACTTAAGATGTTTTGGAAACTCCATAAGTTACGAACCTTTATTATATGCTAATGTGTCAGAAAAGTGTCATAGAATGATTATATCTGAAAGGTGTTTTTTTTTTTATTCACACTTGAAAATGTGTAAAATTCGTTGAAAAACAAAAAAAATATATCGCCCTTTCTAATGCTGCAGTACTGAAACTTGGAACAATTGCAGCCCTTTTCATATACAACTAGTCAAAAAATATTGGTTGACATTGAACAACTTTTCCAAAACCAATCTAATGCCCCCTTATTTTAAATTAATACAATTATTTTAATTTGATGTTTCTACTGTTTCTCTGTTTCTTAAGACACAATTCTTTCTCGTGTTGTATTACAAGCATACACTCCTTCCTTTGTCTTCCAAATATGCAACCTTTTGGTTTATTTCCAAAGAAGAATAGGTGACTTATTTCATGACATTAACATGACAACATATTAAGACCTTCCATATGGTACTTAAATTTAATCATTAGACACCAACTGAAATGCTTCTACTATCAGTCAGCCTATTGTCCATATGCACTACCACACAGTGTCCTCAAGTACAGTTCTCTTGTGCTCACAAGAACAGTTGCCGAGTGTTTACAATGTTTACAACACACACCTTTACCCCTCACATATGCATGTTACCTTCTTGCATTGCTTTTGATTTGGGTTCTTAGCCATTCTGCTTGTTTGCAGTAAATGTAAATATGTGGTCTACATGTCTATGAGAAAACAAATAATTTTAAGTGTGAAGGGAAGGGAACTATGAGGAGAAAGTGTCAAGTTTCTTAAAAATTAATTAACCTTGAAAAGTTCCCCCACTCATATACTGGATAGGTAAGGAAGAATGTTAACCTTTCCTCCAGGGTTTTGTTTGTATAGTAGAGTTTTATTTTTGTTATTTAAAAAAAAATATTTTGCAATTTTACTAACTGGTGCTAGAGATTGTATTTACTGTAAGGGTTGCGGTAAGGAAATGCTCGGAATGACACTCAATGAGCCAGTCAATTTATTTTCGTAAAAATGAAATGGTTGGCTACTCTTATTGGGTAAGAAAAGAATTTGTGTGTGTGTGTGTATGCATGTGTATAAGTGTAAGAGTCAGTACAGTACATTTAAAGCTCCAGTTAGGGCTAACCCTTCTCACATTTAAGATGCACATAATCATGAGAGAGACGGTCAATAAGTGTAAGTTTAAGAGTATTCATTTATTTTACAATTAATGTAATGAAGAGTGTGTGTGTGTGTAATTGACTAGATGAACATAAGTTTATGCTGTACTTGTAAAGATAAGTAAATATAGTAAAGTACCAGTACATTTTATTTTCAATAACCTAAAGAAATTTTCAGTAAAGGAAATTAAAAATTAGAAACATTAAATATCATTTTACACATTAATTTCTGGGTATTAATTATAAACTATATCATTTTGAACTACAAAGAGGTTTAGCAAGTTAAAAATAAGTCATTTGAATATTTCTAAGCCATTTGGTATACTAATACTGTACTTGAGAAAAAAAGTACATAGGAATAATTAATGTACCTGTAGCCTTATTGGCCCATGTAAGACTGGTCCTATTTACTATCAGATATTTGGTATCTACTAAGCTATGTTATTAACTATTTTTGTTTTACCAGTTTTTGTGATGCAAGTGTTATCATATTGACTTGAAATTTATCAAGGTTACTTAAAGTGTAAGCCAATTTTTATTATAGAGTATTTACTTTTTTTGTGTTAAAAACCTTAAACATTCATGTTGAATTCTAAAGCAGCTTTTTTTTTTTGAGTGAGAGAAGTGGCTATAATTTTTTGTTGTGGGGAATATTAACTCAAGATACTGTATTAGTTTTACATACATTTAATGGTTGGAAAGCCCACAGTTTTATTACACGAGTGCTGTTGCCCGTCCCCACCTGACAGCCACTATATGAACAAACCAAAAGAATTACTGATGCTAGAAGACTAGAGCCCATATCAACATTTATGATACTGAGGGAAAAGATAACATTGATTGGAGATGGTCTTCCCCCATTAGAGAAAATGGTAAGATGAGAGGAAAAGAGCAGATATAACAGTACTAGAATGTTTGGAGGTATAAATGTACTGAATACAGTAGATGCATCTGGACTCTTGGGCTAGATCATCACTCAGATGTAACTGGATGAACACTTCACATCACTTATACTACCACGCCTGGCGTCTGACAGCTGGGTGAATAGCTCTTCGGATTCGTAGCCCTGAGGTTCCGGGTTCAATCCCCAGTGGAGGTGGAGGCAAATGCGCAAAATGTCTCTTTCACCCTGATGCCCCTGTTACCTAGCAGTAAATAGGTACCTGGGAGTTAGACAGCTGCTACGGCTGCTTCCTTGGGGGAGGGGGTGTAACAAAAAGGAGGCCTGGTCGAGGACTGGGCCGCGGGGGACACTAAGCCCCGAAATCATCTCAAGATAACCACAAGTCTTCACCATCACAATTTCACTGCCACAAATCCATACCATCAACAAATTTACCTCAGACATGAAATTAATGCCTTCCGGAACTGAAAAACAAGAACTGTGTGGAGAGGCTAGAGGTGTTAAATTTACCAAAGCTAGAAGATAGAAGGAAAAGAGGTGATATGATCTATGTACAAAATAGTAACAGGATTTGACAAAATTGACAAAGACGAATTCTTAAAAACTGCAATTTCAAGAGCAAGAGCTCATAGATTTAAACTATGGAAACAAAGCTGCCCCCCCCCCAAAAAAGAGAGAGTTCACTCTTGCAAACAGAGTGGTTGAAACAAGTTAAGTGAGAAGGTGGTGGAGGCCAAAACCGTCAGTGGTTTCAAAGCATGATATAACAGAGTACAGTACCGGGAAGATGGGACACCATGAACATAGCTCTCATCCTGTAACTACATTTGGGCAACTACCACAATTCCTCACCATCACAACACCTCAATACAAATCCACACCATCATCACCACAACACTTGTACCACCACAAATCCACACCACCATCACCACAACACTTACACCACCACAAATCCACACCACCATCACTACAACACTTATACCACCACAAATCCACACAGCTCCAACATTTCCATACTACAACACTTCTGCATCACTACTACAAATTCACTCCACCACCCTCACATCAAGAGCAAAGAAGAGTAGAAGGCTGTGGGTGTTCTATAGTAATTTTTTAGATTTAGGAAGGATAAACAAGTTGTATAATTATATATTTATTTATGTAAACCACATTGGTGAAATGGCATATGACCAGTAAGCAATTATCAAAACAAGGCACCAAGCGGGGAAGACTATGTAACTGGCATGTGCTCAGTGGATTTTGAATATTGCAGTGATTAGAAGCAAGTTTGGGTAATTAATAAGGTATGATCCTAGTAGCTACTTCCACCGGTAAAACCGAAATTAAATACTGTGAAGTGACAACGTAAAAAAAAAAAATATGAAAAATTAACAAGTTGCAGGAGAGCACAAGAGTAAATTGATGTCACAACCCTAAAGGAAGTAACACTTCTGCCTAATTGTGTCTACATGGGATAAGAGAGTAAGCTCGGTAGGACCTCTAGCTAGCTAGGGATTGTGGTACACAAATATTAAGATGATAATCTGGATTGAAAGAGCAATTGAGTATATTTTATGACAAAAGACAAAAAGGCTTAAGAGAGGAGAGAGAGAGAGATGAGAAATAATTGGAGGTAGAATCTGAAGTGAACATCAGAACAGTGAGGCATTTAAGGTGATGCTGATCTTGCTAACCATAATAAAACAATTAAGTGACCCTTGAGAGAGGCCTCTGTGTGTACTGGGCCTGTCACACATAAAGGTTATATGTATTATGGAATTTGTGGGAAAGGTCTTAGAACATGATTCTCAAGCATGCAGTTTTGAGAGGTGAAGGTGGACAACAATGATCATAGGCTTTGAGAAGCCTATGGTAATTTTCAGAGAAACGTATGTAATTGGTGGGCCAGTTTAGAAAGACCATACTTAACCATCCCAAATTAATGGAGGAGCCTATTTTTCAAAGGAAAGAATTTCTCAAGAAATGAAGTTGTTGGTCTAGGCTCTATATGTCTTTGGGTTGCGGTAGTGGAGATTATGTCATCAGTTGTGATTCGTGTATCAAAGGTTTTTCATTCATATATGTGGTTTGGTGGGTGGAGTAATGGGGCAATCTCTCCGCCCAGACTCGTTAAAGCAGTGGCTGTCTCCCAAAACCCAACCCGTCCTCGACTCAAGTCCATTACATTCAGCGGTCAACCCCACAGACGCATTCATAAATTTTACATGCTGTTCATTCAAAACGGGAATTTTCTCAAGTATAAATTAATATTATAATATATTGGCATATTGTGTATATATAGGCATAGGTTAGGTTAGGTTAGGTGTTTAGGTTCTGTTGGCGATTATTTGTATTTGTAGTACGTGGGTGAAGCATTTATAGCGTTGTGATTCGAACAAAATTCGTCAGTGAAGCACTTGTTCCGGATATGTTCGAACGTCAGCAGTTGTGAGTCGTGTGTAAACCGCTTTTCATTCATAAACAGGGGGTTTGGCGGGTGCATGGAATCACTTTTGGATCTTTGTTTGGAGGACGGGCTGCAAAACCAGCCCGTCCTCCAAAGACCCAAAGTCAATTCCATGTACCCGCCAAACCCCCTGTTTATGAATGAAAAACGGTTTACACACGACTCAACTGATTTCGTTCGAACACTTCCGGAACAGGTGCTTCACTGACGAATTTTGTTCGACTCACAACGCTGTAAATGCTTCACCCATGTACTACAAATACAAAGAATCGCCAACAGAACCAAAATACCTAACCGAACCTAACCTATGCCTATATATGCACAATATGTTTATATATTATAATATTAATTTATATTTGAGAAAATTACTATTTTGAATGAACAGCATGAATGCGTCTGTGGGGGTCGACCGCTGGATGTAATAGACTTGAGTCGAAGACGGCTTGGCTGATGACTTTTGTTCGAACCACAACGCTGTAAATGCTTCACCCACCTACTACTAATACAAATAATCGCCAACAGAACCTGAACACCTAACCAATGCATACTATGCTAATAAATCGCAATATTAATTTATATTTGAGAAAATACTTATTTTGAATGAACAGCATGTTAAAATTGATGAATGCGTCTGTGGGGTCGACCACTGGATGTAATGGACTTGAGTCGACGACGGGTTGTGATTCGAACAGAGGCCGCCAGAAAAGCACTATTCGAAAAACGTTTGAACATTATCAATAGTGAGTCACGTGTAAATTGTTTACATTCATAAACGGGGTTTGGAGGCTGGATTAACAATCATTTGCCCTTTGATGTTGAGGTTTGGCAGCTAGATTAATCAGAATTTGGCTATTGTTTATGAAAATGGGTTGTTAATAGAAGTGCACTTCGAGCAAGGAATGTGACCGAAGCATTTGACCAATGTTCAGTGGGTGAGCTGTGATGAAACACCACCTAGCTTCCAGTGGGTCTTCTGTTGTTGTTGTTGTTGTTGTTACTATTATTATTATTATTATTATTATTATTATTATTATTATTATTATTTGTTATTATTAATTATTATTATTAGAAACTCGAAATGAAGAACTTCTCAACCCTTGACTTCCAACGTCAGGCGTGTACATCTTTTCTCAATTTTTGGCGGCTTTATTTACATTTATTAAACAGTTTATGAGCTCCAAAGTACCAGGAAGCTGTTTATAGCAACAATAGTATTTGACTGGGAAGTTTCGATGCTGGTAAATTGTTCAGTAAATGTAAAGAAAGCCGTCAAATATTGAGGAAAGATGTACAGGTTCGTAAGTATAGTAGTTGTGGAAATGCCTGTTGAATCCTGGACAGCTTATTATATCGTTGCAATTGGTCTGTGATGGTTGTGTTTTGCTAAGCGAGACGGAAAATGGAGACTAAGATTTATTGTGTTATATCTTCACCCCTGTTGTTGGGTAAGGCAGCGAGAACAGGTGTTGGGGAACCTAGAGTTAGGTACTGGACTGTGATAGTATCCAAACATCTCGCGGGTTGTCACTAAGTTTCTAACTGGAATTGTTTTAATGTGTTATACCTCGCGCAGGGACTTCAATTATGCACCTCTTGTCCGGCAAGAACCTAAAAGTGCAGTGTGGTTACCGGTAAATAATGAAAGAGAATGGTAGGAAGCTCCGCCGCTGTGCGTGACTAGCCGTTGACTAGGGGACAGCCTAGTGTTTACACCCNGGGAAGTATGGCAAAAAGAAGCGTTGACAGAGCAGTCCCAGACGATATCTGCTCCGCCCGAGCTGACAGGCGGCAGTTGCCACGAAGATATTATTACCAAATTATTTCTATGTCTGATTGATTTTTTATTAGTTTTTTGCAGTAATATTATTCAATAGTGTGTATTGTGATATATTTATTTATATAAAAAAAAATGTGTGAACCATCGCTGTATTTTATATTATGGTGTTCATATTAGTGATTCTATTAGTGATCATATTAGATTAGATGGGAGTGGGAATGAGTGGCATTCTTCCAAGAAAGGGAGTGGGAAATGAATGGATGTCGAGGGCACTTGGTGTCAATTGCCGGATGGAAAATAATGCAAATCAAATGCAATATCTTTCATAGACAACTGGGACACTTCTATGAAGAAATGAAATGTATTCTCGCGATGGGGTGCATCTATCGAGGGCTGGGGTTGTTGTTGTTGCGAACTCGTTGGAACCATGGTTAGAGGCGTTTGTTTGGGGTTTAAACTGTTAGTAGATAGTGGTATGGGAATCGATTTGGAGGAAGGAGGTAATAAAATATGGGTTGTGTGGAGAAAGAATGGCAAAATGAGCAGGAAAAGAGAAGAGCCTCAAAATAACAATTCACTTAGGGTATATTACACTAACACTAGAAGTCTAAGACATAAAATAAACGATTTAAATGCTCTTGTCTGCACAGAAAAAATAGATATTATTGCACTTACCGAATGTGGATGAATGTAAAAATAGAGAGCTATTAGCTGAATATCAAATAAATGATTTAAACTATTTCACACAGATATATTAAACGAGGGGGGGAGTAGCCATATATGTTAGGGACAATTTGAAATGTAGTCTCAAAGAGGGAATCAAAACTGAGCCACATACAGAAACTATTTGGATAGAATTAAACGAAAAGCAATAACATTATAATAGGAATTATATATAGGCCACCAAATTTAGACAGAATGGAAGCAAAGCATCTATGGGATGAAATATCTAGAGCATCTAGATCTAACAGTATTTATGTCATGGGTGACTTTATTTTAGTGGAATAAACTGGTTGAACAAAATAGGGAATAATGAAGCAGAAGATTTTCTAGAATTAATTGACGATCGCTTTCTTATGCAACACATTAAGGAACCAACGCAGGGAAATAATATTTTAGATTTAGTGTTAACTAACAGGGAAACAAATCAAGGACATCGAAATAAGGAGTGAGCTAGGGAACAGTGATTATAAATCACTGTTATAAATAAAGAAATCAGATTTAGCATTCAATGGAATAGATCTGTAGGAGAAAATTCTGTTAAGTGTCTGATTTTCAAAAGCTGATTTCAATAGCCTAAGAAATTTTTTGGGTCAAATAGATTGGAAAGTCTTGGGTATGGGTTGTGGGCCGGTATTGGAGCTATACGTGAACCCAGCGATAGGTGACGTAAAAGGGGTTTTCGATGTGGATTCAAAATATAACCTATTTAAAAATATTCTAACCAAAGCCCAGGAATGTAGTATACCATATAAATTGAATAGATCGAATACTAATGATCCATAGTGGATAACAAAGGATCTGAAGAGCCTTATAGGTAAAAAGAGAGCGTGGTACAAAAGGATTAAGAATGGGGAAGTCTGTTTAGAACAGGAATTCGTACAACTGGTTAGAAATACTAAAAAGATATAAGGAAAGCAAAAAGAAACTATGAAGTTCACATAGCAGAGCAAGCAAAAGGCCGTTCTTAGTTGGCTTCTCCCCCTTTGGGGGGTTCAGAGCTGGCGGGGTGGGCTTCTTCCCCTGCGTTTCGTCGTGTCATCTTCGTGGGTACATTGGACGTGGTCGGTCCGTCCCATCCTTCTGGGGTCCGGCTTCTGTTGGGGGCCGGGTGCCTGGATGGTGGCCCTGGACCTCCAGGTCACCTCTTGGCGCGTTCCTCCCCGGTTTTTCTGGGTCTGGCATGGTTGGTGGTGGGGCTTCAGGCTGGCTGCTTTTGTTGCCTGCCCTATTTTGTGCTGAGCACTTTGAAATTTTTGCATCTTTCCCGGATCTTGGTTCCCTGTCTGTGTCTGAGATTCGGTGTATGGCCTACCTCGACGTCTGGCTGGTGTGGGCTCCCAGTCAGTCTGCATGTCTGCTCGCCAGGGGTGTGGTTCCTTCCAGATCGCCGAGTTTGGTGTCCTGGTGATCGGGAGGTTTTTCCATATGTTTCCATCCCGGGTTCGGGCCTGGTCCTTGTTTAGGGCTATTGGGCCACTCATTCTTTCCCTCCAGAAGTGTTCCTGCAGCTGTGGTCCCGCCTTCGGCGGTGCATGAGACGGTCTCGGGTTGCTCAGCGGTTGCTTGAGCGGTTGTGCGGGAGTCTGAACTTCGCCGTGCTAGTCTACCCGCCGGGTCGGGTTTGGCTGCGGCGTCTGTTTTGGTTCCTTCGGGGATTTCCTTTCCGCCTCACTCGCGATCATTGGGTTCTCCCTCCGGGGGTCTTTTGTCGGTTGCTGCGTCACCGGCTTCCTCTTCGGGGTTTTTCAGGGTTCGGTGCCTTGGCGCCTTCCCGAGCCCTCGCTCGTTGTGTTCACGGACGCGTCGTCTCTTGGCTGGGGCTTTGTGACCAGTGCTCACCAGGCAGGCCAGGGACGGTGGGGTTCGTCCTTCCATCGGGCTCACAGCACGGTTCGGGAGTTCGCAGCTGTCTGGTTCGCGCTTCGGAGGATTCGGGTCGCTCGGGGATCGCCCTTTACCTCCGTTTGGACTGTACTCCAGTGGTTCATTGCCTGAACCGCGGGGGTTCTCTTCAGTCCTTAGCTCTTGGGGTTGGTCCCTGCGAGTGGTTCGTCTGCTGGATTCCCGGGGTTTGGCTCTCCGTGTGGTTCACGTCCGGGGAGTGTCCAACGTTCTGGCGGACGGTCTGTCTCGCTCCCCTCTCCACGGGGTGGACGGTCGACGACGACTCGTTCGTTGGATCTGCCAGACGTACGGTCTCCCAGATGTGGACCTCTTCGCGTCGGCGTGGTCTCGGCGTCTCCCGATGTGACGCCTTCCCCGACTGCGCAGCGTTCGCGGTGGATGCCTTTCGGCGGGACTGGTCTAAGGGGGGTTCCCTGTACCTCTTCCCTCCGGTCCAGCTGTTGCTTCGGGTTCTGGTTCGTTTGGAGACATTCCCAGGGAGAGTACTCCTTGTGGCCCATTGGTGGCCGGCCCGGCTTTGGTTTCCGGTGCTGTTGACTCGGTGCCCGAACCCGGGACGTTTACCGCGGCTCCGCCTCTTTCAGCAGGTCGGTCCGATCTGGTACGGGGCTGGTTCGACCTTCTCCTCTGCTCTTCGCGTCTGGGTTTTTGACGCGGGTGTATCACCAATTCTATGGTGATCAGGTGGCTTCGTTGATGGTGTCCCACCTGAGAGCTTCGTTTCGGCGACAGTATGGATTTCCTGGCGTTCTTTTCGCCATTTTCTGGCTCTTTGTAGGTTGTCTTTCTTTCGGATCAGGTTTTGTCCTTTCTTTCTTGGCTTGTTCAGGACGGTCGATTGATGCCTGATACTGTCGCCTCGTCTCGTGCGGCGCTGGCGGAGCTGCTCAGCTAGCTTTCGGGGTCGACGTTACATCCGCCCCGTTTCGTAAGCTTTCCTGTGCTATGTTTCACCTCCGGCCTGCTCATGCGCCTCCTGAGCCGTCCTGGTCCTTGGACCGGGTACTCTTCTATCTTTCCTCTCCTCGGTTTGTGGTGGCCCCTTCGGTTCCTGATTATTTTTCCCAGGCTTTGTTTTTGTTGGCGTTGGCCTCTGGGGGCCGGGTAGGGGAGCTTCATGCCCTCCTCCGGCGCAGGGGTTTCTGCTCTTTTGGTCCTGGGGGTAGGTTTGTCCGTTTGCAGCCTTCGCCTTCTTTTCTGGCGAAGAACGAGACGGCTGCTTTCCGGAGGGGTCCGTGGGTCATTGATGCTTGGTTGGTTCGGCCGGGGGTGCATCATGTGTTGTGTCCAGTTGCGGCACTTCGCCGTTGCTTGCGCGCTTCGGCCGGTATGGCTGGGGATGCGCTTTGGGTTGATCCAGTTTCCCTCGTTCCCTGTTCCAGGGTTCGGGTCTCCCAGGTTGTCTGCAGGGTTATTAAATCTAGCCAGCCTGCGGTCTATCCTCGTGCCCATGACGTTAGGAAGTTTGCGGCTTTGGCTGCTGTGTTGGTAATATGTCTTGGGCACATATTCGGGCGCGTGGTTTTTGGAATCGAACAGGGTCCTGGCCGCCCGTTATTTGGTGAACGTCCCTGCTCCTCGGCGTTCTTGTGTTGCTTTGGGTCGCAGGTTGCAGCCAGTTGTCTCGACTTCGCGTTGAGGAGTTTGTGGCCGCCGCCTCCCGGGTACGTCCCCTTTTTTCCTTCTCTTTGGGTAATTAGCTCCAGGGAGCCGTAGGGGCTCCCCACAGAAAACCAGCGTTGAATGTAATGAAACGCCATTTTCTGGGTGAGCCCCGGAGGCTCCCTGGCTACCCTCCCTCCCGTCCGGTCGGCGGATTTTTCGCGTTGGTTGAAGCCTAGTTTCCGAACTGACGGCAGCCGGCGCGGTGAGGTCCGGGGCCCCCCCCTCCCCCTCCCGGGGAGGGGAGGGCTGCGCGGACAACCGGCGCGGCAGTAAAGTGATTGTTTGATTGTTTTCCTTGTGATTGTAGGGAGTTTTTCTACCTCTCTGTTCGGTTTGTTGTAGTTTTCTACCATGTGGGGTTTGTTTTGTTACGCCTACCTTTCTGGGTGCCTAACCCCGGTCGATGGCAGATAAGGAAAACCCCCAACCATATGGGGTTTTCCAGGGCCATTGCTCCCTGAAACCTCTCTGAAGGGGCCAGGTTCTGGCGCTGGTCCCTGGTAGGTCTGAACTCCATAGCTAGTGTCCCGGTCTAACATAACATACATTAGCCCGATAAGCTCCAGGGAGCCTCCGGGGCTCACCCAGAAAATGGCGTTTCATTACATTCAACGCTGGTTTTTTGCATTTATTCACTATACACAGACGTTATAAATAAGTATTTACATGTTTTGTTCACCATAACTGTACATCTAAGCTTGTATGGTGAATAAAGGCAATAAGAGGTAGCTACTCACAGTCAGCTGGTGGCGGCCGCCCTCAAGGCCAGACGCACTAATATTTCTCCTCCAACAATACTGTTTGTGGTGTTATTACGCTATATACACACACATTATATATAAGTATCTACCTGTTTTGTTCACCATACCTATACAAATAAGCTGCTATGGTGCCAAAAGACCATAGTGGCCACCAGTAAACAACATGACATGTCATGCAGACGACGCACCTCCTCACCAAAATGGCGGCCCCCAATATACTCCTTTTGCTGTTATTACACTCTATACACAGGTTATAGATAAGTATCTACATTTGTGTTGACCATAGCAAACCACTAAGCTTGTGTGGTAAGTCCAGTCAATAAAAGGTGGCCACACACGGTCAGAAGACGATGCCACCTCCTTCCCTCCCTCCCTCCCTCAACATTACTCCTCCCACCATGGAACACAGCACTAAATATCACCACAATCCTGCTATTATCAGAATCCTGGTCAGTTTTATCACAGTCAGGGGTCTTCTGTAATACTATCATCGCTAAATAATACCATGAACATATATATTTTGACATTTTTAGGTGATGCTGTGGTCACAAGCTGAATAACGGTTCTGTGAGCTCATGCTGCGTGCGTCAGCCTTGGTGGCTCGCTCAGTACTGAAGCTCTCACACCCAGGAATGTTGGCCACGATTTTTTTCTATTGGTCTATCCATCAACTATCGGTCATGGCAGCACTATAGCTGCCCCTATCCCACACGGGCATTTAAATTAAGGCACTAGACACTAAAACAGCTATTAATGTATTGCGTGGTTCTGGTTTTGTTTCTCGTATCATCTATATATGTATTGTGCGGTCTAAGGGTTAATAACATCAGAGAGTGGGATTATGTTGAGGGTCGGAAAGGTTCCGAAGAATAGTATTGTGTTGAAATGTTAAGCTTTTAAAAGCCCTACATCCAGATGCACATGGAAACAAAAACTATTGAAAACCCATGTGGATCAATTAACTGTGATATGATAGTGGGTCACATAAGATATGGAAATTCTGGTTGGCCTACTGGGGACGAGAGCCAGAACTTGGTTAACTTAAGAGGTTATCTTGAGATGATTTTGGGGCTTAGTGTCCCCGTGGCCCAGTACTCGACCAGGCCTCCTTTTTGTTACTCACCCCCAGGAAGTAGCCCATTGCAGCTGTCTAACTCCCAGGTACTTATTTACTGCTAGGTGAACAGGTGCATCAGGGGGTGAAAGAAACTGCCCATTTGTTTCCGCCTCCACTGGGGGATCGAACCCGAACCTCAGGCTTACGAATCCCTGGCTCTGTCCACTCAACTGTCAGGTCCCCTCAGTCCCTTTACAGAGGTGCATAGTGAGTACAATTTACTACCCCACCAGGAAAGCAACCACAAAGTCAGTGAAACTTTACAGACAACTGGAGGGTTTGCAGAAAAGTTTGAAACCATCAAACAACTCTACAAATGATTCACATAGGACAAGAGAGTCACTCAGCCTAACTTGAAATTCATTAGTACTGATCACCACCACCAGGCTGGCTGCTGGGTTCCTTCCCACAGCTGGTTCCCCAAGTCAGTTCTATTCCTGATGTTCTGGTGGCTACTGCTACCTGTAGTGCTCCAGTCCACTAGTTGTGAGAAAGCTCCTCTGCTTCAAGCTAAGTACTGGCCATCCTTGAACTTTGTTCATTATGCAGGGGCCATTTGCTTGTTGTGTTCCTTTATTTTAGTATTCATCACTGTTGAGTCGCTGTTTCTTGTGTTCACCACAAACACCTCCTTGGCGCCATTCTACAAGTTGTCTCATGTGTTTTTCACTTCTGGCCAGCTCATGATGTTTCTGAGCCATCCTGTTGTCCTGACTGGGTTTCTCTCCTCGCATTGGTTACGGTTTCCCTTTGGTTCGTGATATCCTTCTCGGTGCAGTGTTATTTTGGCTTTTGTCTTCGGCTGTAGGGTTTGGGAGCTTCAAGGTCTTCTCCAGAGGTAGGGTTTTGTTCATTTGGCCCTGGTGGGTGGTTTTGTTCATTTGCAGCTGCCTTCTTTTCCAGTGAAGGATAGCTTTGGAGGGGTCCTTTGATGACTGATGCTTGGTTAGTTTGGATGGGGTGCATCATTTGTCATATCCAGTGACGGGTCTTCACTGCTACCTGCGGGCCACCTGTTCTACTTTAGTGGATGCCTTGTTGGCTGATCCTGTTTCCTTGGACTACAGTTCTAAAACTATCATTTCCCAGGTCATCTGCAATGTCATTAAATCTAACCAGCCTGCGGTCTACCCTTTGACCACGATGTTCACAAATATGCCGATTTGGCTGCAGTTTTCTCCAACATATCCTGGGCTAATATTTGGACTCTTGGGGGGTCGTCTAACAGGATACTGGCAGTCCAGTATTTAGTCGGTGCTTCTGGTCCCAGTTGGTCTTGGGGCTCTCTTCGTCCTAGTGCCTTTATCTCTCCTCCTCTTTTTGTTTTCTGTGATTAGTTGCTTCAGTTGGGATCCACCGGAGTTCCTTCAGAAACCCAATGCTGAATGTAATGAAACAGCTTTTTTCTGGTAGTCCCAGTGGCTTCCTGATTCCCTTCCTTCCCTCCAGGCTTGTTAGTTCATCAGCGTGTTGTCCATCAGCTCCAGAACTGACTTTGAAAGGTGGCTGTGGGCAGGAGCCGGGCTGTCTGGTCTTGGTGATCGGTACAATACTAACGAGTTTTGAGCTAGTTTGAGTTAAATTTCTGTTCTGTGTGAATTGTTTTGGAGTTGATTGCTTGACAATTTCCAGGCTTCTTCTCCATGAATCCTCCAGTTGTCTGTATGGTTTCACTGACTTTCTGGATGCTTTTCTGTTGGGGTGGTGAATTGGTACTCACTTTTTGACACTTTTGTAAAGGGTTCTGGCTCTGGTCTTCAATATGCTGAACAGAACTTTCATGCCTAATGTGACCCATTAGCATGGAGCATTTTCAGCACGGTAGCTTCAGGGAGCCATCAGGGCTCTATCAGAAAGAGGCGTTTCATTACATTCAGTGCTGTGTTTTTTATTTCTCTCTAAATCCAGTAAGTTAAAGTGGCCAAACACAGAGAACTATCCTGGTCTATAGGAAGGACAGTATATAATCATATGTAAGTTTGACTAAAGCAATTAAAATGTAGATAAAGGAAAATTGAGTTCCAATGTGAGGACAAACTAATAAGTGGTTTCCCATTGTCAGGGACAGGAAGCCTGTTAGGCTTGTTAACACTGTCGCGCTCCCCACGAGCGCGCCGCAGACTTTGACGTCATGGGGCCAATGGTGCGGGCGAGCGTGCGGCGACGCCTAAATGTGTATACTTGTTTCAGTTTTCTCACCTTAATTCTGGTGCTACATCGTTCGTTTTGGTATCATTGTGTTCGCAATTAAATTTCCCTGCAAATGTATATGCATATAATGTCCAAAAGCCTGGCGAGACTCCCCACAGCAAAGCCTAAAGTCAGAAAAGTTACCCGTGAGCGCCCAAAATCAGTAAAATGTTTATACTCGTTTCAGTTTTCTCGCCTTAATTCTCGTGCTACGTCGCTTGTTTTAGTATCATTGTGTTCGCAAATGAATTCCCTACAGGTGTATATGAATATAATGTACAAAAGCCTGGCGAGACTCCCCATAGGAAAGCCTAAAGTTACCCGTAAACAAACACCAATCTGTACACTGCAACCTAATGTGTATACTCGTTCAGTTTGATAACATCAATTTTCGTGTTACGTCTTTCATTTTGGTATCAAATTGTTTGCGACGTAAAGGCACGCATTTTAAAACTAGTCCCAACATAATAGCACAATAAATAGAATTTTAACAAATATTATAAAATTTTGACTAAAAACCTATTTATAATCATATAAGTGTTCGGACATCAAGTTTCATGTTACATCTTTTATTTTAGTATCAAATTGTGCGCATTTTAAAGGCACTTATTTTGATACTATCCCGAGGTCGATTGGATAAAAAATGAATTTTATACAAATATTTTTGTAGTGGACGCAAGTCGTGTCCTCGGCTAGGACTCGGGAGAAAAAGAAATGGACGAACATCAGGTCCAAAGAGACCGATAGTGCTAAGATCGCCTCAGTGAATGACCGAACATTTCCAGGATGCAACCCACAAAAGTTAACTAACTCTTAGGTACCTATTTGCTGCTATATGAACAAAATCACTGGGTGTAAGAAATGCGCAAAACGTCTCTCCTGCCAGATTATTTAACCCAGGACTAATAGGTTGAGAGCCGACTATGCTAATAGTTTCACCACAGGTTTGTGAGAACTGTAGAATAAAATGCATGTGAAGTATGTAAGACTTGCACGTTACTCTAGTACAGTAATGAGAATGTATGGAGGTGAATAAAAAACTACTGTATAGGGGGTTCTACTTTTATAGGGGAAATAAAAATAGTACTGTACTGCAGTATACTGTATAAGAAATAAAAAAATATACCAAATGTATGCATTACTAATATTGTAATACGTACTCTCACGAGTAATGTTGATACCACATCATACTAGTAGATAATAAACTGTGAATTAGTCTAGATACTATACAAACAAAATTATAGATAGATCAATTAGTCCTATTATATGAACCTTTGACTAAAATATTATGCTAATGATGTTTGGTGTTATTTTACAGCCACCAAGGAAATCCTATGACCGTAGTATCTTGGAAGAAATTCGACGGAAATTTATTTCTGAACACGCGGGTGCCTCCATGTCTGAAAGTGAAGAAGTGAGTTACTACATATTCAGTATTTTGTGCAGCACCGTCTGCAATCTGTTGATGTCTTAAAGTGTGCACATAGGAATGTAAATATGAAGGGTTCATGCACTCACGTTTGGGAACAGGGAGTATCCATGCAGAAGTGTGTCTGTGAATGGGGAGTGTCCACAAGAGAATTTTTGCGAATGGGGAGTGACATTGGCAGAATGTCTGAATGGGGGTCTGGTGTGTGGCAGGACTCTCCCTATATTGTACCCATTAGTTTGTCTTTTCCTCTTATAATTTCTGTTGAATTAATCCTGTTTTCTGGTTCTGCATCTCTGTTTTGGTATTAAAAAATTTGTGTTCATTGTGTATTTCACAGAATTTGACATACATCTCATTTACTTCCTTGCCTGGCAACAAGTCTTTCCAATTACATATATTCATTATAAAATTTAAGTTCCCCCATATTGTCCTCGCTTGAAATCAAGTTCATCAACTGTTTCAATTTCTCTATTCTCTTCTGGATTATATCGCATTGTATATTAAATTTCCAACAGGACATGTTGGAAATTTCCCCAAGGGAGAAAGGTACTGAATGTCAAATATCTAATCTTCTTTCTTGGTGAATATTAAATCCAGTATTGTGGAACATCCCCTTCCCACATTCTCATGTCATGCTTGATGTGTTGGTTCTTGAATGTCTCCAGGATGAGCTTTACAAATCTGCCTGTCCAATGTCCACTGTTCTTGCTTCGTACGCCTCTCGGTCTTTTGCTTTCAAGTTGAAGTCCCCCAGTACCAACAATCCTGATTTATCTTTTATATCCTCTTTTATAATCTCTCATGACAATTATGAAGCCCTCTCATTTGTTATCTAGTTCCTGCTTTGTCCATGCATTTCTTGCTTCTGGGCTATAGACATTTATGATTATCAGTTTAGCATTCTGATTCCAAACCTGCGGTGCCATTATGTCAACTTCTCATGGGTTGTCGATTATTATGTGGTGGGAAGGTGTTGTTTTGAAAGATAGGGTGTCGCTAAATATCTTGTGTTGAGTACCCTTATTGGTGCTGGGGTGGAATATTGCACATCAAGCAGGTTAATGTATGCTTGAAATATTGTCTAATGATTTGTTTATTTTATGTGAAACATTTCATTTTTTACCTTTAGGATGTTGAATTAAAGCAGACAAACAAGAGAAAGAAGAAGAAGACGTTAAAGTCTAATATTACTCTCAAAAAGAAGAAGAAGAAGAAGAAAGATGCTGCAGACTTAAGCCTGACAATGGATGACTCCTCTTTCTCAGATAAAAAAAAATATTTCCAAAAAGTAAGATGGTTATGGCAAAAAGTTTTTTTAATTAAATGTCTTTAGACTAATGACATTCATTGTGTTCATCTTAAAATTTAAATAAAATAGTAGCTATGTATTGGTTATGAAATTGTTAATGGATGTCTACCCTGTTTTGACGAGTAAAACCATAAAGGTTTGAAATTCCATTCATTTGTATACTCAAATATGCATTGTATATGTATGTCTTTGATGCCTCATTCCTTCCTGGAACTTTTCAATAATGGAGTAGGTAGTCTTGTAAAATCTTACTCAGATACTTGAGATGATTTCATATATTTATAACTTTTCTGTGGGGAGCCCCTTCAGCTCCCTGGAGCTATTGGGCTAATATGCAGTCTTTAGACCAGGGCAATAGCCAATGGAGTTCTGCCTACCAAGGACCACTAGCCAGAACATGGCCCTCCCTCAGAGAGGCACAGGGAGTAATGGCCCTGGAAAACCACCCCTGTGATTTGGGGTTAACCTTATCTGCCATCGACCAGGGTTAGGCACCCAGAAAGGTAAGCATAACAAAACAGAACCCACACGGAACGAAAATTATAACCAAAAGCCGAACAGAGAGGTAGACACCGGGTACTTAACCTCAACACTTTGGCTATTGCAATTCGGGGCAGTCATCATCTCTGGCCTCAGCATTTCCCTTCGTGGCATCCTCTGTTGTTTTGTAGTGTGGTGGCCAGGTGTACCTGAAGTGTACTGGTGCTGCATGTGATTAGGGCGGCCTTCCCTAAGTGCCCTGTGAGTACTACCCTTGCGTGTTAGGGTTATCTTCCCCGGTGTGTTCGGGAACCGTTTTCATAGGGGTTCTTGTGGGTCGGCTTTTCCTCCATCCTTGGGGCCAGCTGAGGTTTTCGTGACCCTTGTTTGGCCTTGGGTAGGAAGCGGTATTTTTGCTGGTTGGGGCGTCAAAGTGTTGTGCAGCTTGCCTACCTACAGCAGTGACCGGTTCCTGTTATCCCTGGTGACGTTGGCCTTCTGCAGGGTTTATCTTTTATTTTTGTTTTGTGTGCTTGGTGGGGGGTCTGCCTGCTGTGGCTTTAGGTCCACTTATCATATTTTGGTGGCCCTCCGCTTGGCCCCCATGATTGTACACGTCGTAGGGTTTTCAGTGTTGTGATCATCCCCCTTGTTAGCTTTTGGGTCTGGCCGGTTAGCAACACCTTGCCCGGGCTTCCTGTAGCAGTCAGTCTGAAAACCCCGTCGGGGCTCGGTGGACTTATGGATGCATCTTCCGTGTTCCAGCCTACCTCGTGCGGGTCTGAAGATTGCTGTGTGCCCTTGTCTCCGGGTGATGGTCACCACTTTTGCCTCCATCATGCTGCCTGTTGGGTCGACGACACTTTTGACCTGGAGTCTTGTGAGTCATGTTCTCTGCTTATTCTTCAGTACTGTTCTATTCTGATGACATTGTTAGGGTACAGGCAGCATCCGTGTTACATGCTAGGGTTAGGTTGCTGCAATGTGCTAGGTGGGTTGCCCACCCGGATGCCCCGAGGCTGCCCCATTTTGGTTATAGGGACCCAGGCTTAGGGGGCGGTAGTCACTTCGACTTTGGTTCAGTCTGTGCTCCCTGGTCCTTTTCCCTGTTGTTCACCCTGCTCCCCATCCCCTGCTTCTGGCTCCCAAACATCTGAGGGTTTCAGAGTCTGGGCAGGGTTTAATTGGTAATGAGACTGGCAGCTTCGTGGGCTGCCCCATTCGGGTTGGGGGATAGAGGCATTCGAGCCGGTTCCTCCTGCCAAGGTTTCTGGGTCCTACCAACAGGCCTCCTTCTTTTCAGCCTTTCTCCTGGACTCTGCCTTTTCTTCAGGGGTAGAGGGTGTGGAGGACTGCTCAGCCCTGGTGCTTACTGTCACGCTTCGAACAGCTACTTAGCCCTGCTGGCTCGCACAGGGTGCTCTTCATCGAGTGTCCCGAGTGGCCGGCATGTTTACTTCGAAAAAATTAGTGCTCAGAGCAGGCTACTTTAACCCTTAAAGTGCGCATCACGTCATATGACGTGTTGGGCGTTGTTCCAGTCAACTGCGCATCACGTCATATGACGTGTTGGAGTACTACGCACGATTTAAACGGCCCGCGGATACACAGGGTTCACCACACCTTCACCAGGGCTCTTGTAAACAGATGCCATTTAAAAAAAAAATCGTGGGCCAAACGCCCAGGTGTTATTGGCCTCAGTATTGAGTGAGCAACCAAGCCTGACGCACGTAGCATGGGCTAACAGCATTGATGTTCAGCTTGTGACCACAGCATCGCCTAAAATTGCCAAAATATACTTGTTCATGCTATTATGTAGCGATGATATTATTACAGAAGACCCCTGACTGTGATAAAACTGACCAAGGTTCTGATAATAGCAGGATTGTGGTGATATTTGGCGCTGTGCGCCATGGAGGGAGGAGTAATGCTGTGGAGGGAGGGTGGTGGCGATGTTTTCTGACTGTGTGTGGCCACCTTTTATTGACTGCACTCAACATACCAGCTTAGTGGTTCGCTATAGTGAACACAAATGTAGATACTTATATATAATGTGTGTATAGAGGGTATAAACAGCAAGAGAAGGTTTGGAGCCGCCATTTTGGTGAGGGCGGTGGCGTCGTCTGCACGACGCCATCGTGCAGACGACGGTGTTGTTACTGGTTACCACGATGGTCTTTGGGCACCATACCAGTTTATTTGTAAAAGTATGGTGAATAAAAAACAGTAGATATTTATTTATAATGTGTGTATATAGCGTAATAACACCACACAGTATTGTTGGAGGAGAAATATTAGTGCATCTGGCCTTGAGGGGTGGCAGCCATCAGCTGACTGTGTTAGGTCCTATGTCTTTGTGCCTTTACTCACCATACAAGCTTAGATGTACAGTTATAGTGAACAAAACATGTAAATACTTATATATAACGTCTGTATATAAGATATATAGCGTAATAACACCAAACAGTATTGTTGGAGGAGGAACTATTAGTGCGTCTGGCCTTGAGGGCGGCAGCCATCAGCTGACTGTGTTTTGGTCCTATGTCTTTGTGCCTTTACTCACCATACAAGCTTAGATGTACAGTTATGGTGAACAAAAACATGTAGATACTAATATAACGTCTGTATATAGTGAATTATAGCAAAACAGTATTGTGGGAGGAGAATGTGGGCGAGTCAGATGACTGGAGGGAGGGCGGGAGTGGCTGGCTGGTACACGGCAGTCACTCCTCGTTACTTTTTGACTCATAATAGCTACTTTTATGGTTCGTTATAGTGAACAAACATGCAGATACTTATATATAACCTGTCTTATAGTGTAATAACCGACAAAGTACTTGTTCACTGATGATGAACATAACTGAATCACAATATGCACACCATATTTTGAGTACAGCAATGATTCACTCATTTTATTATATAAATATATCAAACTGCACACTATTGAATATATTACAGCAAAAAAACTATGAAAATCAATCAGAGACATTGAAATAATTAGGTAATTATCTTTGTGGCAACTCCGGCCTGACAGCTGGCGAGCAACAGACCGCCTGGGACGCATGCTGAGTCAGCGCCTATAATTNGGCCTGTAGTCTACAGTGTGGGTGATGCTGTCACTGGGTGGCCTGTAGTCTACAGTGGGGGTGATGCTTGTCACTGGGTGGCCTGTAGTTACAGTGTGGGTGATGCTTGTCATGGGGGCCTGTAGTCTACAGTGAGGGTGATGCTTGTCACTGGGTGGCCTGTAGTCTACAGTGAGGGTGATGCTTGTCACTGGGTGGCCTGTAGTCTACAGTGTGGGTGATGCTTGTCACTGGGTGGCCTGTAGTCTACAGTGGGGGTGATGCTTGTCACTGGGTGGCCTGTAGTCTACAGTGTGGGTGATGCTTGTCACTGGGTGGCCTGTAGTCTACAGTGGGGGTGATGCTTGTCACTTTTATATCTGATGCAGGACTTTAAATCCTCCTTCATTGACTTGCACAGGGGGGAGGGGGATGTCAGAAATGGCATGATCATGTCTGAATGAAGGGTTTGTAGGGTTAAGGATCTTGCTGCTCTGTACACTTCTTCACCCAAGCTCATCATCAATCAAGTGTTCTCTTTCTTATTTCAGCAACTTGCATTTTATACAGGCTTGTGGTGATTTGTGCAGTGTTTAAGTTGTTTTAGTGAAAATACAGTACAGTGTTGTATAGTACTTGATTTAGTATACCGTGCTAAATATATTTTTCCTTTTCAGGAACTGAAACAGTTCTCTCTGGTGGCAGCTGTAATTCAAGGGGTCATCATAACACTGCAGACTCAGTCCTCTACTCTGAGCAGGATAATTCTTCACCAGTGGTGTCAGATGGACTATCTCCGGTATTGAAAAGAAAGTCACATTTATCTCGTGCTTTGAGGACACTGTCAAACACCCCTTTATCAAAAGTAATGACAGAGCCTGTTCTATGTCATAGCAGCGCAGCTTCTCCAATAATAGGACGCAGGAAGTTACCAGCACATACTGATAATGTGACAAATATTACTCAAAAGCTATCGAGTCTTGTAAGTATGGACTGTAACAAAGAAAACGAAAAAGTTTTTAATGTAAACTCGAATAAACGTCGGGCTTTACTTTTTCCGTTAGGAAAAAGTAATAATAATGAAAATGCAAGAAATGAAGGAAACAGTCCACAAGTACAGTATGACACAGTTCCTAAGAAAATTAATACAAAGGAAAATATAGTTTCTGATAAGGAAAATATTTTGTCCCCAAAGGAAAGTAGACTTCCCATAAGGAAATCAAAGCGTATTAAGAAAGAAAGTGGTTCAGTTGTGCAGCTTATGCAGTCTGGTAGAAAAACAAAAATTGCTAGAAAGAATCTATTAGAGGGAGAAGTTGAACATTTGGACAAAGATGCCTCCCCCCCGATAGATATAGCAGAAAGCAAGAGGGGCAAGTCAGAGCATGAATGTGACATATTACAAGAAAATCGGGAACAAAAAGCTGCCAGGACAAGAAAAAGAATGACTCCTGAAAAAAGTACTAATTTTATTGCAAAAAGAGTAAATATTGTGTCTGCGAAGAAAAATGAAAATGGTAAAAAGACAGTGTCTGTGCAGCAGAGGGTGGAAAACAGTTCTGCAGAGAGGAGTTCTACAAGCCCAGTGAATAATAAGAATGCCAGTATATTAACAGAAAGAGTAATGAATAGGCCTATTAGAAATCAGAAGGCATCTCCACAACCTAAAGTACAGGAAGAAAAAAGTAAAGAGCCAACAACAAAGAAAAAGAAATAAATACTTTGCATCTTGCATTGCAGAAGAGCACTAGAGCAAGTACAAACAAAAGTGCATCTAGAAAGGTAACTGCAAATATTGTTACTAGTAAAAGTCAGTCTTCAAAACAAAAGTCTTTAAAACCTGTAGCTACAAAATGCTCGGCACAGTCATCAAAATCTGCAGTTAGTTCGAAATTGTCGCAAACTTCATCAAAGACTCCACTTAATATACGAGTTCCACCAACTTCAAAGGCTGCAGTCACTCCACCAGTTGCACAATCTTCAGATAAATCTCTACATAAGAAGGTAATACTTGGTAAACAACAAAAGCAAAAATTGCCAGTTTGGGCTGAAGCAAAGTGCTCTACAAAAACTCCAGGAAAGAGAAAATCTCTCAGAGTTCTGAATAAGGATGTATTTGAATTTATGTATGATGTATCTGAAGAGGAAGTAAAGAAAAGGAGAGTTGTAAAGCCAAGAAAAAAGCAGGTGAATAAAAAACCTAAGCCAAGGACTAAACTGACACTTCTTACAACTGATCCAAATTGGGAGATTCAATTTCCCTCAGACATTCTCAAATCTGTTAATACCTCCACTGCCAGAAAAGAGCCTCTCTTTTCTACAATATCCAAAGACTGTAATGTCAGGAGTTATTGTGAGTCATCAGGGAACAATGTTAGCTGTAATAACAGGAGTGATGATTCAACTAGAGACAGTGTTAGCTGTAATGACAGGAATGATGACTCGGCCAGAGGCAGTGTTTTCTCAGAGGACAACTGTGATAGTGTTGTCTCGGAAGACAATTGTGACGACTTCTATAGTAATGATACCGATAATGTTACTGAAGAATTTGAATTTGAAACGGCTAGTTCATTTGTTGCCTCAAACCAAGAAACTTCAAAAGCAGTTCCAATGACCTCAGTCAGTGTATTTCCTACTCCTGTAATTTCAAAGCACATTTCTAAATATATTGGAGGATCATCCACTCCAAGAGCTGAAAATGTGTTGTCTTTGACTTCTAGTGTTGAGTCAACTGATGAGCAAAACCCAAAGACATTAAAGGAGGATATTGCAGTCTGTTTTGGCTTTGAGAATGAAGAGGAGGAGGTAGAAGAGAGCAGCCTTAACTTGTCTCCAGTGAGGAGGACAGGAATGCAGTCCTGTCTAGAAATAACTGGAACATCAGATGTTGTTGACTTGGAGAATCACCCACCAAATCAACCCTCACGTTGCTCTTGGGGTTCACTTCAGCCTGGAAGACAAAGTAATGTATCTGTTACTAATTCGTCGAGTGTTTTGGTTCATGGCCGCAGTGACTTTCAATCAAGTTTGTCAAGCACAGTGCAGTCAGATAAATCTGTTTCAAAAAGCACTGTAGGAAAACGTGATAAAAGTAAGAAATTGAAAGAAAATAATTCTGGTCAAGTGGAAATTAGAAAAAGCAATAGAAGTAAACAGTGTGTTCAACCTGCCATTTGTGAGAATGAGGATTCTGATGCTGAGGATGCTAATGCATCAGTATTCTTTGATGAAGTCACAGAGAACCAGCATATAATAAGTCAACTAGATAATCCAGCTCACAGAGACAACTCCACAAATATGCCTACTAATTTTCTGGTCAAGAACACTGTGCATGTCTCTCCTGAAAAATCTTTTTCTGAGGTAAGTTTATTAGTAGTAGTTTTTACTCCCTTATCAGTTTGAATATTTGAATATTAATACTTCATTAGATATTGTCAGCAAATTATATTTTATTTTTTTTGTCTTGTCTAGAAAAGCTATAGATGGAAGGAGAGGGTGGGGCAGTTTCAGGGTTGGATTGAGTGTTGAAGGTGAAAGTTCATTAACCATTGGGCCGCTAAGGGTCATAATGGCTTACAACACACACAGGCGCAAAAAAAAAAAAATCTTTTGTCTTATAAAAGTGTTCATCTGTGTTCCCTGATCATGGAAAAAAATAACCAAAAAAATCGTAGGTGGCATATTTTGGCCACAATCGGGTGGGGAAGTATGGCAAAAAAGAAGCGTTGACAAAGCAGTCACCAGACGATATCTGCTCCGCCCGAGCTGACAGGCGGCAGTTGCCACGAAGATATTATTACCAAATTATTTCTATGTCTGATTGATTTTTTATTAGTTTTTTGCAGTAATATTATTCAATAGTGTGTATTGTGATATATTTATTTATATAAAAAAAAATGTGTGAACCATCGCTGTATTTAATATTATGGTGTTCATATTAGTGATTCTATTAGTGATCATATTAGATTAGTGATGGGAGTGGGAAATGAGTGGCATTCTTCCAAGAAAGGGAGTGGGAAATGAATGGATGTCGAGGGCACTTGGTGTCAATTGCCGGATGGAAAGATAATGCAAATCAAATGCAATATCTTTCATAGACAACTGGGAACACTTCTATGGAAGAAATGAAATGTATGCTCGCGATGGGGTGCATCTATCGAGGGCTGGGGTTGTTGTTGTTGCGAACTCGTTGGAACCAGTGGTTAGAGGCGTTTGTTTGGGTTTAAACTGTTAGTAGATAGTGGTATGGGAATCGATTTGGAGGAAGGAGGTAATAAAAGTATGGGTTTGTGGGAGAAAAGAATGGCAAAATGAGCAGGAAAAGAGAAGAGCCTCAAAATAACAATTCACTTAGGGTATATTACACTAACACTAGAAGTCTAAGACATAAAATAAACGATTTAAATGCTCTTGTCTGCACAGAAAAAATAGATATTATTGCACTTACCGAAATGTGGATGAATGTAGAAAATAGAGAGCTATTAGCTGAATATCAAATAAATGAATTTAAACTATTTCACACAGATATATTAAACGAGGGGGGGGAGTAGCCATATATGTTAGGGACAATTTGAAATGTAGTCTCAAAGAGGGAATCAAAACTGAGCCACATACAGAAACTATTTGGATAGAATTAAACGAAAAAGCAAATAACATTATAATAGGAATTATATATAGGCCACCAAATTTAGACAGAATGGAAGCAAAGCATCTATGGGATGAAATATCTAGAGCATCTAGATCTAACAGTATTTATGTCATGGGTGACTTTAATTTTAGTGGAATAAACTGGTTGAACAAAATAGGGAATAATGAAGCAGAAGATTTTCTAGAATTAATTGACGATCGCTTTCTTATGCAACACATTAAGGAACCAACGCAGGGAAATAATATTTTAGATTTAGTGTTAACTAACAGGGAAACAAATCAAGGACATCGAAATAAGGAGTGAGCTAGGGAACAGTGATTATAAATCACTGTTTATAAATAAAGAAATCAGATTTAGCATTCAATGGAATAGATCTGTAGGAGAAAATTCTGTTAAGTGTCTGATTTTCAAAAAGCTGATTTCAATAGCCTAAGAAATTTTTTGGGTCAAATAGATTGGAAAGTCTTGGGTATGGGTTGTGGGCCGTATTGGAGCTATACGTGAACCCAGCGATAGTGACGTAAAAGGGGTTTTCGATGTGGATTCAAAATATAACCTATTTAAAAATATTCTAACCAAAGCCCAGGAATGTAGTATACCATATAAATTGAATAGATCGAATACTAATGATCCATAGTGGATAACAAAGGATCTGAAGAGCCTTATAGGTAAAAAGAGAGCGTGGTACAAAAGGATTAAGAATGGGGAAGTCTGTTTAGAACAGGAATTCGTACAACTGGTTAGAAATACTAAAAAGATATAAGGAAAGCAAAAAGAAACTATGAAGTTCACATAGCAGAGCAAGCAAAAGGCCGTTCTTAGTTGGCTTCTCCCCTTTGGGGGGTTCAGAGCTGGCGGGGTGGGCTTCTCCCCTGCGTTTCGTCGTGTCATCTTCGTGGGTACATTGGACGTGGTCGTCGTCCCATCCTTCTGGGGTCCGGCTTCTGTTGGGGGCCGGGTGCCTGGATGGTGGCCCTGGACCTCCAGGTCACCTCTTGGCGCGTTCCTCCCCGGTTTTTCTGGGTCTGGCATGGTTGGTGGTGGGGCTTCAGGCTGGCTGCTTTTGTTGCCTGCCCTATTTTGTGCTGAGCACTTTGAAATTTTTGCATCTTTCCCGGATCTTGGTTCCCTGTCTGTGTCTGAGATTCGGTGTATGGCCTACCTCGACGTCTGGCTGGTGTGGGCTCCCAGTCAGTCTGCATGTCTGCTCGCCAGGGGTGTGGTTCTTTCAGATCGCCGAGTTTGGTGTCCTGGTGATCGGGAGGTTTTTCCATATGTTTCCATCCCGGGTTCGGGCCTGGGTCCTTGTTTAGGGCTATTGGGCCACTCATTCTTTCCCTCCAGAAGTGTTTCCTGCAGCTGTGGTCCCGCCTTCGGCGGTGCATGAGACGGTCTCGGGTTGCTCAGCGGTTGCTTGAGCGGTTGTGCGGGAGTCTGAACTTCGCCGTGCTAGTCTACCCGCCGGGTCGGGTTTGGCTGCGGCGTCTGTTTTGGTTCCTTCGGGGATTTCCTTTCCGCCTCACTCGCGATCATTGGGTTCTCCCTCCGGGGGTCTTTTGTCGGTTGCTGCGTCACCGGCTTCCTCTTCGGGGTTTTTCAGGGTTCGGTGCCTTGGCGCCTTCCCGAGCCCTCGCTCGTTGTATTCGCGGACGCGTCGTCTCTTGGCTGGGGCTTTGTGACCAGTGCTCACCAGGCAGGCCAGGGACGGTGGGGTTCGTCCTTCCATCGGGCTCACAGCACGGTTCGGGAGTTCGCAGCTGTCTGGTTCGCACTTCGGAGGATTCGGGTCGCTCGGGGATCGCCCTTTACCTCCGTTTGGACTGTACTCCAGTGGTTCATTGCCTGAACCGGGGGGTTCTCTTCAGTCCTTAGCTCTTGGGGTTGGTCCCTGCGAGTGGTTCGTCTGCTGGATTCCCGGGGTTTGGCTCTCCGTGTGGTTCACGTCCGAGGAGTGTCCAACGTTCTGGCGGACGGTCTGTCTCGCTCCCCTCTCCACGGGGTGGACGGTCGACGACGACTCGTTCGTTGGATCTGCCAGACGTACGGTCCCCAGATGTGGACCTCTTCGCGTCGGCGTGGTCTCGGCGTCTCCCGATGTGACGCCTTCCCGACTGCGCAGCGTTCGCGGTGGATGCCTTTCGGCGGGACTGGTCTAAGGGGGGTTCCCTGTACTCTTCCCTCCGGTCCAGCTGTTGCTTCGGGTTCTGGTTCGTTTGGAGACATTCCCAGGGAGAGTACTCCTTGTGGCCCATTGGTGGCCGGCCCGGCTTTGGTTTCCGGTGCTGTTGACTCGGTGCCCGAACCCGGGACGTTTACCGCGGCTATCCCCTCTTTCAGCAGGTCGATCCGATCTGGTACGGGGCTGGTTCGACCTTCTCCTCTGCTCTTCGCGTCTGGGTTTTTTGACGCGGGTGTATCACCAATTCTATGGTGATCAGGTGGCTTCGTGTGATGNGGAGAGAGGGAGGGAGGGATGGAGAGAGCGAGGAAGGGATGGAGAGAGAGAGGGAGGGAGGGCTGGAGAGGAAGGGATGGAGAGAGGGAGGGAGGGCTGGAGAGAGAGAGAGGGAGGGATGGAGAGAGGGAGAGGGAGGGATAATAAGAGATTTAAAAAAAACTTATTTTAGAACTGATTTATTAATTTTATTATTTCGAGGCTGTAGTCACTGAACTGTGGCGACGAAATCGAACGAAACAAGCATGGTGCTGTGTGTACAAGGATTAGACCCATCCACTCACGCTAGAGTTGTTCCAATAACAGTAATTTCTCAAATAGCAGATGTCTATCATATTACAGTATATTTTTGGTTTTATTTAGTCTAGTTTAATTAGGATAATAAAAAGCTATTAAAACACTGGTTTTAGAAATTATTTATTAATATGAAACTTTCAAAAGTCATGGGTCACTGAACTATGATGACACAGACGAAAGTGAGTGAAACCTCACTGTAAAGTGAGGTTTACAGTACAGTATTCTCTTATCTGTCCACCCTCACTCATCTTGTTTCATCACAGAAAATGTCTATAAGGAGATTTTACCACATGTAGCTAGGTAATCACGCTTCATCCTTTAAATTAATGTACAAAGATACGTGTGCCCCAAATCAGTGAACGAAAATCATGGAAACTCAGTCGTTCACTTGTGTGGATCACTCTGGCTGGTGTTTGGCTAGTATGCTTTACTCGTTGTGTGGCCCATTCTGGCTGGTGTTTGGTTCATATGGTTCACTTGTTGTGTGGTCCACTTGTGTAATCCAACTTGTCTTATGAAGGAATTATTAATTGTAACCTGTGATAGAATGGGAAAGTTTTCCACCAGTCTGTGAACTCTGTCTGGACATCGTAAGCAAATCCGAACATCCCCCGCTTCGGCGAACCATTGTTCGTTGAACCGGGTGAGTAAATCCGGCCTGAAATATGTGCAAACTAGCCGGAGATTCGTTGAATCGGGGTACGTTGAATCGAGGTTGTACTGTAGCTCAGAAAAATTATCTTATTGTTTTAATTTGAATTTTATATTCTTGGTTTCTGTGCAATATCAGGCAAACACCCTTATGTATTGGCTTGAAGCTTACAATACTTAAAGATGATAGTACAGTGTACCTTCGTTTACGAATTTAATCCATTCCCAGAGGTTGTTCATAAACCAAAATGAATTTTCCCATAAGAATTTATGTACTGTAAATTGAATTAATCCGTTCCTCACTCCCAAAAATATTAACTTCATAATACATTTTATATATAATACTACAGTTCTGGTAGTGGTACATATTTGCTACCTGAACTCGGCTTACGAATGCCCTTATTTACTAATTTTTCGAGTTACAAGCTTACTTTCTTCGTAAAATTTGATTCGGTTTATGAGCTTTGCCTCGAATTGTGAGTTTGTTGATACATGTATGGGTCGACTGAGTGTATGGTTCCTGATGGAACGGGCGATCGCGCCTCAGTTTAACATTGCCTTCCGCGTGGTAACATTCGCGCTTGAATACTTGGTAAAGAATTTAATTTTTTTCATCTCTTTTGATTTCTAAACATAAAAGTAATTATTATATATCACTCCATGGGTCCCAAGAAAGTCAGTGGTACAGTTCAACCTAAGAAAATAGTTGTGAGTACAGGCAGTAGAGGATGTCCTTTCCTCATTAAGAGAATGTGTGAAGTATTGGAAGAACTGCAAAAGTTTTGCTGAAAAGACTCGCCCAGATAAAACTGTAGCAGGCTATTGCATTAACCTTTTTAATGACAATGTGATGTCTAACTACAGACAAAGTTAAGACAGGGGAAAAACAAGTCTCTATGGAAAAGTTCTTAGTAAGAAAGACAAGCAGTGAGCTACAACCAGGTCCTAGTGGTATGTAGGCAAAACATAGGAGAGAGAGTACCCCCAGAGAAGTCATCACTGCCTGATGTTATAATAGAAGGGGGCTCCCCATTCCAAACACTAACACCTCTCCTCCTCCTCCCCTCCTCACCGTCTTTCATACGCCAGCAAGTCATCAATAAAGGTAAGCTATGACTTATACATACTGTACTATAGTACAAAATATTTGTGTTTATTATGTATGAAGTGTATTTTGAAGTTAATATTTTTGGGAGTGTGGAATGGATTAATTTAATTTACATTAATTCTTATGGGGAAAATTTGTTTTAGGTTAGGAATTTTCAGGTTATGAGCCATCTCTGGGAATGGATTAAATTCGTAAACAAGGTACACTGTACTCATATTTTGTACTACAATACAGTACCTGTATATCTTATCTTTATTGAGGACTCTTGTTGGCGTATGGAAGACAGTGAAGGGGGAGGGGGGGAAAGGAGAGGTGTTAGTATTTGGAAGGGGAGTCCCCTTCCATCAGGCAGTGATGCCATTTCTGGGGTACACTCTCTCCTATGTTTTGCAGACAAATCACTAAGATCTGGTTGTGGCTCACTGCTTGCTAGTCTTACTAAGAATCTGTCTATAGACATTTGTTTTTCCCCATGCCTCACAACACTATTAATACCAATTCTTTTTCTAAATTTCTCAAACCATCCCCTGCTTGCCTTAAATGCTTTCATATCTGCATCACTCATTCCAGCCATTTTCTTTAAAAGTTCTCTATGCAATAGCCTTGCTTTTTCACAAATGATGGCCGCTTAAATGCTTTCGGAGACCATGGTGTGATATATAATAATTACTTTTATGTACAAAAACCAAAAAAGCAGAAAAACAATTAAATTCCTTACAAAGAATTAAAGCGCAATTGTCACTAGACGGGCGGCACAGGTAAGCTGAAGTGTGCCTTGCCTGTGCCACCAGGAACTACACTCTCGGTTCACCCATACGTGTATTAACAAACTCGTCACTGAACGAGGTAATGAAGTCCCAAGGTCGTCATCCGAGTCAAATTTTACAAAGAAATTGAGATCGTAACCTGAAAAATTTGTAAAGAGGGACGGTCATCAACTGAGGTTCCACTGTATAAGGAAGCTTCGTTTTGTTACTGATCCATGTAGCCATATGTTGGCAGATTTTTTTATTACTTTTAAGATGTAAGATTTGAGTGAAGTCTTTAAGTGTAACTGTACCAAAATATCATCATTAATGTTCTGACACCAGAATATTCCCCCTGTAGTCTTAATTGCATTTTCAATAGTAATTTTGTTCAAATAAATACAGTGGATGACATGTTATTCCTGGGCCTTTGGGGCAAGCCAAAATTAATTGGTGAATTTTGTGGAAACCTGCATTTGTGGGAGGGCTTCACTCTGTATCTCTCCAAGCTACCCTCCTGGAGTCCTTCAATCCCAGTCACCACACCAGTCTCTATCAAATGATTAGTCTCAAACAGAGGTCAGGATCAAAATCTGGTCCCCCCTCAGTAGAGGCATAAGGGAGTAGGGATACTAGATCAGTCACATTACTGAAGGAAAAAACACCAGAAAAGTAGAACGCACAAAAACAAGCAACGGCATGGACAACAATTGCAACCTTGCAATAACAACAAATATGAAGATGGTAAATTTATTTAAAATGTAGCTTAAAATGTTGCCTAAGAGCTATGCTTTCGATAAAAAAAAGAGCAAAATTAAGCACAATTATAATTATAAATTTTTTAAAGGTGAGACCCCTGCATATAACGGACTCCGTTTATTCCATAACTAATACTGTACAATGTTTTTGTTGGTTATTTTGCTATCACTGTACAGTATTTATGTTACCAAAGTGACATAATTTTCAGCAGATGGCAATGGAGACTCCAACACTCAGAGAGGTATTTATTGTGTGAGTCAAGAAAAGTTATCAGAAGTATGCACAGATACGCAATGTGAAAATGATAAGAATTTGGATGAAGACCCTCAATCCCCACCACAGAAGCCAAAGAAGCAAATTCCACCTTTAATTAAGATTAGCTCAAGACCACCAGGTTAGTAGCAAAATTTTACTTACATTTTCTTGGGGTTAAATTATATTTTGATAGACTGGTGCATAGTTTTCAAATCATATAATATAATTGCACCAGTATATTTTATATAATAGAGCTTTGTATCTGCATTTATCCAGTTTGCTTCACACCAATTAATGTACAAGTACTGTACAGTAGATTCCCCTCTGTACAGTGCTAAAGGGCTGAAGGGAAAACCTCCAGAAAGGAGATCCCAGAAAAAAAAAGACTCAATGGGACTACTGCTGTAGTACACTAAACATTCTCCCTTGCTCTCCATCTCCTTCTTGCGTTGAAAGCAAGAACTGGCTCCAGTCTTAGTTACAATGTCTGTAAGAAAGGAAAATATGGAAACTATAATGCAACCACAAAGCTGAAGCCAACCCGAACCCAAAAGAGGACGGGCACAAACAACAGCAAAGGCCAGGAACCACAGAAGGAGCTACAAAACCGACCTAGCCAAATGGATGGAGGGAAGCAGGACCTACTGGGTACACTGAACGGACCCAGGAGCAAATCCATGGAAGAGTATCCGAGGAACCCCACTCAAAAGGAGGGAGGAAAAAGTGAATTTACCCCCAGGGTGGAATGAAATCCTCCACAGAGGAAAGTAGAGTCCAAGAAGGCTGAAGGGCACCAAATAACCACCTCAGGTTCCGCCCTTGCCCTGGATGCTCACCATAAAATCCCTAGGGCCAAGCTTCACACCAGACATCAAGAACAAGGGAAATGCTCCACAATTAAATAAAGATATCCAAGCCAGATGGCCAAGTAAAAGGGAAATGTGCCACCACCAACTAAAGAAATCCAAGTATATAATTCTAAACAAAACCATATGCTGTGGAAATCCGCTGAGAAGCAATGGCTTAGCTGCCTCCAATGTCAAAGTGAAAGGAGTGCCCTCAGAGAAGGGCAAGCCCATTCTCTGGGGGCACTTCTGCTGTTTTTCCCATGGGAAAAGCAGCACAAGCTCCAAAACCCAGAAACATCACTTAGCTTTGAATGAGCAGATAAGGGGGGGGTAGCAAAAAAGACAACAGGTCCAGCATATATAACAGATAGAAGGAAAAAGGAGCTGGGAAATTAATATTTACCTCTTTAAGACCACTTGGACTGGATGGTAGAGCAACGGTCTCGCTTCATGCAGGTCGGTGTTCAATCCCTGACCATCCAAGTAGTTGGGCACCATTCCCCCCCCCCCCCCCACCGTCCCATCCCAAATCCTTATCCTGACCCCTTCCAAGTGCTATACAGTCGTAATGACTTAGCGCATTTCCCCGATATTTCCCTCCCTCTTAAGACCATAACCTCAAAAACGAGGGACCAACTCTGTAGTAACCACTCAGATACCGAGCCACAAAACCAAATGAGCAAACAAACCTGATGCAACAGCATGCGCCTGTTGAGCCTCATCACTACAAAAATTAAAACAGAAAGACAGAGGCTGAAGTTAAAACAAAAATGTAGTGAGCCCAAATGTCACATGTCTTTGGTCAGAGGGCAAAGTTGAAAATTCCCTCAAACTCACAAGTAGTGTGTAAAGCTCAACAGGTCAATCTATTATGAGCCACATTGCAGACCCACAGGGAAGTTACCAGGGTCTCAATACAACTAACCAAGCAGGACACCCAAGCACTAGGGGACGCTTTCGAGAAGAATTGACACCGAATGCAAACTAAAATATAAACATCGATGCAAAGGACATCGGCAGAGTGCTGTATAGACAAGCACACATCCTTAATTGCATCCCACATAAAAGAACAGAATGCCTCAACTGAAAAGTTGGAAGTCATGACTCATACAGTTCCGAGGGTGAGGTTCTCGACCCCTGGCGGCATGGCCTGTTGGGGGCGAACTTTCAAACACACTTGAAATAACTCCTTGCCGGGGGAATTTTAAACGAGCATTTAGAGAAGGTTTGCCCTAAACTCATGGAGCCTGTAGCATAGAATAAACTTATGTTCACAAACTATGAGCAAAAACAAAGTTAGAAACGAAACTCCAACAACTGGTCCTCGCATGATAATGTCCAAAGGATGGCTGTCACTCGTCTTCAAAAAGACGTGAGATGTGTTAAGAAGAATGGCCATGGCCACATCAGCATCAGAACTGAATCAGCTTGCCAGGACACCACTAGCTGGCAGCTCTGTGTATGTACCCTTGGAGAGTGGTTCATACCCAGGTTCGAGTGAACAACTCGTTTTGAACAATTCTCATGCTGTGTCTGTTGACTGTTTTGGTGACTCATTTTTATGAACCATGCAGTTTTCGTTTTGATTCATCTGCTTTCTGGTTGTTTTTATAGTGAGGGTGATCATAACCATCCCCTGCTCTCTCTGCCTCTATGGGGAAGGCCAGGTTCTAGCTCTAGGTACAGTACTCAGTAAATCAACAAAACTCATAAGACTGATATGACTGTGTACGGGAAGCTATCTCAGAGTTAGCTTCAGGGAGCCACTAAACAGGGCTCCCCCAGTAAAGCCTCATTTTGGCATTCAAGAAATGAGTGGTCTCATCCAACTGGTTTTCTTTAAAAAGCTAAAAAAAAAAGCAGTTTATAGATATTTTGCTATATAGATGTTATTTTTTTCTACAAATATAGTATGCTTAAATATGTTAAATTACTGTATTTCCATTAGTAAATCTGTTAATCTAGCTTTGAATGGCAGGTAATCAAAGAAAAGTAGACAGTTTTTGTTTTATATACCAGTAATAATGTTTCTTTTTTCGATGGATTGAGTCAAAATATACATAAATACGAGCTTAATCATTTACTCAAATCTAAACAATAATTGTGGGCTGAAAAACAATAATCCGACACAGGTTATCCATGACCAGTTGTTCCATTCAAGCAGAAATTCAGTAAAGTACTGTATGGTTGTTCTAGATGTTTTTGAAGTCATATAGGAGAGAAGTATAAAATGGTTTTACTGTTGAAAGTCTTTTTTAAAGACTGCATTGTTAAGTGGTGTGTGTGTGTGAATGCAATTATCAGCACATACGTGTGTTTATATAAAAGTGTGCTATTGTGCGCAAGGTATTGTAGTCTATACCTGTACCTGTCGATGATTCTGAGGATCAATGTCCCTGTGGCCCGGTCTCTGACCAGGCCTCCAGGTTGGTGGTCTGATTAACCAGGCTGTTCAGTTTAGCTGCTCGTAGCCTGACATATGAGCCTGGTTGATTAGATATCCTTTGAAGGTATTTGTCAAGTTCTCTTCTGAAAACAGCGAGAGGTCGGCCAGTTATGCCCCATATGAGTGGAAGATGAGTATAAAGGGATTGGTAACCCTTTATAAAGGTAGGAATGTGAGATAGAAGTATTATGAGGAACTGTTTAAATCTAGGTGCATGCACGACATATTTATACAGACTGTACATATATGTAATTATTGTTTTTTCTGGAAAATTTATGTCTTGACTGTGTTAATATTTTTCAGCTATCAAAACTCCTCTGAAGTGTCCTGAATGCCCCATGCAGTTCTGCACTGTACGGTCACTGCTATGGCATTTTGGTACCCACGGAGCACGATCACGAGAAAACTGTTTGCCTCCCATTCTCTTGCAAGATTTAATTGTTCCATGGGATAAACCCACTGTATCATTATTTATATCACAGTCTCCAGATAATGATAAAAATTTAGAAAAAGGAGCAGGCTTTACAGAAACGATGTTTTCAACATCATTTTCAGATACAACCGTCAAGATGGATTCACTGAGTAAACAGGATATGACAGTGACAGCACAGGTAATAAGAACAGAAGATTATATGGGTACCAATGGAGATGTTATCCTCAAAGTACCAATCCCAAGATTAAAGCCCAAGACTCATCCTCCTCCAACTTTTATTTTTAAGAAAGATAAATTTGTCAACATCTTGCCAAAAATCACAACTTCTGATGGGCAAACTACAACCCATTCCACTCAAGTCAGTTCACATCCTGTACGAAGACTTTCCAGTTCTCCTACACCACAGATAACTATACAACCACAGAACAGTAGATCTGTTGATGTGGTGTCAGTAAAACCACAACATCAGGTTCCAAAAATCACAATCAGAACTGATAGTTCTTCACAGCAAGTTCAGATTCATCCAGCAGTATCATCTCATTCCTCAGTTCAAATTCAGCCTTTAGTGTCATCATCACAGTCAACCCTTCAGATCCAGCCATTGGTATCATCCTCTCATTCAGCAGTCCATATTCAGCCACTAGTATCGTCATCACAATCAGCAGTCCAAATCCAGCCATTAGTTTCATCTGCAGCATCAGCAATCCAAGTTCGGCCAGTTGTCACAAGTACGAAAGCCTCTTGTTCTGCTCCTAGTCACATTGCTTTGATACCCATGGATAACATAACTGCAGTGGGACAAAACTTAAGCTCGAGAACATCCAAAATAAATTCTTCTTCAATAAGTTTGATGACTTCATCTCCGCTACCAGGAAAAACATCTACTCCAGTTGATAGTGTATTGGAGAAGGATGGTTTGGTGATGATAAATTCTAACCTAGCTTTACGCATTGTATCTTCATTGCCCAGCACTTTAGACACTGGCACTAGCACTACAAATACCACTACTATCCGGCCTATTGCTAGTCACTTGACAAATAATCTCACTATTCTACCACAGATGGATGGGAGCAATCTAATTAATTCAAAAAAAGAGGGTACAAAAAATCCTGATATTCTAACCATTGTACCTCAAGTTGATTTGAGTAAAAAGGTATCTTTGCTGAAGACAGCAGCACCAATTCCTAGTCCCCAGGTGGCAGGTGTGCCAAAACAGTCTGCTGCACCTTCTCAAGTTGTTAAATTATACCTTCTACAACCCAAAGATCCAAGAAGCAATGATAATACAGTGAAATTTAGCATAGCTGAACCCTCTAGCAGAGTTAATGGAATTGAAGTACCAATGCCATTTCTAAGCGAGAAGGACAGAACACAGTGTGAACATTTATTTTCAAAAACTCTTGTGGAATCTGATGATGAAGGAATGGTAATTGATGACGAGAAAGAAGGTGATGAAGATATGATGGACCCTCTTAGTTTGTGTGCTGTGACAATGGAAGATGAAAATTTGGATATTTCAAATAGTTCTAACCAAGCTGGTCAGTATATTTCCAATACAACTGTTGTTTCAGATGATAAGTCACTATAAAAAAGGTACCTGTTAAATCAAAAGGAAAGAGCATCCAAGGAGTTGATATTGTCAAGTATGAAGCCAGAAGGTATGTGTGTTGCTATTGTAACAGAAGATTTGGTTGGTCAACTGATTTGAAACGACACGTAATTCTTCATACTGGTGAAAAGCCATTTCAGTGTAAGATATGTCCAACAGCATTCACAAGGAAATTTCTTTTACAAAACCATATGAAAAGAATGCACCCAGACAAATGTAAAATGTCAGACCTGTGGCCTTAGGAAATATTTGGCATTTATGGTCTTCTTTCATGTTTATCTTTTTTTAGCCAGTGTTTATTGGCATTAATTGTAAGTGTTACAGACTTAACATGCAAGAGTGATGATACTGATGCTTGGCAGTGCTGCTCAAGGGCATTAAAACTCGCTATACCCATTAGTCAGAATATGATTAAAAAAAACTGTACATGTTATTACTTAGATGCTAGTCAACATATCCTTTTGGAATTCAGCAAGAGTAATATCATGAATGCTTGGGAGAGTCTACATGAGGCCAGCCCATCTGGGGATGCCTGCATGTGATCAACCCATCAGGAAAGGCCTTCATCAAGGAGGTCCTACATGTGGCTACCCCATCTGGGAGACCCTACATGGGGCTACCCCATCTGGGGCTACATCTACCCCATGGGGCATGGGTATTATATGTATGGCTTCCCCAGCAGGGTTATTCTATATGTAGCTACCCCATCAGGTGATGGGGTAGCTGTATATGTATATGGCTACCCCATTAGTGGTATCCTATATATGGCTACCCCTTCAGTAACACTGTGTGTCCAGATCATCTGGAAAGGAAGTTCCCAGAGGGAGTGGAAGAAAAAATAAATTAGGAAATTTTCACAAATGTAATTTGCCTGAATTTGTATTATGAATCAAACCATTTTTTTATTCCTCTAGGTAAATCACAGTTTGGCAAAAAGTTTATTCTGTTTTGAATAAAGTTGACCATTGTGACGTAATTATCTCAAGCATAGTTTATTCTAGTCTTATAGAGTTCATTGATTATATATACTGTATACAGTATATGCACGTGTGTGCACGTGCATCCATATGTAAACACATACATATACACACTGAAATTGCATATACGCATACAGTACAGGTATGCATACACATACATTTGTACAGTATATATACATAATGTGAGCCTAAGCAGTTTTGTTTCATCACATTAAATTTTCATAAATGTAATAAATTTGAATAGAAGTGATGAATGATTGACATTTTGCTGACCACATTGAGAAGACTATATTTTTTCACCTGCACGTTTAACCTGAGGCTCTGCTTAAGAACATTAATGCTGAATGAAGAGGACTTTCCATTATTTGTGTGACTAGGGGCTTAATTGTAAGAATTGCAATATATTTAGAAGCAAATTCATGAATTAGCTTCAACTTTCTGGTGCTCTTTATTGGAAATAGCCATTTGCATATTACCAAAGATTCTTAATCCAAAATATTTTTTTTTCTTCTTTTTATCTTCATACTATAAACTTAGGGTGGATGCCACCTATGGTTAAATGTACTTGTGTATAGCATATGTTTGTTTTATGCAAATCAGCACATACCTCTGTAATTGTATTTGCTTATAATGTATAATACGTTTATGTATTTGTTGAGCATGTGCTTTCATATTTATGCATTTGAATGTATGTTCACTTTTCTTTAGACTGACACATTTAACTTTTAAGTGGAGATATTACACATTATTTATCATCAGTCAAGATGAAATTTATTTTTAGTTAAAATATATTTGATGACTGCCACCCATGTTGCTTTAGAAATAATATATACAGTCTGGTATGGATGGTTGGATTATACCAGCAAATGAAAGTTGATTCCTCTTGCTTTCTTTTGAAGTATGAAGATTATCTTGACTGTTCTATCTGTCTTTTTCACAACGTACACAAACTTGAGTGTGTTCACACCTTAATCAACACAATTCAAGGACAAACTGAGGGTTCACTATTCAATCACACAAATAATTAAGAGTGAACATCGAGGGCGCACTGCTCAACCACAAAAATTTGGAGCAAGTGTTCAGAGTTCGCTCATAGTACATTTGCAATTTTGTTTTCAGTTTTATATTAATTTTAATCAAGATTTGTTGCATTAAAACTGGGTTTATGATAGATACAAAACCAGGTGCCTATAAGTGATTATTTTCACCATTGAATATCATTATACCTTTCATAATTTTAATATTTATTATACTTGAATCTTTAATTTATTTATAATTTTGTTATGGTTGAAGTTGATTCTTACAAACCTTGAATAGCTCTTGCTTCAAAATTCCAAATTATTCATCAACTGGTTTTAACCCATCCTAGCAATGTTTTATATATTTGCATGTTAAATTTTTACCTGTTATCTATTGTTTTTGTTTTCATGCACAAGAAAACGCTGTTCCTTACAAGAGTGCCACTTCTACAAGTTCACAGTGCATGACCTGGAATTCTGATTACACTGTTCCAAAGAACCATTGAAAAATTTAATTTTTTAAAACATGTTTGTCATATACCTGATTTTGTGTTGCTACCTCAGTGTTGGTAAATAACATGAAATGATTACACTGATTGAAATAACCCACTGACTACAAAAGCATGATCAGGATGATATTTCAGGTATTCCAGACTCAAGTGTGAAGATTGGAACTATTGTGGACCATTCAATAATTTAAAATTATGAAGTAATGCACTTGATTATGTTCTGTTTCTTTAGTACTGTAGTAGACTATATCATGAAGTCAGGAAGAATGTCTGAAAGGAATCTCGGTACAATATTGAATATTTTTGTTAAGCAGGATTCATGAAATGCAATTAAGACCCTGTTTAACTCTTAACCATTAGGAATTCTTTAAGAATAATAATGAATAGTATTTTTTATGTTTTCAGAAGAATGGGGTTTGAATTCATGCTACCAAGATAATTATGGCCCTTTTCCTTGTTCAGTCATGTTGACGTTCTCGATTAAAGAAGTTTATAACTTGTCAATTTTGTGTATTTTATGTTCAAACGTTTGAAGATCTTTGAGACTTGTTATTAAACTCTGGGTATGTTTGTGTTGCTTTTAACAAGTGGAGGTCATTACATGCACCTTGTTCATCAAGCTTTTATCAAGTGAAGGTCATTGCTTTTATCACGCTCATCATGCATACAGTTGTTAAATGTTATTTGGCGATGGATGGCTAGAAAGTTGTTGGCCCGTAAAAAAATAAATTTAAGTTGATGCAATATTGTCATACAATGCAAACTCTATGCTGTGTATGTTATAGTATCATTAACCAATTTATGTTGAGAGATTTACTGTACGTACTTTATTATGCTTTATAATATTATACTAATACAGTAGATATACAATAATAACTTTTAAAGTAAAGGTACATTTTTTCTTGGTTTATTTTTAAAATAAAGTACAACAATGAAACTTGTCAATTTAAAATGTTTATTTTATTTTTAATAAAATTAAAATTACTTCTTAATAAAATTAAAAATTACTATTTTAATTATAGTAATTTTAGGTTTGCTAATGCAATAGACACCTCATTCACGGGTTAACTCCTTGGGGTCAACTGTGATTTTCCTAACTTAAAACTGCATTTGTTTCTAGGAATTTATTAAGAAAAGCAAAATTTATAAGTTGAATTTTTTACCTGACCTTCCCATAAAAACAAAAGCACTGACTACAAAACTAAGGATAGCTAACTGCACAATTTTTTAGATTGTACAGGTTCTCGGTAGTTTTAAATTGACTTCTTCAGTCTTCGGCAGACTTCCCTGAGAGGGGAACTTGGTTTGTTTGATATTTCATCCAGACTTGATCTGCTCTTCATGTTTGGGATTCCTCACTGTCCTGAAGTCAGAGCTTTAGCATAGCTTCCTACATTTTGTATGGTCTCCTCGTTCTTTCAGTATAACCCATCTAGTGCGACTACTTTAGCAAAGTTTAGCTTGTCGATTTTTCTTTTTTTCCTCTTCCTCATCTAGTGACAGTAGTGATTCATAATCATCTGTGTGAAAGTATAGATATTTGGATAGGCCTCCAAATTGCAGGGATGTATGCAACATGCATGCAAATGGTGAAATATTATACCGAGTGATGAGCAAGACAGCTACATGCACCGAGAGCTCTTAACTGACTGGCCATACATCAGCAGGCCACCCACCTACTTGAACAAACCCTACATTTCAAGGTGAGATGAATGAACTAGAATACTGTATTAAGATAGAAATTGTTTAACTATAAAGGTGGTGGTTCATGAATTATGCATACAGTGAATTACCTGGTGCCTACTATATTGTACATTTTTGTAGGCCTTACTTTAGCAAATTGAATTTATTTTTCTGATCATTATAAATTGCAATATGTAATATGTATTTTAACAAAATAGATGAGTATTCTCTATATTTATTATTTTTACTCGAATATTAATTGAAATACAGGTATTTGTAAAGCAAATGTTGTTGTGAGGTTTAATATGAATCCTCTTCACAAGGTACCAGAACTTAGTGTCTTAGTCCACTGGACCATCCCAATATGTAATTTTGTACACATTAGGAAACTGCAAGGTGGCTCGTAAGTGAAGTTTATATACAAGTTTCCATTTAATGTATGTTTTAGTACTATTCCTAAGTATAATGTAATATTGTGTGCCAAAATTATCAATATTATAATACCAATGTTTAAGGTTATGTGGTATACAAAAAGAATGCCAGTTGGGTAACTAGTCTCAAAATGTATAGGTGAAAACATTAAAGAAAATTCAATAAAGTAAGTTAAGTAATAAAACACAAAATGCATGATTGATAGTAACACAAGTTAGAGATTTTTTATTATAATTTGTTTTTTAAATTTGGTTACTTTCACTGTACACTATATGTACTGTATTGTAGTAGTGAAACAAATATAGGCAATTTTAATATTGAATTGTCAACAATTATGAGGGATGCTCTACTTGGATGATTGCATACTAAAAACTGTAGACATACACATGCATACACAAGTATGTTCACTTAATATTCATGTCAATTTGATAGACATGAGTAGGACACAGTATGTAGTTCCTGCTGGAGTACAGAGGTTGAAATGTGAATTGGGGTTATAATGATCTTCCATAACCTATTTGTTTTTCCAAATAGGTTATTTGCATGCATTTCCAATTCTGACTAAACAGATCAAACACCCTACACTCCCACCATGATGCCACATAAAAATTTAGCAATTTCTCACAGTATCAATACCCCAGGCACACTATGTACAGTATATTGCACACAATAGGACGCAGATTCAAGCTAAGGAAACAAAGGTGCCGAAAAATATTATAAAGTTTTCTTTTGCAAACAGAGTAGTAGACGTTTGGAACAAGTTAAATGAGAAGGTGGTGGAAGCCAAAGCCATTAGTTGTTTCAAAGCATTATATAATAAAGAGTACTGGGAGGACAGGACACCACGAGCGTAGCTCTCATCCTGTGACTACACCTAGGTAATTACACACATTGATCTAGATAAAATAAATGCTTGGAGCACCATGTAGCAAATGGAATTAATGTGAATTAAGTGCCATGTTATGGAATGTGGAATTTGAAAAAATAGACCCCACACAACCTACAAATTATGTTGAAATGACTTGTATGATCAGCTTTTCCCTTGTTTTTTAGTCAGAAACACCACAAGTACCAATACCATATTTTGCTGCCAGCACCTTACCTCCCCAGTCATGATCATTTTTTAAATAACTCAACCTTATAGTAAGAAGGGTTCACTTACCCTTGTCTAATGTACTCGCACTACTCTGTAAATGATAAAATGTATTTGCAAATGATAATATATATCAGAGGAAGCGGCAGTGAAAATACTTGAGTAACGACAGTTTACACCATACTCACAAGGAAAACTCAACGTCTGTGTGTGTGCCCTCACAGTAGGTTTGGATGCTTCGGAAAATAATGTCACAGACAAACTGTTTGTGCAATATATATTATGGTATAAGGTCAATAAAACATTTTTTAAAACATATATGAATTATTATGAACAAATTTTTACAAATATGAAAGCAAGATTAGCAAAAATATGAAAAACAATATGATTACTTGGTGATTAACCAATGATCTGGATTTCACTCTGTCCCATGGCAGGATCCAGATTTTTTATTTTTATTATTAGAAATCTGAATTCTACAATGGATAATCCTGTGGGTGGATTTGTTTCATTATTTACAGAGAATCCATTATGTGGTGGTTCAGATTGGGAGGGTTGGCTAACATTAGCTAACATAGTTTCAATCTACAAAAGGGGCAGCAAGGAAGACCCCCTCAATTATAGACCTGTATCATTGACACGTGTAATAGTCAAAATATTGGAAAAATAATTAAAAATAAATGGGTAGAACACCTGGAGAAAAATGATATAATAACAGACAGACAGTATGGTTTTTGATCTGGAAGATCCTGTATAACGAACTGATTCAGTTTGTGACCGAGCCACAGCGATTTACAGGAAAATGGTTGGGTTGACTTCATCTATCTGGACCTAAATAAGGCTTTTGACAGAGTTACATATAAGAGGTCATTCTGGGAATTGGAGCATATTGGAAGAGTAACAGGTAGGCTTCTAACATGGATGAAAAAATTTCTAACTGACAGAAAAATGAGGGCTGTAATCAGAGGTAATGAATCGGACTGGGGAAATGTCTATGAAGAGAGGTTAGAGGCATTAAATATGCCAAAACTAGAAGATAGAAGAAAGAGGCGATCTGATCACTATGTACAAAATAGTAACAGGAATCTATAAAATTGATAGGGAAGAAGTCCTGAGACCTGGAACTTCCAAGAACAAGAGGTCATAGATTTAAACTAACTTAACAATGCTGCCGAAGGCATATAAGAAAATACACTTTAGCAAACAGAGTAGTAGGTGGTTGGAACAAGTTAGGTGAGTAGGTGGTTGTGACCAAAACCGTCAGTAATTTCAAAGCATTATATGACAGTGTGTTGGGAAGAAATGACACCACTAGCGTAGCTCTTATCCTGTAACTACATTTAGCAATTACCACTATTCATGTGTTTGAGATATGCTGACCTTGGAATAATTTTTGGTGGGCTTCGATCAAAACATCTCATTGTGGATTCTTTTACATGGTCTCCCTAATTTTCTGTATTGGCAGTAAAGTAAAAGGCACGTCAGGCCCGCCCCAGGCCGGGCTCGGGAAGTAGAAGAATTCTTGAAACCCTCTCCAGGAATTCACCTAGACATAGAGAATATGAAGATTATGAATTACAAAGGACTTTTTGTATTTTATTGGCTGGACTGTGAATCTGAAATATATCATAGAAAATGGCCATGTAGTACTATACTTATTTACCAGAAATACTGATGGAGTGAGGGATAAATACCCTAAGGTCTTTAAGACTAGTCCCACAAATTAGAGTGAATAATGTTTACTTTTACATTCGGCTTTTGCAGAATTTAAAAAAAATTATTTACAGTATTGGTGTTTCTGCGATACTTGGAGAATATTTTTGCAAGAATGGTTAAAGATATTTAATTCAATTTCTAAACTCTCTCTTTGAACTATGCTGTATAGTTTGAAAACTCAAAATCCTAATACAATGCAGTACTGTACTTTTAATATGTAATTTTCTTACCTGTACAGTATTAAGAACTGCAGTGAGCTCAATTATTCTAACATTTGATATCACTCAGAATCCTAATTACAGAATGGTTTTAAACCAATACATAGGTTTTTCTTAATGTTATATAATAAGCAATACATCATATATTATCAGTCTTCTGGCCAGATTGTAGACAGCATAAGAAAATGTCTTTTTAGACAAGTGGTGAGACAGAGCAGTCCTATCTTTCTACTTATAACTACTCTCCTCTACCTTCATCTATCACTTTGCCCTCTCTTCTACTCCCCTTCACTGCACACCTTTACATATTTGCATAACCTTGACCTCCAACAACTCCTCCACTTCTAAATCAATTCCACTACCACATTTCATTTCCAATCATCACCCATCTATTACACTCCTATTCTCATTCACCTCATGTCCACACACACTAGAATTGTTGAACGGGACACCACTTTCGGTCCAAGTCCAATACAACATCTCTAAGTCATCGCTTGGGCACGTTCCATGCTCAGTTCAAACAATTCGGACTGTTTCCGTGAATGTTCACTCAGTATTACCAGCCCAGCTCGTTCTCCTAAGGGTTTCCCAACGTCAAGAAAATGGTCAATTTAAAGTGCCTTCTACTAATCTAACAGAAGACCACAAAACAGAAAATTGGACAGTGCCTCACTTTACCTGATGCTGCTTCTCTTTTCCCAGCTACACAATTTTTGTCTCCCTTATGTAATAGCATACGCTCACGTTTGACCAGCTTGTGTACATTACACCAACTGGTACATTACACCATAGTTTCATTGTATACTCTCATCAGTTGCATCTTCTGCCTACTCATCATATCACCCTCTTTATATCCCAAGACCATGTTGGCCTGGGCAATACCTTT
>WNGS01113158.1:35755105-35774632 GCA_020271785.1 Procambarus virginalis | reverse complement strand
TATACCATCCCAAAGTGCAAGTAAGTGTTTTAATTTTATTACTACTGTATATAGTTAATGAATTTTAGTTGAAAATATAAATGGGTGAATATATAATAGAAAAATAATGCTGGAAATAAATGAGAGTATACTTAATTGTAGCTTTTAGGTGATGGGCTCCATGTTATGAGGTAGGTGTGTGTACCAGTCTATGCTGGACAGCCAGCATATTGTCAAATATGCTTGGACACCTTTTTTAGTTTAAAGTTGGTGCACTTTCCTTCTCTCACAGTTTATCAGCATCTTATAGTGCATTTGAATTGCTACTTTTTTACATCATTTCTCAGCTGTTCTTATGGGTGTTCCACGTAATGTAAGGTCTGTTGTCAACCTACCTCCTACAAAGAACATAGCATTTGGCTCGTATGCGTTACATAAGGTAAAAAATTGTGTACTAGAAAATGGAAGCCGCTCGCAAATGTGACTTACTGTCCCATTTTCTGTTTTGGGTCCTGGTAGGTTAGGAGAGGACACTTTAAATTGACCGTTTTCTTGACGTTTGGAAACATTAGGAAGACGGGCTGCTGTTGTGCCCTCTGGATTAGATTGGTACAGTCTGGCAGGTGACATTCTTGGCATTGAAGCCACTGTAATCTTTTCAAATGGTAATTGCAGGGTAATAAAAAATGTGAGATGGGTTAAGGGAGGGAGTTAATCTTGCTCAGAATGACTAACAGAAAGTAGACTCCATTTAATTCAAATGAGACTGCCAAACAAAGCCTCTATCCAACTGTCCACTGCCGCCCCCCATCAGATGACTTGAGAGCAACTATCTTGAGTGGCCTCAAAGAAGACAGGAAGCCAGTGGCTTGTCAAAGGTTTCCCGATTTGTCCTTATTTTATTATTTGGATCTTAAATTGCAGCAGTGTTTTTGCATTTATGCCCCATCCACTTGGACTGGCTGGGTAGAGCGACGGTCTCGCTTCATGCAGGTCGGTGTTCAATCCCCGACCGTCCAAGTGATTGGACACCATTCCTTCCCCCCATCCCATCCCAAATCCTTATCCTGACCTCTTCCAAGTGTTGTAAAGTTGTAATGGCTTGGCCCTTTCCCCTGATAATTAAAAAAAAATGGCGTTTATGGTTTTGGTAGTTAGGCGGTTCCATGGGTATAAACTCTATGGGTGAAAAACCATCTCCAGTTTTCTGTCCTATGTTGCAGGTTGTTTAGCTTAAATCTGTTGCTCCGTGTTTGTGTTAAATCTTGACCTTTAAAGTGTTCTGAATCAATATCCTCAGAATTGTTCAGTTTTTCAAAAGTTTTGACGAGATCAGCCGTGTCATGTCATGCCCTTAACCGTTCCTAGTATGGGAGTTGACTTATTTCGGGAATACTTTCAGGAATTTTTGTTGCCCAGTTTTAAACTTTCACCATAGCAGATATGTCATTCTGAAGTTGAGGTCTCCATGCTTGGATACAATTATGACATTGCCTTACCCACAACACAGTCACTAAGCTTTTCAGTGCTCATATTTTTTTATGAGAAATGTGTATAAGAAGTCATAAGGCTGTGGCATACCTACAACACAGTCACTAAGCCTTTCAATGCACACATTTTTGATGAGAAAATGTGTATAAGAAAAGTTATAAGGCTGTGGCAAGCTAAATAGATTTGTTAATCGATCAGACTATAAATAATTTACACTTATCTGTTAGTGTTTGCTTGTCAGTGACTATGACTATCATATTTTCTGGGGGAAGCCCCTTCGGCTTCCTGGAGCTATCCGAATGATACGGATGTATAAGCTTTGGGCATCAGTCAATGTACATGGAGTTCTAGGCCTACCAGGGACCACGAGCCAGAACCTGGCCCTCCTCAGAGAGGCATGAGGAGCAATGGCCTATAGAGACACCTTATATATGGTTTAGAAGTACTCTCTCTGCCATTGACTGGGTCAGGCTCCCAGAAAGGCCCCGAAACACCCACCCCCCATTCTGGTGAAGAAAGGCTATGACACATTGAATGAGAGGATATAACTCCATGAAGAAAAACGATCAGACGAGCATGATGTCATCTCATTACCAACGTGCCACTGTCTGCGCACCTCCCCCCCTCCCCAGGAGGGGGAAGGTGGAGCCCCAGACCCCCGCCGGCTGTCTGAGCCTGTCAGTTCTTGGCTGATGTCGGTGGGCTTTAGTTGTGTACCTCCAGCTCCAGCTTTTCTTTTCTGTTCTTGCATCGGTGGTGTGCGAGCTGGGAGTATATTCACAAGTACTCGGGCTGCATGCACTTAGGGTCCCCTTCCCTAAGTGCCCTGTAAGTATTGCCCTTGGGGCTTGGGGCCTAATTCTACAAGTCGCCTTGGGAGCTACCTCCATTGTCATTTACTGCTTGGTACTTGTCTGCCCTTGGAATCAGCTGGCAGGGTGAGGGTGTTTCTTGCTCCTCTGTTTGTCTGTCTAGTCCAAGTGCAGTTAAAAGCTCTGTACCTCAGGGTACAGTCCTTGCACCGCTGCTTTTCCTTATTCTCATATCAGATATAGACAAAAATACAAGTCACAGCTTCGTATCATCCTTTGCAGACGACACGAAAATCAGTATGAAAATTACCTCGGCTGAAGACATTGAAAAACTTCAAGCTGATATTAATAAAGTTTTCGACTGGGCATCAGAAAATAATATGATGTTTAACAGTGACAAATTCCAGGTACTCAGGTACGGTAAAAATGAGGACCTTAAACATAATACAGGGTACAAAACACAATCAAATGTGCCCATAGTAGGAAAACAGCATGTAAAGGATTTGGGAATAATGATGTCTGATGACCTAACGTTTAGGGAGCATAACCAAGCAAATATTGCGACAGCCAGAAAAATGATAGGATGGATTACGAGAACTTTCAAATCCAGGGATCCCATCACAATGCTTGTACTCTTCAAGTCACTTGTGCTGTTCCGTCTTGAGTACTGTTCAGTACTCACTTCCCCCTTTAGAGCAGGAGAGATTGCTGAAATAGAGGGAATACAGAGAACATATACAGCACGTATAGACGCGATAAAGCACCTAAATTATTGGGATCGTCTCAAAGCTCTCCAAATGTACTCACTAGAAAGAAGACGAGAGAGATATCAAATAATATACACCTGGAAGATACTGGAGGGCCAGGTCCCAAATCTACACAGTAAAATAACAACGTACTGGAGTGAACGATATGGAAGAAAATGCAGAATAGAACCAGTGAAGAGCAGGGGTGCCATAGGCACAATCAGAGAACACTGTATAAACATCAGAGGTCCGCGGTTGTTCAACGTCCTCCCAGCAAAGCATAAGAAATATTGCCGGAACAACCGTGGACATCTTCAAGAGGAAACTAGATTTATTCCTACAAGGAGTTCTGGACCAGCCGGGCTGTGGTGGGTATGTGGGCCTGTGGGCCGCTCCAAGCAACAGCCTAGTGGACCAAACTCTCACAAGTCAAGCCTGGCCTCGGGCCGGGCTTGGGGAGTAGAAGAACTCCCAGAACCCCATCAACCAGGTATCAACCAGGTCTCTGGGTAGGAGGTAGTTTTTGTCACTGGTAGGGGCGCAGGGTACCTACACATCTAGTTTTCACCTTTCATAGCGGCCGGCTCTGTATCCTTTGGATACGCTGCCCTCTTGCTGGGTTTTTTGTTTCTTTTTGTTCTTCACCTTGACCGGGAGTCTGCCCTTGGGTTTTGAGTCAAACCCTCTATATATTTATGGGTGGTACCCCTGCTAGGCCCCCCATGAGCAGACACGTCCCTGGGGTGCAGTCTTAGAAGTTTGTTTGATAATATTTCTGGTGCCCCTCCTGTTTCCTTCTCCGAAGCGTCTGATGGCTTCGGGGTCAAAGGTTTTTGGTACTTCAGCGGGGTTTAGCTGGTTTTGAAACTTGGGCAGGTTCGGGGAGGGTGGGGGAGGCCTCTTCCAGGGTGGCGACGGAGGCATTTGAGTTGGTTCCTCCTGCCATTGCGTATGGGTCTCACCAGTGGGCTCCCTTCCTTAGTGATTTTATGGCTGCCCTTGGTTTTTTCTTTAGAGGCCGGGGCTTTGGAGGACAATTCGGCCCAGGAACCTGGTGTGGAGGTTCCCGGGGTTGGGGAAGGGCCGACTGGGGGGGGGGGCAAGGGCAGGCTGGGGGGGGCCTTGGGCCCCATTGGACCCCTTCTGAATTTTTCTACCCTTCGAGTGGGGCTTCTTGTTACGTGGAGAGGGGATTCTTTTTCCCCCTTATACATACGAGTCAGTTTTTGGTGACAGCCCCTCCCCGGGTTTGATACTGTGTCCCTTTGGGTCCGTCGGTTCCACCCTTCCTGTGGTACATTTTTACCCGCTTTATCCTTCGATCCTACTTCAATTGGATCCTATATAGCCAATGGGCCCATATGAGCCAACGTGGTTTTGCGCACAATTCTTGAGGGTCTGGGAGGTTCGAGACGGGCTTCCTTCTTTAAAAAACTGTTGGAACGTCTGTTGCTTCCGGTGGGGATTGCCTCCCATATTTTGTAAGAATCATTAGTAGTCTTCAGTACTCCTATTCTATCATTACTATATCTAATTCATTTATGGTCACGTCTTCTCAATAAATGGTCATTGTGGGCTCCCCTCCCTGATTGTGGGGAGGCCCCCCAGCTTGGACCTCCGGCGTCCTGAAAATGGCCCAGGGGTTGTTCGTTTTGTCTATGGACAGTTTCAACGAGTGTTGGTGTTTGGTGACCTTTATTACTGGACATACGCCGCACTACCTGCTCTTATATCTCCAGTTATGGCTCCCTGGTTGCTGAGTGAGTTCTGGACTGTATTTGTAGGGTACATTCCATGTACTTTATCTAAATTAGGGTGTGGTATGGCTCATAATGACGCCACCTCTACCTCTACTCCACTCCTCTTATCCTCCTGCCATCGCACCTATGGTCATATTNATATCTACCATCGACCGGGACAGGCACCCAGAAAAGGTAAACTCCACAAAACAAACCCTATTCTAGTAACAACAAAAATTGTCAAACGAGTGGACAGAATTCCCCAAAAAGAAAAACGAGCAAACAAACATGACATCACAAGAGCTGCGCCGCATGTCTGCGCAGCTCCCTCCTCCCCAGGAGGAGGAAGGGAGAGCCCCAGACCCTTGTGCCAGCGATCCTCACCCCAGTTCTAAGGCTGGATATCAAAAACACGAAAAAACTGCTGACCGAAGGGAGGGGGGGGTTGCAAGAGAGCCTCTGGGACTCACCCAGAAAATGACATTTCATTACATTCAACGCTGGTTTTCTGGGGGGAGCCCCTATGGCTTCCCAGAGCTACTTCACCAAAGACAAACAAGAAGAAGGGTACCTACCTGGGAGGCAGTCGGTGCTCCACTCCTCAAATCGAAGTCTAGACAACGGGCTGCAACCGCTGACCCAAAGCGACACAGGCTGGACCGGGCCCAGAAACGTTCACGAGATAGCATGCAGCTAGGACCCTGTTCGACCACCAAAAACCAATGTGCCCGACTGTCAGCCCAAGACATATTGACAAAGACGGCAGCAAGAGCAGCAAACTTATAAATGTCATGGGCATGGGGATAGACCGCAGGCAGGCTAGACTTAATGACCCTGCGGACGACCTGAAAGAACCGAACCCATGAACAGGGAAGAAGGGAAACTGGATCAACCCAAAGCGCATCCCCAGACACAGAAGCAGTGGCATGCAGATAACGGCGGAGGGCTGCAACCAGACATAACACACATGATGATGTGCCGACCTGACCAATCAAGCATCAACAACCGAAGGACCCCTCCGGAAAGCAGCAGTCTCATTCTTTGCCAGAAAAGAGGGAGACGGCTGCAGACGAACATACCGATTGTTTCTCGCTGGCGCCTGGGATCGAACCTGGGACCACAGGATCACAAGTCCAGCGTGCTGTCCGCTCGGCCGACCGGCTCCCTTACAAGGCTAACAAGGGTGGAAACCCCGTACATACTCGGGGCGGCCAAACGCCAAGCAGCGAATGGCCAACAGAGGTAGACCCAAGGTGACTTGTGGAAAGGAGCCTCTAAGGCAGTACTTACAGGGCACTCGGGGAAGGTGACTGAGCACATGCAGTCCAAGTACAGTACCTGAGAATATCACTCCCAGCTCACACGACCACTGTAAGAGCAGCACTGAAAACAATGAACAGCACTGAGAGAAAACCGGAGCTGGAGCCACACGACTATGCACGATCCCATTAGCCGAGGAACTGAGGTGAGGATCGCCTGCGCGAAGGTCTGGGGCTCCCCCCTCCCAGGGAAGGGGGAGCTGCACAGACATGCGGCACAACTTTTGTGACGTCATGCTTGTTTGGTCGTTTTTCTTTTGGGAAGTTCTGTCCATTCGTTTGACGATTTTCGTTAACGAGAATAGGGGTTTGTTTTGTGGCGCTTACCTTTCTGGGTGCCTGTCCCAGTCGATGGCAGATATAGAATGCTCCAAATCACATGTGCATTTCTATAGGCCATTGGTTCTCGTGCCTCTGTGAGAGGGCCAGGTTCTGGCTCGTGGTCCTCAGTAGGCCTAGAACTCCACCCACATTGACTGATGCAAAATAGTTAGGTTATCCATATCAGTCATGGATTGTTCCGGGGAGCTGTAGGGGCTCCCCCCAAAAATGACAGAGATTCTGATAATAGGAGGATTGTTCTGATAATTAGCGCTGTGCATAGTATGGTGGGAATAGTAATGTTGAGGAAGGGAGGTAGCTTTGTCTGCAGGCTGTGTGTGACCACCTGTTATTGTCTAGAAACACCATATCAGCTTAGTGGTTCAGTATGGTGATCACAAATGTAGATACTTATATATAACGTGAGTATATAGTGTAGTAACAGCACAAACAATATGGTGGAAGGAGGAATCTTAGTGAGGGAGGGGAGGCACGTTCGCTGACTGCATGTTGGGTCCTATGTTGCTATCTGAACTCACCATACCAGCTTAGTTGTACAGTTATGGTGAACAAAGCGTGTAGATACTTATGTATAATGTGTGTATATAGTAATCACACCAAAAACAGTATGGGTGAAGGAGAAATAATAGTGTGTCTGGCCTTGAACGAGTGAGGGAGGGAATGCAGCATTGACTCTGTGTCGTGTCCTCTGTTGCTGTCTGAACTCACCATACCAGCTTAGTTGCACAGTTATGGTGAACAAAACATGCAGATACTTATATATAATGTCTGTATATGGTGAATAAAAGCAAAAACAGTATGGTAGGAGAAGTGTTGGTGAGTGAAGTGAGATGAGGGAGGGAAGGTGGCATTGGCTGGCTGGTGTGTGGCAGCCACTCGTCATTGGTATGACTTACCATATGAACTTGGTGGTTCGTTATGGTGAACAACACATGCAGATACAGTACTTATATATAACCTGTGAATATTGTGCAATAAAAGCAAAACTATTTATTGTTTTATGAACATAATAATTGAATCACTAATATGCACACCATAATTTTGAGAATAGCGATGATTCACACATTTTATTACATAAATATATCACACTACACACTATTGAATAATATCATCTTTGTGGCAACTCCCACCTGACAGCCCTGGCAGAGCTGACCGCCTCCGGCGATTGCTCTGTCAATGGCTCAATTTTGCTAGACTTCCTCGTCCTATTATAGCCAAAACATGCCACCTACGATTTTTTTCCCCATGGTAAAGGAACACAAATGAACATTTTTATAAGAAGAAATTATATTTTTTATTTTATTTTATTTCTTGCACTAGGATGTGTTGCAGGCTATAATCTCAAGAGCAGCCCCAGGGGTTAAGGGCAATATGCTTGGTTCATTTTTGCAACCCAATGTAACTTTTTTTTTAATCCAACCCATGCACGCTAGGTGCTTTGTCCCCATGTTCAAACTAATCATTTAGTTTTGAGCAATTCTTTTATGGATGTCAGCTGGATGTTATGATGCTTCATTTTCATGAACCATGCAGTAGTGTGTTTTATCTCGCCTACTGTCCTTGTGAGGATGATCACAACAATCCCCTGCTCTCTGTGCCTCTGTGAGGGGGTGCCAGGTTCTGGCTTTAGGTTCCTGGTAGGCCAACAGAACTCCTAAGACTGATGTGATTGTATTTGACAAGCTATCTCAGCAAGTTAGCTTCAGGGAGCAATCAAGGAACTCTTCACTTCAGAAAACCTTCAATTGACCTCGAAATAAAACATGATCGCAGTGACAATCCACCTGGCATGCATCAAAACCAACAGTCATTGACATATTTTGGTTAATATAGGCATTAAAACTAGTGACTAGATTCTGGCATTAATTTATAGATCAACATCTCATCTTTCAGTTCACACTAAGTGTTTACAGAAGTTAATATTTTTATTAGTCATTTACTTGTAATGTTAATTAATCATTTAAGTGGATGAAGACCAAAATTTATCATCATATCTATACCTGTACCAAGACTTAAAAATGCAGCCATATATACAGTTTTTGTTAATCTGGCATTATTAAAAAAACAAGAGCAAATACCTTTTGAACTGAGCTCCAATGGCACTATTGGCCCTGTCTCTTGTTCTGCCACTTGCACCACAGATGCAGCAGAGTGAATGGTGACTGTCTCTGTACCTTCAGCATCATCACTACAACCAGAATCAACAAGTTGAGCAAGAGCCACACTCAGAGACACATGGTCCTCCTCGTCACTGTCATGCTGCAGTGCTGCCTCACCTTGCTCTATGGGAACCACAGCCTTGCTACTTTCACTTTGTGTACAAAATTGTTTAGTTATGCTATCCAGTAATCTACATGTGTCCTTTTCTGGTATGAGAGTATTTTTTATGTATATACTATCCCTAGACGCTAAAGAATTTTCAAAAATATTGTTTTTAATTTGTCCTTCTGTCACTTCACTGTGTTCTTCTAGACTGTCACTGTTTTGACATATTTCTTGAAAATTACTTTTAGTACATGTATTATACTTAGGTTTTTTACAAGTGCCTGTGACCTCTCGCCCTCCCACATCTGGTACAGGTATCTCTCTCGTCTCAGATACTTCCACACACTGAAATTGTGATTTTTCTATTTGTTGGTCACTACATAGCCTTTCTGTACTGTGATTCTCAACTCTTTCAGCACATCTTTCTATCACTTCTTCAGAGTCATCACTGTCATGTTTCTCTGCTTCAGAATCTTTAGCAGATTGATCACTTGACTTGGTTTTACTGTACGAGTGACCAAGTACATCCTCTATGTTTCTAAATGCCTCACTGGAATTATCATCTTCGGAAAAACCCTCTTCACTACCAGAATTACCGACTACTTCAACAGACTGAGAATCTGAAACATGATAGTCAGGAATTACCTCTTCAACAATTGCTTTATTAAGACACACATCGTCAGTACACAATGTTTCCTCTATTCCTCTACTCTTATCAACTACATCATTACATAAAGTACTTGAACTCATCTTTTTACAGCCTTCTTCCAAATAAGCAACACAAGGAATACCTGTTCTTTCATCATTGTCAATACACTTAGATGTATTTGCACAAATATTTTTGCAATCAATACTGGACTTATTATCTATGCATATCACTCTGTTTTGGGATTTGTATTCAGTTTCTGCATCCTCTTTCAGATTATTTTCTACAGATACAAAGGTCACTTTCTCCTTTTTTATATTCTCAGCTATTAGTAAGTCTTCCCTCACAGTCTCCCTATTTACACCTACATCTTTTACATCATCTTTTTTCTTAACCTTTCTTCTTGCATTTCCAGCCTCCTCTGGAGTGATGAGGCCTCTTTTAGTGCCCTGACATGCTTTGATTTTGGTCATACTCTTAACTTCCAGTTTATTTTGTGTTTTTTTCTCTCTCTCTTTCTTGAGAGATTTCTGAAAATTCCTCTCCTTGACATTTGATGGAACAGGTTTAGAAGACTTCTTGGGAACAGCCCAAACTCTGCGTTCGATGGTTGCTCGTCTGGATGACCTTCGGAGAATATTCCCTTCATTTTTAACAGTCTGAAAATAAATAGCTATTTAGAAATATTTGTGAGTGCTTCTGGATTCAATACATTTTAAATGCAAATCAATAATTAGAAAAATAGTTTCTGCAATAGAATGGATAACCTTAGCCATTCACAGTAAAATAATAAACCCCAGCATGTTTAAATCTACCCATGTAGATGTAAATATTTGCTCAAACATTATACAGTATAGGATTTTGGGAACCATATAAATATCAAGGCAGTTCTATTTTTTGTTGTGTCTTCTTTCTACTAAAACAAAATATTGTATTTGAAAAATATAAAGTAATTATTATTTATCTACCCATAAAAGACAAGTGTTGAATATAATGAAATGCAATTTCTGGGCAAGCCTGAGTGGTTCCCTGCAGCTATCTTGCTAAGATGGCTCCCAACTACTTGGTCACATCAGCTGCAGGTTTCTTAGTCCTACTGGGAACCAGATCTAGAACCTGGGCCCCCTCAAAAGAGGAGCAGGAAGCAGATGACAGTCCATCAACTCATAGGGAATGGCATCCAGAAAGTCAGCAAACCAAAACCGGCAACTACTGGATTTAAAGAGAGACTGAAGTCTCGCAACCTGCCTAATTAACCCCCTAAACTAAGTTATCAAATGATCTACTCTCTTGAAACTAATGTGTGCTTGTTCGCCCCACCTCTTCCACACGTTTATGGGAAGGGGTGGAGGAGGAGCCAAGGCCCTTCCAAGGCCTGAGCCCTCTGTCCTGAAGCAGATGCATACACAAGACCCCCATATGACAACCTGGAAGGGAGGGAGGGGAGAAATTAGGGAGCCATAGGGATAACTCAGAAATTGGCATTTTATTACATTCAATGCTGGTTTTCTGGGGAGAGCCCAAGAAGTAGTAGTGAAATGTGTTTGAGACCAAACCCACACTATGCAAGGAAGCTGAGGCCAGGGAACATTAACTAAATACGAGGCTGCCAAAATTCCTGCGCCTGAACTAAATATCAACCCATGACAAATTAGCGAAGACAGCCACTAAAGCAGCATACTTTCAAATACCATGGGCATGAGGGCTGACCTCAGGTTGGATAGGCTTAATGACACTGCCTCTGCCATTATTAATTTAATCCTTGACACTGCCTCTGCCATTATTAATTTAATCCTTGACACTAACTTGTCAAGGAGTAAATTAAAAAAATCAAAACTAGTCCACCTGTTTTGGGGTTATTTAGGCTATAGAAAGGGATATAATTTTAAACAATGTTAAGCAGCATGTATCATATATGTGAGGTACTTGTACGATTAGCTCCTTGGTGAACCAGGTAGAGGAACTAAATTATGATGTAAACAATGAGAATGAAAACCCAGCGTTCAATGTAATGCAATGTCATTTTCTGGGCAAGTCCAGGAGGCATCCCGTAGCTTACCGGGCTGATATGTATGTATTAGACCGTGGCATCAGTCGATTCGATTGGAGTTCTTGCCTACCTACCGGATGTAACACCATAAAGGTGTTTAGTTATATTTTATGTTACATACAACATGAGTCAGCCAGACAGGAATTGAGGCGCCAGACTGTTGGCCTGTAGTAATTAAAAATCACACCTCTAGAGTGTTAATGACCACTAGTTGACCAAGGGTCAGGTCATGTGAATTGACCTTGCTTCTGCTAAACTGATAATTGCATCCAGGTAGCCGGGTGTGTATTTCAAACAAGCCACCATTTAAGGCGTGGTAGGTAGATGGCCTGGGACTATCTACTTAGTAGGCGGAGCTCTACTCCTGGTTCCCACATAAATACTCAGGGAACCGTACATTCGAGAGAACAGACAGATCAGACACATAAGATTGAGCAGCCACGAGAATTAGATAGCTGACCAGAGGCTTTAGCCGCCAGACTGGTCACCCCAGGCCAGAAGGGGGACTCTGCTTGTCAACTGTTGCTCCCCTTCCCCCTCTCTATTCAACTAGTCTCAGTCCTTGGTGCGTTTGAACGTTAAAGTGACTTATTTCGTGTTTTCCAAACTTAGGGTATTGTGTAATTATCAGGGGCGGACTGCCGTAATGTACTCCATGTCTTGTGTGTGACTCACATTGTATATTAATCTTGACATAGTGAATATTAAGTTAAATTGCCTGAATCATAATACTTATGTTAAATATAATTGATGAATTTATTGTTTAAATTGTCTTTGTGTTCCCTAGACCTTGGATTTTCTAATATATTGCAAGCTGGAGTGTAGAGCACTCTGAGTTTACTGACTTAAAGAGTATGAGTACATGCTTAGAGCAGATACATTTGATACATGCTAAACTTTTGATAACAGCTTAGAGTACAGACAAGGTACATTCCTTGTCTTGTATGTACTTAGCTAGAATGGATGCTAGCAGCCCTTTCTACTACTACTTTCTTCTTTATCTACTACTCTACTAACTTCTACTCCTCTCCGTGTCCTCAGTCTCTCCCTCTGCATCTTTTCTAACTTTCCCTTTCACCTGACCATACTCCTGGCTACTCCCATACTCCTTACTCCTCCCACCTCCCTTCTACCTCTCTTAACTCCCTCACCCCATTTAATCCTTTAACTGCGCAACGCGCCTGCAGGCCCACGTTTGGGGTGCACTACGCGCCTCCAAGTATTTGTATTTTTCACGTTCCATTCAAAACTCCCCCGGCTACATGGGGTTCACATCAGCTTCCTCAGGGCTCTTGTAAACAGACGCCATCTTTAAAAAAAATAGTGGTAAACATTCCCGGGTGTGAGAGCCTCAGTAGTGAGTGAGCAACCAAGGCTGGCGCTAGCAGCATGAGCGCACAGCACTGCTGTTCAGCGTGTGACTACAGCATCGCCTAATAATGTCAAAATATATATATAACCTGTATTATTTAGCCATGATAGTATTACAGAAGAGCCTGAGTGTGATAATGGCTAGGTACAATGTTCAAATATCAGTGATTCAATGCTGTTCACGATGTTCACAGCACTAGCCACAGCACCACAACATTATTTCGTCCATCTAGGAATCTTCAAATGACTTCTTAGGTTCCTTTTCAAAATAAACTTGTGGTCAATTATTCATTTACAGAAATTAGTGACCAGGATTGTGGTTATAATTAGCGTTGTGCGTAGTATGGTGGAAGGAGGAATTTTGGTAAAGAAAGGAGAGAATTGAGGTAGCCTCACTGTGTATGGCAACCACTCTTGTTTTGCTCACCATACTAGCTTTGTGGTTCGCTATGTGAACACACATGTACATGGGTATATACAGTGTGTGTGTGTGTATATAGTGTAATAGCAGCAACAGGAGTATGCTGAGTGGAGCTATTTTGGTGAGGGAGGCGACGTTGTAATCGTAGTGTCGTCTGCTGTCTGCTGTGTGATTTCTCATGCAGTATATGGTGGGCCACTGTACTGTTTGGACACAATACCGGTTTACTTGCATAGTTCTGGTAAATAAAACATGTAGATAGGTATATATAACATGTGCAAATAGTGTAATAAAAACAATAACAGTATGGTGGGAGGAGCCATGTTAGCAAGTAAGATGTTGGGGTGAGGGAGGGCCTGTCTGGGTGTGGCTGCTCACACTCGCGATGTTCTGAATGTGTTGATGGTGAATGTATATAGTGTGTGACAGTGTATAGTGTGTACATATGTTGTAAATATACATAAATGAACATGAAACATTGGTGTGAATAACTGCATGCGCCAACTTACGGACCCCATAGCAGCCAAAGTAAGTACAATTTTGAAAATATTTTGACATACCCATACCGAGGGAAGGGTTTTTGACACTTTAAAGAACAAAAGAATTTTTTCAAGAGAATTTATTTCCTGTGCACTGGGGGGGGGGGGGGTCATATTTGGAGGTGGCGCAGTTAAAGGGTTAATAACCCCTTCATTTCTTTTCATTTTTATTTTCCGTTCGTGGCAGTGAAATATTCTAGAGTTCTGTAGAGTTGCTGGTAGCTGATCAGGTACAATGCCTTGTGGTTGTACCACCTAGGTAATCAAATACCGAGGTGACAAGGTGTTGAACTAGTGAGGTTGCAGTAGGAACTCTGGGGAAACTCTAGAAATAGTTAACTAAGGGCAGGCTAATGGACAGAAGAGAGCCATTTCCCCTGACCCCATTACATGGGGACCACGAGCCAGAACCTGGTCCCCACAGAGAGGCACGAGGAGCAATGGCCTATAGAAACCCCCACGTGGTATGAAGCATTCCATGTCTACCATTGACTGGGTTAGGCACCCAGAAAGGTAGGCATCAGAAAACAAACACCACCTGGTTAAAAATTGCTACCGAAAACCGAACTATCAAGCAGAACTCCCAATCCGAAAACCAGCAAACAAGCATGACGTCACAACCGCCGCTGCTCCACTGTCTGTGCAACTCCCCCTCACTCCAAGAGGGGGAAGGGGGACCCCCCAGACCCCCACGCCAGCCATCCAGCCTCAGTTCTGAGGCTGAATATAAAAATGCAAATACTGCCGACTGGAGGGAGGGAGGGTTGTCAGAAACCCCTGGAACTCACCCAGAAAATGGCATTACATTACATTCAATGCTGGTTTTCTGTGGAGAGCCCCTCCGGCTCCCAGGAGCTACCCAACCAGAGAAAATAAAAGAGGGACTTACTCGGGAGACGGCCACCACTCGCACCTCAACTTGAAGTCGAGACAACTGGCTGCACCCTGCGACCTAAAGCAACACACGCCTGACTAGGGCCAGGGACATTAACGAGGCAACAGGCAGCCAGGAACATATTCGACCTCCAAAATCCTCACGCCCAAATTTCAGCCCAAGACATATTACCAAAAACGGCAGCTAAAGCAGCAAATTTGTAAACGTCATGGGCACGAGGATAGATCACAGGCTGGCTGAACCAAATAATCCTGCGAACGACCTTTGAGACCCGACCCCTGGAACAGGGAAGAAGGGAAACTGGGTCAACCCAAAGCACGTCCTTGGTCATAGAGGCCGTGGCACGCAAATAACGGTGAAGAGCTGTAACCAGACACAACACATGATGCACCCCCAGCTGAACCAACCAAGCACCCTTCTGGAAAGATGCCATCTCGTTCTTCACCAGAAAAGAAGGAGACCGTTGCAAACGAACAAACCTATCACCAGGACTGAAAGAGCAAACACCCCTGTGCCGGAGGAAAGCATGAAGCTGCCCGACCCAATCCCCAGAGGCCAATGCCAACAAGAAAAGAGCCTTATCAAAACAATCATGAACTGAAGGGGCCACCACAAACCTAGGAGAAAAGAGAGCACCCGGGCCAACGACCAGGATTTCTCAGGCGGCGCATGAGCAGGCCGGAGGTGAAACGATGCACGAGACAGCTTGCGAAACGGAGTGGAAGTAACATCAACCCCAAACGCAAGCAGGAATGGCTCCACCAGCGCCACACAATATGAGTTAACAGTATTTGGCATAAGGTGACGGTACTGAAACAACCAAGAGAGAAAGGACAAGACAATCTGATCCGAAACCGAAGACAATCTATGAAGAGACAAAAAGTAATGAAAGGACTGCCATAAGACTTCTTACTGCTGCCAAGACGAAACTCGCAGGTGGGACACCATCAAAGAAGCCATGTGATCCCCATACAAATGGTGATAAACCCGCGTCAGAGAGACCAGACGCGAAGATCAGATGAGAAGATCAAACCAGCCATGTACCGGATTGGACCGATCTGCTGAAAAAGTCAGAGTCGCAGAAAAGTGCTTGGGTTCGGACATCGAACAAGCAGTGCCAGAAACCAAGGTTGGGCCAGCCACCAATGGGCCAACAGGACTACTCTCCTCTGGTATGTCTCCAAGTGAGCCAGAACCCGAAGCAACAGCTGAATCGGTGGGAAGAGCTATAGGTAACCCCCCTTAACCAGTCCTGCCGAAGGGCATCAACCTAGATGGCCTCGCTATTGGGAAAGGGTGCCACATGTACCGGTAGATGTCTCAGTTTCACCAACACGAAAAGGTCCACCTCTGGGTACCCATACGTTCTGCAAAGCCAACGGAACGAGTTGGTGTCAACCATCCATTCCGTGGACAAGGGAATGAACCAGGACAGGCCATCTACCAGGATGTTGGACACCCCCTAGATGTGAACCGTCAGGAGAGCCAAACCTCAAGAACTCGGTAGATGAACCACCTGAAGCGACCAGCCCCAAAGAGCCAAGGAATGCATCGAACCCCCTCGGTTCAGGCAATGAACCACAGACACAGTCCGAAAGGAGCCGGATCATCGATCCGCGAATGACACGAACTCTCCAAAGCGATCCGAGAGTCCCACACAAGACCCAGCCAAGTCTGAACCTGAGAGGGAACCATATGGGACTTCTCCAGTCCACCAAGAACCCGAACCCGGTGAGCTGGGAAAGAACCAAACCCCTGGCAAGCAGACACGCGGACCGGGTCAGAGCCCACACCAGCCAGTCGTTGAGGTAGGCCAGAACCGGAACCCGAACCCCTAGCAGAAGCAAGCGGGTCACAACAACTCAGATAAAGCATGTGTAAACGCGAAGTGCCAGATTGAAGCCGAATGGAGGACAATGAAAGTGGTAAGTTTCCCCACAGCAAAACTGAGCCAGTCCCTGAACCATAATGAATCGGAACGTGCCAATATGCATCCAAGAGGTCCAGAGACGCCATCCAAGCATCCAGCTCCAAAAGAACCCAGACATGGGACAGAGTGGTCATCCGAAAGGAAGGGCAAAATGCGAAATCAAAACAACGCCCAGAGTGATCATTGCGCTGACCATAAAACGCCGCCGAGTCCGAATGAAGTGCCCGCTCCAAAGTTGGCACCACTGACCTACCACGACCGGAGGAACCCCGAAATCTGGCACAACCCCTCCGGGAACGACCCCTCACGGAGAACCAACAAGTCGGACATAGCGCAACAGCTAGTAGAAGCCCTTGCAGATACTGCATAACCCCAGAATCCACAAACAGCAACAGACAGAAAGGTAACGAAAATTTAAGAGCCAGAGATCCACATTGATTCCATAGAATGAGCGACCACAGCCTGCGGGCACATGAGGCAGGAAGCAAAGAACAGAGACACTGTCTCCTTCAGAATAGGCACATACAACTTAAACAAGGCAGCCGACAGCCAAGCTGCTGAGGCAAGTGTGCCTGACACTGACCTGGTCCCCAGCACCTCCACATCCTCCTCAAGCCAATCCAAAAACAGCTTTAGCAGGGAAAAGACATGCAAAACCGAAGCCAAGTGCACCTGGGCACGCAAATCCTCAGCCACCAAGGACGGCGAAAGGACAGGAACCTGCACATGGAGCTGCACCTGACCAATATCCTTATGAAGAACGGGGACGAACAAGCATGCATTGAGGTGCTCTAACTCCCCCCCCAGGTAAACCTGAACCATAGTTGAAATTTCGCACCGCTCAGCGTGCGGGTCTGACAGAACAAATGCCATGCCCCCGACGAAAAAAAAGGACAGTCTGCTAATCAGGATGATTCCGGTACCTTGTAACGCACCCAATAAGCAAAAGTAGAACCAAGCACAAACATAAGAACATAAGAACATAAGAACAAAGGCAACTGCAGAAGGCCCACCGGCCCATACGAGGCAGCTCCCATTTATAACCACCCAATCCCACTCATATACATGTCCAACCCATTAAACGAGGATGGGTCCTTTATTGAGGCAAAATCCGTGTCACGCAGGAGGTATGTCACAATGGTACAGTACTGCTCAGAGACAGGTGCCAGTCAAATGACTTCCACACAACACATCAGCCTCAGAACTAGGGTTGGATGGCCAGCATGGGAGTCTGGAGCTACCTCCACAATGGGGAGCTGTGCAGACAGCAGCACAGTGGCGGTTGTGACGTCATGCTTGTTTGCTTGTTTTCGGATTAGTAGTTCTGCTTGATAGTTCGGTTTTTGGTAGCAATTTTTAACCAGGTGGTGTTTGTTTATGGGACACCTACCTTTCTGGGTGCCTAACCCGGTCGATGGCAGGCATGGAATGCTTCCAACCACATGGGGGTTTCTACAGGCCACTGCTCCTTGTGCCTCTGTGAAGGGGCCAGGTTCTGGCTCGTGGTCCCCGGTAGGCAAGAACTCTAATTGAACTGACTGATGCAATAGTCTAATAAATACATATCAGCCCAGTAAGCTTCGGGAAGCTGGAGGGGCTCTCCACAGAAACCAGGACAATTATATAGTAATCAGAGTAACTTGGTTGGTGCTCAATGTGCACAAACTACAGGTCAGTATACTGTCCTGGAATGGTCTTCATGCGCAGTTCATTAAAAATAAACAATGACAATGATGGATCTTACTTTGTTATTCCTGGTTTTGTGAGAAGCTTCCTCTTTGTGTATCTTGGTAGGTGACGGATTGCCAGTTACAAGACAGGAACGAGGTCTTGCCACACCAGTGGTTGGCGGTTCATCTACTTTATACTTCATCGTTACCTTATGAAAGGAAATACAGTATTAAAAATGGTACACAAGATCTTTAAAATGCTTCTCTACATGTTTGGAATATAACATATGATAAAATGGGTAGAGCTGAGAGCTCAAAACAGATCATAGGGACCAAATTGATTCTGATTTCAATCTGGTCTAATGCCTCACCTCATACCAGTTCTGAAACTGGTTAGAACTCATTCAGGCCAGTTTCTCTTGTACACTCACACACACATATATATGTTGTAGTCAAAATGCACTTCTTGGCCTACTATGCAAGGCCCGATTTGCCTAATAGGCTGAATGATTTTCATTATTTTTAAAATATTGTTTCCAATTGGTTTATTTGAAATATTATTATTATATTATACTGTATTAACAACATAAATTATTGACTTAGTTATGTTAGTTTAGGTTAGGTTAAGGTAGGTTAGGTTAGGTAGGGTTGGTTACGTTCGGTCATATATTTACATTAGTTTTAACTCAAATTAAAAAAGCTTAAAGTCATATGTAATGATATGGATAGCTTTGTCATTTCATATGAAAAAAAAAAAAAAAATATATAAATTCAGAAAACTTGGCTTACTAGGCAAATTGGGCTTTGGCTGCATAGTAGGTCAAGTACTGCATTCTGGCTACCTGTACTAGGTACAATCCACAGAGAAATGGAAAAGGAAGATGAACGTTTCGGTCAACACCAGACTAAAAGAAATCACAAAGGGAGAGTGGAGGCTACCACTAGAACCTGACCACAATCTCCTGGGAAAGAATTAACCAGAAAAAGGTAGAGATTAGCTTAGTATATATATATATATATATATATATATATATATATATATATATATATATATATATATATATATATATATATATATATATATATATATATGGTATATCGTTTTCTAACTTGTTTGTTTTATAACTGTTGCTTTCCTCACTCTGAGGTACTCATTCCTGGCACCTCTGGAAACCCTCTCCAGAGAAACCCTCTTGTTATTTGAAATTTCTTGTAATTTTTCCATGCCATCATCAGTTGTGTCCCCTAGGTGTGTGCCCCTTGTGTTAATAGCCTGTCTTTATCTACCCTATCAATTCCCTTGAGATCTTGA
>WNGS01113158.1:35732397-35755080 GCA_020271785.1 Procambarus virginalis | reverse complement strand
TATTGTGTTCCTCACGTGTACCCCAAAGAATGAGGTGATTTGATAAAATACCATGCCCAGATTACCATCAGGTCCCGGCGGGGGGGATGGGAATTAGCCTCGGCTACCCTCCTCTTTTATCCGGTCGTGTTGGTCGAGTGGTTAAGGTGCTTGTACGCCAGATGCAGAGTGCTCCTGGCAGTATGGGTTCGAGTCACTTCTGGGGTAGAGTTTTCAGTTATAATATATATATATATATATATATATATATATATATATATATATATATGTCGTACCTAGTAGCCAGAACTCGACTGACTCGAACCCATACTCCCAGGAGCAACGCAACTGGTATGTACTGGGGTGTGAGTTTTCAGTTGTATCTAGTCCTGGGGACCATTCAGGCTTGTTTGCATTTGTGTTCCTCCGTGTTGCCCCAAAAAAATGAGGTGATTTGATAAAATGCTATGCCCAAGATAACCATCCAGGTGCCGGCGGGGAAGTGGTTCATATAGCTCCGGCTATCACTTCCTTATGTCCGGTCGTGATGGTCAAGTGGTTTAAGGCATCCCTGTACATACCAGTTGCGTTGCTCCTGGGAGTATGGGTTCGAGTCACTTCTGGGGTGTGAGTTTTCAGTTGTATCTAGTCCTGCGGACCATTCAGGCTTGTTTGCATATATATAATATATATATATATATATATATATATATATATATATATATATATATATATAATATATATATATATATATACACAGTATATAATAATGTTTCCGCCTGTATATGTGTGTACTCAGGTGGAAACTGAGTGCCCAAATGAGCCACAGAGATATTAGAAAGAACTTTTTTAGTGTCAGAGTGGTTGACAAATGGAATGCATTAGGAAGTGATGGGGTGGAGGCTGACTCCATACCAGTTTCAAGTGTAGATATGATAGAGCCCAATAGGCTCAGGAACCTGTACACTGTTGATTGACGGTTGAGAAGCGGGACCAAAGAGCCAGAGCTCAACCCCCGCAAACACAACTAGGTGAGTACACACATATACAGGCGGAAATCCACAGAGAAATGGAAAAGGAAGATGAAGGTTTCGGTCAACACCAGACTAAAAGAAATCACAAGGGAGAGTGGAGGCTACCACTAGAACCTGACCACAATCTCCTGGGAAAGAATTAACCAGCAAAAGGTAGAGATTAGCTTAGAATGGTCAAAAGGATTTAAGCAGTAAGAATAAAAGATTAAAGAAAAAGCTTCATTGAACACACACAAAATATATGAATGTAATATTGTTATGAGACATTGTAACTCTCGCTATCATAGTTTTTTCTTAAACTGTTGTGCAATATTGTAACTTAAAACTGGGTCAAGTTTGTACATACCAGTACTAATATTGAGAAGATTTGGACACTGATTTGGGCAGACTCAATTAAATTCCATTCCACAAAGCCATTGCAATTAGTAATGCTTTTGTTTTGAATTTTAGATAACCAGATATAAAGTAAGAAGGCACATGCTGCAGCTGGACATGGCTAAGGCAGTTTAAACAAAACAAACAGGCTCTTACCATGGATACTTAGAGAAGGATCAGAACACTTGTGCTGGCTACTTACTATAATATTATGGTATTTTTAAGTAACTGGAAATGGGAGAATTATAATGTCACTCAGTCATTCATGACTAAGTCTGGAAAGTTCAGATGTATATCACCAGACTAGTTCCAGAGCTAAGAGGTATGAGTTAGTCTACACAGTCTAAAGAAATTAGATCACACAATACTGGGAGAAGAAACACAAAGCAAAATAGGTACATAATAAGTTCTCAAGAAATTAACAAGATAGATAAGTAGTTCTCAAAGGCATACAAAGCTTCAAATATAGATACGACAGTGGCGAATATGCTCAGGAATGTGTTCAGCAGTTAAAGGTCCAAAAGTCAGACAAAAAAGCTCAATCCCCTGCAGGCACAGTTATGTTAATACAATTAGGTTGGTACCAGAATGTAGTTTACTTCATCAACCTTAAATCATACACAAATCATCACTGTCTATGCCACAGTCATTACAGTTGGTGTCCATGAGTCCGTCCGTCAGGGAGTGGACACAGGGACGGCTGTACCCTCATGTTGACACCTAGCTCTGACACAGCCCTGTGACACCAGGCGAATCCCACCTTACACACACCTTTACTAAGTTTCCTGCATCATATTGCATTACGTTTCTTTTCAGCATGAGAAACAGATTATAAATTTGGTGCGGGTGGGGCCAGTAGGTGTTACTTGACCCTCAAGCACCTGCTGCTTGTTATCTTGGTCATGAGGTCACAGAATTCCAGTGGCCGTGCCAGGTCATCTCGGAGATGTCACAGACTTTCTCATAATCATCCTTAACACTCTGCTGACAGCGTTATGGACGAGTAGTAGGTGTCACGTGGAAGGTTATGACATCCAAAAGGAAGCGTGAGAGGCAGTGGTGAGGGTGGGAAGGCTATAATACCAGAGGACATCCACCATTGTTTACATACAGAGGGCAGGCCTGCTCCGCCTCGCTCATATCGCTCTCACAACATTACAATATGAGCCTTCCGCACGCCGCTCTCACTCACTTGTTTCTTCCTGTTTTTATTTTAACGCTGCTGTTCTGCGGCGGAATACCGTAAAACTTACTTTTTACGGCGCTAGAACTATTAAAAAATTCCCATGTCAGGCGAGAGGTCGGGCGGCTGGAAGCGACGAACGTTCCCCGGGACGGCCATTTTTAGCTCCGGGGGAAAACCTGGAGCAGAGGCGGCTGCCACGCGGACCTCCGCTTTCCCGGAGGCTGTGGCGGCGGCGGCTCTTGCATCGCCGCCACAGCCCCGCCGCGACACCTTATCGTCTTCCATGGTTCTTTGCCTTATTTTATCTTTAATCTATCAGTTTAGGAAAGTTTAAACTCAATTTTTAGTTTCTAGTGATTTGCGCAGTTGCCGGCGGGTGACGGGCGGAGGTGACAGCTGTACTGCGCATGCGCTGACCGCCATATTGTTGCCTCGTGATCAAAACACAGCTTGTCAGGATTTTGCTGCAAATAACTTGGCTTACAGTCAAACAAAACAAGACTATGTGAGTATTTCAGCCTTACGTCTACACACACAAGGTTACAGAGAGATGTCTAGCAGAAACTCTCCCAATATTAGGCATTCGTGTGAATATATACATGCTTGCAAGTAACTGCCGCCATGTGTGTGTAAATGTGAAGGGATATTTCAACGCACGTAATGCTTGCCACTATTGCTTGCTGCGTGGCAGGTCGGGCCCTGGACCCGCCTCTCGCCTGGAGTACAATATTTTACACCCATTGTCACCTTCCATACTAGCCGAGAATGGGAGAGGTGGTGGAAAATGGGTAACCATGCAGGGAGGCACCCACCACTGTAGTGGGGGTTGCCTACTTCATCACCCTCGTCGCCATCGTCTTTATGACCATTTTCACAATATAATCGTCTTTGTAGGAGTCTACAAACAGCTATTTCACAAGAGCTTAAGTAATGACTGACTTTGAATCCAATTGTTTGACATGCAATGTTATGTGATGTGACTGAGCTTGCAATAGTGTGTGTGATGCATGGTGGTGTGTGTGTCCATGTGTCCACTAGTGCCAGGTCAACACTGCCTCCCACTCACCACCTCCACCACTGTACTGTGTCTTGAGCAGTGTGTGGGGAGGAGACTGTGATGTGCTTACATGCCTTGAAGTAAACAAGAGCATGATATAAGGCAAGTGACAATTGATAATTGTGTTGAGGACCAGAGGATGATGACATGATCATTATCAAAATCTGGAGTGTGTGTGTTCATGCCACAATACCTGTGAGGGCTTTTATTTTGCTAGTGTTTGACATTATTGTATTGTAAGCAGTTGGCTGCTGAGATGGTGTTTTGCATTGTTCAGGATTTCCTTCCTGGTTTTGTATTGGGTTTCTGAGGCCTGGCCTTCACATAAGTGAGGATTATAAGAGCTACAGTTAAATTTTCTTTTTTTTTGTAAGAGTACATTAATATAATCAATAACTAATGGGTAACAATATAAAGAACTAAAAATAATGAACAGTAAATATAGGTAATAGTTGCATAAGCTTATAGTTGATAGGTGTAGACCTATATAAGAGGTACAGAATACATTTTTAATAATTTCCACTACTGTCCAAAGGATGGGTATTGGAGGCCTAATAAATAAACTAAACTATGTGGTATACCATATATATAATACTAGTATCTATGTTTGATGTATATAAAATAAATATGTGAGGTAGTATTAATAGATTTGTATTAAATATAGATACTGTAGTAGATAAGGTACAGATTAAAATATTTTTAAAGTAAGTAGAGTACATATAATGTTGTAGACTAGTGTGGGAGGTCTAAATGCAGTACAGAAGGGCAAATGATGTAATGCAAATACTGAAGGTATTGCTAGCTACTGTACAGGGTTTCAGTACAGGATACTTTTGGCAGTGAAGATAACAGGAGTCATTTCTAACTTGTATAGCTTGCTGCATACTCTTAATGCTCTTATATTGATGGTGATTTCTAAGCTGCTGTGTATACTGTATCTAGCTATTATCTGCAAGCCTCACAGTCAGAATTCTTTATGGCAGTGCACTTGTTCATTTTGGCATATGGAAATGATTTGTACCAAATAAAATATGAATAAAGTGTTTTAATTTTAAACTGATAATGGGAAATAGAAGAGGCAATAACATGTTGAGGGACTGATGATGTGTTATAAAGAGTGGGGACAAACAAATGATAAGGTTTATTTGTATTATGAGGTTTACTTGTAAAAGGCACTACATACTAGTAATACAGTACAGTTCTTAATACATATATGAATGAGTAGTTTTGCTTTTGTTCAATTATGTAGTTCATACCTATCCTGTGAGCAATAGTGAAAACATTATAGAGGCACACTGGCTCAGGGACTGTCCCCTAGTATTCACATAGATAATCAAGTTGCATTGATGAAATAGTTAAACATACTGTAGTCTATTTATATAGTTTCAATTAGTTTATTAAAGCCCACATACCCTCATCCTGCAATTTTTGCAAAAAGGTCACATAGTTGCACAAAGAGGTTTGGAACTTGACCCAAAAGTACCTTAAGCTGTGAAATTCATATTAGGCTACACTGCATTCCTATATGTTTATCATGTACAGAGGTATAAAGGTACAGAACCTGTGTTAGTATAACTAAGCTAATTTTTTGTAAGGTTACAAGGGTACTAATCTAAGTACAGAGCAGTAATGTATTTACAGGTAACATTACAATGATTATGAAATGCATAAAATAATTTTGTATACTGTACTGTACACGTATAGCCTATGGGCACAGTAGTACAAGGTGATAAATTTGATGCATTACCTACAGTAAACAAATTTTGGCTACCTATATAAGATTTGTGTACTACTGTATGTCATCTAGGATTAAATAGTTACACATTAGTGATGCAATTGTCAATTTGTTTTTCTGCATTCAGTACTGTACAACATCCTTTTTTAGTCCTGCATGCTTGAGTGGCATCTGGTGCCAACTGTATTACGTGTGTTTCTTTGGGGCTTTTCTTTCGTGCTCCTCCATGACTGCCTTGTCCTGGCTGCTGCTCCACTGTTGATTGGTTATGTGTCGGCCCGGGTCATATGGCAGTTCCTCAAGCAATTGTGTGGGAATCTGCACTTTGCTGTCCTTATGTATCCTCTGGTCAAGGTTTGGCTTTGGTGCCTGTTCTGATTTCTCCAGTGCAGCCCCTTTCACTGCCATAGCAATCACTGGGTACAGACACTGTTGGCCTCATGCTGGCTGCTAGGTCATCGGCTTCCTCATCAGGGTTCTTGGGATTTGGTTACCTGGTGCCTTCCTCCGCCCTTGCTCGATGTCTACCTAGACTCCTAAGGTCTGGGCTGAGGCTGTGTGATCAGTGCTCACCAAGCTGGCTGTTTTTTTTTTTTTGTTCTCTCCTTTGTTGGACTCACAATACATTGCTGGAGTTTGCAGCCATGTTGCCAATATGGGTTAGGAACAGGGCACTCCTGCCTCTCACAATTGCTAGATCACTATGACATGGCCTTAAATGCCATGGATGACAAGAAAAATGCAGATGCAATACTGTATACTCAGACTTTTGCAAAATCTTTCAATAAATGTGACAATGATATTCTTGCACACAAAATGCACTTAAAAAGAATTACTGGAATAGTAGGGAGAAGGATTTTTATCTTTCTAATGAACAAAACCCAGGGTGTAATAGTAGGCAAAGTAAAATATGGATGGTCCACTGTGAAAAAGCTTAGTCCTTCAAGGTATCTGTGCTTGCTCCGTTACTTTTTCTCATCCTCATATCCCACAGAGAAGGATACAAACTATAGTTCTGTATTATCCTATGCAGATGACACTAAGATTTTCATGAGCATAGACAATATAGAGAACACAGCAAACCACCAATCTGATGTTAATCAAGTCTTTCAATGGGCCACAGAAAATATGATGTTAAATGAGGATAAGTTCTAGTTAAAGTACTGTACTGTGATATGGAAAAAAAATAAAATATAAAAACAGAAACCACATATAAAATGCAGTCAAACTGCAATACTGAAAGAAAAAACCATATAAAGGATTTGGGACCAATTATGTTCAAAGACCTTACTTTAAAAAAACACAACAAAGTAGATGTTATCTTTCAAACGAGATGCCACACCAGTGCTGATACTTTTTAAGACACTTGTGCTCTCTAGGGTGGAATATTGTGCATACTAAATGCCCCATTCAGAGCTCGAGAAGTTGCTGACCTGTAGAACATGTTAAGATCTTTTACTGCTAGAATTCACTCAATAAAACATCTAAATTATTGGAACCTCTTAAAAATCCTAAACCTCTATTACTTAGAGTGCAGGTGGGAGAGATACATAATAATATACACTTGGAAAATACTAGAAGGACTGGTTCCAAATTTGCACACAGAAGTAACACCATATTAAGATGAAGATGTACACCCATTGTGTCAACACCTACATCAGAGGAGCTCCAGCATACAGTATTTCAACAATCCTAAGTATTGTAGTACAGGTTGATAAGAGTGAGTGGTGTCCCAAGGAACATAAGGGTGTTGTGCTTTTGAAAGATAGGAGTAAGATAGGTGAGGTAACACGAATGTGCCAGGGGAAGTGAAAAAATTGGATGAGAAAAAGTTGCCATAGTGTTAACAGTGCAGCAACAACATTCAAGATGGCTGCCGGCAAGAGGAAAGACAAAACAGAGCTTGATTTTGGGGATTTCAATGAGGAAAGCATTGCTATAAGCAGTCTTCACAACAAGTTGGCAAAATTAGATACCATAGTGAACTGTCATGTAGAAATAATCAGTAAATTGAGAGAAAGTAATGACCATTTGAGTAGCAAAGTTTTAGGCCTTGAGGGTTTAGTGAAAGACTTGTGCAAGGACTAGAATCAATTGGAAACAAATTGCAAAGCCACGGAAGAGGACAATAAACTCTTGAAAATAGCTTTGGAAGAAGTTAAAGCAAATTTAAACATAAATGACTACAATAGGTTAGGTAAGGAAATTCAACAAGAAAAACAGATTTTGTCAGCACAGATGGAGGAAGATACACAGGAAATAGAACAGTGCAAAAAGGATATGCAACTCACCTGTACACAAGTGGCCAAGGAGAAGGAAAAAATAGAGGAAGCAGTAAAGGAAGCCATTCACTGCAGCAACCAGGATAAAATAAACATTAGGCTGGAAGTGAGAAAAGAACTAGCATCTAACCCGAAGCTGGTGCAAAACACAGTTGATTGAAGTCCCTAATAATTTTTGGTTGCAAAGAAAAGGAGATAACATCTAAATCAGAAAGAGCTGTAGAAGAAGTGAAAGTAGTTGATAAAGTTGTTGGCCTCGTGAAAGGTCTTACTATCATAGAGAATGTCTACGACTATAGGAGGATTGGAAGGTATGTAAAAGGGAAATATCAACCTTTGAGAATCGCCCTAAAATGGTACCAAACAGGTGAAAGAAGTACTAAGGAATGCTAGAAAATTACAAAGTGATGATAGGAAAGTATGGTCATTAAGACGAGATCTTTCAAAAGAAGATGGAGAGAAGCTGAAACTGAACCTCGTAGAAGCAAAACGTCTAAATGAGAGCAGAAACGAAGAAGAAATCAATTCTTTTTTTTCTACAAAGTGATAGGGGTAGGCAGGCCAGTAAAGTGGTACAAAAAGGCAAACCAACAAAATTGCTAGAGAAAGGGGTAGTGAAGAATAAGGAGAGGGGGAACATGTTCCCTGAAAATTGTATACACCAACGTAGATGGAGTGAGATCAAAGATACTGCAGTTAAGTGATGTAATACAGCTGCAGATGCCAGACATTGTTGCACTCACTGAGACAAAACTTGAAGATGATATGGCCCCGTTTGAAATGGCTCAAGGGGCCACTCCGTTTGGAGACAGGACAGAAAAATTAAGAAAGGTGGTGGCATTGCTGTGCTGGTGAAAGAACATCTAAAGGTAAACGAAATAATGATTGCCAATCCATGAGAAGTTGACGTAATAGCACTGGAGATCTGCAATCAGGATGATAAACTAATGATCATAAATGCATATAGTCCACCGCCAGGCAACACATGGACAAAGGAGGAGCTGAATAATAAATGAGAGGGTCTTATAACAATAATGAGAGAGATTATAGCAAGAGTGGATAAAGATAGATCACGACTGTTGGTAGTCGGCGACTTAAACTTGAAGTCCATAGACTGGGAGGCATATGAAGCTAGAACAGGAGACTTCTGGACCTGAAGATTTGTAGACCTCATTCTGGAAACATTCTTGTATCAACATGTTAAAGAAACTACGAGGATGAGGGAAGGGGATGTTCCCTCCATGCTAGATTTGATATTTACCAGGAAAAAGGAAGATATATTTGACATTCAGTACCTTCCTCCCTTGGGTAAAAGTGACCATGTCTTTTTGGGAATAAAATATGCAATGTGTTATAATCTGGAAGAAAATAAGGTGGTTGAAGCTGTTCAAGAACCTAACTTCAGGAGAGGACATTATGGGGATCTTAGAAAATTTTATTAATGAGTATAATTGGACAGATTTATTGCTAGGCAAGGAAGTAAATGAGATGTATGTCAAGTTTTGTGAAATATATGTTAAAGGCACAAAAAAATTTATACCAATCCAGAGATGTAGAACCAGGAAACAGGATTGGTTCAACAGAAATTGCGAGAGGGCCAGAGACCAAAAGACAAAAAACCAGCGTTGAATGTAATGAAACGCCATTTTCTGGGCGAGACCCAGAGGCTTCCCAGAGCTATACAGGGCTGATGTGCTTATATTAGATGGTGGCAACAGTCAGTCAATGGAGTTCTAGGTCTACCGGCGACCAGAGCCAGAACCTGGCCCCCCCTCAAGAAGAGGCATGAGGAGAAATGGCCTTAAGGTGCTGTTAGATTAGTTTTGGAAAAGTTGTTCAATGTAAACCAATATTTTTTACTAGTTGTATATGAAAAGGGCTGCAATTGTTCTAAGTTTCAGTACTGCAGCCTAAATAGAAAGGGAGATAATTTTTTTTTTTAACGAAAATTGCACATTTTCAAATGAGTTCAAACCTTTCACCTTTTCAGATATAATCATTCTGACACTTTTCTGACACATTAGCATATAATAAAGGATCTGTGGTTTGGGAGTTTCAAAAACATCTTTAGTTTTCCTAATACAAATAATAAAAGTTCCCTCAAAAATTATGCAAATGTCATGTTTATTGCTACAGTATTATAAAATCAATAAATGAACTTAGAGAAACAAAACAACCTCAGATTTTACAGACATGAACTTTACATATAAGGTGTAAGTTTTTTTGTTAATTGAATAAAAATGAAAGAGTTTGAAGGTGTTTGTTACTTGAAAAATAAATCATTAAAATATAAAGTCTAAGGTGTTACCATCTGTGGCTGAGATTGACATCAACCAGTTTTCTCCAAAATTGGCACCCTTACAGATAGGCTTATGTGCAGTCAGGTGTATAAGTTTCATGCAAATTGTCCGATAAAAAAAAATACACCAAATTGAAAAAACAAAAAATAATTCCTTTTCTTTTAACTTAATTTTTTTTAATAAAACTAATTATAATATTTTTTAATATATGCTATTGTGATAGCTGAGAGTCATAGACATGATTTCAGTTGATGCTTGTGTTTGATATTCGTTTTTGACCATTTTGGAAAAATTTTGACACCTACTTCAATATTTTTTTTCTCCCTTCCTATTTATGCTACGTTGCTGAAACTTGGACCAGATGAAACACTTTTCATATACAACTCGTCAAAAAAGTTTGATTAAAATCGAACCAGTTTTCATTTTTGGCATATTTGAATCAGACGACCCCTTAAAGACATCCCAGTGTAATTGGAAGCAGTCTTTGTCTGTCATCTACCAGGTCAGGCACCCAGAAAGGTAGGAATTCCAAAACAAACTAGTGCTGGTCAAAAATTGCAAACTGAAAGCCAAACTAGCAAACAGAACTACCCAATCAAACTAAGGAAACAAACATGACATCACCACAACCACCGCATATCCGTCTGCGCAACCTCCTCAAGTGGGGGATGGGGGGGGGTCCCAGACCTCCACGCCGGCTATTCTCCCCAGTTCAGAGGCTGAATATAAAAAAATGTGAAAAAAAAACCCGACCGGAGAGAGGAAGGGATACCGGGGAGTCTCCAGGTCTCTCCCAGAAAATGGTATTTCATTACATTCAATGCTGGGTTTTCTGTGTAGAGCCCCTTGGGCTCCCTCGAGCTACCTAACCAAAGATAAAGAAGAAGAGGGACTTACCTGGGAGGCGGCCATTACTCGGTCCTCAATTCGAAGTCGAGACAACTGGCTGCAACTGCGACCCAAGGCTACACACGCCCAAGATAGGCCAGGATCATAATGAGGTACCGTGTGGCCAGGACCCTGTTCGACCTCTGAAAGCCCCGTGCCCAAATGTCAGCCCAGGACATATTACCAAAAGCAGCAGCCAAAGCCGTGAACTTATGAACGTCGTGGGCACAGGGATAGACCGCAGGCTGGCTGGACCGAATAATCCTGCTGACAACCTGGGAGACCCACGCCCTGGAACAGGGAAGAAAGGAAACCGGGTCCACCCAAAGCGCGTCCCCTGCCACGGAGGCCGTGGCGTGTAAATAACGGCGAAGAGCCGCAACCGGACATAAATCATGATGCATCCCCGGCATTAACAACCAACCAAGCATCAACAACCCATGGGCCCCTTCGGAAAGCAGCAGACTCATTCTTCGCCAGAAAAGGAGGAGACAGCTGCAAACAAACGAAACGACCACCAGGACTGAAAGAGCAGAAACCCCTGCACCGGAGGAGAGCATGAAGCTTCCCGACCCGACCCACAGAGGCCAATGCCAACAAGAAAAAGAGCCTTTGAAAAACAGTCCTGAACCGAGGGGGGCCACCACAAACCGAGAAGAGAAGAAAGAGAGCACCCGGTCCAACAACCAGGACCGCTCAGGCGGCACATGAGCAGGCTGGAGGTGAAACAACGCCCAAGAAAGCTTGCAGAACGGAGCAGAAGTGACATCCACCCAGAATGCAAGCTGCAGCGGCTCCGCCAGCGCCGCAAGATACGAGCGACGGTTATCGCACGATATCGTGTGTCAGCGCCGCACGATACACAGCCGTCTGTCCAACCTCCCCCTCCTTGGGAGGGGAGGGGGAGGTTGCACAGACGGATGCGCGGCGGTTGTGGTGACGTCATGTTTGTTTCCTTATTTTTTTATTGGGGAGTTCTGTTTGATAGCTCAGCATTCCACTTCAACTGATTTTTCAGGCATCCCTGTGTACAGGAGTCGTAGCAGACATGTGGAAAAAGGTTAACATAGTTCCAATCTACAAAAGTGGCAGAAAGGAAGACCCCTCAATTACAGACCTGTATCATTGACAAGTGCAATAGTCAAAATATTGGAAAAAATAATTAAAATTAAATGGGTAGAACACCTGGAGAAAAAAAAAGATAATATCAGACAGACAGTATGGTTTTCGATCTGGAAGATCCTATGTAACGAATTTACTCAGTTTCTTTGATTGAGACTCAGAGATTTTATAGGAAAGAGATGGTTGGGTTGACTGCATCTATCTGGACCTAAAAAAAAAGGCTTTCGACAGAGTTCCACATTCTGTTGCTGTTCCACAGGTTGTTCTGGAAACTGGAACATATTGAAGGGGTGACAGGTAAGCTTCTAACATGGATGAAAAATTTTCTGATAGAAAAATGAGGGCAGTAATCAGAGGCAATGTATCGGACTGGAGGAACATCACTAGTGGAGTATCATAAGGTTCAGTTCTTGCACCAGTAATGTTCATTGTCTTCATTAACAATCTACCAGATGGAATACAGAATTATATGAACATGTTTGCTGATGATGCTAAGATAATAGGGAAGATAGATGATTGCCATGCCCTTCAAGACGACCTGGACAAAATAAGTATATGGAGCACCACTTGGCAAATGGAATTTAATGTGAATAAATGCCATGTTATGGAATATGGAATAGGAGAACATAGATCCCACACAAGTTATAAATTATGTGAGAAATCTTTTAAGAATTCTGATAAAGAAAGATATCTAGGGGTGGTTCTAGACAGAAAACTGTCACCTGAGGACCATATTAAGAACATTGTGTGAGGCGCCTATGCTACACTTTCTAACTTCAGAATTGTTTTTAAATACATGGATGGAGAAATACTAAAGAAATTGTTCTTGACTTTTGTTAAGACCAAAGCTGGAACTATGCAGTGGCTGTATGGTACCCATGTCTTAAGCACATCAACAAACTGGAAAAGGTGCAACGACATGACACAAAGTGGCTCACAGAACTAAAGGACAAGAGCTACAAGGAGAGATTAGAGGCATTAAATATGCAAAAACTAGAAGCTAGAAGAAAAAGAGGCGATATGATCACTTCGTTCAAAATAGTAACAGGAATCGATAAAATTGATAGGGAAGAATTCATGAGACCTGGAACTTCAAGAACAAGAAGTCATAGATTAAACTAACGAAACAAAGCGGCTGGAGGAATAAAAGAAAATTCACTTTAGTAAACAGATTGGTAGACGATTGGAACAAGTTAGGTGAGAGGGTGGTGGAGGCCAAAATTGTCAGCAATTTTAAAGCGTTATATGACAAAGAGTGCTGGGAAGAGGGGACACCACGAGCATAGCTCTCATCCTGTAACTACACTTAAGTAATTATTTAGATAATTACATGAGACCAGAAGGCATGGCAGGATGTGCAAAATAGTCCTATTGAAAAGCAAAGCTGGAGTAGGCATAAGCTGTGAGAGAACTCAATCAACATCAAAGGCCCAAGACTTTTCAACACTCCCTCTAAACACACAAGGCAAAACTAGCTGACCTCTCAGTGTTAGAGAGAGAAGTCACAATAACGTGGCTAATTTATGTTGACCAGACCACACACTAGAAGGTGAAGGGACGACGACGTTTCGGTCCGTCCTGGACCATTCTCAAGTCGATACTTGAGAATATCGTCATTCTCAAGTTGAGATACTTGAATCGATACCATTTCATATGTATCGACTTGAGAATGGTCCAGGACGGATCGAAACGTCGTCGTCCCTTCACCTTCTAGTGTGTGGTCTGGTTAACTTAGAAAGAGAACTTGATAAACACCTTCAGGGAAAACCTGATCAACCAGGCTAAGACTTACACGTCAGGCTGTGAGCAGCTGCATTGAACAGCCTGATTCACCACACCACCAACCAGGAGGCCTGGTCAGAGAACAGACTGTGAGGATATTGATCCTCAGAATCATCAACAGGCATAAGACAGGTATTGGATCCTGCCTCCAAAGGTTGAACTACTGACCCTTCCCAGGATGCAAGAAGAAGAAGCTGACTAAATCCTGGTACCAGGTGATAGGAAATGCACTCAACCATTTCCCTCTCCCACCCAGGATTCAAAACCAGAATTTCTGTTTGTGAGTAGAGAACAAACCCAACTGTACTGCCAGTTCTTACCTCCAAGGCACAAATAAATTGGTCATTGATGAATAACAATACTGTATCATATAATGAAAGGACATAGAAGGAAGCTGTGATAGATAAGTAATAAATTTGTAAGAAAATGCTCTATTACTATAAAAGTATTAGTACAGTAGTGGGAAATTTAATAAACTAAATTAGGTAGTAGAAGCCAACTTCTTGCAAAATTTTTAAAGTAGATTGGGTTCAACATGAAAGTAAGTAATTTTTGTGTTAATCAGCAGTTGGAAAGGCAGGGTCCAATAGCCGATTCTAAAACATGCTGACATAAATACGTTTATACATATATTGTACATGGATGCACATATACACTCATTTATACACACATTCTATGGACATAGGCATGCTTTGTATTTTATTTTAAAATATGTACATCTTTGTGCATTGCTCAACATGATTTTTAGCATCAATAATTATGATATTTTGTATTCTAGAAATGCAAACAAGTTATAAGATTTTACTTCAACAGGATCTGCGGAATGTGATCATGAGTGATTTGGGTCTTGGCAATAGCCCAGGGCGTCAAAGAAGGTCAACAGAAAGGAGTAGAGAAAACATACGGGATTATGTTAAATTACTTGGCAAAAAGTTCTCGGAAACTTCTGAACAAATATCTCCTCGAAGTTCAGAAGGAAAATCACCTGTGAGCACATCATCAAAATCCCAATCAGATGAAGAACGGTTAGAAGAGAAGGCTTCATCAACGCAGCTAAACATGTCAGAAAAGCAAGAAGTATCACTAAAAGAAAAATTAATGGAATGTTCTGTTGCACCAGAAGAATCCCCAAAAGCAAGCAGGAAGTTAGACACCAAAATTTCATCAACTTCCAATCAGGACCCTGTTGATCATGATCCAGTGAAAAATGAAAAAGTATGTGATTCAAAAATAAAAACAGATACTCAGGTAATTGGTGAGAAGTCAGTCATAACTTCTGAATTGGGAACAATTTTATCTCCTGACAAAGATAGAGAGACCAAACAAAATAGTCTCGCAAAGAAAGATGACAAGAATATATTATACTCCGATACTAAAAATAAGGATGTAACTGAAGGGTTCTGTGGGTTTGACAGTAAAGAAATGCAGAAATGTGGGGAAGCAAATAGGACTGTGGCTGCAAGCACTTCAAGCAAAAGATCTACGCCGAAATCTGAACAAACGGAGCCCAAAAGTGATTCTCCTCCAGATCTGATTCTCTTTTTGAAGGAAGGGCGGGGAAGAGCACAAAACTGGTCTGAACCACCAACACTAGATCCAGAAAGCATCGCAACCAGAAGGCGGACACGAGTTCCGGAAGATCCAAAAGCTTTGGCACAAAGCAAATTAAAATCCACACTGCAAGATAAGAGTAAGAAAGATTATAAAGAAATGCAAAAGAAAGATGGGAAAAAAGATAAAAAAATTAAAGTAATGGATACACCTGAATCATTAAAAAGACTTGCACAAGATTATCCTTTGAAGGATTCTACCAAACTGTCTTGTACAAGTAAACAAGAAATTTCTGAGAGTAATGCTGAAACAAAAATGGTAAAAAAAATTATTGCTAAGAATGTAAAGCCGAGTGAATGCAAGGCAAAGATAATTGTTACACCTGCTAGTTCTGATGATGAGCTGGAGACCAATTTGGGGAAGAGACGTCAAGGAAAGAAGAAAATGGTAAGTGGCTTATCTTCGGTAAAGTCAGTCGATAATTCCAAAGGCAGTCCTAAAGTTCCTCAGCCCTCAAACGATACTCTGGCATCTGAAACTAGCTATTTAAATTTAGACACAATTTTGCATCAAATGTCTGAAAACAAGGCTGATAGCAGAATTCCTGTGGTAATTATGTCAAATTCTGATGGAGATGGAAATGCAAATAAAGCAATGCCGAGGAGCAAGAAGAAAGCCACATCTCCAGAAAAAGCAGACAAAGCTGTTTTAAAGATGGCTGTTTCCATCAAATCAGATTCTGATGAAAAAAAACTTAGCAAAGAAAATGTATTTATGGAGGATAGTGCTTCCCATATTAAAAATATACAAAAGGATCCTGAACTTAATAAGGAAGAGGTTAAAATTATCGAATACAAAGGTGCAGAACATGTGCAAGTTAGTCCGAGTAATGTGGTTGTTAATGTGGATTCCAAAAACGACAATAAGGAGAAAACTGATAGCGTTCATTGCAAAGCTACTCAGAGCTTACCTGAGCCCCTTGAAAATAATATAATAAAAAGAGATCAGACCAGTGAAACCAGTAACACTGCTATCACCAAGAGTATTCCTACAAAAAGCCAGAGTGTGATAAAAGTACCTGTTAGTAAAGAAGGTGGAATAAATCATCGTGCCCCAAGGCCTGTGGTAAGCAGTACTTCAGGGTCACAAGCTGTATTCACTTCATCAATGCTGAAATCGCCAGTAAAATCTTCAGGAACTCAAAGTTCACATAAGCCTCCACTTGTAGTAAGTGTATCAGATTTTCTTTCATTTAGGGTGGCAGCAGTAAATACTGGAGCTAGTAATCTCCCACCAAGAAAGTTGAATTTAAAAATACCTAATCTTAAAGGAATTAGAACAGATCAGCTACTTAGAAATACTGTGGGGCTCGGAAAAGAATCTCTCATTATTAAAGGAGGTATTCTTCACAGTGGAACAAAAATTGTTTCAAATAATGGAGATGGTAGGTCCCATCCTCAAGTTTTTTCCAATCAGCTGGTGAGTTTATCTGGGCAAAAAGGTCCTATGCTTGATTATACAGATATTGAACCTGAAGAAGTTGTTGTAGGAGAGTCTGAAGATTCTAGCATTCAGATGTTAAGTGTAGGAGAACTTCCAGCAGAAATCGACTTGCGAGCTAATGAACAGCTTGACAGTAGCAGTGAAGAGGAGAGTACTAAAGTACCAGAACCTTTACCCTCTCTTAAAAAGGATGTGCTATCTCCTGAAGGAAGGGTTGCACTGGATCATTCATATTCATCAGGAAATATGGAAAAACCTAAAGTATCAAATATTACCCAAAAGAAGTCACCTGTCTCATATGAGAAGACTTTAACTCCACGGCCTGTGTACAGTAGTGCTAGTGTAGCCAAACGCTCATTAGATATCATGTTGCATAATGACAAGATCAACATTTTGCGACAGATGAGTCAAATTTTCAACCACGAGAAACCAGTTCAACCTGACACAGATAATACAGTGTCAAGTTCTGATGGAGAAGATGAAGAAGACATGAAAGCTAACCAGATTAATGTAGGTATTAATACGAACTGGAGTAAGCTTACAAAAGAATTTAAGCATACCAAGGATGTTATTGCTAATGTTAGTGATCCTAATACCAGGAAGAGCTTATCAGAAGGTTCTAAAATAAATATAGAGCTAGACAAAAGTTCTAAAACAGTTGAAGTGCACTCTGCAGGATCTGACATGGCACCAGCTTTGCTAATTACTTCTGATAAGAATCATGCTTCTCCATCCAAAATATCTTCTTTAGAATCTAATGTAGATATCACTAAAAGAGTTGATTCCAGTAGTGGTATCCCAAAGGATGCTCCAAGTTCTTCCTTGGAAGTTGATAGTAGTGTGAAAACTTCCTCGTCAACAAGTAGCAGCACTGCAAATGTACCAGAAGGAAAGAATGATAAGAACAGTCTTGTTAGAACTTCAGGTACTGTTGAATGTCCATTTCTTGGCTTTCCAGACACTGAAGCAAAAGTTCACCATGTGCCAGCTTATTCAGTAGCCTTAGATGAAATGATTCATGTTCAGAGTACTATAGGGCCTGAGGGAGAGCTGGTGGACATAGTAGATGGCTTTGCATTTATTTCATTTTCAACAGAGAAGGAAATGAACACTTATTCTGTCAAGCAGAATACAAGAGGTGAGAAAGGCCATCGTCCATGGCTAAGGAAAAAGAAAAAGAAACGAAGGAAATTATTCTGCAAAGTCAAGAAAAGTTCTCGTGCTGGTGGGCATGAAGTACACAATTTATGTGAAAGTGCTTCACAGTTATCAAGAGGGAAAAGTTGCACCAATGACACAGGAGCATTTGCAAGGTCAGTGATTGTAGTGATAAATATATATCTTGTTGTCATATACTGAATTAGTGTATAGTATATAATATTGTAATTATATTAGTGTACTATATATGTAATATTTGTGTTTTGTGTGCATAATATTTATTAGTGTATAAAATATTTGTATTTACAGTCGAAGATATAACTTTCATTACTGTCAGGGACCCAGCCACTTGGGCTGGACAGTAGAGCGACGGTCTCACTTCATGCAGGTCGGCATTCAATCCCTGACCATCCAAGTGGTTGGGCACCATTTCTTACCCGCATCCCATCCCAAATCCATATCTTAATCCCTTCCAAGGGCTATAAAGTCATAATGTTATGGGGCTCCCATAATGGCTTTGCAAATTCCCCTGATAATTAAAAAAAAAGTACTGTCAGGAACAAGACTGAAGCAATAAATCAACCAGTGTAAAACTTCTTTCCCTTGCCAAAAATATGCAAATGAAAGAAAGTTGCTTGTCACCAAAACTAGCATAGTAATGCTAGTTATAATGGACCTGCCCAAAACACTGTGCATGCTAGTGGCTTTACAAGAATGTCAAAACTCTTGTATATATTAATAAACCCTATATCAATAAATTATGCTAAATGCTTTGGTATTTCAGTGTTTATTGATTCTTGCATTAATAAACTTCATTTAAAATTTTTATTATATAATAGCATGAATAGGTTTGTCTAGTTCATATATTTATGGGTAATAAACAAGAGGCAAGAATGAGTAGTATCAAGCCAGTACCCTTTCTCCTAGATTACTCTTGCATAAAGGTATTGTTCCTTCAATAGTAAACTCTATTTTCTGTTAATCAATACAATAAGAGAGAATATTGTCATTATTGCTAAATGACTTTAGTCTATTAAAGGACACAATAAAAGAAAGGCTTGTTATAAGGGATATAACCACAACACTAGCTCCAAGTTGATGAACCTAATAACAACATTGAAAAATTTAAACAATGAGTTTTAAGTCCACATACACAGCCTATGTGAAACCATAACAGGCATGCAGTACCAGCAGGGAACCCATACCCATGAAGAACAAAAGTAAAATTGATAAAGTACAGAGGTTTGCATCTAGACTAACACCAGAATTGAGAGGGCTTAGCTGTGAGGGCATTTTAAAGAGAATCGAGTTTGGAATGAAAATGTTATGGAAAGATATTTAGTTCAAAATTTATTTGAATTTGAGCAATGTTTCAGGATGGAGTGACCTGTTACACAGAATTAAGTAGAGAATTCTACTTAGTTCATTCTTGGCGTGTTTGAATGCTGTGTATTTGACTGTACAATAATGCAATTAAAAAATATATATTCAATACATTCTTTACAGTATTCTATAATCCTAACTATCAATATATTTCTTATTTCATGTTACTTTTTCAGTAATGATCTGGAGGATTATTTAAATCTTAATTCCCATCTCAATATCAGCTATACCATCCCAAAGTGCAAGTAAGTGTTTTAATTTTATTACTACTGTATATAGTTAATGAATTTTAGTTGAAAATATAAATGGGTGAAATATATAATAGAAAAATTAATGCTGGAAATAAATGAGAGTATACTTAATTGTAGCTTTTAGGTGATGGGCTCCATGTTATGAAGGTAGGTGTGTGTACCAGTCTATGCTGGACAGCCAGCATATTGTCAAATATGCTTGGACACCTTTTTTAGTTTAAAGTTGGTGCACTTTCCTTCTCTCACAGTTTATCAGCATCTTATAGTGCATTTTAAATTGCTACTTTTTACATCATTTCTCAGCTGTTCTTATGGGTGTTCCACGTAATGTAAGGTCTGTTGTCAACCTATCCTCCTACAAAGAACATAGCATTTGGCTCGTATGCATTACATAAGGTAAAAAATTGTCGTACTAGAAAATGGAAGCCGCTCGCAAATGTGACTTGCTGTCCCATTTTCTGTTTTGGGTCCTCTGGTAGGTTAGGAGAGGACACTTTAAATTGACCGTTTTCTTGACGTTGGAAACATTAGGAAGACGGGCTGCTGTTGTGCCCTCTGGATTAAGATTGGTACAGTCTGGCAGGTGACATTCTTGGCATTGAAGCCACTGTAATCTTTTCAAATGGTAATTGCAGGGTAATAAAAAATGTGAGATGGGTTAAGGGAGGTGAGCTTAATCTTGCTCAGAATGACTAACAGAAAGTAGACTCCATTTAAATTCAAATGAGACTGCCAAACAAAGCCTCTATCCAACTGTCCACTGCCGCCCCCCCATCAGATTGACTTGAGAGCAACTATCTTGAGTGGCCTCAAAGAAGACAGGAAGCCAGTGGCTTGTCAAGGTTTCCAATTGTCCTTATTTTATTATTTGGATCTTAAATTGCAGCAGTGTTTTTGCATTTATGCCTCATCCACTTGGACTGGCTGGGTAGAGCGACGGTCTCGCTTCATGCAGGTCAGTGTTCAATCCCCGACCGTCCAAGTGATTGGACACCATTCCTTCCCCCCATCCCATCCCAAATCCTTATCTGACCTCTTCCAAGTGTTGTAAAGTTGTAATGGCTTGGCCCTTTCCCCTGATAATTAAAAAAAAAATGGCGTTTATGGTTTTGGCAGTTAGGCGGTTCCATGGGTATATAACTCTATGGGTGAAAAACCATCTCCAGTTTTCTGTCCTATGTGCAGGTTGTTTAGCTTAAATCTGTTGCTCCTTGTTTGTGTTAAATCTTGACCTTTTAAAGTGTTCTGAATCAATATCCTCAGAATTGTTCAGTTTTCAAAAGTTTTGACGAGATCAGCCATGTCATGTCAGCCCTAAACCGTTCCTAGTATGGGAGTTGACTTATTTCGGGAATACTTTCAGGAATTTTTGTTGCCCAGTTTTAAACTTTCACCATAGCAGATATGTCATTCTGAAGTTGAGGTCTCCATGCTTGGATACAATTATGACATTGCCTTACCCAACACAGTCACTAAGCTTTTCAGTGCTCATATTTTTTTATGAGAAATGTGTGTATAAGAAGCATAAGGCTGTGGCATACCTACAACACAGTCACTAAGCTTTCAATGCACACATTTTTTATGAGAAAATGTGTATAAGAAAAGTTATAGGCTGTGGCAAGCTAAATAGATTTGTTAATCGATCGACTATAAATAATTTACACTTATCTGTTAGTGTTTGCTTGTCAGTGACTATGACTATCATATTTCTGGGGAAGCCCCTTCGGCTTCCTGAGCTATTCGAATGATACGGATGTATAAGCTTTGGCATCAGTCAATGTACATGGAGTCTAGGCCTACCAGGGACCACGAGCCAGAAACTGGCCCTCCTCAGAGAGGCATGAGGAGCAATGGCCTATAGAGAACCTTATATAGGGTTTAGAAGTACTCTCTCTGCCATTGACTGGGTCAGGCTCCCAGAAAGGCCCCGAAACACCCACCCCCCATTCTGGTGAAGAAAGGCTATGACACATTGAATGAGAGGATATAACTCCATGAAAAAAACGATAAGACGAGCATGATGTCGTCTCATTACCAACGTGCACTGTCTGCGCACCTCCCCCCTCCCCAGGAGGGGGAAAGGTGGAGCCCCAGACCCCCGTCGGCTATCTGAGCCTGTCAGTTCTTGGCTGATGTCGGTGGGCTTTAGTTGTGTACCTCCAGCTCCAGCTTTTCTTTTTTGTTCTTGCATCGGTGGTGTGCGAGCTGGGAGTATATTCACAAGTACTCGGGCTGCATGCACTTAGGGTCCCCTTCCCTAAGTGCCTGTAAGTATTGCCCTGGGGCTTGGGGCCTAATTCTACAAGTCGCCTTGGAGCACTCCCTTGTCATTTACTGCTTGGTACTTGTCTGCCCTTGGATAGCTGGCAGGGTTGAGGGTGTTTCTTGCTCCTCTGTTTGTCTCTGGGTAGGAGGTAGTTTTTGTCACTAGTGAGCGCAGGGTACTTACACATCTAGTTTTCACCTTTCATAGTTGGCCGGCTCTGTATCCTTTGGATACTCTGCCCTCTTGCTGGGTTTTTTGTTTCTTTTTGTTCTTCGCCTTAACCGGGAGTCTGCCCTTGGGTTTTGAGTCAAACCCTCTATATTTATGGGGGTACCCCTGCTAGGCCCCCCATGAGCAGACACGTCCTGGGGTGCAGTCTTAGAATTTGTTTGATGATATTTATGGTGCCCCTCCTTTCCTTCTCCGAAGCGTCTGATGGCTTCGGGGTCAAAGGTTTTTGGTACTTCAGGGGGTTTAGTGGTTTGAGACTTGGGCAGGGTGGGGGAGGGTGGGGAGGCCTCTTCCGGGGTGGCGACGGAGGCATTTGAGTCGGTTCCTCCTGCCATTGCGTATGGGTCTCACCAGTGGGCTCCCTTCCTTAGTGATTTTATGGCTGCCCTGGTTTTTTCTTTAGAGGCCGGGGCTTTGGAGGACAATTCGGCCCAGGAACCTGGTGTGGAGGTTCCCGGGGTTGGGGAAGGGCCGACTGGGGGGGGGGGCCAAGGGCAGGCTGGGGGGGGCCAAGGGCAGGCTGGGGGGGGCCTGGGCCCCATTGGACCCCTCCTGAGTTTTTCTACCCTTCGAGTGGGGCTTCCTGTTACGTGGAGAGGG